>OY728167.1:244495076-245158776 GCA_963277665.1 Viscum album | reverse complement strand
TTGTTTTATAAGGATATCTCATGAATTTTTATGGGTTTTTTTATTTTTTATCTATTTCTGATTTGTACAGATTTATTGTTTTTAGGGTTTTTAGGATTTTGAGGGTTTTAGCGGTTTTTTGGGTTTTTAGATTTATTATCATTTTTTAGATTTTTAGGTATTTTAAGTGATTTTGTGTTTTAATGTTTTCCCTAGTGTTTTTAGGGGCTTTAGTGTTTTTTACTTTTTTATGAAATTTTAGGTATTTTATAGTATTTTATCATTTTTTTTATTATTTTAGGGATTTTGAGGCGTTTTAGGGTTTCTATTGTTTTTTTATTTTCAAGATATTATTTAGTTATTGAGGGTTTTAATTTTTTTATATTTTTTTGACATTTTAAGCTGTTTAAATGGGTTTTAGAGTTTTTAGTGGGTTTTTAGGGGTTTATGGGTCTTTAGGGGTTTAAGGATTCTAGGTTCTATATGTTTTTAGGGAATTTTTGGGGTTTTAAGGTATTTAAGGGTTTTTTGTATTTTATAGGTTTTTTTGGGTTTTTAATTTTTTCTTATGTTTTTATGGTTTTCTTAAGGTTTTTTATAACCTTTGGTGTTTTTAGGAATATTTAGGAATTTTATCAATTTTATTGATTTTTAGGATTTTTAGGATTTTTTTGGCTATTATGCTTGTTTAGGATTTCTATGGTATTTAGTGTTTTTACCGTTTATTAGGTATTTAGGGATTTTATATGTTATTATAATTTTATGTTTTTCTTAGAGTTTATCAAGGTTTTAATGAGCCTTACGTTTTTTTTGGGATTTTGTGGCTTTTTTAGGATATTTTTTGTTTCTAGGGTTTTTTAGGATTTCTTGGGTTTCTAGAATTTTCAAGGTTTTTAGGTGTTTTTAGTGTTTTTATTCTTTAAAGTTTTTCTTAGTGTTTTCATCATTTTATGGTGTATTAAAATTTTAGGGTTTTGTAAGATTTTTTTCGGGGTCTTTAGGGTTTTTGTGGTTTTTTTGGGTTGTATTATTTTTAACATTTTTTATGATTTAAAGGGTTTTATGTTTCTTTGGGTTTTTAAGGTTTTCATATATTTTTTAGTGTTTTTAGGGACTTGGTGGGGTTAGGGTTTTTTAGGGGTTTTAGGGTTTTTATGGTATTTTAGGGATTTTAGGTTCTTTTTAATTTTTTATGGTTTTTAGAGTTTTTTATTATTTTTAAGGATTTAAATGTTTATAAGTGGTTTATGTGGTTTTTATGGTTTTTATGGGTTTTTTAGTTTTTTAAGGTTTTTAGGGGTTTTTTATTTTTTAGGGGTTTTTGGACTTTTAGGGGCTTTTAGGTTTTTTAGTGTTTTTTTGGTTTTTTTAGTAGTTTATGTGATTTTTGGTTTTTAAGGTTTTCTTAGGGGTTTTAGTATTTTTTGGGATTTTAAATTTTGTTGTATTTTTATTTATTTATTTTATCATTTTTTAGGTTTTTAGGCTTCTTAGGGATTTTGAGGGTTTTGTGGGTTTTTTAGGGATATTTGGGTTTCTTGTTGGGATGAAGCTTTCTTGATAAGGATTTTGGAAGTTGGAAGAAGGTTATGTCAATTGTATTATCTATTGTTGGTCAAGGAAATAAAATCACCTCACTTTGTAAAACATGTGATCCGACTCAAAAATCATATTCAGGAAATCAGACTCATAGTGATTAAGAAATTCTATCATATTAAGAAGATTTTTTCTAGAAGAAAAGGATCATTAGGCTCACCTTATGTTCGTAAAGGGTTTTGATCTTAATGTGGAAGAGAATAAGATTCAGCATGAATCCAATATGAATGTGATGATTCCTTGCAGTTTTATAATTCAAAACAGTCATAAGTTGTATTAGAAACTTGTGATGCATGTTTGATGAAATAAATGGAGAGTACAGGTACTGAAAATCATATTGAGCATTACAGTGGAATAGAAAGTGATGCCAATTGTATTCAAGATAATCATATCCAGGTTTATATTGGAAAGAAGATATAGGGAAGTTACAATACATTCCTTGTTAAGTCAGACGATGCTAAAGTTGATATTCAACATAATCAAAGTCATGAATGAATTCATGCTTATAAGAATACTTTTATGGAAGAAGGTTTGATTCATCATAACGACAGGAACTGAAGGTGCAGGTTTTCAGTCAGACCAAAATCCAAAATATTTAAATCTTTGAAGAATGAGATTTGGTTGCGAGAATTTTAATTTGGAGTCATATTTTTTTCCCTATTAAATTTAGTTTAGAGAAACATAATGAAGAAGATGGTGTTGAACATATGATTCCATCATAATGAGGAAATACAAATGGGACGATAGACTTTCATGTGGTGTAGAGCGCTCTCTGTGAAATATCATCAAATCTTATTTATTTGAAAGTGAGTCAAGAAAATTGGAGTGACCAAATGCCTTTATTATAATAAAGAAATCATATTCAGAAATTAAAATCGGAATTAGAATCATACTGAAGTTTGTTTTGAAGTCCTCAGTACCATATTTACAATTCGGTCAAGAAATCAAGATGACCCTTTTAATGGATAATCATAAAGGGAAAATCAGAATCATGATTTGTTTTAAAGACTGAAGAGAGCTAAAGTCAATAAAAGATCCAAAATTAAAGGATGGTTGAATAATTCAAAGAAATGTATGGATTTCAAGGTTAATTGAACAATTCAAAGAAATATATGAGATTTAAGGGAAATTTAGGATTTGAGAAATTTGGTAAATTGGGGAAACCTTTTCAAAATCCCAGTTAAACAATTTTGTCATGTCTATAAGAGGTGGAGAATACTTATTTTATTCAATAAATTGCATCAATAAATAAATATGATATAGAAGCTCTGCAATTATAGAAAGAATAAGTTTCTGTATTGTGTTTTATTGAAGAAGTAATCTGGATAGAAGAAGAGAAGAAGATCATATTCAAAGTTTCTAGAATCAGACTGACCTTTTTGTATTGAGATTTTCAAAATCAGACTGTAGTTGTCCTAATTTGTTTCAATATTATTCTGAAAAATTAATATTTCTATATTGATAAATCAAACTATGAAATTTGACTGAGTGTCATTACAAATTCTAGAATGTTCTTACCATCTTTTGGGTAAGAAAGTGAAGAATTTTTTTAAAAGATCATATTTGAGAAAGTTGATCAAGAATCACTATAACATGTTTATAAAAAAGTTTTATTTCATCATTTCATGCTACTTGAATCACTTTCACTATTGTATTGAACATAGTGTTACATGAGTGTAATGGCATATCCTCCTCATTGTATTCTGCATAAAAGGATTGTTTTCTAGTGGATTTTGAGGTATTGGATTATATTTTAACCATGCCAAGGACTAGATACTCTTGTTGAGTAGTGAAACTTCTAAACTCTTGTGTTCTTGTGGTTGTGTTTCTGATTTTTTTAGTAGAGAAACAAATATTTAACTAGAGGTAAAGGTTGTTTCAAAATTAAGGAAACATAAAATTAAAATATATCACTGATTCACCCCTCCCTCTCTCAGCGATACTTGAATCCTTGTTGGGTAATCTAAATTGGTATCATAGGGAAGGTTCCTTTTGTTTAATCTTTACTGCAGTTTTTAAAAGAGAAGTTGTGGTGGAGAATTTGAATTCTGTTAATAGTAAAGGTATTCTAATATTCTATGGTAAGAACAATCGTATTTTGAAATATAGAATTTTTCTTTATCTTATGTCTCTTGGTTATAATATTCATTAAGTTACAACAAATTTATTTCCTCATATTGATGATATGGTTCCTCTTACACCTATTGATAAGAATAATCATGAGAATAAAGTTAGAGAAAAAAATGATTTACTCTCATCACTTTCTATAAGATATTTTTTAAGAGTGATAGGTGTTGAAACTTCCAAAGGTATTTATGATAGGTTGAAAAACATTTACGAAGTAAATACCAAAGTCTAGAGGGAAAAGAAACAAATATGGAGGCTCAAGTATAAAGATCTAAAAATGGATGAGTTTGAATCCGTTGGGGAATTCTTTAGAAAGGTTAATAACATTGACAACACTATCATATATTTGGGTGAAAATTTGTAAGATTTTACTATTGTTGAAAAAATATTAATAATCCTTCCTGAAAAGATTGATACAGAAGTATCTTAATTGGAAGATGTAGAACCTAAAACTCTATCTTTATGGGATCATCATAGTAATCTCATTATATATGAAATGAGAAGTTAAAAATTTATAAAGTGAAAAAAAATTTATAGAGGAATGTCATTCAAATATACTAAGAAAGAAAAGTCTAAGAAGTTTCTTTTGGAATATGATGTTGTTGACTCTAACTCCTAATATAAGGTATATAAAAACATTGAGAAATTTTTATCCTTGTTTTATTTAAATATAATAATATCTATAGGTAAATATAAATAGAAACACCCCTTGAAGTGTTTTGAATGTGGATCCATTTGGAACATTGCTACTAATTGTCCTCAAATAATGGAAGAAGTTGTTAATGAAGAACAATAAACAAGGCCTAGAAGGTCATGGAAGAAATAGGGTGATAAGGATAAATATTTTCTACAGGGAAAGATAAAAGGTTCTTTCTGTATAAAAAGATGAAGATTTTTTTCTAAAGATGATGAAGAAAGAAGATTATGAATCTGAGTCTGAAAAATATTTTGCTGAGAAATAAGGATACAATACTTTTATTTCAATAGTGAATAATGATGATTTTGGAAGTAATAGTTCTGAATACGAAGAAACTCAACTTGAATTTCATTCCAACTAAGAGTTGAAATAATGATTGAGAAAATTAGAATACATGGGAAAAAATAGGAATTTGATAAATTAATGTTCCGGAATAAAGGATCAATAATTTTTCCCTAATGAAAAAGACAAGCTTTAAAAGAGATTGATGATTTGAAGAATTCTCTTGAGAAAGAAAATAATAGAAATTATTATCTGTGAGTAAAGCTAAAGGAAAAAAGAACAAGAGTTGTAACTTTTCATGAAAAAACATTCTAAATCTAAATAGACACATTTTAAAAACTCTATCTCCGAAGTTGGTGAAATTTATCATAAGGAGGAACCTGAGATGGATCAAATTTCATTTTCTAATGTTGAGAAGAAGGCTGAAGTTTCTCTTGAAAAGAATGCTTGAAATGTTTTTGAAAAGAAGAAATCTTAGAAAGTTATGTATGTGGCCCAAACTAATAATGTCGTGATGTCAAAATTTTATAAATGTTTTATGTCCAAAAAAGATTTAATTACATCTGGTTCCAATATGTCTATAATGAAATCTAATCTGATGAAGAATGTTGCTTTTGAAAACAAAAAGGGTGGTGGTCAACAGAGTTCTATTGAGAAGGTTACTGAGAAACATACTCAAAACATCGATCATCCAAAAAATTTCATAGGAAAATACTATTTTTATTGATACTACTAGTATTTTTGTGGATTCAAACATACGAATAATATGTTTTGGTTCAACCAAAAACATTTCACTATTCCTTAATTTATGGAATTTTAGGGTTGATGGGGATTCAATGCTATCAAAAAGAAGATTTTTTATATGGAAGTTCTGAAGAAACAAGATAAGGATGGTGTGAAAGTTGAAAATAGGTTCCAGCCCTTAGAAACTATTTATGAAATATGTGAATAACCTAGACATCTTGTTAATGATTGTCATGTTTTTTTACCGATACAAAAAAAAGTTTCTTAACAATTATTAGAAGCTACAGGTGATGAAAGATAAGGGAAAAGAAAAGGATCTTGTAGTTGAAACTTATTTAAATATACAGAAGGATAAAAACCTTGGATTATTGATAATGGATGTTCTTCTCATATGACAGGAGACATAAAGTTTTTAATTAATTTTATATACTTCCTTGAAATAATTTTCTCATTTTTAAATGATGAATCTTTGAGAATAAAAGGTGTTGGATCGACCATCATTTTGAAAGAAAAATGAAATCCTAGAAAGCATAAAATATTGATGGGATGAAACATAACCTACTGATTCTTTCAAAAAAAATTGATGAGGTTTACTAAGTTATCTTTATAAAAATTGGTTTTTTGTGAAGAGTTAGTAAGATGGAATGATAGTTACAAGAGACCAACTTGCAAAAGGAATCTTATTTCATGTTAGAGATATACAAAACTCTTGTTACTTTGTCATTCTAGAAGAGAATCAGTTATGTCATAAAAGGTTGGGACACATGTGTCATAGAAACATGGGAAAGTTATCAAAGAGATATAATGTCTGAGATATTCTAAATATGTCAATAATAAGAGATTGGTGTTTCACTATTGGTTAAAAAGGAAAGATTAAAAATTTTGTACCTAAGTAATTTGATATTTGTTCCAAATAGACCATAGAAAATATTCATTCTGATATCTGTGGGATAGTGATAAAACAATCAACTAATGAAGATAATAAATTCATCACTATCATTGATTACCTTACTCTTATTACTTGTGTTATGTATATAAAACATAATTCAGATGCCTTGAAAATGTTTAAAAGTTTTAGGAGGAAAGATGAGAAGGAATGTGAGTAGTTTTTGAAGAATTTAAGAACTGATAATTTTGGTGAGAATAAGAATGAATAATTTTAAATTTATCTTGAGAATAAATAAATTGAGCCTGAGTTCAGTTCAACATTCACTCCTCAACAAAAAGGGTTTTCTAAAAGGAATAATAGAAGTCTGGTTGAAATTGGATGAATTGTGTTACTTGAACATGGTCTCTCATATTAATATTAAAGGAAATCTATGAGTACTTCTATGTATATTTAAAATATATGTTTCTACATGACAAGTTTACATATGACTCTATAAGAAATTTGTCATGGAAAAACTCCAAATTTGAAACACATAAGAGTTTTTAGGAGTATATTCACTATAAATAAGAAAGGTGTAATCCTTAGAAAGTTCACACATAGAGGTCAAGATATAATTTTTCTTATCTATTCCCCAAAATGAATAGGATATAGGTGTTTTAAAAAAGAAATATAAATTATTTTTTAATTTTTTGAGGAGAAAGTTATTAAAAATATGAGGAGAATAAACAATCTTATACTTATAAGGATGTTGATCCGAGTAAAGAAATTTTTGTTAACAATTTTTATAAGGGTATAGAAAACTGTAATCTAACTCATGAAGATGAATCATACTTTACTATTTTAATTGAAGAGGATTAAACTCAAATAATTAACCCTAGTATGAGGAAGATAGTGGAGTCTTGGAACATTATTGGTGATCAAAATCAAAATGTTCAAACAAGAAAAACTTCAAAATTCATACACATACTTCTTTGTATTCCAAAGTCACACTGAATTATGTGAATCAAGCTTTTGGCCCTTCATAATGGGATTATGATATTAATGAAGATCTTAATCAGATAAAAAATAATAATACTAGGGAACTCATACCAAAGATAGATAACAAAAACGTTATTGGTATGAAATGGGTTTTCTAGAACAAGTTGAATGAATAAGTTGAAGTGATAAGGAAAAATCACGATTAATGTGAAAATTTTACTCAAAAATTGAATTTTTTGATTTGATAAGACTTTTTATCCAGTGGAATGATTAAAAACAATAAAAATATTTCATTCTATTTCTAAACAACTAAGTTTTAAAATATTACAAATAGATTTGAAGTCCACATTCTTTAATAGGTATTTTTATTAGAAAGTTTACATTGAGAAACCTTGTCTCTATGTCGTTGGGAAAGATAAAATATATGTGTGTAAGTTTAAGAATTATCTGTATAGATTAAAACAAGATTTAATGGAATGGTATTCAAAATTCGATACTAGATTAAGAAATATGAGTTTTATGAAGTGAATATTTGATATCAATATATACATCAAGGAAAGTCTGGATTTTCCCAAATAATAATTGTTTATATTGATGACATTATATTTGTTGGGAATGATGAAATAACATGATAAATAATTTCTAAAGAGATGATCATATTCTTTTAAATGTTTATGTTTACTTTCTTACATTATAAATCTTTCAAAATAAGAAAAAAAATTCTTTCTCAATAAAATTATGCTATGGGTCTTTTTAAGATGTTAATCATGGAAAATTTGAAAACATTTTCCACACCAATTTCAGTGGGAACCATGTTTTCTATAGATTATAAGGTATGGAAGTTGATCAAAAAAAGTATTGAAAGCTGATTGGAATTTTTTATATTTGATTCCTTCAAGACCCAACATTGTTTATATTATTACCTTATATGTATCATTTCAGAGAGCTTATAAAGAATCACATTTACTTTCATGGAAAATAATTCTAGGATATATCAAAGGAACAAAATTTTTTGGAATCAGGTATGATAGCTCATAAAATATTTACATGTTTGTGTATTCAGATATTGATTGGGAAGGAAATGATGAAAAAAAAATCCCCATATGGTGAAGTTTTGTTTTTGTGGAAAAAATGAGTTAGTTTTCATAGAAATAAACAAAAAAATTTAACTCTTAGTAAGGTTGAAGATGGGTATGTTGCTTCTACTCAAGCCACAACCAAATTTATATGGATGAAACCTTAGTTAGAAGACGTGCTTATTGAAGTTAAGTTACCCTTACTCATGGTATGTCATAATCAATGTACAATCAACCTTTCAAAGAATCTAGTGAAAAATTATCATTCAAAATATATTTACATAAAGTACCACTTCATCAAAGATCATGTTTAGAATAATTAATTTAGATTGGAGTATGTTTTTACATTGAACAAGTTGCTGATATATTCACAAAACCATTACCAAAGGTACCTTTTTATAAGTTGAGGTTGAACTTGGGTATCCATCCACTTTATCATCAAGGTTGTGGTATGTTTTTTCCCTTCACTCATATTACATTTAGATAGTTCTATAAAGGGGGAGAATTGTTTCATAAATCTATCATTATAAAAGAATGCACAAAGCATAAGTTTTGTGTAATTTTTGATTTCAACATGTTAGTGTGTGACTATTATAAATATTTGTTAGAGTGGTAATATGAATAAATTTTTTTTATACCATGGATGTTCAATAAGTAAAAAAAATGAGGAACAAATATGAGGATGAAAGAAAGATGAGGAAGAAAGGTGAGGAAGATATCTGAGGAAGAAAAGATGACTAAGAAAGCTAAGGATGTTTTTTTATGTCGCTATTTTTGGACGGCATGGTTTTGTTTTCAATGATTCTTATTTCCTATAATAAGTGAGCCCGCATAGGCTTAGAATTGTTGATAAGTAATCTATAAAATTAGGTTACAAAATTTAGTGACTTATAATCCTTGGTTGAAAAAAATACAAAGGGGGTGATTGTTGGGACCATATTTACTGGAGAAGATTTTTGAAAGTTAGAAGAAGGTTATATCGATAGTATTTTATTATGTTGGTAAAGGAAATAAAATAACCTCAATTACTAATACTAGTGTTCATATTAAAAAATTGTATTTAGGAAATCAAACTCATATTGCTTAAGAAATTCTGTCATATTTAGAAGATTTTTTGTGGAAGAAAAGGCTCATTCGACTCATCGTGGGTTTATAATGAGGCTCTGGTCATAATAAGGAAGAGAATCTTATTTATCATGGATCCAATATGAATATGATGATTCTTTGTTGTTTTGTAAATCAGAAAATTCTAAAGTTGTTTTAGAAACTTGTGATGCAATATTGATAACAGAAAGGGGATGAATAGTTTCTAACAATCATATTGAGCATCAGATTGGGGGAAAATATGCTTCCCATCATATTCAGGACAATCATATTTAGTATTTGATTGGAAAGAATCTACTAGGATGTTACAATACATTCTTTTGTAAGTCAGACTATGCTAAAGCTGATCTTCAACATAATCAATGTCATGAAAGAAGTCACGATTACAAGAAAAAAAATTATTGAAGAATGTTTTATTGATCATACTGAGAGAAACCAAAGGTGTTAGTTTTTAGTCAGAGAAAAAGACAACAGATTTAAATCTTTGGAGAATGAGATTTGGCTCTGAGAATCTTAATGAGAATACATGTTTTTTCTTTCCTAAATTTTGTGTAGAGAAACATAATGAAGTTACTGTTGTTGAAGATATGATTCCATAATATTGAGGAAATCAAAATTGGAAGATAGTCTTTCGGGTGGTGCATAGAAACGTAATGAAATTTATTTAGTTGTGATTTTTTTTCAAGTGGTTCAAGAAAATCAGAGTGACAAAATTACTTTATCATAACGAATAAATTGTATTCGGAAATCTGAATCAGAATCAGAATCACTAAAGCTTGTTACTAAGTCTTTAGTACCAGATTTACAAGTGGGTCAAGAATTCAGTATGACCATCGTAATTTAGAATCAGAATGGGAAAATAAAAATTTATATTTATTAGAAATACTAACGGGAGATTAGGTCAAGAAAAGATATGAAATCCAAGTAAGGTTGAATAAGTCAAAGAAAGTTCAAGATTTTGTGGGAAATTGAAGGCGTCAAAGAATGTTTTGAGATTTAAATAAACTTGAAGATTCGGGAAATTTTGTAAATCAAGAAAACCTATTCATAATCCCACTTAAAACAATGTAGTGTGTCTATAAAATGAGGGGAAGAATTTTTGTGTTTAGTGACTTGAATTTCTCGCGAAAGAGGAGAGGGAATCTATAAAATTCAATAAAGAAGAAGTTACCAGATTGTGTTTTGTTGAATAAGTTATCCAGACTGATGAAGATGAGAATAATATCATATTCAGAGTTTCTAGAATTTGACTGAACTTTTCATATTAGGATTTATGGACTTAGACAGAAGTAGTCCTAATTTGTTTCAATGGTATTTGGAAAAAGTTATATTTCTGTATTGAGTAATCATATATAATAATTGGATTGGGAAATTGGATGGCGTATCATTAAAAAGTATAGGAATATCTTACCAGCTTATGGGTAAGAAAGTGAAAAATTGTTTTGAAATACCATATTTCATAAAGATTAACAAGAAGCACCATAACATGTTATTTTCAAAAAAATATATTATATCATTTTGTTCTACTTAAAACAAATTCACTATTGTATTGAATATAGTGCAACATTATTGTAAGGGAATATCCCACTAATTGTATTCCATATAAAATAATTTTTTTCTAGTCGATTGTGTGTTATTGGATTATTTATGAACCATACCATGGACAATCGACTCTTATTGAATATTGAACCTTATAAATATTTGTGTTTTTGTGTTTGTGTGTTGGATTTGTTTTCATCAAATTAATAAATATTTAAAAATAGAATAAGTTTTTTCTAATATATGGAAACATAAAAAAAGATATCACTGATTCACCCCTCCCTAAAAACGTTAAGAAACATATAACCCATTAAAAAACTAAAACCCTAAAAACAATAAAAACCATATAATACCCATAGAACATTAAAAAAACTTCGAAAAAACTTTCAACCCCTAAAAAACTCAAAACAACCCAAAAACCATAAAAACCTTAAAAACCATACAAACCCTGAAAATCCCTAAAAAACCTAAAGACCAGAATATTGCTAGAAAATCCCAAAAAATACCTAAAAATGTAAAAATCCTAAAACCCCTAGAAACCCATAAGAAAACCATAATTACCAAAAAACACAAAAATCCCCTAAAAACCTTAAAAATGCTAAAAACCCTTAAAATTCAGATAAACTCAAAAAACCATAAAAATCCCTAAAACCCCTAAAAAACCCCCACAAAACCTTAAAAATGAAAAAACCTAAAAACCATGAAAATCCATAAGAAAACATCAAAAACCTAAAGATAATTCAAACCACTAAAAACCTAAAAAATGATAAAAACCCCTAAAACCCATAAAAACCCTAAAAACATAAAAAAACTCTAAAAATCATTTAAATCCCTAAAAATTTTGAAAACTTTAAAAACATTAAATACACTGAAAACTCAAAAAAAAACACTAAATACTCCAAAAAACCAAAAAACCAAAAAACCCTTAAACCCCTTAAACCCCTAAAAATATATAAAACCCCTAAAACCCCATAAAAACCTAAAAAATCCCTAAAAAACCTTAAAAATGTAAAAAATCCTTAAAACCATGAAAAAAATAAGAAAACCCTAAAAATATAAAAAACACATCAAACACATAACAACCTAAAAATCTTTAAATACCATAAAAACCCTAAAAATCCTAAAAATCATTAAACCACCTTAAACCCCCCCTAAAAACTAATAAAAACTCTAGAAAAACCAAAAATTATAAAAACCCTTTAAACCGTAGAAGCATTAAAAAACCATTAAATCAGAAAAAATCCAACAAACACCAACAAACCTAAAAATCCATAAAATCCCAAAAAACCTAAAAATACCTAGAAACACTAAGAAAAATAAAAATATTAAAAAATCCATAAAAAGTAATAAAAATCCATAAAAAGATGAAAACCCCAGAGTAAAATTAAAGAACATGAAACCACTTAAAACCACAAAAAACATAAAAAATGATAAAAACCATAAAACCCCCAAAAATACCTAAAAAACCAGAAAACCATAAAAATCCTAAATATCCCTAAAAATATCAAAAAAACGTAAAAACGTAAAAAATAGTTAAACCCTTAAGAAAACCATAAAAACCTAAAAATAATTAATACCCCTAAAACACTAAAAAGCCATAAAAACCCTAAAAACCAAAGAACCCCCCAAAACCTTTAAACCCCTAAAAGTCCATAAGAACCTCAAAAACCAATAAAAACTCTAAAAACCCTTTAAACTCCTATAAATGATAAAAAATACCAAAAATCCTAAAACCTTAAAACAATCAAAAAAATCCAAAAAACTCTAAAAACCATAAAAACCATAAAGCCCTGAAAATCCATAAAAACCATAAAAATCCCTATAAATCCCAATAAAATATAAAAAAACCCTTAAAACCATGCAAAACAATAATTAAACCTTAAAATCCTAAAACACTTAAACTAAAAAACACCAGAAACCCTAAATAAATCTAAAACCCCTACAAACCTTAAAACCCCCTATAAACCATAAAAACCCAAAAACCCAAAAAAACCCATAAAACCCCATAAAAACCCAAAAACCCACTAAAAAATCCAATGACCCTTTAAACCCAAAATTTGTTAAAAAACTGAAAAAACCCTTTAAACCCCTTAAAAATCATAAAACCCTGAAAACTTTACAAAACCCTCAAAATACTTAAAAACCCAAAAAAACCCAAAACACTATAAAATCCCTAAAAATACCTAAAAATTTAAAAACCCCTAAAACCCTTAAAAACCCTTTAGAAAAATTAAAAAACTAAAAAAACATAAAACCCCCAAAAAAAATACAAACCTCTAAATACCATTAAGAACCCATTAAACCCATAAAATGTAAAAAAACATTAAAAACCTTAAAAAACCTAAAAAAATCAAAAGAAAATGCTAAAAAACCCAAAATACTATAAAACCCATAAATTATTAAAAAGCCCTAAAATCCCAAATGTTATTAAAAACTGTAAAACCATAAAAACCCTAAAAAACCCTCCAAATCCCTTAAAATGTGAAAAACCAAAAAACTATGAAAAAACAAAATAATTCCTTAAAAACGTAAAAATACTTAAAACAATTAAAACACTAAATAAACCAAAAGATGCTAAAAACCCTAAAAACTACAAAAACTCTATAAACCCTCAAAATTCCTATGATCCCTAAAAACCATAAAAATCCTAAAAAAACGTAAAAATCCCTAAAAATGTAAAAACCATATAAACCCTGGAACAAACTAAGGACACCATAAAATGGTAGAAATAATTAAAACTTCTAAAACCCTAAAAAAACTAAAAACCCTTAAAGAACCAAAAATCCTAAACCCCCTAAAAACCATAGAACGCCTAAGTACTTTAAAAACCATAATAACCATTAAAAACCCTAAAAAACTTAAAACTCTTAAATCCATTTAGACCCCAAAATACTATAAAAAACTATAAAAAACCTTAATCCCCCAAAAAACATATGAAAACCCATAAAACCAAAAAAAATACAAAACCCGAAAAACCCTGAAAACCCATAAAATCCTGAAAACCCAAAAAAACCTAAAAATCCCATAAAATCACTAAAAATATAAAAAACCATAAAAATGATGAAATCCCCTTAGATAACCCTAAAAAACATAAAATACCTTACACATAAAAAAACCCTAAAAACCCTAAAACCACAAAAACCACAAAACCCTCAAAATCTCTACAAACCCTCAAAAAGAATAAAAATCCTTAAAAATGATTAAATTTTCCTAGAAACAAAAAAACCCCTAAAAACCCGTAAGAAAACATAAAAATCATAATAAAACATAAAACCACTATAAACCTAAAAAATGATAAAAAACCAACCCCCCCCCCAGACACTAAATACACGAAAAACCATAAAAAACCATAAAAAGAATATAAAAAAGCTAGAAACCCCTGAAATCCTAAAAACCACCAACAACACCATAATCCCTTTATACCCTTAAATATATTAAAAAACCTGAAAACATTAAAATAACCAAAAAACTAAAAAACCCTTACCCACAATCCCCTAAACCCCCTCCAAATCCCTAAACACTCTAAAACCCCTAAAAATATTTAAAAAATTCCTAAAACCCTAAAAAACCCTAAAACACCCTAAGAAAACAATAAAAATATAAAAACACTTAAAACCCCAAAAATCATAAAAAACACCAAAAACCCTAAAAACACAAAAAAGATACTAAAAACTCTAAAACCCTTAAAAACCATAATAACCCAAAAAAACCAAAAAACCCCATAAAACCCATAAAAAACTAAAACTCTAAAAACATTTAACACCCTAAAAATATTTAAAAACAATAAAAAACCTAAAAAACCTAAAAAACTCAAAAAACATAAAAACCGAAAAATAAACAGAAAAACCCTAAAACCCTAAAAACCCCCAAACCCTCAAATTACCTAAAAATAATAAAAACTAAAAAAATTATAAAAATCCCTATAAATCACTAAAAATATAAAAATCATAAATACATTGAAAACCCCTAAGAAAAAAATTGAAAACTAAAATCACTTCGAACCCCTAAAATCCCAAAAAAATGCTAAAAACACTAAAAACATAAAAACCCACAAAATACCAAAAAACCCTAAAAATGAAAAAAAAATACAAAAAAGGCCTAAAAATCACTGAAAATGTAAAAACCAATAAAAAACCACAAAATAACTAAGAAAAACATTAAAACCTAAAAACCCATAAAACCTCTAAAACCCTAAAAAGGCTAAAAAACCAAAATACCCTTATACCCCTAAAAACCATAAAACCTGTAAAACCCTAAAAACCCAAAACCCCCCCAATAATCCTAAAAACCACTATAAAATCTAATAACACTTTAAACCCATTAAAACATTAAAAAACTCAGAAAACCAGTAAAATCCCTAAAAACTCACTCAAACCAAAAAACCCACAAGAACCCTTCAAATCCCTAAAACCCTGAAAGCCCATAAAAACCTAATTTTTTTTTAAAATACCTAAAAAACTAAAACACCCTAAACCTAATAAACCTAATAAATCCATAAAAATTTAAAATAAATTAAAATCAATAAAAGTATAAAATTGCTACAAACCCTAAAAACACTAAAAACCACAAAAACCGTAATACTGTAAAACCCTAAAAAATCCCAGAAATGTGAAAAAACCATAAAACCTAAAAAAAATCCTAAAAATCCTTATAAATGATAAAAAACACTAAAAACCCAGAAAACAATTAAGTAAATATGAAAAACCTAAAAACACTTAAAAACCATAAAAACCTATAAAATCTAAAAACCCTTAAATCCCAAAAAAGATCTGAAAATCCCTATACACACTAAAAACCATAAAAAACACTAAAACCCTTAAAAACCAAAAGTATCAATTTAAAACCCAATGAACCACTAAAATCTATAGAAGCATTTTAAACCTGAAAAATGTTAAAAAACTCTGAAATCCCTTAAAAAAACCCTAAAATCCAAAAATCCCATAAAAACCAAAAAACCCCATTAAAACCCTTCAAACCCCTCAAAATCCATTGAAAACCATAAAAATGAGTAAAATTTTTAAAATTCCTAAAAACCATTAAAAAATAAAGAACCCTAAAAACCCTAAAAACCCTAAGAAAACCTTAAAATCTAAAAAACACGTAAAACCCTAAAAAACTAAAAATGGATAAAAACCCAAAAAATATCTGAAAAACCAAAAAACCGTTAAAAATCCTAAAAATATCTAAATATCCAAAAAAACCATAAAAATACTAAAAATACCTAAACATACCTAAAAATGTAAAAAACCCAAAAAACCATGAAATTCTTGAAGAAAACCTTAAAAACAGAAAAAAACAACTACAACCCTCAATTTCTTAAAAAATGCTAAAAACTAAAAATTTAAAAAAATAACCTTAAAACCCCAAAAAACCCCTAAAAACATAAACCCCGTAAAATAAAAAATCCCACTAAAAAATCTTTAAAACCTTTAATCCCCTAAAAAGTTAAAATAACTACAGAAAACCATAAAAACCCGAAAAAAAAACCCCTAAGAACCCAAAATAAATTAAAGTCCCAAAAATCCATAAAAACCCTAAATCCCTCAAAATCCATAAAAACCCTAGAAAATCAAAAATATTTATTAAAAATCCATAAAAACATAAAAAGCCCAAGAAACCCTAAAAACCCCCAAGAAAACCTTAAAAACCTTAAACATCAATCCCTTAAAAACCTGAAAAATGATAAAAATCATAAAAACCAGAAAAACCCTAAAACCGTCAAAATCCATAAAAACCCTAAAATACATAAAAATCCAAAAAATCCCTAAAATCCCTAAAATAAAAAAAACATAAAACCCCTAAAAACCCTAAGGAAATATTAAATATAAAAAACACACAAAAATACTTAAAACATAGAATTCTAAAAACACTAAAAATAATAAAAATAAAAAACCCCCTTAAAAACATTAAAATCCCTAAAAACACATAAAAATGCTAAAAACACTGAAAACCCTTTAAACCCCCAAAAATGTTAAAAAACTCTAGAAAACCATAAAATCTCTAAAAAACCCTAATTAAAAAAAAATATTCATAAAATCTGAAAACCATCAAAATCCCTAAAAACCCTAAAAACCCATAAAAAATCCAAAAAACCACTATAAATTCCTAAACACATAAAAAACCTAAAAACCCTTGTAAATCTATATAAACATAAAAATACATAAAACCACTAAAAACAAACAACACTATAAATACCTAAAAAAACTTAAAAACTCTTAAAAACCCTCAAAATCCCTAAAAACATAAAAATAATACTAAAGAACCCAAAAAATACCTAAAAACATAAAAAACCCACAACAACCTGAAAAATAATAAGAAAACCTTAAAATCCGAAAAACACTTAAAACACCTAAAAATCCACGAAAATGATAAAACACTAAAAAACCATAACAAGACCATAAAATCCTTAAAACCCCTAAAAACCATTAAAACTGTTAAAAACCCAAAAAAAACCCTCAAAACTATAATAACACTAAAAAAATAAAAAAATATACAAACCATTTAAACATCTAAAAATATTAAAAAACGTAAAAACATTAAAAAACTCTAAAAAATAAATAAACCCTAAAACCCCAAAAAAACATTCAAATCCTAAAAAATCATAAAATCCCTAAAAATCCCAAATATCTTTAAAAACCATTAAAACCATAAAAATATGAAACATACCTAAATATCCCTAAAAATGTAAAAAAACCCAAAAAAACTATGAAAACCCCTATGAAAACCTGAGAAAACTAAAAACACTAAAACAAATTAAAACCCCACAAAATCCATAAAAAACTAAAAACCATTAAATCTTAAAAGAGCCCTAAAGAAAATAAAAACATAAAAACACTAAAAACCTAGAAAAACCCTAAGAAAACATTAAAACCCAAAAAACACATAAAACCCGAAAAAATTCTAAAACCTTAAAATACAGTAAAAAGAATCTAAAAAACCTAAAAAATATAAATCCCCTAAAAACTGTAAAAACCCAAAAACCCATAAAAACCAAAAAACCACTAAAAACAATAAAAACCATTTAAAACCTTAAAAACTTTAAAAATCGTAAAAAATATCCATACAGCACTGAAAAACTTAAAAAACCCTAAAACCCAAAAAAACCCTATAAAATCCAAAAACCCTAAAAAGCACACAAAATCCTTAAAAAACTAAAAAAAATCCTTAAAAACAATAAAAATACCTAAAAAGTGGAAAATCCTAAAACCCATTAAAACCTCATAGAAAACCTTAAAAACATAAAATCACTTAAAACCGCAAAACCCCAAAAAATGCAAGAAAACTCAAAAATCTTAATGAAAAAAAATTAATAAAAACCAAAAATTAAAAATCCCAAAAAACCAAAAAAAGATTCCCTAAAAAAAACCTTAAAAATTAAAAAATCTTAAAAAAAATAAAAAACCTTAATAACTAGGAAACACCCTAAGAAAACCTTAAAAACCTAAAAACCCTTAAAAAGTACCTGAAACACCTAAAAATAATAATAATCTCAAAAAAACCTTCAAGACACTAATAACCCATAAAAACCCTAAAAACCACTAAAACTCCAAAAACCCCCTTTTAACCAATTAAAAACGTTAAATAATATAAAAACCCTTAAAGCACTAAAAAAATTAAAAAACCCAAAAAACCCAAAAAAATAATAAACCATAAAACCCCTAAAAGCCAATAAAATCCAAAAAAAATCATAAAATTTCTTATGAATGTAAAAAACTTGAAAAACATGAAAACCCTAAAACCCCTAATAAATCTGTAAAAACATAAAAACACTTTAAACCCCTAAAAACCTAAAAAACTATAAAAAAACCTCAAAATCCCTAAAACCCCATAATAATTATTAATAATTTTTAAAATTTATTAAAAATGGTAAAACCCAAAAAATCATGAAATCCCCTAAAAAATGTAAAACCTAAAAAAACATAAAAATAGGAAAAAGCCTAAAATGATAAAAAAAATAGCCTAAAAGACACTAAAATCTCTAGAAACCCCTAAAACCAATAAAACCCCAAAACCACTATGAAGCCCTAAAACCCCACTAAAAACACTAAAACCCCTTTAAACCCTAAAAATGATAAAAAAATAGGAAAACCCATAAAACCCGAAAAACTATAAAATTCATAAAAACCCTAAAAATCCCTAAAAATGTAAAAACCCTAATAACCATTAAAACCCCTAATAAAACCATAAAAACCTAAAATAAATCAAAACCCTATAGAATATAGAAATGGTTAAAACCCAGAAAACACCTGAAAACCCTAATGCAACCCTAAAATCCGTCAAAATCCGTAAACCCCTAAAACCCCTAAAACCCCTACAACCCCATAAAAATCATAAAAATCCCTAAAATCTCAAAAATGTAAAAACCCCTATAACACTTAAGAAAACCATTAAAAACTAAACACACTCAAAAACACTTAAAACCCTTAAAAACTAAAAACACTTTAAACCCTTAAAAACCTAAAAACACTAAAAACCTTTAAAACCCTAAAAATCCTACAATCCCTCAAAATTGGTAAAAACCTAAAACCATAAAAATTATAAAAAAAACCTGACAATCCCTAAAATTTAAAAACCCCAAAAAACTCTGAAAACCCCTAAGAAACAGTTAAAAACATAAATAATAACTAAAACCCTAAAAATACCTAAAATAATAATAAAACCCTAAAAGACCCTAAAAATCGTAAAACCCCATGAAAAACATAAAAAAATAAAAAATTAAATAATAATAAATACACATAAAAACCTTAAAAAACTAAAAACACTTTAACCCTGAAAAAATGATAAAAACTCTAAAACCCTTAAAAACCTTAAAAACTCAGAAAAAACCCTAAAACCCCCCCAAAAACCATAAAACCTTTAAACCCAAAACATCCTAAATATCTTAAAATCCTTAAAACCCTAAAAATGAAAAAAAAATTTAAAAAACCATAAAAATACCTAAAAAGAAAAACCCTAAACAACTGAAAACCCTTAAGAAAACCATAGAAACCAAAAAATACTTGAAATACCTAAAAAAATAAAAAATGATAAAAACCCTAAAAATCCCCAAAAACCATAAAAACCCTAAAAACATCAAAATCCCTAAAATCCGTTAAACTCATAAAAAATTATAAAAATTCCTCAAAATATATATAAATATAAAAAACCCTGAAAGTCCCTAAGAAAACATTAAAAACCTAAAAACACCTAAAATGTAAAAAAATATAAAAATGGCTAATAATATCTAAGAAGCCTAAAACCCATAAAAATCATAAAAGCCTCTAAATAATGTAAAAACAAAAAAATCACTAAAAACCCTACATACCTCTAGAAACTCAGAAAACCTATTAAACCCGTAAAAACGTTGAAAACTCTAAAACCACTTAACAACCCTAAAAAAACAAAAAAAATCCCCTAAATCCACAAAATAAGCAAAAAAAACCCTAAAAACCATAAAAAACCGAAAAATACCTAAAATCCAAAAAAAACACAAACAAAATCCAAACAAATACATAAAAATATTTAAATATGTAAAACCCACTAAAAACCTGAAAACCCCTATGAGACCCTTAAAAACCTTAAAAACCTAAAACCACACAAAACCTCTAAAAACCTAAAAACGATAACAACCCTAAAAAGACCCAAAAACCCATAGAAACCCTAAAAACTATAGTATACCATAATAACCTTTAAAACCATAAAACCCATTAAAACATAAAAACCCACTAAAAACATTAAATACCCTTTAAATGCCAAAAAATGTTAAAAACACTAAAAAACCATACAATCCATAAAATCTAAAAAAACCCTAAAAACACTAAATACTATAAAACCCCTAAAAACACTAGAAAACCTTAAAAATATATTAAATTCATAAAACCCCTAAAAACCAAATTTTTTTAAAAAGGGATAAAAAGGTAAAGACCCCTATAAATTCTGAAAACCCCTAAGAAAACAATTAAAACCTAAAAATCATAAAATCCCTAAAAATAAAAAAAACACTGAAACCCCTAAAAACCCTAAAACCCCCATAATGCCTAAAAACTAGAAAATTACTTAACAAATACCAATAAATCCCTAGAAACATATAAAAACTAAAAACCCCAAAAATGCAAAAGAAAACCAATAGAATATAAAATCACTTAAAACCCCATATATAACAAAAAATGATAAAATTCATAAAGGATGATAAAAACAATAAAATCCCATAATAACTATAAAACCCCTATAAACCCTTAAAAACCCAAGAGCCCACTAAAAACTCTAAAAACCCTTTACACAACTAAAATAATAAAATACTCCAAAAAACATTGAAAACTATAAAAAACACAAAAGAACAATAAAAACCCAAAATACTATAAAAAAATTTAAACCATAAAAACCCTGAAAATGCATAAAATCCCTAAAGACATAAAAAAATATAATAAATCCCTAAAAATCCCTAAAAATTTAAAAACCCTAAAAACATGAAAATCATAAAAAAACTTAATACCATAAAAAAACATAAACCCCTAAAAACCAAAAAAACACAAAAACCCTAAAAACCCAAACAACACAAAACCCCCTAAAAAGACTAAAAACCATAAATATCCTAAAAATGCCCAAAAAATCATTAAAAATGAAGAAAAAACTAAAAACTGAAAAATCCAAAAGAAAACATTAAAAACCTAGAAACCCTTAAAACCCTTAAAAGCCGAAAAATAACTAAAAACTATAAAAAGACTAAAGACACGAAAACCTTAAAATCCCATGAAATCTTAAAACCACAAAAGTCATTAAAAACCCCTAAAACCCATAATAACTACTGAAAGACTAAAAACTCTAAAAACCATTTAAACCCTTAAAAATGTTAAGCAACTCTAAAAATCTTAAAAAATAAAAAAAACTAAAAAAACACTAAAATAACAAAAACAATAATGCTCGTCAAATCACTAAAAACCCATAAAACTCCTCAGAATCCCTAAAAATAGAAAAACCCCAAAAAAATCCAAAAAATGTCTTGAAAATAAATAAAAATGTAAAACCTCTAAAACCCTAAAAAACTATAAGAAATCCTTTAAAACTAATAAGATCCTAAAAAACAAAAAGACCTAAAAATCCCGAAAAACCTAAACACCATCAAAATCACTGAAATCCCAAAAAAACATAAAAATCATAAAAAGGAATAAAACTCCTTAAATGCATAAAAACCATAAAAACCAAAAACAATAAAAAAACATAAAAACCATAAAACAATTAAAACCCCCCAAAACCAAAAAAATGCTAAAAACCCTAAAACCCCTAAAATGACACTAAAACCCTTAAAACCCATAGAAACCAATAGAAACATTACGAAAACCTAAAACCCATAAAATCCCAAAAAACACTAGAAAAAAATAAAAGCCTTTAAATACTAAGAAGCATTTATAAATTCTAAAAAACATAAAATCCTAAAAAACTCAAAAAAACCCCTAGAAACCCAAAAATAACCATTTAAACCATTAAACCCCCCAAAACCCAAAAAACCAATAAAATCATAAGAATCCCTAAAAATACATAATAACATAAAAACCCCAAAAAACACTGAAAACCTCTATGAAAACAATAAAAACAAAATACACATAAATCTATAAAAAACCAAAAAAACAAAAAAACCTTAAAAACCCAAAAAATCCTGAAAATCAAAAAAAAACCTAAAAACCATAAAAATTCGAAAAAATCCCTAAAAATCCCTAAAAACATAAAAAAATCCTAAAAACCGTAAGAAAACATTAAAAACATGAAAACACCAAAAACCACTAAAAACCTTAAAACTCTAAACCCCTAAAAACCCTAAAAGACCATAAAACCCTTAAAAACTATAAAAACCCTTAAAAACCGTAAAAACCAAAATATCACATAGAAATCCTAAAAAATAATAAAATCATTAATCAACTATCCAAAACCATAAAAACGTAAAAACTAACCCCTAAATCAAAAAATGCATGAAAACTATAAAAACCCTAAAAAACCATCAAAATCCATAAAACCCCAAAAAAATTATAGAAAACCATAAAACCCACTAAAAATGAAAAAACCCTAAAAATTTTGCGAAACCCAAAGAAAACCTTAAAAAACCAAAAATCACTTAAAATTCCTAAAAATTTAAAAAACAAAAAAAAAACACAAAAAAACACTAAAAACCATAAAGACACCTAAAACATCAAAAATATCTAAAACCATAAAAATCAATAAAACCCTAAAAATCACTAAATATCCCTTAAAATGTAAAAAATCATAAAATTCATGAAAACCCCTAAGAAAACCATAATATCCTAACAATAATTAAAACCACTCAAAAACCTAAAAAATAATGAAAACCATAAAATACATGAAGATGATCCTAAAACCCAAAACACCCCTAAATACCATAAAACACCTAAAACATTAAAAAAAACCCTAAAAATGATAAAAACCCTAAAACCACACTAAAAACTCTCAAAACCATTTATACCCCATAAAACGTTAAAAAATATAAAAAAATATAAAACCCTAAAAAACATAAAATACCTAAAGCCCCCCCCCCCCAAACCCAAAAAACCCTCAAAGTTGCTAAAAATCCTATAAACAAAAAAATCCAAAAAACTCCCTAATATCCTTAAAAACATAAAAAATCTAAAACCCTAAAAACAATAAGAAAAACATAAAAACATAAAAGCACATAAACCCAACATAAAATATTAAAAACCCAAAAACCCTCAAAATCCATAAAAACACTAAAAACCCTAATATCCTAAAAATTAAATAAAAATCCCAAAATTTTAAAAGGCCCTAAAACCTTGAAAAATCTAATAAATCCATAAAAACCTAGAAACAATTAAAACCCATAAAAAACTAAAAACTATAAAACCCTAAAAACACTAAAAGACCATAAATACTCTAAAACCCACAAACCCATAAAACCAATAAAAACATAAAAAACCCTAAAATACATATAAATACTAGACACCGAATAAAAACACTAAAACCCCCCTAAACCCCATGAAATGTTAAAAACATTGAAAACCCTTAAAAATACTAAAAAACTCAAAATAAACCCAAAAAAATCGTAACAAAACCATAAAACTTCTAAAATCCCAAAAAACCAAAAAATCCCCAAGAAACCCCCAAACCCCTTAAAATCCCTAAAACTCTAAAATAACATAAATACCCTCAAAAAATAAAAAAACAAAAAAACCCTAAAAAACTAAAAAAACTCTAAGAAAACCTTAAAATCCAAAACACACTTAAACCCCTAAAAAACCTAAAAATATAAAAACCCTAAGAACCCTAAAAACCCTTAATACCCTCTATATCCCAAAAATCCATAAAAACATAATAATACTAAAAAATATATTAAAAACCTAAAATTTTAAAAGACCCTAACAATCTTGAAAATCGCTATGGAAACCTTAAATACCATAAAACCCTTAGTACCCAAAAAACCATAAAATGACCATAAGACCACTAAAAACCATAGGTTCTTTCAAAACCCTAAAAATAACTAAAAACCAATAAAACCCCTATAAAACCTCTAAAACAAAAAAACCATTTGAACCCCTAAAAATGTTAAAAAAGTTTAAAAAACCTTGATAACCCTAAAAGACCAAAAAACCCCTAAAACCAAAAAAACCATAAAATCAGTGGAATCTTAAAGAACCCCTTAAAATCCTCCAAATATCTAAAAACCCTAAAAACCATAAAACCCTCAAAAGCTTAAAAAATCTTAAAATTGTAAAAGATGCTAAAACACTATTAAAACCCTAAGAAAAACATAAAAAACTATAGACACCAAAACCCCTAAAACCTAAAACGCTAAATACCCTAAACCCCCCTAAAACCCTAAAAACCATAGAATCCCATGAAATCCCCTAAAACCAGAAAAATCCTAAAAACCCATAAAAATCAATAAAATGAAAACCCCTTAAAATCCTGAAAACACATAAGGAAACCATAAAAAATTAATAACCCTTTTAACCCTTAAAAATCCTAAAAACAAAAAGAACCCTCAAACCCCTTAAAATACCCTAAAAATTATCAATACCGCTAAAATCCACAAAACCCCCTAAAACCCATAAACCCCTAAAACACTAAAAACTCAAACAAAACCCTTAAAACCTTAAAAGCGTTAAAAACATATCCAAAACCATAAAACCCAAAAAAACTAACCCCCCCCCCCCCCGCAAAACCCCCTAAAACCCCTAACCACGTAAAAACCTAATAACTATAAAAACCCTAAAACACCTTATAATCCCTAAAAACCCAAAAATTCGTAAACAATCCCTAAAAATCCAAAAAAGAAAAAAACTAAAAACACTGAAAAATAATATGAAAACCATAAAAACCTAAAAACTATAAAACTCCCTAAAAACCTGAAAAATGCATAAAACCCAAGAAACAAAAAAACAAAAAACACCCCAAAAACCATCAAAATCCCAAATGACCCTAAAAACCATAAAAATTCCAAAAAATCCCTGAAAATACCAAAAATCCATAAAAATGTAAAAAACTGTAAAAAATCCAAAAAAACCTTAAAATCCCTAAAATCCTTAAATGAAAACCCCTCAAAATCCCTTGATGGTTGCTCCGTTCTGCTCCCATGATGGAATTCCTACTGATTAGTCAGTAGCTTGAGGTTGAAACTGATGGGTGTGCCCTGGCCTCCCCCCTCTGTGGGGGAGGGGCCGCCTATTCCCCCTATTAAAGATAGATTCTTGCCTTTCTCGGATCCTAACTCACTTCCTGCTTTCCTGCAGATTGAGATTTTCCCTAAGGTTCCGGGTTTTCAAGAAGGGATTTTGAAGCTTTCTCTGTTGATTGTGGAATTCAACAAGGCCTTTTACCTCTATATCCTGAGCCTAGTAGCCAGGTTTTTGAACTGGCGTCCCCTGGTTGATGTTTTTGATAGGTTTTTGTATGAGCATTCGAATCTCTAGGACCGCACCACTATTGGTTTGGTCGACTCCAGTCACATAATGATTCAGTTACCATTGAAGGAAGATCTTATACGGGCCTAGTCAATAGCTCCTCGCAGGTGTGATGATGCTCGCTTCTCCCTCTCCTAGTGGAACATTGACTTCCATTTAAATCGTGACTCCCCGCTGATCGAAATGTGGGTAAGGTTCCCTGACCTCCCCATGCCCTTTCAAAAACACTTCCATTATTACTATGATGGGAAATTTGGTTGGAAGGTTTCTATTTGTGGATAGTATAACCAGGGCCCTTTGTCACCAAATTTCCCTAAGGGTTTGTGTTGAATTTGATGTCTTGAAAGAACAAGTTGACTTTGTTTGGATTGAAATTGGTGAAGAGCTTCAATGGAAGCAACCAGTGGTGTTCGAATTATGGGAGGATTACTGTGTCTCATGATTTACTCTTGGTCATTTGAAAAGGGATTATAGATATAGCGATGGTGTGGTGGTCAAGTGTGTCAAGGAGGCCATCTCCCCGATGTTAAGCTCAATAGAGGAGCCAGAGGTGAGGAATAATGACCCTCGAGACTCTCTGTTAGATGCTTGTGGGGACGACATGGTGGAGGAAGGGGGATCATCCCCCCAGTAGTGTACTGAGGGGAAAATCTTGGTCATGGACATTTTCAAGAGAATAAAGGATGATCTGGGAATGGGGGTGATGCCTCTCCTATAGTGGGGGTTAACATTCCTAGTGAAGTTGGGGCCATGGTCTCATAGGATGACCCTGGCTGGGAAATGGGCATGGCATTAAGACTAGCTTACCATGGGATGAAGAGGGAGATTTTTCCAAGCCCTCCAGAAGTTGGTCTTGGAAGTGGATATGTGCTGGCCTTAATCTCGAATCGGTTCAAGGTCCTGGACCCTTTGGACTCTGTGGGATCTGAGGAAGGGGTCAGGTGGGACAGGAACTGCAGGAGGTGGAGGCTAATAATGATGTCCTCCAGGATGCATACTTTCCTTCCTCTCATGATGGTTCAAGGGTCATGGGTTTGGAAAGTCCCCTACCCATTGTGAATTCGTCGGAGCGAGTGCTGATGGATCCTGTTGTTCCTGGAATTGGTCTGAGTGATGCCCCTCATCCCAAACGGCAGTTCGATAGCCTTCATGCTGATAAGAGAAGCATTGATCAACCTGATATGAACTCTTATCTTGTTCTATTTGAGAAGATGCTCCCCTATGTTAAGCTATCTGACCCGATTATGTTGGACTGTTCGGAAATCACGCTTGAGAGGCTCATAAAAGATATCTTTCAAAAGCTGGGCCTGTAACCGGTGGTCTTTCTTGGGGATGAGAATGATGAACACATAAGGATATGATAAATTTTTGGGGACCGTGATGACCTTATGTATGCCATCATGGATAGGATCAAGAGGGAGAAGGCGATGATGGTTCTCTGTGGATCCTCTAGCTTTAATCAAAAGAGAAAGCCGAGGTCTGTTCCTGAATGTGGCAGGCAAGGCGACATGGTTGTGCCTACTGATACAGCCCGGAGAAAGGCTAAGGTGACGAGTGATACTCAAGTGAAACAGAGGGCAAGGAGGGACTATTCTTCCCTGCCTAGGCCAATGACTAATAGAGCCTCCTCCAGGGCTAGCAAAGGTGAAGAAGATGGACATGGTAAGGAAGACCGGGCTACCAAAGCGATGCCGGACGTGGAACTCTGGAAGTATTGTGCAGCCTTCCTTAAGCAATATGAATCTTCTGAATGGGATTTGTTGGACTCATGTGCTTCCTCAGGATATGGTGCTGATGGAGACCCTTATGAGGATGGTGAATTTAGTATGTGGTTGTCTCTCCTTCTGTATTTTGGGGTTTTTGGACTTTCATGTGCGGGTGTCCAGGGCTTTTAGGTGTGGGTTGATTGACCTCGCCCCTCCCTTGTCTCTTGTGTCTCTTTTTCTAATAAATTTGGGGGGACATGAATAGTCTGGCCTTGCACCTTCCTTGCCCTAAAATCCTCAAAACACATAAAACCCTGGAATTCTAAAAATGATATAGTCCATAAAAACCCTAAAAGGACCCCAAAAAACCCTAAAAACACCGAGAAACCATAAAAACAAAAAAAAACCTTTAAAATCCATAAAAACAGAAAAAATCCAAGAACCCACTAAAAAACCCATTTGAACCTAAAAAGCCATTAAAAACCATACAAAAACCCTAAAACCCATAATTAACTCAAAAACACACTATACCCCAAAAAACATGAGACCATAAAAACCCAAAAAACCCTCAATATTCCTAAAAACGTTAAAAATCCAATAAAATCCCTAACAATCCTTAAAAATGTAACAATCCCTTACAAACCCTATTAAAACCATGAAAACCTAAAAATACCTAAACCACTGAAAACATAAAAAATGTTAAAACCCCTAAAAAAACCCAAAATATCCCTAAAATATCTAAAAATCCATAAAAATCATAAAAGGCCCTACAAATTCCTAAAAACATAAAAAACCATAAAAACCCTAAAAGCCGCCTAAGAAAATTGAAAAACCAAAAATTCTTAAATCCCCTAGAAACCTTAAAACCCTCAAAGTCCCTAATAAATGTCAAAAAACATAAAAATCCTATAAAGCATTAATAATCACTAAAAACATAAAAACCCATAAAATTCCTAAAAAATAGTATAAAACCTTAAAAGCATTAAAATCATTATAACCCCTAAATTCCTAAAAACGGTAAAACCCCTAAAAACTTGAAAAAGAACCTAAAAACCCTGAACCTATAAAACCCCCAAAACATTAAAAAACCCTAGAACCCCATAAAAACTCGAAAAACAACAACAAAATTATGAAACCCTTTAAACACCTAAAAACATCAAATACTCTAAAGACCTTAAAATCCCTTAAAACTCGAAAAACCCTAAAAACCCAAAACAAAACCATAAAATCCCAAAGAACCCTGAAAATCCAAAAATCTATAAAAACCATAAAAACCCATAAAAATCCATAAAAGGGCATAAAAATCCTTAAAAGAGTAAAAACCAATAAACCCCACGAAACCCTAAGAAAACATTTAAAACATGAAAACACATATCCCTTAAAAACCCAAAAAACACTAATGATCTTAGAAAATCCTAAAAACCAAAAAAATCCCTGAAAATCCAAAAAACCCTATAAGCCTATAAAAATCATAGAAATCCCTAAAAATCTGTAAAAAACAAAAATAAAACTATAAAAACCGAGAAAAACACCAAAAATACATGAAAACATAAAAACACAAAATACCCCAAAAAAACCTAGAAACATGATAACCCTTAAAGAGAATAAAAACCCCTAAAACCTTAAAAAACCATAAAACCATAAAAAACCTCAAATCTCATAAAAACATTAAAACCATTTAATCCCATAAAAAAATTAAAAATACCATAAAAACCATAAAAACCATAAAAAAAATAAGAAAAAAAATCTGAAAACCCAAAAAAACATAAATACCCTAAAAACCATAAAAACCTTAAAAACCAACAAAATCCATAAAAACCCTAAAAATATAAAACCAATAAAAATTCACAAAAACCACTAAAAACGTAAATAACCCTAAAACCCCTAAGGAAACATGAAAAATACTAAAAAAACATAAAACCCCTAAAAACATAAAAACTATAAAAACCCTAAAAACCCTAAAAGTCGCTAAAATATATAAAACCCTTAAAACACATAAACCCCATAAAAACCATAAAAACACTAAAAACATACTAAAAACTCTAAAATACCTTTATACCCCTAAAAAATTAAATAACCTAAATAAGCATAAAAATATTAGAATAGAATAAAAACACTTAAACCCCCCAAAACCCAAAAAACCCTAAATATCCCTAAAACTCAAAAATCATAAAAATACAAGAAAAATCCCTAAAAATACTTTAAAAAATAAAAAATGCTAAAAACCCTCAAAAC
Source organism: Viscum album (assembly GCA_963277665.1). NCBI lineage: Eukaryota > Viridiplantae > Streptophyta > Magnoliopsida > Santalales > Viscaceae > Viscum > Viscum album. The sequence goes on along the minus strand of OY728167.1, from coordinate 245,128,921 downwards.
CCTTGGAAAACCGTAAAACGATAAAAAACATAACACCCATAAAATCCTAAAAATGCGAAAAACCCTGAAACCCCTAAAATGAAACTAAAACCATAGAAACCCATAAAAACATTAAGAAAAAACCCATAAAATCCATAAAAACACTAAAATATTTAAAACCCTTTAAACACCATGTAGCGCTTATAAACTCTAAAAACATAAAATCCTAAAAAACAAAAAAAACCTAAAACCCAAAAAACCATAAAAACCTGTTAACCCCCCAAAATCCCAAAAAATCCTAAAAACCAATAAAATCGTAAACATCCCTAAAAGCCATAAAAACATAAAACCATTAAAAACACTAAAAAACCCTATGAATACAATAAGAAACTAAAAACACTTAAAACCCATAAAAACCTAAAAAATTCAAAAAGAACATTAAAAACCCAAAAAACCCTCAAAATCCAAAAAAACCCTAAAAACTATAAATATCGTAAAAAATCCCTACAAATCCCTGAAAACATAAAAAAATCCTAAAAAGGATAAGAAAACCTTAAAACATAAAAACACCTAAAACCCCTAAAAACCTAAAAACTCTAAAACCCCTAAAAACACTAAAAGGCCATTAAACCTTTAAACCCATAAAAACCCTTAAAACAATAAAAACCCTTAAAACCCTTAAAAACCCTAATATCAAGTAGAAATCCTAAAAACTACTAAAAGCATTAATTTTTTTTAAAAAACCTTAAAAACCTAAAAACTGACCCCTCCCCCCCCCCCACTCGAAAAATGAATAAAAACTATAGAAACCCAAAAAACCCTCACAATCCATAAAAACCAAAAAAAATAAAAAAAAAGCAATAAAACTCCTAAAATTGTAAAAAACATAAAAACATTGAGAAACCCTATGAAAACATTAAAACCCTAAAATCACTAAAAAACCCTAAAAACATAAAAAGGCTAAAAACATAAAAAACACAAAAACCCCTAAAGACCCCCAAAACCCTCAAAATCCCTAAAACCATAAAAACCCATAAAACCGGAAAAGCCCTAAATATCCTATAAAACATAAAAAAATCCTTAAATTCTTGAAAAACCGTAAAAAAACCTTAGTAACCTAAATATAATTAAAACTACTCAAAAAACTAAAAAATACTGAAAACCGTAAAAACCTGAAGATGACCCAAAAAACCCTAAACACCCCTAAATTCCATAAAACACCTAAAACCATAAAAACCTCTAAAAACAATAAAAAACCTAAAACCCCACTAAAAACTCTCAAAACCCTTTTAACCCTGTAAGAAATTAAAAAATATAAAAACCATAAAAACCTAAAATAAATTATAAAACCGAAATCCCCCAAAACCCCAAAAAAACCATCAAAGTTGCTAAAAACCCTAAAAACCAAAAAATCCCACCCCCCTAATATCCCTAAAACCCATAAAACTATAAGAAAAACATAAAAACACATAAAACCTAAATAATAAACTAAAACCCCTAAAACACTCAAAATCCATAAAAACACTAAAACCCACAATATCATAAAAATTCAATAAAAATCCCAAAAGGCTTAAAAACCCTAAAAACCTTGAAAATTTTGAGAAATCCAAAAAAACGAAACACTTAAAATCCATAAAAATCTAAATACTGTAAAACCCTAAAAACACTAAAAGACCCTAAAACCCATAAAACCCATACAACCCATAAAACCCATAAAAACATAAAAACCCTAAAAATACATAAAAATCCTAGAAACCCACTAAAAACTCTAAAACCTCTCTAAACCCCAGAAAATGATAAAAACATTAAAAAACCATAAAAATACTAAAAAACTTAAAAACCCCATAAAACCCTAAGAAACCCATAAAACATCTAAAACCCCAAAAAACAAAAAAAACCCAAAAAAGTCCCTCAAAACACTAGAAATCTCTAAAACACTAAAACAACATAAAAATCCACAAATATACCAAAAATGTATGAACCCTAAAATACTAAAAAAGCCCTATGAAAACCATAAAACCCTAAAAACACTTAAACCCCTAAAAAACCAAAAAAATATAAAAACCCTAAGAACCCTAAAAACCCTCAATACACTCCATATCCTGAAAATCCCTAAAAACATAATAATATTAAAAGATATCAAAATACCCCTTAAAAATGTAAAAGACCCAAACAAGCTTGGAAATCCCTAAGTAAACATTAAATACCTTAAAACCCTTAATACCCAAAAAACCCTAAAATGACCATAAGACCACTAAAAACTGTAGGTTCCCCTAAAACCTTAAAAAACCCCTAAAAACCAATAGAACCCTATAAAACCTCTTAATCTAAAAAAACTATTTGAACCACTAAAAATGTTTAAAAAATCGTTAAAAAACCTTGATAACCCTAAAAGACCAAAAGACACCCTAAAACCAAAAAACCATAAAATAATTAAAATCCAAAGAAAACCCCCAAAAACCTTCAAATCTCTGAAAACCCCTAAAAACCATAAAACCCTCAAAAGCATAAAAAATCCTAAAAACATAAAAGACTCTAAAACCTTAATAAAACAATAAGAAAAATATAAAAAACTATAGACACTAAAAACACCTAAATCCTAAAATACTAAATACAACCCCCCCTAAAACCCTAAAAACCCATAAAACCCCATAAAATCCCCAAAAACCATAAAAATCCTAAAAACCCATAAAAATCGCTAAAAAAATAAAAAACAAAAAAAAACCATAAAACCCCTAAGAAAACCATAAAAACATAATAGCACTTTAAACCCTTAAAAATTCTAGAAAACCAAAAAACAAAAAATCCCCTTAAATTACCCTAAAATCTTTAAAACTTTTAAAATCAATAAAAACCCCCAAAACCCATAAAACCCCTAAAAAGACTAAAAACACAAAAAACAACTTTAAACCCCTAAAAATGTTAAAAATATCTCTAAAACCTTAAAACCTTAAATAATTCAAGAAAACCCCCAAAAACCCATAGAAAACCAAATAACCATAAAACTAGTAAAACACCTCAAGATCCCTAAAAACCCAAAAATTCCTAAACAATCCCTAAAAATCCCTAAAACATAAAAAAACCTAAAAACACTGAAAAGCAATAAGAAAACCATAAAAAAATAAAAATTACTCTCAGAAAAACATTGAAAATGATAAAAACCAAAAAAACCATAAAACCCAAAACACCCCTAAAACCATCAAAATCCCAAATGACCCTAAAAACAATAAAAATCCAAAAAATCTCTAAAAATACCAAAATTCCATAAAGATGTAAATAATTATAAAAATTATAGAAAAACCTTAAAAACCCCTAAAATACTAAAAAATCATAAAACCCTAGAATTATAAAGAGGATAAGAAATATAAAAATCCTAAAAGGACACCAAAAACCCTAAAAACACAAAGAGACCATAAAAACAACAAAAACCTTTAAAAACACAAAAAACACAAAAAAACCCTAAAACCCACTAAAAACACCAAAAACCCATTTGAACCTAAAAAAATTAAAAACAAAAAAACCCTAAAATCCATAATTAAATCAAAAAAACCATTATACCCAAAAAAATGAGACTATAAAACCCATAAAACCCTCAAAATTACTAAAAACAATAAAAATCTTATAAAATCCCTAACAATCCATAAAAATGTAACAAACCCTATAAACCCTTACAATCCCCAATAAAACCATGAAAACCTAAAAAGGCCTAAACCACTGAAACCATCAAAAAGGCTAAAACCCCTAAAAAACCCAAAAAATCACTAAAATCTCTAAAACCCCACAAAAATCCTAAAAGGCCCTAAAATCCCTAAAAACATAAAAACCCATAAAAACCCTAAAACCCCCCCAAAAACTTCAAAAAACTAAAAATTATTAAATCCCTTAAAAACTGAAAAAAATGCTAAAAACCCTAAAAACACTCAAAATCCCTAGAAAACGTAAAAACATAAAAATCATAGAAAGGATTAATAATCACTAAAAACATAAAAACCCCTAAAATTCCAAAAAAAATTATAAAATCATAAAAAAATTATTACTATCATAACCCAAAAATTCCTAAAAATGCTAAAACTCCTAAAAACATGAAAAAAGAACCTAAAACCCCTAACCCATAAAAGCCCTAAAACATTAAAAAACCCTAAAAACCCATAAAAACACTAAAATAAAAAAATCTAAATCCATTTAAACACCTACAAACAATAAAAATTCTAAAAACCTTAAAATCCCTTAAAATTAAAAAAAAATAAAAACCCAAAACAAAACCATAAAACCCTAAGAACCCTGAAAATACAAAAAAAACTTCAAAATCTATAAAAAACACAAAAACCCATAAAAATCATAAAAAAGCATAAAAATCCCTAAAAGTGTAAAAACTCCAAAACCCTCTAAAACCCTATGAAAAAATTAAAAAAATGAAAACACATAAATCCATTAAAAATATAAAAAACATTAAAGACCTTAGAAAATTCAAAAAACTAAAAAAACCCAAAAACATCCAATTCCCAAAAAAACCTATAATCCCATAAAAATCATTGAAATCCCTAAAAATCCATATAACAGAAAAAACCATAAAACCCAAGAAAAACAAGAAAACCTAAAAACAAAAAAACCCCCCCAAAAAACCCAAAAAGTTGAAAAACACTTAATGACCATAGAAACCCCTAAAACCTTAACAAATCCAAAACCCCCCAAAAAACCTCAAAAGTACAAAAAACTCTAAAACCATTTAATCCCCTAAAAAAATAAAAAAATAAAAAAACCTTAAAACCCCTCAAAAACATAAAAAACTAGTGAAAACTCAAAAAATACCCTAAAACCCTAAAAACCTAAATACCAACAAAATCCACAAAAAACAAAAAAAAAATAAAACTCATAAAAAATCCAAAAAACCACTAAAAACATAAAAAAAACCCCAAACCCCATAAAAAACATGAAAATCCTAAAAACACATAAAAACCCTAAAACCTAAAAACTCTAAAATCCCTAAAAACCCTAAAAGACACTAAAATCTATAATACATTTAAAATACATAAACCCTCTAAAAACCATAAAAACCCTTAAACCCCATTAAAACCCTAAAGACCTACTAAAAACACTATAATACCTTCATACCCCTAAAAAAATTAAATAACTCTAAATAAGCATTAAAATATTAGAAGACAATAAAAACACTTAAAACCCTAAACCCCCCCCCCCCCCCAAAACCCTAAAAATCCATAAAACCCTAAAAATCATAAAATTACAAGAAAAATGTCTAAAAATACTTAAAAATATAAAAAATTCTAAAAACCCTAAAAAACTATGAAAACCATAAAATCATAAAAAACATAACACCCATAAATACCTAAAAATGCGAAAAACCCTAATCCCCCCAAAAACCTAAAAATCCTCAAAAACACAAAAGAAACTATAAAACCATAAAAATATTAAAAAGTATCCAATAATCCCTAAAACATATTAAATTATAAAAACCCTGAAAAACCATAATAAAACAATAAAAAAATAAAACACTTAAAACCCATAAAAACCAAAAAAATCTTAAAAACCCTTAAAGGCCCTATAAACACTAAACCCCCCCTAAAACGATAAAAACCCATAAAAACCTTAAAACCCCTTTAAACCCCAAAAAACTCCAACAACCCTTCAAACCCCTAAAAATATTAAAAAACTCTTTAGAAAACCATAAAAACCATAAAACCATAAACCCCCCTAAAAACACAAAAAGAAACAGAAAAACCATCAAAATGATAAAAAACCCCCCAAAACACTCAAATTCCCTAAAACCCTAAAAATATAAAAACCTTAAAAATCCCTAAAATCCCTAAAAATCCAGAAAAATGTAAAAACACTAAGACCCTGAAAGACCCTAAGAAAATCTAAAAAACTTAAAACAACTTAAAACCGTAAAAACATTTAAAACACTAAACACCATAAAAACCCTCCAAATCCCTAAGAAAACTAAAATCCATAAAAATCCATAAAAAATCCCTAAAAATACATAAAAAAATAATAATCCCTAAGTACCATGAAAACCCCTAAAATCCTAAAAAACTTAAAAACACTTAAAAACCATAAAAACATGAAAAATACTATAAAACCTGAAATTCCCTAATATCCTGAAAAAGAAGAAAACCCCTAAAAATATAAAAAAAACTCCAAAGACCCATAAAACCCTAAAACCACAAAAAACTCTAAAATACATTTAAAAGATAAAAATGTTAAAAACCTCATAAAACCCAAAAAACAATAAAAATTAAAAAACCATAAAACCCCTAAAAACAAAAAAACCATAAAAACTCTAAAAAAACCTTAAGACCCTATAAACATCTAAAAACACATAAAAATAATAAAAAACCTCAAAATCCCTAAAAATGTAAATAAACCCCAAAAAACCCTTGAAATTTGGTAATAAAACATTAAAAACCTAATAACACTTAAAACCCTTAAAAAACCTAAAAAAATCGATAAAATCCCTAAAAACCCTAAAAATGTAAATACCCGAAAAAACCCCTAAAACCTAGTAAGAAAACCATAAAAACCAAAAAACCCTTATAAACCCTAAAATACATACAAATTTATAAAAGACACGAAAACCATAAAACCCCTAAAAACCCTTGCAAAACCTCAAAACCCTAAAATCCCTAAAATCCTAAAACCCATAATAACCCTAAAACCGACTAAATACTCAAAAACCCATTTAAATGACTAAGAAGGTTACAAATTTTAAATTTTTTAAATACCCTAAAAACTAAAAAAACCATGAAACCCCAATAAACCATAAACCCCTAAAACCTCTAAAAACCCTAAATCCATCAAAATTCCTAAAAACGATAAAAATCATAAAAATGCACTAAAAATCCCAAAAAATGTAAAAAACCATAAAAAAAATTAAAAACCATAAGAAAATAATAAGATAACACTTAGAACCTAAAAACATTAAAAACTATAGAAATCATAAAAACATAAAAACCCTATGAATCCCTAAAAAGAAAAAAAATACTAAAAATCACAAAAAAAAATCCCTACATTTTTTAAAAAACCTAAAAACATAAAAATCCCTAAGAAAACCTTTAAAACCAAAAAACACTTAAATCTCTAAAGAAAAATAAAAACGCTAAAAACCCTAAAAGGCTCTAAAAACTCCTAAAAACATGTAAAACAATAATACCCGTTAAAAATGTAAAAACCAATAAAAACATTAAAAACCCTTTAAACCCCTAAAAATCATAAAAAATCTAAAAAATCATTAAAACCCTGAAAACTCAAAAAAAACATCAAAACAAATAAAAATCCTAAAAAACAAAAAACCGTAAAACACCCCAAAACCCCTGAAAATCCCTAAAAACCATAAAAACCATAAAAACCTAAAAAATCCCTAAAAACCAAAAAATCTATAAAACACTAAAAATCCTGAAAAACCATAAGAAAACTATAAAAACCTAAAAACATTAAAACCCCTAAAAACTTATAAAATTATTAAATTCCAAAACCCCAAAAAAACCCTAAAAATCCACAAAAAACTAAAGAATGATAAGAATCCATAAAATCTCTAAAAAACCCTAAAACATAAAAAAACCCTAAAAACATTTTAAACCCTAATGAAAACCTTAAAACCTAAAAACAGATAAAATAACTAAAAAAATAAAATATTGTAAAAACCCTAAAAGAACCCAAAAACCCAAAAAGAACCGTAAAACTGTAAAACCCCTTGAAACCCATAAAATCACTATAGGGGGTCACACGGGGTGATCCTCTTTCCGGAATTCTCTTTGCACTTGCTGAGGACTACCTAATCCGCCTTGTTACTAATGCTATGTTGGCTGGCTACTACAGCCTTATTAAAGACGGGAGAGATCTATTTGTGCCTTCACATCTACTTTATGCTGATGATATTCTCCTCTTTGGGCAGGCTAATATGCGGACGATATCTTCTATCCGGAAAATCTTCGCACATTATGATGCTGTTGCTGGATAGGCCATTAGCTGGAGTAAATCATCTATTGTGTTTGGTAAAGGGAGCTCTACTACGAGACAGAACAAGATTGTCATATTCCTTTGTGTCAAAAAAGGATCCTTGCCTTTCAACTATCTTGGTGTTCCCTTATTTTGGGGGAAGGTTAAATGTTGTCATCTTGAAAGCATCTCTGTTAACATCACTCAGTAGCTTGCCAAATGGAAGGGCAAGACCCTCTCACAAGCAAGCAGGATATGTCTTATCAACTCTATTGTCACCTCAATGTTTGCTCATACCTTCTCTATCTATAAGTGGCCAGTCAGCCTAATTAAATCCCTTGAAGACAAGATCTGGAACTTTGCATGGACAGGCTGTATTAATGAAAGGAAATTGATCACTGTTTTCTGTACGGAGTTCATCAAACCACATGAAATGGGGGGGCTAGGCATTAAGGATCTCCGGATCTTCAATGATGCCTTGTTGGCCAAATTCACTTGGAATCTTTTCACACACAGAGAGGGTGATTTGGACTTTCTCAAAGAACGCTTTACTGGGAAATTGTTCAATGGTTATATTGGGTACATGATCTCCTCTGTCTAGACAACTGTTAAATACTCGTACAAGGACATTATCTCTCAATCTACTTGGGCTGTCTCGAGGCATTCCAACTTTAATTGTTTGTTCACCCCTTGGATCAAGAGTCCACTGCATGAATCTATGCAGGTTCCGCATGGCTTGCAACACATGTCCATTAATGAACTCAACACCAGACTGCTAGAGCTGGCTGGGATCTTACCTGCCTATATCATTTCTGAGATTCAACTCTACACTTACATGGATTATGACACAATTATCTGGAAACCGAACTTGATTGGCCTGCTCACTGCAAAGGACTTTTACAATCACAAATGCCGGCAAGGGATAGATCCCCCCTCGTGTATCATGAGATAAAAATTCCATTTTATTCCTCCTAGACATTTTCTGCTCTTCTGGAGGATATGGTGGAATCGGCTGCCCATGCATGGCCAACTTCAAAAAGTTGGTTTGCATCTTGCTTTGGCCTACTGTATATGCATGCAGGATGCTGAAAATGTGCAACATCTTTTTGTTGAATGCAAGCCTACTTATGGTCTGTAGAAGTATCTGCAGGATGTATATTGTCTTCAATTGCCACTGGATATAACGTTTTCCCAGATGATGTCTCTCATCACGGAATCGAGGTATAGTGAGTAAATCTATAATCTTCTCCATGCTGCTTCAGCAGCCATTGTGGCTTTTCTATGGGCTGCCAGAAACTCTGCTATGTTCTGGAATAAGTCAAGCTCCCTTCCTGAGGGTATTCTTGACATGCATTCTGCTGTTCGGATGGCCGGGGCAATCAAACAGCTGCGATGAACAATTGCTTTACTGACCTTATCACTCTCCGCACTCTTGGTGTCTCTGGTAGGTGAAAAAAACCTTTGGTGGTGAAGTCAATCCGATGGATTCCACCTTTCCCGTCTTGCATCAAAGTCAATGTTGATGGTGCGGCAGTAGGCTCTCCAGGGCCTTCTGGCTGTGGTGGCGTCTTCCATACTTATAGAGGTTTTTTCAAGGGCACTTTTTAACACTTTATCGGAATTGGCTGTGCTTATGAAGCAGTGCTTTGGGCTATCATTCAGGCGGTGCGGTTTGCAAACCAGTTTGGTTGGAAGCAACTCTGGATTGAGTCTGACTCCATGCTAGCGGTTGAGGCCTTTCGTCAAAATTCAAGGAAGGTTCCCTGGAAGCTTCTACCCCAATGGATTGATTGCATTAGTTTATCCAAAAATCTGGTTCTTAAGATCACCCATGCATACAGGGGAGTTAATATGGTAGCTGATGTGCTTTCCAAGAAGGCTATTGAAGAACGCTGATCATGGTGGTCTTTTGTTGCTCCCTCTTTTTGTTCGTCAATTTTGGATTCGGACATGAAGGGTGCTACCCATACCCGGTTGCATAGGTCCCCCTTGTCAGGCCTTGCACTTTATTTTTCATTTATACACTTGAGGGACCAAGCCTTCTGCTTGGCCCCACACCTTCTTTTCCATAAAATCACTAAAAACCCACTAAGAACACTAAAGAAACATTAATCCCATAAAACATTAAAAAACTATGAAAAACATTAACACCCCAAAAAACAGAAAAATCCTTAAAAACCCAAAAACCCATAAAAAATCCTTTATACCTTCAAAATCCCAAAAACCCCTAAAAATAAAAAAAATCATAAATGATCCCAAAAAATAAACAAAACCTTACAAACCTAAAAATGGTTAAAATCCCTAAAAACATACAAAACATTAAAAACCCTAAAAACCATCAAAATCACTAAAACCTTAAAAACCATAAAAATCATAGGGAAGTCTTAAATATCCATATATACATAAAAACCATAAAAATATTAAAATTCATAAGAAAACCATAACAACCTAAAAACACATAAAACCCTAAAAAACCTAAAATAGCTAAAACCCCAAAAATATATATGAACCCTAAAACCCCTAAAAACCATAAAACCATAAAACCCATAAAAACCTCAAAAAACAAGAAACACTTAAAAACACTAAAAAGTATTAAAACTATTTAAATCCCTAAAAACATTTAAAAAATCTAAAAAACATTAAAAACCCTAAAAAACTCAAAAAACACAATAAACCCCAAAAACCTAATTAAAACCCAAAAAACCAAAAAACCATAAAAGACATAAAAATCATAAAAATCCCAAAAAAGTCTACAAAATCCTAAAAAACCATAAAAACCCTGAAAACCCCAATGAAAAAATTTAAAAAAAAACATTAAACCCCAAAAACATCAAAAACAATAAATAACCTAAAAACCCTAAAACCCCTAAAATCCAAAAAACCCAAAAAACCCATTAAAATCATAAAAATACATAGAAATCCTTAAAAATGTAAAAACACCCTAAAAACCCTAAGAAAACCCTAAAAACCAAAAATCACATAAAACCCTAAAAAATGCTAAAAAAAGTAAAAACCCTTAAAGACCCTAAAAATGATACCCTAAAAACCATAAAACCCCATAAAACCTTAAAACCATTAGAACCCATAAAACACAAAAAACAACTAAAAAACTAAAACAATTTTAAGACCCTAAAAACATTTAAAAAATATAAAACATTTAAAATTCCTAAAAAACTCCTAAAAACCAAAAAAAACCAAAAAAACAAAAAAAACCCTAAAACCACTAAACGACACTAAAGACCCTCAAATTCCAAAAAACTCCAACACACCATAAAAATCCTAAAAATCTCTAAATACCCTAGAAACATAAAAAACTCTTAAAAACCTTAAAAACAAAAAAAACACTTAAAGCCAAAAAAACTAAAAATTTTATAAAACCGAAAATACTAAAAACTCAGAGAAACCCTAAAAATCCCTAAAATCCATAAAAACACTAAAAACCAATAAAAATACAAAAAATATCATAAAAACATAAAAAACCATGAAAACGTATTAAAAACATTAAAAACATAAAAACACCTAAAACCTATAAAAAACCCAAAAACACTAAAAACTCTAAAAACCTTGAACCCCTAAAAACCATAAAACCCACTAAAACCCTTAAAACCCCATAAAATTTCTAAATCCAAAAAAATATAAAAACATTATAAAATTGAAAAACCTTAAAAACTCTAAAAACCATAAAAACACTAAATTCAAAAAACCCTAAAACTCTATAAAAACTATAAAACCCCTAAACAGCTCAAAATCCATAAAACCCCTAAAAATCCACAATAATATTAAAAAATTCCTACAAACCTAAAGCCTCCTTAATGTCTTGAAAACCCCTAAGAAAACTATAAAAACTAAAAAACACGAAACTACCTAAAGAACCTAAAAATGCTTTAAACACTAAAAAAACCCCAAAGACCCTAAAATCCTTAAAAACCATACCAACCCCTAAAATGTTAAAAACCTATAAAAACGCTAAAAACACATAAAACTGAAAAACCCTTTAAACCCCTAAAAACATTATAATACTATAAAAACCCATAAAATCCTATAAGACTCAAAAAAAACCTAGAACACAAAAAATATTATAAGAACCCTAAAACACTAAAAAAACCTTTAAACCCTCAAAATCCCAAAAATCCATAAAACCACAAAATTCATACGAATCCTAAAAAATCCATAAAAACATAAAACCCCAAAAAACCTCTGAAAAAACTTATGAAAACAATAAAAACATAAAAACACTCAAAAAAACATAAAAGAAAAAGAAAAAACCCAAAAAACCCTCAAAATACAAAAAAGCCATAAAATCTCACAAAAACCATAAAAAACCTTAAATCCTAAGAAAACTCAAACCCCTAAAAACCCTAAAAAATATAAAAAATCTAAAAATATTAAAAAGTCCCTAAAAACACACAAAACCATAAAAACCCTTAAAACCTTAAAAACCCTAAAACCCAATAAAAACTTTTAAAAAACATAAAACCCACTAAAAACTCTAAAATCCATTAAATACCCTAAAAATGTTTAAAAAATCTAAAACCCAAAATAACACAAGAAAAAAAATCCAAAAACCCAAAAAACAAGAAAAAAACCTCTAAAAACCCTTAAAACTATAAAAACCCTCAAAATACTTAAAAACCCTAAAAACCATATAAATCCTAAAAAATCCTTAAAAATCAAAAAATGTAAAAAACCCTAAAAACATAAAATCCCTAACAATCCCTTAATAACTAAAAATTATTTAAACCCCTAAAAACCCTAAAAAATTCTAAAAAACATAAAAGATCCTAAAAACCCTAACATGCCCAACTACCCCCAAAATTCTTAAAACCCCTAAAAACTATAAAATAAAAATCCCAAAAATCCCAAAAATCCCAAAAATCCTTAAGAACATATAAAAGCCTAAAAACCTCCAAAACTCATATGAAAATCTGAAAAACCTAGAGACACTTAAAACCCTTAAAAACTGAGGAAAAAAAATTAATACACAAAAAATTCTAAAAGGACCCTAAAACCCCCAAACCCCTATAAAACATAAAACCCCTAAAATCCTTAAAAACCCTAATCCCATAAAATCCCTAAAACCCACAAAAAATTCTAAAAACCTTTTAATCCAATTAAATGGTTAAAAAACAATAAAAAACCTTTAAAACCATAAAAAAACACAAAAAAACCCTAAATCCCCCCCAGAAAATCATAATACCACTAAAACTTCTATAAAACCCTAAAAACCTTCAAAATTTGTAAAAATCATCAAAAACTAAAATAATCCACAAAAATTCATAAAAATCTCTTAAAATGTTAAAACCCATAAAACAGAAAAAAACCAAGAAAACCTTAAAAACATAAAATCAATTAAATCCTCTAAGAACCGTAAAAACGTAAGAAACCATAAAATTCCGAAAAAGCGAAAAAAACGAAAAACAATCCAAAAAATCTCCAAAAACATGAAAAAATAGAAGACTTCCTAAAAATCCCAAAAATCAATAAAAATACCCAAAAATGTAAAAAACATAGAAAACCCAGAAAACCCCTATGAAAACATAAATACATTAAAATAGATAAAACCTCTAAAAACCTAAAAAGACTAAAAAACTTGAAAACCCCTAAAAGACACTAAAAACCATAAAACCCCTTAAAACCCATAAAACCCCCTAAAAACCTTAAAAATCCATAAAAATCCATAAAAACAATAAAACCATTAAAAATATAAAAACCGTACAAACCCATAAAGTCATTAAAAATCTCTAAAAATATAAAAACCCTAAAAAATAAAAAAACCAATAAAAACCCTAAAATACACTTTAGACCCCGAAAAACCTGAAAACCTTAAAAAAAATAAAAAACATAAAAATTCACATAAAATGTAAAAAAATACGTAAATCATTGAAAACCCCTAAGAAAACCTTAAATACCCAAAACATATAAAACTCATAAAAATCCTAATAATTTTAAAACCCTAATAAACACTAAAAACCTGAAAAACCCCTAAAACCCTCAAAATCCCTAAAAGCCCTAAAAATACCTAAAAACAATAAAAAAAGAAAAACACTAAAAATCCCTAAAATAGAAGAACCCTAAAAACTAGGAAAATTACTAAGAAAATCTTAAAAACCTAAATAACTTTAAACCACTAGAAACATAAAAACACTAAAAAGGCAAAAAACCATAAAAAACATTTAAACCCCCAAAATCCCTAAAAACCCTAAAAACCAAAAGAAACATAAAAAGTCAAAATAATATCTAAAAAAACAAAAACACCTAAAATCCCTAAAATCCCATGATAATCCAATAAACTCCAAAAAAACGTAAAAATGCTAAAAATCCTAAGAAACCACTTAAAAGACCCTATGACCCATAAAATCCTTTAAAAACCATAAAACCCCATAAATATATTAGAAACCCCTAAAAACCTATAAAAACCTAAAAATCAATAAAAATATAAAATAAATTTAATCCCCTAAAAACATTAAAAACTATGAAAACCTTAAAACCATAAAGAACTCAAAAAACCGCATAAAACCCAAAAAAAACCTAAAAAACCTAAAAACCCTAAAAGAAATTTAAAACCCTAAAAATTAGTAAAAACTCTAAAAACCAAAAAAAATCATAGAAATCCATAAAAACACTAAAAATGTAACCACTCCCCCCCCCTCAATGCTAAAAACCCCAAAGAAAACCTTAAAAATCTTATTATCCATAAAACGCCTAAAAAGTAAAAAAACAATAAAAACCCAGAAATTCTCAAAATATCCATAAAAAATTTAATAAGTTCAAAAAAACCCCTGAAATACTCTAAGACAAAATTAGAAAACTAAAAACACATAAAACCCCTAAAAACCTAAAAATGCTAAAAATCCAAAAAACCCAAAAATACCCTAAAACATATAAGCCCCTAAAAACCCTAAAACCCACTAAAATCCAAACAACCCTAAAAACCCATAAAAACTAAAAAAAGAAAAAAATTAATTTGACCCCTAAAAATATTAAACATCTCAAATAACCATAAAACCCATAAAAACTCAAAAAATTCCAAAACCCCCCAAAAACATAAAAATAATAAAAACACTAAAAAACAATACACCCCCTCAAAATCCCTAATACCCTAAAATCCAAAATTATCCTAAAAAATCTCTAAATATCCCTAAAAATGTAAAAACCCTAAAACCATTATGAAAAACATAAAATCATAAAACACTTAAAACCATTAAAAACTAAAAAACCATAAATCTCCTAAGAACATTAAAAACCCTAAAAATCCAAAAAATAATCAAAGTCCCTAATGACCCTAAATACCATAAAAATCATAATGATCTATCTAAATCCAAAAAAGTTATAAACCCTAAAAACCTTGAAAAACCTTATGAAAAAATTATAAACCTATAAAAACAAAAAACCCCTAAAAACCTAAAAACTATTGAAACCCCTAAATACCCTAAAAAGATACTAAAAACCCAAAAAACATAAAAATCATTAAAACCGTAAAAAACTATAAATTCCCATTAAAACCCAAAAAAACTAATAAAAACATTAAAAACCATTTAAACCCCAAATTTTAAAAAAAAATATAAAAACACAAAAAAACCATAAAACCCAAAAAACCATGTGACACATAAACACCATAAAACACCTCAAAATAACTTAATAGGGTATAAACCATAAAATCCCTAAAAATACCATAAAAATACATATAAAAATAAAAAACTCTAAAAACCTAAAAACCATTAGAAAACCATAAAAACATTAAAATAGTCAAAACCCTAAAACCTAAAACACTAAAACCCTAAAAATCTCCAATATCCTCAAAACCATAAAACAATAAAAACCCCAATAGGTCATAAAAACTCCAAAAAAGGTAAAAACCCCTAATAACCCTAAAAATCCCTAAGAAAACTCGAAGGACCTTAACAAACTAAAAACCCCTAAATACATAAAAAACTAAAACCCTAAAAAATCATAAAAATATCCTAAAACTGCAAAAAACCATAAAACCTTTAAAAACAATTAAAACCCCTAAAATCCTAATAACCCTAATACCTAATAAAACTATATAAACTATTTAAACCCCTAAATTGTTAAAAACACTTAAAAACATAAAACCCACAAAAACCAAAAGAAACCTAAAACCCAAAAACCCTAAAAACCACAAAAAACACAAAAATCCTTAAAAAACCTAAAATCCTAAAAAAATCCATAAAACCTAAAAACCGATAAAACGCCTAAGATAAAGATGGGTAGATATGTCATAGGTGGGTGTGTATGGAGGGATGGGTATTGTTTGGTGTAGATGTGTTGTTGGAAGGGTTGGGTTGTACAGGCTACAAAGGTTTGACAAGGAGGGATGAACTGCTGGTTTTAGGTGATGTTGATGGGAGTCCTGTTCATGTGGATGTGATTTTGGATAGGTGGTGTGGTATGGTGTGTAGAATGTTGGTTCTTGATGTTGTTGTTATTTGTGTGTGTGTTTTTGTGTGCAGTTGGTTGAGCATACGTGCATGCGTGTGTTCGGTTTGTGGTGTGTGCTTACGTGTGTGCATGAAGGTGTGCTATTATTTCTACTTTGTTCAATATTGAGGATATGGTGGAGCTATATCTTTGAGTTATTTCTGGTTCAGTTCATGAAGATGATATATTTCCTCCTTCTTGTTGGGGGGCCCATCTGATTAGTTTGGGTGTTATTAGCTGATGTTTGATGTTCATGCTGCATCATGTGAACTTGATGGGTGACTGGTGGTGGTAGTAGTGGTGTTCATTCCTATTGGATTCCTTTCATTTTGGATACTTTCTAGGCTCATGAGATTTTGGTTTGTATTTTCTACCTTGATGGCGGAGTTTCTTCTATATCATAGTAGTGGTTCGTGATTGGTTTCTTTGTTATTTTGGGTTCCTTTCTTTGTGCAATGGTACTTGGTTGATCCTTGAGCCTTTGTTTATTATATCAACCATCATTTCATCTTAGGGTGATTCTATTTTCAATCCATATTCATCTTATTTAATACATACCCTTACCTTAAAAAAAACCATAAAAATTATAAAAATCCCTAAAAATTCCTAAAAACATAAAAACCCTGAAAACCCTGAAAACCCATAAGAAAACCATAAAAACTAAAAAACACATAAATCCCCTAAAAACAATGAAAATCTAAAAACCCTAGAAATGTATTAACCCTAAAACAACATAAAAACCCTCAAAATCCCTAAAAACAAAAAAACAATTTGAAACCTAAAAATTCCCAAAATTCCCTAAAAATGTAAAAAACGTAAAAAACCCAAAACCCTATGAAAATATTAGAAACATAAAAACAAATAAAAACCCATAAAACCCCTAAAAATCTATGAAACCTAAAAAGGAATAAAACCATAAAAATCCGTAAAAACCTGAAAACCCCCTAAAAACCCTCAAAATCCATAAAAGACCTAAAAAATAAAAAAAACACTAAAACCCCTAAAAATATAAAACACCTAAAAACCCTAAAAACCCCTAAGAAAAGCACAAAAACATAAAAACACTAAACCACCTAAAAAACAAAATAATGAAAAAAACCCCTTAAAATCCCTAAAATATCATAAAACCCATAAAACCCCTAAAAACATAAAACACATAAAACCATAAAAACCCTAAAAATCCATAAAAACAAAAAACCATTAAAAATAAAAAAACACTTTAAAATCCTAAAAACATTAAAAAACTAAAAAACCCTTAAACCCCCTAAAAAATAAAAAATATTATAAACACCCAAAGGGATCTTTATTAAGCTCTCATAGATTTTAGGAGCCCCATGACCAGGGTGGATTCACTACCATGTTTTGGAGACATGTTTCTTGGTGTCTTCATATTCCTTCCCTTAATTGAATTGTTCTTCGATGGTCTCTTCGACAAAGGTTTTTGGTCATGCTACTTTTTGTTTGTGGTTGGTTTATGGTTAGTGGTGGGGATCACAATTTTACTTAGTCATTTTAGAGGGATCTATTGATGCTCTGAGTTTTTTTGGTTTTGGATCATCATTTTGTGTCATCTCAGGTTTGTCTGGTTGTTGGTTCATTACCCACCATCGTTTCGTTGGTTTTTAGGGTCGGTGGTCGGTTTTGCAGTTTCGTCGTTGGTTTTTCTAGGGGTTTCAATTTTCAGTCTGTATTCTCTTTCCCAGCGGTTTTTTATGACAGTGTAGGCGTATTGGGTTCCATGCCTATGTCAGGTTAGAGGTGTTATTCACCAGCACTCCATGTTTATCTGTCATCCATTTTAGGTTCATTGGTTGTTGTTAGTGGATTCGTTTTCTGTATGATTTTCTTAGTTTGATGAATTTTTTCAGATTGGTGTGGGGAATTATGGTTAGTTTTTCTCAATAGTGTGTTGATTCTCAGTTTTCATGTGAGTTTGGTGTCTCCATTAGCATCTCCCCCCCCCACTGGCGCATGTGACATGTTCTTATCATGTCGATTGTTTGTCTTTTAAGGTCATATTGACCGAGGCACCTCAATTTTCTATTTCATGGTGGGACTACAAGCTAGTTTTGTCTTCTTTCTTAATGTCGAGTTGACGGAGTTCATCAGTATGCCTTAATTTATGGAATTTATATAGTTTCTTTAGTGTATTAGGTTAATCGGTGCTCCTGTTTAGAAGTACTCATCGCTCAAGGTAGCAATTTTCAAAATTCCTATTCTACGGTGGTTCCACATGGGTTTGTTATACTCTACTTGGAAATGGGTTCATGATCAGTTTTCCTTCATCGTCTTATTTTTCTAAGCGTGGAATTTTTTATTCTCCAATTTTATAGTTGAGTGTTCTTCGACTTGTTTCACTCCTACATTAATTTTGCAGGTTGATGGTCTATTGGCCAATGTTTCAAATTTCATCTGTTGTAAGATTTGGTTTTTTAGATGGTAGTTATCATCAATTTTCTTGATTAGTTTTTCATTACTTCCTTTCATGTGTCTATAGATGTGGCAACTCTGATATTTCTGCCATGTTGGAATTGGTGGAATGGCTAGGGGCTGCACTCTTAGAGGGTTTCATGGATGGTTTTCTCTGTTTCTTTTGTATGTTGGGGTCCTCAATTTTCATGGGCCTTTGTAGATTAGTAGTATTCATTATACTAGGTTATTAATGGGGTACTTATTCTAGTAGTGGTGATCCTTTGTTCTAGTGGATTTGAGGGTGTGATCTGATGCTGGTGCTGGGTGGCTTGAGGCTTTCTTCATTTGGGGTTAGGATGCAGGCTCCTTTGAGTTGGAAGGTTGGTGTTGGTTTTGTGTCTCTTGGATGTTGGGAGTGATTCTGGTGTGGAGCATCTTGCTGCTATTTTTTTTCTGATTATTGGTCCTGATGATGGTTTAAGGATAGTATGCTATTTGGTGATAGTGAATTGGGGTTATAGATTATGTCTCTTATTCCAGGAGGTGTTGTGGATACTAGGGAATTTGTAGGATGTTGGGATGATTTTGGGGTTCATATTTGCTGGTATATGTTTTTGAGGGGTATTGGGAGATGTTGTTGAGGGGTTGTGGGAGTTACTGGGAGGTAACATGAAGAGGTATGGTTGGTGCTGGTTGGGTGTAGGGGATGCAGGTATTGATGAGGTTTTCTAGGAGGTGAGGGATCTCATGCTGTTGTGGGATGGGTTGCTACTCGAGCCTAGTTTCTATTGGGGTCTATGAGCTGGTACAAGGTCTATTGTCTGGTTTTTTTGGTGTTGTGTAGGCAGGTGAATTAATAGGGGTTCTGTGGGAGTGGAACGAGTTAGTGCTAGTGGATATTGTGGTTGGTTTAGGTCCATTGCAAGTTGATGGTCACTTTTCATGGATATTAGGTGGTATTTTTAACTATTAAGCGGGCTTCTTCTTGAGTGCTGGTTGTTTTAGGGGTTTGGGATAGTATTGGTGTTGTTGGAAGGTGTTGTTAATGTGGAGAAAGCTTCTCCTCAGTGGGGAGTGATACTAGTGTGGAAGGGTTTGCTGATGTTTCTAGTGAGCTAGTTATCCTGAGGGATGTATGTTTATTGAAAGGTGGAATCTTGGGGTTTAGTGGTCAAATCTATGGGTTTAATGGTGATCAGGATGGAGGGGTATAGTAGTTTTCTCAGTCGATTCGAGTGGTTCTATTGGCTTTCTTGAAGATTGATTGATATTCTCTGGCTGCTTTGGAATTTCTGGTTTGTGGTGTTGTTTATTTTGTGGTGGGGAGTGCTACTGCCCTTTAGTGTTTATTGATACTTATATATGCACAATGGTGGTGGAGTGTGGAAATATTTCTTGGGTAGGTTTTTTTATTCCTTGTTTTCATTCATTTCTAGCCTTTGGACAGGGTGGTTCATCCTTTGGGTGATCCTTTGTACTTCAATACCTTTTTTCTTTTTTATACTCATTCTATTTTCATTGCAAAAAACTCATAAAACCCAAAAAATATAAAAACCTTAAAGGCCCAAGAAAACCTAAAAAACCATTATAATTCTAGAGACCCCAAATAATCCCAAACAATATAATAGCCCCTAAAAAATTCAAAAACCCTAATAAAACATTATAAACCAAAAAACACCGATAACCCCTTAATTAATTAAAAACCCTAAAACCCAAAAAATACTAAAAACACAAAAATTAGTAAAAACCCTAAAAACCCTAAAACCCTCAAAAACCCTAAAGACCCATAAAAACCTTAAAACCTACAAAAAAATCTAAAAACCCATTAGATTCCTAAAAATGTTAAAAACCCTAAGAAACCCTAAAACCCTAAAAAACACAAAAAAAACTTCTCAAAACATAGATAAAAACAAAAAACACTCAAAATCTCTAAAAATAATAAAAAACACAAAAATCCAAAAAGATCCCTAAAAATACCTAAAAACATAAAAATCCTAAAACCCTTAAAAACACTAAGAAAACCATAAAAACCTAAACATATATAAAACCCCTAAAAATCTAAAAAATTCTAAATACCATAAAAACCAAAAAACCACTAAAAACCCTTAAAACCATTAAATGACCCAAAAAAATTTTAAAACCCTAAGACCCATAAAACCCCTAAAAAAAACTAAAAACAATAAAATCCATTAAAATAATTTTTTTAAAACTCCAAAACACCATATAAACCATAAAAAAATAACCAACCCTAAAAACCCAAAAAACCATAAAAACACTAAAAACCCAAAAAAACCATAATGTATACCAAGATTTCTAAAGACCTTAAAAACCACTAACATCGTAAAAAATCCATAAAAATAACCAAAAATGTAAAAAATACAAGAGACTCTAAAAACCCAAAAAAACATTAAGAAACTAAAAACACTTAAAACCCCTAAAAATATAAAAAATTCTAAAAACCAGAAAACCCCCAAAAAACATAAAACCCTATAAACCATAAAAACCCATAGAAACCATAAAAAGCCTACAACCCCATAAAACCCCTAAATATAAGAAAACAATACAAAAACTTTACACCCTTATAAATATTAAAAAACTCAAAAAAACCATAAAACCACTAAAAAAACAAAAAACCTTAATAACTAAAAGGGATATAAATTTATCTCTATTAGAACTTGGGAGCCCCATGCTCATGGTGGATTCACTATTGTGTTGTGGAATCAGGTTTAAAGATGACTTAAACTTGCTTCCCTTCATTGATGGGTTCTTCGACGGTCTCTTTGAAAAAGGTTTTTGGTCAAGTTGTTTTTGGTTTATAGCTAGTTTACGATCAGTGGTGGAGCTCGCTGTTTGACTTTTTTTTCTCCAATGGCTTTGTCAACACTATTAATTTAATGCTAGTTTTGAATTTTCAACTGGGGTTGTCTTAGTTTTGACATGATGTTAGTTCACCAGCTACGGTCATTCCTTTGGATATGGGGGTGGTGGCCGACTTTACAGGTTCTCTAATGGTTTTCTTGTAGTTGTAGTGTTTGGGAAATGTTATATTTTCTGGTGGATAATTATGAGCACATGGGAATAGGGGGTTTCATTCCCATGTCAGGTTAGATGGGTTGTTTATATGTGCTCCATGTGCACCCGTTGTCCGGTTTGAGGTTCCTCAGTTGCTGGTGGTGGATTGATATGTTGATGAATTTTTGGGTTTGACTATTTTTTTGTCTTAGTGAGGGACCTTACGGTCGATGTTCCTTGATTTCACATGGGAAAATTGTTGGCATGTGAGGTTAGTGGTGGTTCTGACTTCTTCCCCACATTGGTGAATGTGAGGGTTTCTTATCCTATTAGGGGTACTTGGTTAGAGGTCAGGAAGACTATGGCATCTCACTTTTCTATTGTGGGGGTGGAACGACCAACCTGTTGTTTCCTCTTTAGCGATGTGATGTTGTAAGAATTCATTAGAGTTTCTTCGATGATGGAATTTCTGAAGTTTCATCTTTGCTTCATTTTCATCGACGGTCCTATTAAGCAATCATCGTCACCTAGGGTTGTTGTTTCCCAGCATCTGGTTCTACGGTGGTTCCACATGAGTTGGTTAGACTCTTTTTGACACTGGGTACATGATCTGTGTGCCTTCATAGTCTTATCTATCATATATCCGTGTTTATGGTTCTTCAGTTTATTGGATGCGGGTTCATCGACCATCATCACTCTTATTTTTGGTTTGCAGGTTGATGGTTTATCAGCCATGTTTCCTAGTACGTCGATTGATGGATTTGGTTTAGAGGTCAAAAATTCTTATAGGTATGATTGATGGGGTTTTCATTTCTTACTAACTAGTGGTTGACGACATCGCTACACCAATATTTATACTACTTTGGAAATGGAGGTAGGGCTAGTGGCTATACTCTTAATGGATATCATGGATTTTTTTCTGAGTTTCTTTTACATGTTGGGGTCCTCGATTGTCACAGGTTGTTGCAGAATTGTAGGATTCATTATAATGGGTGATGTATGGTTTATTTTTCCATGTGGTTGTGATCATTTTTGGTGGGGTGGTAGTTGATAATGGTTTCTTATGTGGATTGGATCTATCTCAGATTGAGGGGTTTGGACTGCTGGCTGGGATATGGCTTGGACATGCTGGTGTTATGGGGTCTTTGTGCTGGTGTATTTGAGGGTGTGGTATGATGATGGTGTAGGGGTGGCTTGAGGCTTTATACATGTGGGTGAGTGGACATTGGAAGCTGGGTGTTTCTATCTGAGTGTTGGTGTGGAATCTCATGGGTGTTAGGAGTGATGCTAATGTGGTGTGGGGGATGCTATTTTTGTTACTGGTTCCGAGTCTTGATGATGGTTTAGAGATGGTGTGCAACTTGGAGCTGGTACAACAGGGTTTTAGGTTAATTCATGGGTGCTAAGAGGTAGAGATACCGTTGGGGTTTTTTTTAGGATGCTGGGTAATGATTTCGGGTGCTAGAGTTGCTAGGAGTTGTTAAGGAGTTCTAGGAGTTTTTGTGAGGGAACATAAAGAGGGATGGTTCGTGATTGTCGGGTGTAGGGGATGCAATAATGAATGTTATTGGATCAGAGGTGATGGAGGTCATGTTGTTTTGAAATGGGTTGATGTTGGAGCCTTGTTCCTATTGGGGGCTTTGAGGCGGTGCAGGTCTGCTTCGTCGGTTCTGTTGGTGTGGTGAGGGCAATGACTTTGACGGGGTGTACTAAGAGAGTTCATGGGTTGGGGCATGTGGCTTGTGTTGTTGGTTTGGGTCTATAGCAGGTGGTTGGAAACTGTTGTTGTCTAGGAGGTGTTAATGCTATTGTTTTGGAGCAGGTTACTGCTGGACCACTGGTTTTTGTAGGGGTTTTTATTGGTATAAGTGATATTGGCTGGTGTTGTTGGAGTGGAGCAGGATGCTTCTTGGTGGGGAGTGTTTCCAGTAGGGAGCGATTTGATGCTATCACTGGTTAGATGGTTCTTCTAACAGATAGATTTTGGTTAAAATTTGGTAGTTATGGGTTTAGTGGAGAGAGATCAGGGTTTAGTTGTGAGGGGATGTAGGGGTCTACCGATGTGTTCGGTGGCTTTATGTTTTTCCATTATATTTTTTGAGACTTTCTTGCTATTATCTGGATTGTTTTGGTCTTGACGGTTAGTGGAACTATTAGTTTTGTGGTGGGAAGTGCTGATGGCCTTTGATGTTTGTTGAAGCTTGCATGTGGACAGGAGTGGATTGTTGAATGCTGTCTTGGACATGGGTTTCGCTTCCCTGTTTGTTACTGTCTCTAGCCTTTAGTCCAAGTGTTTCTCTCTTTGGGTGATCATATGGTACATGAAATCCTTTTTACATTTTTATATACTCATTCTATTTAAATTTCATAAAAACCCAAAAAACCCCAAAAAACCATAAAATCCAAAAATCCCTAAAAACCCTAAAGACCATAAAAATCATAAAAAATCCCCAAAAATCCCAAAAAATGTAAAAGACCCTAATGAAAAATTAAAAGAATAAAAAAAATTAATACCCCTAAAAACATAATAAAACCTAAGAAAACATTAAAAACATAGAATCACTTAAAATCCATAAAACCTAAAAAACATTAAAAAGACCATAAATACTCTAACCCCCCTAAAACCATAAAACCATTACAAACCATATAAAACACTGAAAACCCATAAAAATCCAAAAAAAAACCACTAATAACTCTAAAAACTATTTAAACCCATAAAATGTTAAAAACTCTAAAAACTATAATACCTTGAAAAGATAAAACAAATCCCTAAAATCCAAAAAACCCTTAAAAACAAAAAAATCAGAATAAACCTAGAAACACTCAAAATCCCTAAAAAACCTAAAAACAAAAAAAACCTGAAGATGCCCAAAAATTCTCTAAAAATGAAAGAACCTCTAAAAACACTAGTAACCCTTTAGAAAATCATAAAAATATAAAAACACTTAAAACCACTAAATAGTCTAAAAACTCTATAACCCAAAAAACCAAAAAACCCCAAAACCCACTAAAAACCTTAAAAATCCTAGAACTCATAAAAACCGTAAATACACAAAAAACACTAAAAACCCTTTAAACGTAAAATTTTTATAAAAAAAACTTTAAAAAACCAAAAAACCCAAAAAACCATTAAAACCGTAAAAACCTAAAAAAAACCATAAAACCCCTCAGTATATCTAAAAACCTACAAAAAAATAAAAATCCTAAGAATCCCTAATAATCCCAAAACCGTAAAAAACACTAAAAAACTAGAAAACCCCAAAGAAATCCTTAAAAACCAAAACACACTTAAACACCCCAAAAACCTAAAATAGTTAAAAATCCAAGAGAAACCAAAACCCCTTAAAATCTCTAAATTGCAACAAAATCCCTAAATCCCCTAAAAACCAAGAAAATTTAAAAAATCCCTAAAAATACCTAAATATGTAAAAAAATCGCAAAACACTTGAAAATCCTAAGAAAACCTTAAAAACAAAAAAACAAGTAAAACCCATAAAAATTCTACAAGAGATAAAAAACATAAAACCCCATAAAAGTCGTAAAAACTCGAAATACCCATAAAAAGAAACCCAAGAGAACCCCTAAAACACATAAAAACCCTTGAAACTATAAAACACCCTAAAACCCATAAAAAACTAAAATCACTAAAAAAACTAAAAATCCTTTAAACCCATAAAAACATAAAAAACTATAAAAAACATAAATATACATAAAAATACATAAAAAAATAAAAAATCCCAAATAACCCAAAAACTCACAAAAACTATAAATACACTAAAAATAATAAAAATCCCTAAAAACACATGCAATCCACAAAAATCATAAAAAATCCCTCAAAATATTTAAAAGCATAAAAAATAAAAAACCTGAAGATTCCAATGAAAACATTAAAAACTAGAAAACACATAAAACCCCTAAAACCCAAAAATTATAAAACCCCTAAAACCCATCAAAATCACTAGAAACCCTAAAATTTTTAAAAATCATAAAACAATAAAAATACTAAAAAATACCAAAAAAAATACTTAAAAATGTAAAAACCACTAAAATTCCAAAAAACCCTTAAGAAAACCCTAACGAACTTACAAAAATTAAATCCCCTAAAACCTAAAAAAGACTAAAAATCCTAAAAATCATTATAAAGACCCTAAAACCCTAAAAACCACTAAAACACATAAAACCCCTAAAAACCATAAAAACTATAAAAACTACTAAAAACATTAAAACCCACTAAGAAACTCTAAAAACCTGTTAAACCACTAAAATTGAAAAATAACTCTAAAAAATATTTAAACACTAAAAAACTCAAAAAAAACCCAATAACCCAAAAAACCAAAAATCCCCTAAAATCATAAAAAACCTCAAAATCACAGAATCCCTAAAAATGCATAAAAATTGTAAAACCCCCTAAAATCCCCAAAAAAGTAAAAAACTCTTAATACCTAGAAAAAACCTAATAAAACCTTAAAAACATAAAAAAATTAAAACCCCTAAAACCCTAAAAATGCTAAAACTGTAAAAACCCTAAGAGCCTCAAAATATCTAAAAAACACAAAAAACCATAAAAATCATATACATGACCTAAAAATCCCTAAAAATGTAAAAAACTATAAAACGCATAAAACGCTAAGAAAACCATAAAATTCTAACAACACTAAAAACCACTAAAAACTTAAAATACGCAAAAAAAACTGAAAACAATAAAAAGACCATAAAAACCATAATACCCATAAAAACCATAAAAATTCCTAAAACCCTTAAAAACCCTAAACATCCATAAAACCCTAAAAACCCATTAAAAACTCGAAAAACAATAACATCCCTGGAAGACTCTAAAAAACCCAAACAAATATATATATTCCCTAAAACCCAAAAAACCCTCAAAATCCATAAAAACCAAAAAAACCCATTAAATCCTAAAAGCCTTAAAAACCCTAAAACAAAAAATACCCTAAAAACTCTGAAAACCCCTAAGAAAAACTTAAAAACATAAAAAACACATAAAACCCCTAAAAACAAAAAAGACAACAACAAACCTAAAACCATAAACCCCTAAAACCCATAAATATCCACAAAATCCCTAAAACATTTAAAAAAACATAAAATCCGTAAGAAGACCAAAAAATGTAATAAACCCTAAAAACCCTTAAAAACACAAAGCAAAACTTAAAACCCAAAAATATATAAAACCCCCAAAAATAAAAAAAACCTAAAATCCCTAAATAACCATACAAAACCTAAAATCCCCAAAAAACCAGAAAAACAATAAAATCCTTAAAACCCATAAAATCAATAATAACACTAAAAAGTCCACTAAAAACTCTAAAAACCATTTAAACCACTAAAACATTAAAAAAATCTTGAAAAACTAAAAAACTCAAAAAAAAACTCATACAAATAAAATCTCAAAAAATCCAAAAAACCCCTAAAACCCATAAAAGATCTAAAAACAATAAAAATAAAAAAAACCCCTAAAAGTGTTAAAATTCCTAAAAATACCCTAAAAATCATTAAAAATGAAAAAAACTCATAAAACAATGAAAACCCCTAAGAAAACCAAAAAAACATAAACCCAATAAAAACCTAAAAACAGCTAAAAACCCTAAAAAACCGAAAAAAACCTAAGAACACTTAAAACCCTAAAATCCCTAAAAACCCTTAAATCGCCTAAAATTCATGAAAAATCACTACAAATAACTAAAAAATAAAAAACCCTAAAACCCTTAAAAACTCTAAAAACCTTAAAATCTTAAATCTCTTAAAACCTCTAAAAACAAAAAAAATGCTAAAAACCCAAATACCACCAAAAAGATCCTAAAGACCCCCAAAACCATAAAAACCCCTTTAAACCTCTAAAAACATTAAATAACTCTAATAAACCTTCAAAAACAAAAAAAACTCAAAAAAATCCCAAACAACCAAAAAAACCATTAAAACCCCTAAAAATATAAAAATCATAAAAAGTCCCTAAAAATTCCTAAAGAATAAATATTCAATAAAACCTTGAAACTCCCTATGAAAACCATAAAAACCCAAAACCACTTAAAACCCATAAAAACCCAAAATCCACTAAAATCCCAAAAACCCCTAAAAATACCCTAATACCCTAAAACCCCTAAAAACCATATAACCCCTAAAAAAATTAAAAACCCCTAAAAACCTATAAAACCCAGAAAAATCATTAAAACACTTTAAACCCATATTTTTTTTAAAAAAAACTATAAAAACGCTTAAAAATCTAAAACGATCAAAACTCTTAAAAACCCTTAAATCCCCTTAAAAACCCCAATAAATAAAAAACCCCTCAAATTCCCAAAAAATTCTACAAATCCAATAAAACCCTAAAAATTCTCAAAAATACCTGAAAATGTAAAATTCATTAAAAATACTAAAAACCCATAAGAAAACCTTAAATACAAAAAAACACAATTAAAACCCCTAAAAACCTAATGAAATACTAGAAACCTTATAAAACCAAAAAACCCAAAAAACCCAAAAAACCCAAAAACCATAAAAACCATCAAAATCTTAAAATCCCTAAAACCAAAAAAGATCATAAAAGGAACTAAAAATCCATAAAAAACGTAAAAAACTCAAAAAACCAATAAAAACCCTTAAAAACCAAAAAACACCTAAAACACATAAAAAACCTAAAAAATGGTAAAAACCAAAAACCCCATAAAAACTATAAAAAACTCTAAAAACCCATAAAACCCCAAAAACCACTAAAAACTGTAAAACCCTTTAAACCCCTAAACACAAAAAAGGTCTCTAAAACACTTTAAAACCCCCAAAAAATCAAAAGAACCTTAAAAATAAAAAACCCAATAAAATCCTAAAAATCCTTAAAATACCTAAAAAAATATAAATACCCTCATAACCATAAAAATCTTAAAAAATCCCTATAAATGAAGAAAACCATAAAAAATTAAAACATCTTAAGAAAACCGTAAAATCCAAAAAAAACACTTGAAACCCCTAAAAACCCTAAAAACTGTAAAAACCCTAAAAAGATCCTAAGAACCCTAAACCCCCTAAAACCATAAAAAACCCTAAAAACCTATAAACCCCTACAAACGTTAAAATTATAAAAACCCTAAAAAACACTAAAAACCTTACATTCCTTAAAATCCTAAACATCCTTGAAAACTCTAAAAATACATAAAAATCTAAAAATCCATAAAAATCCCTATAATATTATTAACCTACAAAATTATGAAAACCCCTAAGACAACATTAAAAACCTAGAAACACTTAAAACCCCTAAATATCCTAAAAAATGATAAAAATGCTTAAAAACCCTAAAAATTCCTTACAACCCATAAAACATCTAAATTCCAAAAAAACCCCTTAAAATCATAAAAACCCTAGAAACCCATAAAAACCCTAAAAACCAATTAAATCCCTCTGAACCCCTAAAAACATTAAAAACTCAAAACAACCTTAAAAACCATAAAAAAAATCAAATAAACCCTAAAAACCCAAATAACCAAAAACTGATAAAAACCCTAAAGACCCTTAAACCCCTTAAATCTATAAAAACATCACAAACCATAAAAACCATGAAAACCTAAAATGCCCTAAAATTCGAAAATATAGAAAAACCCCTAAAAACCCTAAAAATCAAAACAATACCATAAAAACCTAAAAAAGATAAAAACCTTAAACCCGAAAAACCCTAGTAACCCTAAAAATCCATAAAAAACCTAAAAACCATGAAAACCAAATAATGCCCTAAAAATCCCTAAAAATATAAAAAAAACATAAAAAACCTAACAAACCTTATAATTCTAAAAACACTTAAAAACCCTAAAAATCCTGAAAAATGTTAAAACCCTATAAACCATAAAAGAACTCAAATCCCTAATAACCGCTAAAGACATAAAACCACCAAAAAACATTAAATACCCTTAAAACCATAAAAATGTTAAAAACCCACTAGAAACACTAAAACAGTTTAAACTTATAAAAATGTTAAAAACTATAAAAAAACATAAAACCATAAAAAAAATAAAAAAAAAACAAAAACAAAAAAACCAAGCCACCCCACCCCCTCAAAATCCCTAAAACCCTAAAACCTAGAAAAAATCTAAAAAATACCAAATAATCACTAAAAACACAAAATATGCTAAAAATATAGAAAATCCAAAAGAAATCCAAAAAAACCTAAAAGAACATAAAACCCTTAAAAACATTAATAACACAAAATACCCTAAAAATATCCTAAAACCCCTAAAACCCCCTAAAACCCATAAAAACCAAATAACATTAAAACACCTTAAAAATCGATAAAACCCAGAAACCCATGAAGAACTTTATAACCTATTTGAAACCCTAAAAAGATTAAAAATTCAAAAAAACATAAAAACCTAAAAAACATAAAAACCCTAAAAATTCAAAAAACTAAAGAACACAATAAAAACCTAAAAAATACCAAATATCCTAAAACACATCAAAATCTCAAAAACATAAAAAATAGATAAATATCACAAATAATCATTAAAAATCTATAAAACGTCAAATGCCCTAAAACCCCTGGAAAACCCCAAGAAAACAATAAAACCCAAATAACAATTCAAACCCTTAAAACTAAAAATGATAGAAACCCAAAAACTAGAAAAACCCTAACTAAAAATAAAAACTATCAAGATCCTAAAAATCCTAAAACCCTGAAAAATCATAAAAAATAACTAAAAATGCCTAAAAACATATAAAACACTAAAAATCTAGAAGAATCCTCGAAAAAACATAAAAACCTAAAAACATTAAAATCTAATAAAAATAAAAAAATTCTACAAACCCTTAAAACACTAAAACCATGTAAACCCATAAAAACATAGAGACCCCAAAAATCCATAAAAAACCTAAAATCCCATAAAATCCATAAATTCTACAAAAAACTCTGAAAACCCTTTAAACCCAAAAAATGTTAAAAGACTCTAAAAAAGTTAAAACATGAACTAACTACCCCCTAAACCCAAAAAAATTAACCTAAAAACCCTAGCAAACTAAAAAATTCTCAAAATTCCTATAACCCTAAAAAACCCAAAAAACCCCTAAAAATCCCACAAATTTTAAAAAACCTAAAAAACCGTAAAACCTTTAAGAAAAACATTAAATCCTAAAAAGATTTAAAACCCATAAAAACTAAAAAATTATAAAACCCTAGAAAATCCTAATAGAAAACAAAAAACAAAAAACCCATAAAAACTTAAAAATCCCTAAAAATGTATAAATACCCTAAAAACCACGAAAACACCATAAAACCCATTAAACCCTAAAAATTTAAAAAAACTCTAAAAACATTAGAACCATAAAAAAACCAAAAACCCCCCAAAAAAACAAAAACCCCTAAAAACCGTAATACAACCAAAATCCCTGAAAACCCTAAAAAATCCTAAAAAACCATAAAAATCCCATATAATGTAAAAGCTCTGAAAATCCATAAAAATTCCTTTAAAACTAAAAAAATACTTTAAACCCCTAAAAACCAAAAAAAATACTATAAACCCTAAAAATCCCTAAAACCCTTAAAATCCTCGAAAAACCCATGAAATCCATAAAAACAAAAAAATAGTTAACATCCTCGAAAAAACCTAAAATCTCGAAACACATAAACCACCCAAAAACCCATAAAACACTAAGAAAACCTTAAAAACTAAAAACACTTTATACCCCTAAAAACCTAAAAAACCCTAAAAACCCTAATAAAGACCCTAAAAACCCTAAAACCCAATAAAAACCATAAAAGCCACAAAAATACAAAAAAAAACATTACAAATGATACAAAATAAAAAAACATATAAAAACCCTTTTTAACCAAAATATATTCTAAAAAATATTCTATTTTTTAACAAACACACAAAAAACACTAAAACCCTAATAATCCATAAAACCCTAAAAAACTAAAAACTATCAAAATCCCAAATACTCTAAAAATCATAAAAATCCTAAAAAATCATTAAAAAAACCCTTAAACACCCTTAAAAACCAGAAAAAATCTAAGAAAACAAAAAAAATTTAAAAACACCTAAACCCCCTAAAAACCAAAAGAATTCTAAAATTCTAAAAACCCTAAAGATGCTAAAAACCATAAAACCCTCAAAATACATAAAAAACATTAGAACCATAAAAATCCTTAAAAAAGTAAAATCTATAAAAACGTAGAAACCCCTAAAAAGACCTGAAAAACATAAAAACACATAAAACCCCTAAAAACCTAAAACCTCAAACAATACTAAATTACCATAAA
The DNA here is from genome assembly GCA_963277665.1 of Viscum album. Lineage (NCBI taxonomy): Eukaryota > Viridiplantae > Streptophyta > Magnoliopsida > Santalales > Viscaceae > Viscum > Viscum album. The sequence goes on along the minus strand of OY728167.1, from coordinate 245,096,874 downwards.
AACCATAAATCCGTTAAAATCCATAAAACCCCTAAAAACCATAAAAAATCCTAAAACAAAAAAAACTAAAACCGACTAAAAACACAAAAAAAATCCTTTAACTCCTAAAAACATAAAAAACACTAAAATCGTTAAAACCCATAAGAAAATATAAAAAAACTAAAAACCTAAACCACCATAAAAACCCTAAAACCCCTAAAACCCTAAACACCCCTAAAAATCCTAAAGACCCTAAAAATCATAAAAAAATACGAAAAACATTAGAACCCTAAAAAACACAAAAACTCCTAAAACCCCAAAAAAACCATAAAACCCCTAAATATTCTAAAAAAATTCAAAATCCCTAAAAACCAAACAAACATAAAAATACTAAAAGGTCCTTAAAAATTGTTAAAATGTAAAAAACACTAAAAAACCTAAAAACCCAAAGAAACCCTTAAAAACCTAAAACACTAACCCCCCATAAAACCCTCAAAATCCCTTAAACCCTAAAAAATAAAAAAAAATCCTAAAAATTTCATAAAAATCCCTAAAAACATAAAATAAAATAAAAAATCTTCAAAACCATAAGGGAACTTTAAAAACCTAAAATAACATAAAACCCTAATGACCTAAAAAACACTAAATCCCCTAAAAGACCCAAAAATCCATAAAAACTATAAAACCCCTTTAAACTGCTAAAATTGATAAAAAAACAATATAAAACCCTAAAAACTCAAAAAACTGTCACTAAAACCTAAGAAAACCATAAAACCATAAAACCATAAAACCCTCAAAATCTCCAAAACCCTAAAAACAATAAAAATTGTAAAAATTTCTAAAAACTCTAAAAACAAAGACCACTAAAATCCCTAAAAACTCTAAGAAAACCTTAGAAAACTAAAAGCGATTAAAACCCCTAAAAACCGAAAAACACTAAAACACCAAAAACCCAAAAAACCCAAAAAACCCTAAAAGCCTTCAAAATCCTTAAAAACCCTAAAAACCATTGAAATCCTAAAAAACAACAAAAAATACGGAAATCATAAATAACATAAACCCCTGAAAAAGTATATGATAACCAAAAAACCCGAAAAACACAAAAAAAACCCTAAAAATTAAAAAACGCTAAAAACCTAATAGACCCTAAAACCTCTAAAAATCCCAAAAAACCATAAACCCCACTAAAAACCTTAAAATGCCTAAAAAACCCTAAAAAAGTTAAATAATTTGAACCCTTAAAAATGGTACAAAAATATAAAAAACCATAGAAACCATAAAAACTAAATAAAAACCTATAACCCAAAAATTTATAAAACCCAAAAATCAAGAAAACCTTCTAAATTCCCAAAAACCCTAAAATAAAAAAACATAAAACTGCTAGAATTCCATAAAAATGTAAAAGGACAAAAAACCCTTCAAAACCAATGAATCTCCTAAAAACTAAAAAATATTGAAAACCCCTTAAAACAATAAAATATTTAAAATCCCTGAAAACCATAAAAACCCATTAAAACCCCTCAAAATCCTTGTAAACCTTAATATCCATAAAAATCCTAAAAAATAGTACAAAACATAAAAAACCTTCAAAAATAGTAAAAAAACATGAAAACCTTAAAAACACACAAGAAACTATAAAAACACAATAAACCCCTAAAAAGGTTAAAATCTCTAAAACCCCCAAAAACTATAAAATCTCAAAAAACCCTTAAAACCAAAAATATAAATAAAAACATTAAAACCCCTCAAAATCTCTGAAATCCAAAAAAACATAAAAATATTCAAAAATAAATAAAAATAACAGAAAATTTAAAACCCTAAATACCCTGAAAAACCCCAAGAAAATCATCAAAACCTAAAAATTCTAAAAACACCGAAAACAAAAAAGGCTAAAAAACCTAAAAACCTTAAAAGCCTCAAAATCACTAAAACCTCACAAAATGATAAAATGATTAAAACCCATAAATCCATATGAAAACTTTAAAAAATTAAAAAAGTTTAAAACCACTAGAAACCATAAAACCCTCATAAATATTCAAAAACATAAAAACCCTAAAAACCCAAAAGAAACTCTAAAACCCCTTTAAACACCAAAAAATGTTAAAAACTCTAAAAAACTCTAAAAAACCTAAAAAACTAAAAAAACCCTAAAAACCCAAAAATTAACAAAAAACAGTAAACCACTTCAAAATATCTGAAAATCAAAAAACCATCACAATATTCAAAAAGACATAAAAACAAAAAAAAATTAAAAATCCCTAAATACCCTAAAACCCCTAAAAAAACCATAATAATCTAAAAACACTTAAAACCCCAAAAACCAAAAAAGTCTACGAAAACCTTAAAAAACTAAAAACACTTAAAAATCCTAAAACCATAAAACTCCTAAAAACCCTAAACACCCTAAAAACCCTAAAACCCCTAGAACCCTTCAAAAATAGTAAAAAAAAACAAAAAAAAAACAAAAAACCCACAATAAAATATAAAAACCCTTTAAACTCTTAAAAATGTTAAAAACATTAAAAAACTCTAAAATTCCTAGAAAACTAAAAAAACCCCTAGAACCCAAAAAATAAATAAAAACACTTAAACTCCTCAAAATCACGTAAAAGAAAAAAACCATAACAATCATAAAGTTGACATAAAAATCACTATAAATTAAAAATCCTTAAATATCCTAAAAACCCTAAGAAAAAATTAAAAATCAAAAAATACTTAAAAATATAAAAACCTAAAAACCAAAAAAGCCTAGAAAACATAAAAACCCTCAAAACCTCAAAATCGCTAAAACCTCTAAAAATGATAAAAATACTAAAAATCTCCAAAAAAATCCCTAAAAACATAAAAACCCCTAAAAACCTAAAAAATTAAAATACCATAAAAACCATAAAAAATATAAAAACCACTAAATACCATAAAAAACCCCAAAACACAATAAAAACCCTAAAACCACAAAAAAAATAAAAAAACATTCAAATACCTAAAAATGTTAAAAAATCTAAATACCATAAAATCCCTTAGGAAACACAAAAAACCCATTAGAACACCAAAAACAATAAAAACACTAAACACCATAAGAACCTAAAATCCCTCAACTTTATAGAACCCCTAAAAACCTAAAAACCCTCAAATGCATAAAACCCCAAAAACCATAAAACCCTTAAATCACTAAAAAGTTAAAAACCCTAAAAACAAAGAGAAACCCTAATAAATACTTAAAATATGAAAGAAAAACATGAAACACCAAAAAAACTAAAGACATTAAAAACATTAAAAACACTAAAAAACCTAAAAACCATAAAATTAATGAAAATCTCTAAAACCATAAAAATTGTAAAAATCATAAATACCCCTAAAAAAATCCTAAAAACACAAAAATGCAAAATACCTTGAAAACCCATAATAAAACCTTAAATACATAAAAATACATAAATCACTTAAAAACATAAAATACCCGAAAAGAACCTAAAATCCCAAAAAAATCCTAAAAACCATAAAACGCCTAAACAACATGAAAATTCTAAATATCCTAAAAGGCCACTAAAAACTCAAAAAACCTTCAAACCCCTAAAGACGCTAAAAAAATCCTAAAGACCTTAAAAACCCAAACAGCTCTAGAATACGTCCATAAACCCCGAAAAAACCCCAAAACCCACTAAAACCCCTAAAAACATAAACATCCTTAAAAAATACCTAAAAGTCCCTAAAAACATAAAACACGCTAAAAAATTGAAAACCCCTAGTAAACCCTTAAAATTTTAAATACACTTAATACCCCTAAGAAATCCATAAAAACACTAAAAACCGTAAAAGACCCTTAAAAACCTAAAGTGCATTTAAAACCATAAAACCCCAAAAAACATTAAAAAAACCTAAAAACCCTAAAATTATTTAAAACTTTAAAAACCCTTTAAAAACCTAAAATTATTAAAAATACTAAAAAACAACAAAACACCAAGGATCTCAAATAATCATTAAAACAACAAAAAAATAAAAAACCCTACAACCCTTCAAAATCACTAAAACAATCAAACAAAAAAATCATAAAAATCCCTAAAAATCCATAAAAACGTATGAAACCCTAAAACCTCTTAAGAAAACTAGAAAAAAACACTTAAAACCCAAAAAAATCTAAAACCCCTAAAAACCTCAAAAACCACTAAAAATCACTAAAACCCCTAGAAACTAAAAAATAATTAAAAATAATAAAAGTCCCTAAAAACATAATAACCCGTAAAAACCCCCATAACCCCTAAGAAACCTTAAAAACCTAAAAACACTTAAAACTCCTAAAAAAAGCAAAATACCCAAAAAAACGAAAAAAACATAAAACCCCTAAAAACGATAAAACCCTTACAAACATTAAAAACCCTAAAAACCCATAAGAACCGAAAAACACTAAAAACTATGAAACCCATTTAATCGTCTCAAAACCATACAGTCTCGAGAAAACATAAAAAAACTCTAAAACCCAAATAAACCATAAAAACCCTAAAACTCCTAAAACCGCACAAAATTATGAAAACCCTATGAATCCATAATAATAATATAAAAAATCCATAAAATTCCATAAAAAAGAAAACACCAAAACAACCTAGAAAACCCCGAAGGAAAACAAAAATTTCTAAATACACTTAAAACCCGTAAAAACCCCTAAAAATATTATAACCATGAAAAACATGAAAACCACTAAGAAAACCATAAGAACGTAAAAAAAATAAAACCTTCAAAAAATAATAAAAAATCAAAATACCCCAAAATACCCTAAAACCCTAAAACCCCTAAAAACCATAAAAACACCCAGACCCATTAAAAACCCTTCCATAACTTAAAACACCTAAAAATACACTAAAACTCTAAATAATTTAAAACCCAAAAAAACACAAAAAAAACCTAAAACCAAAAAATACATAAAACACCTAAAGAACCTAAAACCCTTCAAAATCGCTAAAAGACCAGAAAACTATAAAAATCCAAAAATCCATAAAAATCCCTAGAAATGTAAAAAAACTATAAGAACCCTGAAAGTAGATAAGAATCCAAAAGAACCCAAAAACCCTCAAGTCCATAAAAAACAAAAAATTGTTGAAATTATAAAAATAACTAAAAATTTAAACCCCTCACCCTTGAAAAACCTAAATCCCCCCTAAGAAATCAATAAAATCCAACAAATATTTAAAACAGCTAAAAACCTGAAAAATTGATAAAAAAACCCTAAATATCCCTAAAACTCTTTAAACCCATAAACCCCTCTAAAATCATAATAAAATCTAAAAAAATTAAAAACCTAAAAAATTAAAAAAACCATAAACACTCAAAAAATACCCTAAAACCCCAAAAAACCCAAAGAACCCTAAAAATCACAAAAAACCATAAAAATCATAAAAGGGCCCTAAAAATCCCCAAAAACATAAAAACCCTAAAAACTAGAGAAACACAACGAAAATATTAAAAGCCTAAAAACACTTAAAATAGAGGAAAAACCTAAAAAAGTTTAAAAAAACTAATATCCATAAAAGACTCTAAAAACCCTAAAAACCAGAAAACCCATTAAAACCCCTAAAAACATTAAAAAACACTAAAAAACATAAAAACCTTGAAAGCCACGAAAAACCCAAGAAACATGTTAAAACATTAATATCATTAAAATACTCTAAACACAAAAAAGGTATATGTAACTCAAAAGAAACTAAAATCCCAAACTCACAAAAAAACCAATAAAACCCCAAAAAACCCTAAAACACAAAAAACCCCTCAAAATCCTTAAAAACCTTAAAAACATAACAATCCTTAAAATCCCATAAAAATATAAAAAACCATGAAAAAACCAAATAAAAACTTAAAAACCTAAAAAACATAAAACGCATAGAAACCTAAAAATGAAGAAATCTCTAAATGACCCTAAAGACCCTAAAAATAGTAAAAACATATTAAAACCATAAAACCCCCTAAAATACTTAGAAAACCCTAAACCCATTAAATTCATAAAACCCCATAAAAACTATAAAAACCATTTAAACCCCTAATAAATTTAAAAAACTCTCAAAAACTTTAAAAACAAAAAAAACTCAAAACCCTAAAATCCTAAAAATCCATAAAAAACTAAAACCCTAAAATCCCTAAAATCCCCCAAATTCCATAAAAACTCTAAAATCCCTAAAAACCATAAAAATCCTAAAAAACCCAAAAATCCACAAAAATATAGAAAACACTAACAACCTTTAAAACCCCAAAGAAAACCTAAAAAACCTAAAAACACTTAAAACTCCTAAAAACTAAAAAACACTAAAAAACATAAAAAACCTCCAAAATCACTAAAAACCCTAAAAGCTCCTAAAATCCCTAAAACAAAAAAAACAAAAAAAAACAACTAAAAACTCTAAACACCCTTTTAAACACATCAAAATGTTAAAAACTCTAACAAATTTAAAAACCATAAAAATATCATAAAACAAAAAAACAAAAAAACCATAACAACCCTAAAAACACTAAAAACCCCTAAAACCATAAAAATTCATGAATCGCCTAAAAATCAAAAAAATACTCAAAAATCCCTAAAAATCCCTAAAAATATAAAAAACCCTGAAAAGACTCTCAGAAAACCTTAAAAACATAGAAACTATAAAAACTCTAAAAAAATTAAAAAATGATTAAAACCATCAAAAACATAAAAAATCACTAAAAACACTAAAAATGTAAAAAAACCTAAATCCCCTAACAAGACAATAAAAAACCTAAAAACGTTAAAAACCATAAAAACTATAAAAACCCATGATAACCCATAATAACCCAAAAACCAATAAAAACATTAAAACCCATAAATTTTTTAAAAACTATAAAAACATTAAAACCCCTAAAAAGTCTAAACCGATAAAAATCCAAAAAACCATAAAACATTAAAAACCCTAAAAACCATAAAACCTTGAAAATCCTTAAAAACCATAAAAGATTAAAATTAATAAAAAACACTAAAAATCCCTAAAAATCAAAAAAACATAAAACCCTAAGAAAATATTAAAAACCTAAAAAACAAAAAAATCATAAAAACCTAAAAATTGCTAAAACCCCAAAAAACTAAGAAAACGCATAAACCCCTAAAAACCCAAGAAACCGAAAAAACCAAAAAACCCTTTATACCATAAAAACCCAAAAAATCACTAAAACTCTAAAAACTGTTTAAACCCCTAAAATATTAAAAACTCTAAAAACCTTTTAAACCACAAAAATCTAAAAAACACAAAAACCCAAAAATCATAAAAATCATAAAATCGTAAAATATCCTAAAATCCCTCAAAATCCCAAAATCCCTAACAACCCATAAAATTCATAAAAACACTCAAAATATCAGAAATAAATTAAAAAACACAAAATATACGGAAAACACCTAAGAAAAACATAAAACCTAAAAACACATAAAACCCTTAAAAACGAAAAAATGATAAAAACCACTAAAACCCTCAAAATCCTTAAAGACCCTAAAAACATAAAAATCCCTAAAAACCAAGAAAACCCTTTAAAACCCTGATAACACATAATAAAACCTTAAAAACATAAAAAACATAACCCCCCCCCAAACCGTAAAAATGACAAAAACACTATAAATATTATAAAAACCCTAAAACCCCTAAAAACCGTAGAAGAACCTAAAGTCCCATAAAACGGTAAAAATTTATTAAAAACACTTTAAATCCCTAAAATGTTTAAAGTAATCTAAAAACACATTAAAATCCAAAAAACCATTAAAAAACCCTAAAACCTAAAAAATCATAAAATTATTAAAAACACGAAAACCCTCAAAATACCTAAAAACTCTAAAAAACCATAAAACCATAAAAACTCACAAAAATCCCTAAAAAGTAAAAACCGTAAAAAATATAAAAAAATAATAAAACATTAAAAACCTTAAAACAATTAAACACCCTAAAAATATAATAAATGATGAAAATCGTGAAAACCGCTAAACACCCTAAAAACCATAAAACCCCTCAAATCCCATAAAAAACCTAAAATCGCACTAAAAAGTCTAAAACCCCTTTAAACCCCTAAAAATATTAATGAACTATAAAATACCTTAATAACCCTAAAATTTCAAAAAAAAAACATAAAACCCTAAAACCCAATAAACCATAAAACCACCTAAAACCCTAAAAAATCACAAAAACCCCAAAATAACCATAAAAATCCAAAAAATCCCGAAAATACCTAAAAGTTTAAAAAACAAAAAAAACCTAGAAAAACACTTAGAAACCTTAAAACCCTAAAAACATTTTAAAACAATATAAAACCTAAAAATGAAAAAAAACCGTCTATATTCCTAAAAAACTGAAAAACCCCATAAAAATACTAAAAAGGCACTAAAAATCCATAAAAACGTAAAACTCCCTAAATAACCCTCATAAAAACTTAAAATCCAAAAAATTGAAACCCCTAAAAACATAAATACACTAAAGATACTAAAAACCCTTAAAAGGACTCTAAACAACATAAAACACATAAAAATCATAAGCAACCTAAAAACCACAACACACCCTAAAATACATAGAAATGCTAAAAACCCACTAAAAGCTATAAAAACACAGTGAACCCATAAAAATATGAATAAAATCTAAAAAACGTTGAAAACACTAAAAATCACTGAAAACCCAAAAACAAAAAAATTACCATAAAACTCTATAAGCCCTAAAAATCCATAAAAACCCTCAAAATCCAAAAAAACCCTAAAACCCATAAAATTTTAAAATCCCTAAAAATACCCCAACACGTAAGAATCCCTAAAATCATAAAGACCCCTAAGTAATCCTTAAAACCCTAAAAACACTAAAAACCCCTAAAGGCCGAAAACACTAAAAACCCTAAAAATCTTAAATAACCCAAAATCCCATAATACCATAAAAACATGAAAAACCCTAAAAGCGCATAAAAATTATAAAAAACACTAAAACATCTAAAAACCCTTTAAATGCATAAAAAGTAAATAAACTGTAAAAAATAAACACACCTAAAAAACAAAAAAAACACAAATTGCAATAACCCATAAAACCCTTAAATTCTCTAAAAACCATAAAACCCTCAAAGTCATTAAAACCCAAAAAAAATCATAAAAATACTAAAATATCCCTGAAAATACCCAAAAATGTAAAAACCATGAAAACCCATTTGGAAACCATAAAAACCTAAAACCCATAAAAACCTTAAAAAAGAAAAGGATAAAAAATCTAAATACCTCTAAAACCCTATAAATCCTTAAAACCCCAAAAAACCAATGGAATCCAAAAAAGCCCCTCAAAATACATAAAAAAATTAAAATATTAATATCAATAAGAAAACATACTAAAACCTTAAAATCATAAAAAAGCAGAAATCCTCTAAAACCACTAAAAATTCTAAAACCCCTAAAAACCATAAAAAGTCCCTAAATCCCAAAAAACAACTATAAAGCATAAAAACACCAATAAACCTTAAAAATCTTTAAAACCCAGAAAAACACTAAAACCCACTAAAAACACTAAAAAACACTTTAAACCCTTAAAAATATTAAAAAAAATAATAAATATTAAAACCTTAAAAACTAAAAATAAAACCGAAAAACCGAAAAAACCATAAAAAATCTAAAAATCCCTAAAACCTGTAAAAATGTAAAAAACCATAAAATCCGAGAGAATTTTTAAGAAGACCATTAAAAACTAAAAAATCATAAAACCACTATAAACATAGAAATGCTTAAAACACAAAAAAAACACAAAAAACAAAAAAACCTAAAACCCTCAAAATCCCTAAAAACACTAAAAACCCATAAAAACCCAGATATCATAAAAAACATAAAAAAATTTAAAACCATAAAAATACAATTGAAAACATGAAAACCCTAAAAAAATAAAACCCCAAAAACCTTAAAACTGTTAAAAACCTTAAAAATCCTAAAGATATCGTAAAAACCATAATCCCCATAAAAACTGTAAAACCCTTAATAACATTAAAAATCCCCAAAACCCCAAAAAACCCCTAAAACCCATTAAAAACCCTAAAAAACCTTTAAACCCCTAATAATGTTTTAAAAATCATAAAAACATTCTAACTGAAGAAAACTCTAAAAAAACCCCAAACTCCAAAAAAAACCTAAAACTCCAAAAAAACCTAAAACCCCAAAAAAATAGTTGAAACCCTAAAACCCTCAAAATCCCTAAAATTATAAAAACCCCTTAATCCCCTAATACCCTATGCTATCCTTAAATCCATAAAAACACTTAAAACCACTAAAACTAAAAAAACAGAAAACCCTAAAAAAACCCATAAATCCTTAAAAACTCATAAAACCCTAAAAACCACTAAAAATTATAAAAACCCCTTTAAATCCATACAAATTTTAAAAACTCTAAAAACCATAAAAACCCTAAACACTCAACAAAGTACCTAAACTCCAAAATTCACTAAAAACCCAAAAAACTATAAAAAACCATAAAACCCTCAAAATCCATAAAAACAATAAAATCTATAAAAATCACAAAAAATCCCTAAAGATACCTAAAAATATAAAAACCCTAAAAACCAAGAAAAACCCAAATAAATACTTAAAACCCTAAAAACGCTTTAAACCCCTAAAATCCTAAAAATTCTAAAAACCTAAAAAACATAAAACCCTTAATAATCCCTAAAACTACTTAAAATCCCAAAACCCTAAAAACCATAAAAACAAAAAAAAATCCCTAAAATCCTTAAAAAGATGAAAAACACAAACAACCCCATAAGAAAGCCTCAAAAACCTAAAAACAAATAAATCCCCTAGACACCTAAAAAATGCTTAAAACCCCTAAAAATCATTAAAATAAGAAATACCCTAAATCCATCAAAATCCCCCAAATCCTAAAAATTTACCAAAATCCTAAAAAATACTTAAAAATCCATAAAAACATACAAACCCTGAAAACCCAATAGGATATCTTTAAAACTGAAAGCACATAAAACTGCTAAAAACCTAAAAATGATAAAAATACTTAAAAAACTAAAAGACCGAAAACACCAAAACACCATAAAAACACATAAAACCCCAAAACCACTAAAAACCCATAAAATCATAAAAATAAATAAAAAATAAAAAATCCCTTTAAACTCATTAAAATGTTAAAAAACTAAAAAAAACCCATTAAAACCCAAAAAACCCAAAATCCCAAATACCCCCAAATAAACCATAAAATTCATAAATACTCTAAAAATCCCTAAATTTATGAAAAAACCATAAAAATCCTAAAACCACACTAAAAATAACTAAAATATAGAAAAACCATAAAACCATGAAATCCCTAAGAAAACCATGAAAACCTAAAAACACTTAAAACCCCTAAAAACACTAAAAATTATAAAAACCCTAAAATCCCCTAAAACCCATATCATCCCTAAATAACCTGAAAAAACCTAAAAACCTAAAATTCCCTAATAATTTCTAAAAAAATTCAAAAACATAAAAACATCGAAAAATCCTAAGAAATCCTTAAAAAACTAAAAATACCTAAAACCCGTAAACAACCTAAAAATAGTAAAAACCCGAAAATCCCTGAATAATTCCCTAAAAATCCTAAAACTCACTAAAAACCATAAAACCCTATAAACCCCTATAAATTTAATAAATGCTAAAGAACCGTAAAAAAACCTAAAAAACTCAAAAAAACCCTAAAAACCCAAAATACCATGAATATCCTAAAAACCGCTAAACACCCCCAAAATCTCTAAAATCCATAAGCAATTATAAGATAACCATAAAATCCATAAACATCCCAAAATACCTAATAATAGTAAAACTCCTAAAATCCAATGGAAACCCATGAAAACCAAAAAACAATTAAGCCCAAAAAACCTACAAATTTGGAAAACACTAAAACCCATAAACACCATAAAAACAAGAAAACCAATAAAAAATATTGAAACCCATACAAAAATAAAAAATATCTACAACTATAAAAATATTTTAAACCCCTAAAAACATTAAAAACTCAAAAAATCCAAAAAAACCCTAAAATCTCAAAAAACCAAAAAACACAAAAAACCAAAAAAACCAAAAAAACACTAAAAATCCCCAAAAACCCAAAATGAAAATAAAAATAATAAAAACCCTAAAAACCAAAAAAAATTAAAAACCCTCAAAACCCTAGAGAAACCAAAGAAAACATTATCAACATAAACCTATTAAAACCCTTAAAAACCGTAAAAAGACCCTAATAACCCCTACACACCATAAAATCCCCTAAAAACCATAACAGACCCTAAAAACCCATTAGAACCCTAAAACATACTAAAAACTATATAAACCATTAAATCCCCTAAATACATTAAAACTCTAAAACACAAAAAATACAAAAAACACCAAAAAAAATCCAAAAAACCATAAAACTCCTGAAACCACTAAAAACCATGAAAATCCATAAAAACCATAAAACCCATAAAAATTGTAAATATTCACTAAAAATCCCAAAAATTTTAAAAAGTTCTCAAAAACATAAAATACCCTATGAAAACCTTAAAAACAAAAAACACTTAAAACACTTAAAAACCTAAAAAACACTAAAAACCCCTAAAAATCGTAAAAGCCATAAAAACCCATAAAACACATAAAACCCTAAAACCTCTAAAAATTCTAAAAACCCTTTAAACTTATGAAAATGTTACAAAACTCTAAGAAATAATAAAAACCCTAAAAACTCAAAATAAACCATGAAAACTCAAAAAAAAACTAAAATATCCCTAAAGTGGAAAACCCATAAAAACCCTAAAATAGAAAAAAATACCTAAAAACATAAAAAATTCTAAAAACCCTAAAAACCCTAAAAACCCTAATAAAACCATAAAAACCTAATTATAATAAAATCTATAAAATACTAAAAATATTTAAAAACCTAAATCGCACATAATATCCCAAAAACCCTTACACCCCTCAACGATTATAAAAAACTATAAAACCTAAAAAAAGCCTTAACACCCTAAAAATAAAAACCAAATAAACCTGAAAGAACTTATGAAAACCCTAAAAATATAAAAAAAATAAAATAGATAAAAACCTAAAAATGATAAAAACACTAAAAAACCCTAAAATTCACTAAAAACCACAAAAAGAATTAAAAACATTAAGAAATCCTAAAAACAGATAATACCTTAAAAGCCACTAAAAATTTTAAAAACCATTTAAACCCATATAAAATTAATAAACACTAAAAACCATAAAACCCAAAACTATAAAAATCCTAAAACCCAGAAAAACCCAAAAAACCCTAAAAACTCTAAAAAACCCTCAAAACCGTCAAAATTCCTAAAAAACCATATAAATCCTTAAAATTCCCAAAACTTCCCTAAAAATGTAAAAACTCAAAAAACATCATAAAACACTAAGAAAACAATAAAAACACTAAATACATAAAAACCCTAAAAACCTAAAAAACAGTAATTCCTTTGGTATATATTTCTTTTTTTCCTCACAAGTGAAATCCTAAAAAATCTAAAAACCCTAAAAAACCATAAAACACCAAAGAAACATAAAAACCCTTAAAACCTAAAAAAATATTAAAACCCATAAAAAACCTAAAAACATAAAATTAAAAATAAACCTTAAATCCCCACAAGAAAACCATAAAAAAATAAAACACTAAAAAACATTAAAAGCAATCAATATCACTAAAAACCATAAAAATCCTAAAATGGTCCTAAAATTCTTAAAATCATACAAAAGCCTAAAAATATTGAAAACCCCAAATAAACCATTAAAAAAATACACTTAAAAACACTGTAATAATTTATGAAATGCAGAAAACTGTAAAAACCCTAAAAACTCTCTAAATCCCTAAAAATCTTTAAAATATAAAAAACCCTAATACCACTGAAAAACCCTAAGAAAACCTTAAATACCTAAAAATTTATAAAACTACTAAAAAACCTAAAATGAAACCCCCCTAAAAATCATAAAAGACCCTAAATCCCTTAAAAACATTTAAAAGCATAAAAACCTTGAAAACCTATTAAAACTATAAAACCCCACAAAATGTTCTGAAATCCCATTAAATATATGAATTATTAAAAAACTCTAAAAACTTAAAAACCATAGAAAACGAAAAAAACATAAAAACACCAAAAAAATAAAAAAAAAACCTAAAACCCACAATAAAACTGAAAATCATTAAAGACTACAAAAAATACGAAATATCCCTAAATATCCCTTAAAATGTAAACATCCCTAAAACCCATGAAATGGCTAGAAAACATTAAAACCCTAAATACACAAAAACCCCCTTAAAACCTAAAAAATTATAAAACCCATAAAAACCATAAAAACCATAAAACCCCCTAAAAACATAAAAACCCTTCCATACACATAATAACCCTAAAAACGCAATAAAAACTCTAAAACCCATTTAAACCTCTAAAAATGTTTAAAAGGTCTAAAAACCTTAAAAACAAAAAAAACCTAAAAACAGAAAAATGAAACCAAAAAAATATAAAACCCTCAAAATTCCTAAATACCCATAAAAACAATAAATATCTAATAAAATCACCAAAAATCCCAAAAACTATAAAATATTAAAAATAGTGAAAGGACCAAAGAAAACCAAAAAAAACAAAAAAACACTTAAAACCCATAAAACCTAACAACCCCTAAAAATCCAAAATACACAATAAAACCCTAAAAACCATAAAAAACATTGAAAACAATAAAAACCCCTTAAGACCTTAAAAAACCTAAAACATATAAATACCATACAGTGATACTAAAAGATCAAAAAACATTTTAAACCCATAAAAATGCTAAAAAATCTAAAAACATTAAAAACTAAAAAAAACCCAAAAAACTATATAAACACTAAAAAATATAAAAACCCTAAAACACCAAAAATACTTAAAAACCCTAAAATCCATAAAGATACTAAAGAAACACTAAAAATACCTCAAAACACAAAAACCCAAAAAACCATAAAAACCCTAATAAAACATTAAAAACCAATAAAATATGTAAACCCCCTAAAAAACTAAAAAAAATTTAAACTGCTAAAAACCTAAAAATCCTAAAAACATTAAAACCACTTAAAATCACTAAACACCGTAAAGACAATAAAAATACATAAAAGTCCATTAAATCCCTGAAAACAAAAAATAAATCCTCAAAATCATGATAAACCCCAAGAGAAAGATAAAAAACAAAAAACCATTTAAACTCATAAAAAGGATAAAAAACTATTAAAAACATTAAACATCCAAAAAAATATAAAAGATGAATAAAAAGAAATAAAAACCATAAAACCCTAAAACCACTAGAAAACATTAAACACCATCAAAAATCCTAAAAACACTAAAAATCATAAAATCATATAAAATCACTAAAACCCCATAAAACCATAAAAACCCTAAAAAACCCAAAAAACATAAAACCCCCCCAAAACCCTTGAAGAACCCGAAGAAAACCTTAAAATCCTAAAAACACACAAAACCCCAAATAAACCTATAAAATATTAAAATACCTAAAAAACCCTAGAAACCCTAATAAACATAGAAACCCTCAATATCCCTGAAACCCATAAACACCAATAAAAATCATAAAAAATAAATAAAATCCCTAAAAACGTAAAACACCCCGAGAAAACCAAAGAAAATTGAAAAATACTAAAAAACACATAAAACCCCTAAAACCTTAAAAAAAATTAAATCCCCTAAGAAGACTATAAAAATACAAAAAACCCCTAAAACCCATTAAACCCCTAAAAACCTTAAAAACCATAAAAACCCATAAAAACCCTAAAACCAATAAAATCTATATAACCCTTTAAACCCCTAAAAACATTAAAAAACACTAAAAAACCTTAAATTCTTGAAAAACTAAAAATTCGTAAAAAACCATAAAACTATAAAAACCCCTAAAAACACCGAAAACCCTCAAAATCCCTAAATATCCTAAAACCCATACAAAATGTAAAATAGACCTAAAAATTCCTATAAATGAAAACAATCCTAAAAACCATATTAAAACCATAAAAAATAAAAAAAACTTAACCCTCCAAAAAACCTAAAAAAATACAAATCCCCTAAAATTCCTAAAAACAGTAAAAATACCCAAAACCCCCCAAAACCCTCAAAATACCTAAAAACCCATAAAACTCATAAAAATACCCAAAATTCCTAAAAGTGATTAAAATGATAAAAAACTAGAAAAACCCTATGAAAACATTAAAAATAAAAAAACACCTAAAACCCCAAAAAAACCTTGAAAATGGGAAAAATATAAAACAAACCTAAAAGGCCATAGAATATTTAAAACCCTTAGAAACCATAAAAAATCATAAAAATTGTAAAAACCCTAAAAACTCATTAAAACGCTAAAAAATCATTAAAAACACTAAAAACTATTAAAACCACAAAAAACATCAAAACAATATGAATACAATAAATACCCTAAAAGAAAAAAACGATAAGAATCCAAAAAACGTATTGAAAAACCAAAAAAACAAAAAAAAATCAAAAAATCAAAAAAATTAAAAAATACTAAAAACCCCAAAATCCCAAAAATACCTAAAAAATAAAAATTAAAGTGACCTAAAAATCACTAAATACATAAAATCCTGTGAAAACATTTAAGAAGACTTCAAAAATCGAATAAATCTTAAAACCCCAAAAAACCTTCAAAAGTGAAAAAACCCCAAAAAACCCTAACAATCCTGCAAACACTAAAAACCCTTAAAACACATTACACTACTAAAAATCATTAATAAAAAAACATAAAACCCATAAAACTACTAGAAAGTATAAGAAATCATAAATAAATTAAAAACACTTTAAACCCCTAAAAACCCTAAAAAATGATGAAAACCCAAAAAAAAACACTAAAAGTCCCCAAAACCATAAAATCCCTTAGAAGCCCAATAACCCCTAAAACTTAAAGAACTCAAAAAACTAAAAACAAACTCACTAAAAACTATAAAATCCCTTTAAGCCCCTAAAAACATTAAAAACCCTCAAAACCATAAAAACCCCAAAAACTAAAAAACCCTAAACCCATAGAAATCCCTAAAACCCTCAAAATCCCTAAAACCCTCAAAATCCCTAAAACCCTAAAAAACATTAAAAATCTAACAAAACCATAAAAATACATAATAATAAAAAACACTAAATACCGTGAAAACCCAAATAAAACCTTAAAAACCTAAAAACACTTAATACCATTAAAAACCTAAAGATACTAAAAACCCAAAAAATTCTTAAAACACTAAAAATTCAAAAAACTTTCAAAATCCCTAAAAATAAAAAAACCTAAAAGATCCCTAAAGATCCCTATAAAGGTTTTATGCCTTAAAAACCCTGAAAATCCCTAAGAAAACCTAAAAACCCCAAAACACTTAAAACTACTAAAAACCAAAAAAATATAGAAACATTGAAAGAACCTGAAACCCTGAAAAGTCCATAAAACCCACTAAAAATATTAAAAACCCCTAAAACCCCATTAAAACTATAAACCACTAAAAACTCTAAAAACCCATTAAATCCATAAAAATACAAAAAACACTATAAAACCGTAAAAACAATAAAAAACTAAAAATACAAAAAAACTGAAAACCCTAAAATCCATAAAACCCCTCAAAATCCCTAAAAACCCTAAAATACCATTAAAATCCTAAAAGGCCCTAAAACCCTAAAAAAAGAAAACAAAAAACCATGAAAATCCTTAAGAAAATCTTAAAACCATAAACAATTTAAACCCCTAAAAACCCTAAAACCCCTCAAAATCCCTATAATTCTAAAAACACATAAAAAACCTAAAGAGTCCGAAAAATCCATAAAAATTTAAAAACACTAAAAACCCAGAAAACACCTCATAACACCATAAAAACGAAAAGAATATTAAAAACCCTAAACACCTAAAAAAACTAAAAACATGAAAACCCTTGAAATACATGAAAACCCATAAAAACCATAAAAACCCCAAAAACATGAAATTCTTAAAAACTCATAAAAACCCTAAAACCACTAAAAATTCTAAAAAAGCATTTAAAACCCTATAACATTAAAAATATAAAACAAACTATAAATCCTCCAAAAAAACACAACAAAAAAACATAAAAACCCAAAACCCATAAAAATCCTCAAAACCCTATAACCCATAAAAACCCTCAAGATCGCTAAAGTGCTGAAAACCATAAAAATCCTAAAATATCACTAAAAATCCTAAAAAATCACTAAAAATCCTTAAAATTTTTAAAAACACTAAAAAACCAAAAAAATCCTAATAAAACATTAAAAATCTAAAAACACTTAAACCCCTAAAAATCCTAAAAATGGAAAAAACCCTAAAACCCTAAAATCCGCTAAAAACATAAAGAACTTCAAAATCCCTAAAACCAAAAATTGCAATAAAAATTATAAAAACCCCAAAAGGTTAAACACCGTAAAAACTCATAAAACCCCTAAAAAACCCTCCAAAACATAAAAACACCTAAACCCATAAAAACTTAAAAAACACTAGAAACATTAAAAATCATTAAAACACTAAAGACCCTAAATGCCTTTAAAAACCATAAAACCCCTAAAACCATAAAAAGTTCTAAAAACACATGAAATCCCCAAAACCCACTAAAAACACCAAACCACTTTAAAACCCTAAAATGTTAAGAAACTCTAAAAGAACTTTAAACCCCAAAAAATCAAAAAAACCCTAAACAAATATATAAAACCTCTAAAAACCCTCAAAAAAAATTAAATCACTAAAAAACCAAATAAATCCATCAAATTCTCTAAAAATACATAAAAATGTAAAGAACCTAAAACCCCTAAAAAACCCTAAGAAAACCTTAAAAACCTAAAAACTCTTAACACCCCTGAAAACCTAAAAACCCTAAAAAACTAAAATAGATAAAAAACCATAAAAATCCTAAAATACCCAAAAAACACTAAAACATCTAAAAATAATTAAAACCATGAAAACCATATAAAACCCTAAAATGTTAAAAGAATCCAAAAAACCATAAAAATCCTAATAAAATAAAAAACATTAAAACTCTAAAAAGACCATGAAACCTTAAAAATCATAAAGAACCCTAAACCCCCACAAAATACCAAAAACATTTAAAACCCATAAAATTCTAGAAAATACTTCAAAATATTTAAAAACAAAAAAACCATAAAAACATGAAAACCCAAAAGAAAATCATAAAAACCTAAAAACAAATAAAAACCATAAAAACAATAAAAATTATAAAAACATTAAAACCCTAAAGAACCATAAAACCCCTCAAAATCCCAAAAACCTAAAAAACCCATAAAAATTAAAAAAAATCCCAAAAAACGTAAAGAACACTAAAAACCTAAGAAATTCAAAGGAAACCACAAAAACCTAAAAACACATAAAATGCCTAAAACATAAAATCTGCTAAAAACATAGAAATTTATAAAATACCCTAAAAATCCAAAACACTTAAAAACATTAAAATCCATAAAGATCCATAAATAACTAATAAAAACTCTAATATCCCTTGAAACCACTAATCACATTAAAAGCTATATAAAAAATTATAAACCTTAAAAATACTCAAACAACCATAAAAACCAAAATACCATTAAAACCCTAAAAACCATCAAAATCCCTACAAACACTAAAAATAAAAAATTTCTAAAAATTTCAAAAAAACCTAAAAATGTAAAAAAAATCCTAAAACCCTGGAAAATCCCTAAAAACCTTAGAAACCTAATAACACTTAAAACCTCTAAGAAATCTAAAAAATGATAAAAAAAACCCTAAAAACCCTAATAATCCCTAAAACCCCTAAAACACTATAAAATCCTAAAATACATAAAATCCATAAAAACATAAAAACCCTAAAAATTCCTCAAAAATCAAAAAACACTGAAATCCACTAAAACACAAAGAATCATAAAAGGGCCTAAAAACAAAAAATTCCCAAAAAATCCTAAAAACCTTAAAAACTCTAAAATCCAATAAAACTCTAAAAACCCACTCAAATTTATAGAAACCCTTCTAAACCCTAAAAACATTGAAAAAATATAAAAAACCTCAAAATCCAAAAAACTAAAAAACCGAAACAAAACCAAAAGACCTAAAAACACCAAAAAACCTCAAAATCCCTAAAAACCATAAAACCCATAAAAATACTAAAAAACACTAAAAATCCCTAAAACCATTAAAACACTAAAATACAATAAGAAAAATATAAATAACCAAAAACATTTAAACGAATACAAACCTAAAAATGTTAACAACCCTAAAACCCCTAAAATTTCTGAATCCCCTCAAAATCTCATAAAATTATAAAACCCATTAATATCAGAAAAAGCCCAAAATACGTTCTAAAAACATGAAAATACCTAAAAACAATGATATCCACTATGAATACCTTAAAAACCAAAAAACTCTTAAAACCCCTAAAAAACTAAAAAACCTAAAAAAATTCTAAAACCCTACAAAAGGCTAAAAGATCCTGAACCCCCAAAAACCCCTAAAAACCATAAATATCCTTAAAACCCCTAAAACCACATAAAAATGCTAAAACCAATAAAAACTCTAAAAACCCTTATAACCCCCAAAAATTGTTATAAAACACTAAAAACATTAAAAATCATAAAAAACTCAAAAAAAAACAAAAAACATCAAAAAACGCATAAAACCCTAAAAACCCAAAAACCCACAAATCCCTAAAATCATTAAAAACCCTAAAAACAATAAAAACCGTAATAATTCCCTAAAAACATTAAATACAGAAAAATTTTCAAGACCCCCACGAAAACCATACAAAACCAAAAAAAAACCTAAAACCCAGAAAACCTAAAAAATGCTAAAAAGTATAAAAACACTAAAACCCCTAAAACCCCTCAAAATCCATACAACCCTAAAAGTCATAATAAATCTAAAAATCCCTAAAAATCCCAAAAATATTAAAAAAACCTACAACTCTGAAAAACTCTTAGTAAACATTAAAAACATTGAAACGTTAAAAACTGTAAACCCACTGAAACCCAAAAAACCAAAAAAAGCCTAAATCCTAAAACCCCCCCAATCCATACAAACCCTAAAACCCCACTAAAAACACTAAAAATAGTTTAAACACCTAAAAAATTAAAAAACACATAAAACCTTAATAAAATTAATAACCCATAAAACATAAAAACACTAAAAACCCCTAAAACCCCTCATCATCCCTAAAACCCCGAAAACCCATAAAAATTATAAAAAATCCATAATGCTCCCTAAAAATGAAAAAACCTAAAAATCGTAAAAAACCCCTAAGAAAGCCTCAAAAATCTAAAAACACTTCTAACCCTTAAAACATAAAAATGACAAAATAACCTGAAAAAAAAATTCTAGAAATCCCTAAAACCCTAGAAGTTCGTAAAAATCCAAAAAAATCCAAAAAAATCCCCAAAAATCCTAATAAAATGAAAAATACTAAGAACCCTGAAAATACCTAAAAACCATTAAAAATTTAAAACACTTAAAACACCATTAAAAAACATAAAAAACGTTATAAATCCTACAAATCGAAAAAAACCACAATAACCCTGAAAACCATTAAATTACTAGAAACTTAAAAAACCCCAAAATTTATAATCCTATAAAAACTGCTAAAAACTCCCAAACCTTTGAAATACCTAAAATTGTTAAAAAATTCTATAAAACCTTAAAAACACTAAAAAATTAAAAAATATAAAAAAAACTATGAAAACATAAAAAACAAAAAATATATAAAATAATAATAATAACTCCCAAAATCCCTAAAAACCCAAATAACCAAAAAAATTACATAAAATATAAAAAAACCCGAAAACCCTACGAAAACCATAAAAACTAAAATTAATCAAAACCTCTAAAAGCCAAAAAAATGCTCAACACCCAAAATAATCCTAAATACCCTAAAAACTCAAAATCGCAAAAAATCCAAAAAACCATAAAAATCCTAAAAGATCCCTAAAAACACTAAATATTTAAAAGACCGTAAAAACCCTAAAACCCCTTAATAGAACCTTAAAAACATAAAATAACATAAAATATCTAAAATCCTTAAAAATGAAAAAACCCCTAAAAACTGAAAAAAAAAATTCCCTAAAAATTAAAAAGACACTAAAAATCCTTAATAACCCCTAAATATCCCAAAAAATGTAAAAACCTCATAAAACCCTAAAAATTCAAAAGAAAGTCATAAAAACCTTAAAACACATCTAATAATTAAAATCACTAAAAAGGGATAAAACCCCAAACAACCTAAACCCCCCTAAAAACAGAAATAATATAAAAAATCAAAAAGGCCACTAAAAATTCTCAAAACTCCTTAAACCACTAAAAATATTTAAAGACTCTAAAAACAATAAAAATCCTAAGAACTCAATAAAGACCATACAACCCAATAAAACTCAAAAAAACCCTAAACCCCTCAAAATCCCTAAAACCCCTTAAAATGTAAATATCTTAAAAATTCTCAAAAATACATAAAAACATAAAAAACCCTAAAAACCCATAGAATCCCTAAGAAAAACTCAAAAAACCTAAAAACACTTAAAAACCTAAAACCCCTAAAAACGCTAAAAAACATAAAAAAACCTAAAACCCCTGAAAATCCCTAAAAACCCAAAAAAGCATAAAATCCTTAAGAAACCTTATAAATACCTAGAAATGTAAAAAACCCTAAATACACCAAAAACTGTAAAAAAACATTAGAAATGAAAAAAAAATTAAAACCCATAAAAAACCTAATAAATTCTAATATCTATAAAACCTCTAAAAAGACCCTAAAACCAATAGTGGAAAAAATGTTTAACACATTGGCATTTTTCATGTCGGTTCTATACAACTGACGTGGAAAGCTTTAATAATCGATATATCAAGTCGGTTATTTTATAACTGATGTGATATATCGATGAGGATCGATTTTTGATGTCGGTTATAAAATAACCGACGTAAAATATACGTAGATTAGCCATTGACGTCGGTTATTGTATAACCGATGTGAAAATTGAATTTGGCGCATTGTATCACATCAGTTATTAAATAACTAATGTTATAAACATTAAAAAAACAGTTTACCACGTCGGTTATTAAATAACCAACGTGTTTAATCTTTTAAATGATTTATCACACCCTGTATTCATTCCTATTGTTTTCTTCGATCGGGCAACCTACGACTCATCTCTCTCGCACGGAAAACCTAGAAATGATTCATCGAATTCCTGTCATCCATGCTCATTTTTAAAACACCATTATTCATATTTATTATCATCAGATCTATTAGGTCCACTCACAACACTCAAGTAATCCTCACACGACTCCTTTTCAGTTTTTATTTTCTGCGATGCCCTAAACTAAAAACACAAAAAAAACCCTTTAAAACACTAAAATGTTAAAAAACTAAAAATACTATAAAAACATAAAAAACCATGAAACCCAAAAAAACATGAAATTCCTAAAAACCCTAAACACTCCTAAAATACCTAAAACGAAAAAACCCTAAAAATTCATGAAAACCCCCAAATCCCTCAAAATCAATATAACCCTAAAAACCATAAAAATCCTAAAAACCTAAAAAAATCCCTAAAAACCTTAAAAA
Source organism: Viscum album (assembly GCA_963277665.1). Lineage (NCBI taxonomy): Eukaryota > Viridiplantae > Streptophyta > Magnoliopsida > Santalales > Viscaceae > Viscum > Viscum album. The sequence goes on along the minus strand of OY728167.1, from coordinate 245,073,325 downwards.
CACTAAAAACCCAAGAAAATCCCGAAAACCCTAAAAACCCTCAATATCACTAAAAATCATAAAAACCATTAATAACCCAAAAAATCCTAAAAATGTAAAAAACACCAAAAATCATGAATAATCATAAGAAACCCTTAAAAATCAAAAAGCACTTAAAACCACTAAATAATTAAAATTACTTAAACCCTTAAAAGTCCCTAAAACATTAAAAAACCCTAATACCTCAAAATATATAAAAAACTTAAAAACCCTAAAAACCAATAAAAATAATAAAAACCACTAAAACTCCCAAAACCCTTAAAACCCTTAAAAATTATGAATAACTATAAAAAACCTAAAAACTATAAAAACCCTAAAAACTTAAAAACCATACAACCCTAAAAAACCAAAAAATCCTCAAAAATCCCCAAAATCCTAAAAACCCATAAAAATCTTAAAAAGGAATAAAAATCCATAAAAACCTTGAACCCCCCTAAGAAAACATTAAAAACCTAAAACACTAAAAAACCATTAAAACCCAAAAATCACTAAAAACCCTATAAAACCCTATAAAACCAAAAAAATAGACAAAATCCCTAAAAACCTTAAAAACCCATAAAAATCCAAAAAAATTAACTAAAAATACCTAAAAACATAAAAAACCCAAAAACATAGAAAAATTATAGGAAATCCATAAAATCATAACAACACATAAAACCCATAAAACCTTTAAAAACCCAAAGACACCCTAAAAACTAGAAAACCACTAAAAACATTAAAATCACACAATTCCGAAAAAACCTCTAAAAAATCTAAGACTTTTTATGCCCATAAAGTCATTAAAACCCAATAAAACCTTGAAAACCCTAAAAAATCAGAAAAACTGTAATAACCCAAAAAACCCAAAAAACCCTCAGACCACTAAAAACACAAATAACAAAAATGTCGATAAAAATCCAAAAAAATACGTAAAAATACTTAAAAAACTAAAAAACCTTAAAAATCTAAAAACACATGAAACCACTAAAACCCTAAAAATCTAAAACCCGTAAAGCCCTCAAAATCCATAAATGCTATAAAAACAATAAAAATTATAAAAATATTTAAAAATCCCTAAAAAAGTAAAAACCCCTAAAAAACATTAAAAACCTAAAAAAACATAAACCTCCTAGACAATATAAAAATGCTAATCACCCTAAAATACCTAAAAACCATTAAATCCCCTAAAAACCATAAAACCCCATAAAAACCATAAAACCATTAAAAACTATAAAAACCATAAAAATTCAATAAAAACTCTAAAACCCCTTTAAAATCCTTAAATATTAAAATACTCAAAAAACCATAAAACCTTAAAAATATAAAAAATAATAAAACTCAAAAAAACCTAAAAACCCATAAAAATATTAAAAACTCCTATAAACCTCAAGAATCCAAAGAGGAAAAAATTACATAAAAACATTAAAATACTAAAAACCCTAAAACCCCCAAAAAAGATAAAAACACTAAAAACACAAAAATAACCTAAAACCCAACCCCTCAAAAGCCATAAAAATCACCTAAAAATAACTAAAAACATAAAAAACCCCTAAAAACCCTGAAAAAAATTAATAGAACCCTAAACAAAACACAAAATTCCCTAAAAAACCTTAATAGCTTGAAAACACTAAAAAGACCCTAAAACCCAAACACCCCTTAAAACTATAAAACCCATAAAAAATAATAAACACTAATAATATATAAATTCCCTAAAGCCACTAAAAAGTTAAAAAACCCTTTAAACAGCTAAAAAATTAAATGACTCTAAAAAGCCCTAAAACTAAAGAAGCCCTAAAAATCAAAAAATACCATAAAATCCCAAAAAACCCCTAAAAATACTTAAAAATCCTAAAAAAATATATAAATCCAAACAAGAAATAAAAATCCTTAAAAATATAAAAAACCCTAAAAACCTTGATAACCCATAAGAAATACTTAAACCATAAAAACACTTAAAACCCCTAAAAACCTAAAAATGAGAACAAACCTAAAAAACCATAAAAACCATAAAAACAATAAAAACCTAAAAATAATAAAACCCCTTAAAACACTTTAGAAACCCAAAACCCCATAAAACACCTAAACCACAAAAAATAAAAAAAAACATTTTAAACACCTAAAAATGTTAAAATCTCTAAAATATATAAAACCCCTAAAAAATAAAGAAACGCAAAAAAAACTAAAAAACACTTAAACCAGTGAAAACCCTAAAAAACTAAAAACCATAAAACCATAAAAACCCCTAAAAATTTCTTAAAAATTTAAAACATCCATAGAATGGTAAAAAACAAAAAAAACCCTTAAAATCCCCTTTGAAAAACATAAAAAACTAAAAACAATTAAACCCCTGAAAACCTAAAAAAATTTAAAATACTAAAATACAATAAAATAAAACAAAATACCTAAATACCCAAAACGATAAAAATACTAAAAATGGATAATTATATTAAAAAAAAGAAACTAAAACCCCATAAAACCCCAAATAAAAGCTTAAAAACCTAAAAATATTTAAAACCCCTAAAAACCTAAAAAACACTAAAAACCTAAATAAACCTAAAAAACATAGAACCCCATAAACCATTAAAACCCCATAAAACCCTACAAAACAAAAAAAACTCTAAAAACAATTTAGACCCCTAAAAAATTATAAAACACCAAAAACCTTAAAACCATAAAACTAAAAAAACCCTAAAACCCAAAAAACCATAAAACCCAAAAAACGATAATACCTTCAAAATCCTTAAAAACCCAAAAAACCAAAATATTACTAAAAGAACCCCAAAATTCCCAAAAAATGTAAAAAATCCAGAAAACCCCCAAGAAAACATTAAAACCCTTAAAACACTTAAAAACCCAAAAGCCTAAAAACGTAAAAACCTAAGAAAATTCCAAAAAACCTAAAAACCATAAAAATCCATAAAACCATAAAAGCACATAAGAACCCATAAAAACCATAAAACCAAAAAAGACATTATAAACCATTCAAAACCATAAAAAATTTGAAAAACTCTAAAAACCAATAAAAACCCTAAAAACTAAACAAAACACTAAAACCCCAAAAACTATAAAATCAATAAAAACCTAAAAAACCCCATTAAAACCCATTAAAACCCCTAAATGACCATAAAAAACCAAAGAAATCCCTAAAAATCACTATAACGTAGAAACTCTAAAAATCCATAAAAACCCTAAAAACTAAAAAAACACTAAAACCCCAAAAAACCATAAAACTCTCAAAATCCAAAAAATCCCTTAAAAACCATGAATATTTTAAGAAATACAAAAAATTTATTGAATACATAAAAACCCATAAAACCCTAATTTACCACAACAGAAACATAAATTGAAAAGCGCTGAAAACCTATAAAAATCTAAAAACCCTAAAACCCTAAAATTTGCTAAAAAAACCTGAAAACAGTAAAAACCATAAAACCCAAAAATTCCATAAAAATCCAAAAAAACCATAAAAACCCAAAAACCACTAAAAAATCAAAAAAACCTTTAAAACCCTGAACAAGGGAAAACAAGAAAACCTGCACCTGAGAATTTCTATGTGGAGGTTGATGTTAATAATCAACCACTAGAACTAGCCTCCCCCAAGTTATATGCTGGGAAGAGTGTCGCTGAACATAACAGAGATTTGATACCCGCGGCTTCATCAGGGAGCTCGCAATCACTCTGCAATCATGCAATGATTCAGTAGTTGGATCATCCCTCTTTCTCAAAACAAAGGCTTCCCTCAGTTCCAGATCAAGTGAAGGGTAAGGATCTTTATCTTCATAGTAAGATAATATATGTTGTTGCTAAACAAACTCCTAGAAAGAAGGATGACTATGGTAATACTGCTATGTTGGAGTCCTGTAAGCAGCCAATTGATTCTTCACATGACAAAGGAGGGTTGCAAACTCCTAATGTGGGCTTGTCACAATCTGCTAAGGACATGGGATCAAAAGGTGAACCTATTGGCTCTCTTATGTCTCGTTATACCTCACAATCGGCTAAGAGAAAACTGCATACCAAGGTAAGCACACACAACTCTTTTCTCTACTTGCAATTGGGAGCTTCGAGGAGGATAGAAAAGAATACAAACATGAATTTGAAGATGAAGAAACAAAGGAAGTTTTTGATGCTGGACTCTCGGATGATAGAGGAGCACCAGGGGAGCAAGTGAAAACATGTCGAAGAGGGAGGCCTCTTTGTGGTAGGGGTGGGCGTTCTTCGCACCACAGCATGAACACCCGGTCTCGTGCTGCATGAATTTTTCGCTCAAGTTGTTTGGCTTGTTTTGTTTGGGCATCTGCTGCTCTTTTTCCCCCTCTGTACTTTTCTTTTTTATTATCTTATATAAGGGTCCTTATGCCCAAAAAAATTACAAACCACAAAAACACATAAAAACCCCTAAAACCCATAAAAAACCTAAAAACCATAAAAATTCAATGGATACACTAAAAACCCATTAAATTCCTAAAAACATAAAAACATTGAAAACCCATTAAAACCCTAAAAATGTAAATAAACCCCTAAAAATCCAAAATCCAAAAAAAAAACACTCTAAAACCCCCAAAAAACAAAAAAACCCCTCAAAATCCGTAAAAACCCTAAAATACGATAAAATACTAAAAAATACAAAAAAAATCTATAAAAATATAAAACAGACAAGAACCCCTTAAAACCCCTAAGAACACCTTAAAAGGCAAAAAATACTTCAAATCCCTAAAAACCCTAAAAAATTCTAAAAACCAAAAACAAACCAAAAAACAGCAAAAACCTTAAAAATCCTAAAACCTTAAATACCCTAAAAAGCCATTAAACCCTAAAAATATAGTAAAAAATATAAAAACACATTAAATTGTTAAATTTTTAAAAACCTATAAATGGCCTTAAAAACCATAAAAAACAGAATAACCCCCTAAAGACCCTAAAAATGAAAAAAACCCCAAAATCATAAGAAACCCTTAAACCCCTAAAAATCCCTAAAACCCCTCAAAATCACTAAATCCCCAGATAACCAAAAAATTAATAAAACACATAAAAATCCATAAAATGTAAAAAATTGTAAAAAATTGTAAAAACCATGAAAAAAATGTAGAAACACTTAAAAACATAAAAACACTTAACACTCCTAAAATAGAAAAATGATAAAAACCTAAAAGCCATAAAGCCCTCAAAACCATAAAAATTATAAAAACCCGATAAGAAACCTAAAAACCCACAAAACACTCTAAAACAACTTTAATCACCAAAAAACATTTAAAAAAATTAAAACCCTAAAAAACTATTAAAATTAGTTAAAACCGCAAAAAACAAAAATAGTCAAAAACCCCTCAGATTCACTAAAAACACTAAAAAACATAAAAATCCTCAAAAACCCTAAAATCTCTAGAAAATTAAAAAGACCCAAAAACTCCAAAAAACACTAAAAAATATAAAACCCAAAAAAATAATTAAAATCCATAGAAAAATAAAAATTTTAAAAACACTAAAAACACAAAAAAAAACTCTAAAAACCCTAAGAACCATAAAACCCCCAAAACACCTTAAAAACTCTAAAAACCCTTAAAAACCCTAAAAACCACTAAAAACTATAAAACCCCTGTAAACCCCTAAACAATTTAATAATCAATGAAGACCCTTTAAATACGAGAAAAAATGATAAAAACCCTAAGAACCCAAAGAAACAATAAAAACCAAAAAAACCAAAAAAACCAAAAAAACCCAAAAACCCCAAAAATCACTTATACCCCCAAAAGACTATAAAAGTCCATAAAAATCCCTAAAAAGTAAAAAACCATAAAACCCCTAAAAACACTAGTAGATACTTAAAAACCTAAAAACATATAAAACCCCAAAAAACCAAAAAATGATAAAAAAACCCAGAAAGCCCTAAAAACGAGAAAAACAAAATACCCTAAAAACCTAAAAAATTATATAGATACCCATAAAAACCCTAAAAACCACTAAACACTCTAAATCCCCTTTAATCCCCTAAAACATTAAAAAAATTAAAACTCATAATATCTATAAAAAATCATAAAACCCCTAAAAACCAAAAAACCCAAAAAAACCCTAAATTCCCTAGAAACCCAAATAATCTCTAAAAATCCTAAAAACCAACAAAAACCCTAAAAACCTTAAAAACTATAAAACCCCTAAAAACATAAAAACCCAAAATATGCATGAAAACCCTTAAAAATAATAAAAACTCTAAAACCCATTCATACCATAAAAATGCTATAAAACTCTAAAAAACATTTACACCCTCAAGAACTCAAGAAAACCCTAAAACCCCAAAAAAACCTAAACACCAAAAAAACATTCAAATTTCCAAAAAACCCTAAAAACAATAAAAATTATAAAACCCCCTAAAAATCAATAAAATGAAAGAACCCTTAAAACCCATAAAAATAATAATAAATCCTTCATAGAATAAAAAACTTAAAACCCCTAAAATCCCAAAAAAAACCCAAAAACCCTTAAAAACCCTCAAAATACCTAAAGCCCGAAAAAAATATAAAAATCCTTAAAAATCACTAACAAATAATAAAACCCTAAAAACCTGAAATACCCTATGAAAACCCAAAAACCTAAAAACACTAAAACCCCATAAAACCTAGAAAACAATGAACATCCTAAAAACACTAAAAACAAAAAAACCCAAAAAACCTTATAAAATATAAAAACCACTAAAAATCCTAAAAAGACAAAAACACTAAAAACCCTTTAAACACCTAAAATCCTTAAAAAATGAAAATCATAAAAACCATAAAAAAACTATAAAACAATAAAAACCCTAAAAACCTTAATAACCATAAGAACTCTTTAAAAATCCCCAAAAAAACCCAAAAAACTACTATAAACTCTAAAAACTGTTTAGACTCGTAAAAACAAAAATTAATATTAGATAGTTAAAACCCAAAAAAATTTAAAAACCTGAACTCCCCAAAAATACATAAATAATATAAAACCCTAAAAAACTCTAAAAACCCACAAAATCCCTAAAAACCCAAAAAAAAAATCCAAAAGCCCTAAAACCAATAAAAATGTAAAAAACACTTAAACCCTGAAAACCCATAATATAACCTTTAAAAACTAAAAACTCATAAAAACCCTAAAAACCTAAAAATTATGAATAGACCAAAAACCATAAACACCCTAAAAACTAAAAACCATAAAGATACCTAAAAATTTTAAAAACCTAAAAAACCCATAAAAACCCTAAAATACACTAAAAACTCTAAAACCCATTTAAACCTAAAAAATGTTAAAAAAATGTAAAACCTATAAAATACATATAAAACTTTAAAAAACCAAAAAACCAAAAAAACCAACAAAATAAAAAAACCAAAAAAAAACATTAAAACCCCTAAAAACCCACAAAGTCCCTAAAAACCATAAAAAACTAAAAAATGCTAAAAACAAAAATCCATAAACCCTAAAAATTCCTTTAAAATTTTTAGAGACCTAAAAATACATAAAACCCATAAACCCCTAAAAACACAAAAACCCATAAAACCCCCGAAAACCCTTGAAATCTCTAAAACCCAAAAAAACCTAAAAATCCACAAAAACTCTTAACACCCTTTAAACTTGTAATAATTTTAAAAAGATCTGAAAGCCCTTAAGTCCCATAAAAACTCAAAAAAAACACTAAAACCCAAAAAACCCATAAATACCCTAAAACCGATAAAAAATACAAAAACCTCTCAAAATCCCTAAATAACCTAAAAATACTAAAAAATTACTAAAAATCCATAATAACATAAAAACCCATAAAAACCTTAGGAACCCCTAGAAAAAGCATAAAACCCCTAAAAATGAAAAAAAACCCTGAAACCATAAAACTATAAAAAGCATAAAACACCTAAAAACCATAAAAACGCTAAAACACTTAAAAATCATAAAAACCACTAAAAACTATAAAACAAATTAAACCCTAAAAATGTTAAAAATCTCTAAAAAACATAAGAAACCTAAAACCACAAAAAACACGAAAACCCAAAAAAAACTATAAAACCTAAAAACTCTAAAAACTCATAAAAAACATCAAAATAAAAAACACTAATGAACCATAAAAATCATAAAAATTACCTAAAAGTGCCTAAAATGTAAAAAACCTACAAACACAAAAGTGTAAGAAACCCTTAAAAGAATAAAAACTCCTAAAAATCGTAAAACACATAAAAATTTTAAAACCACTAATAACTGTAAAATCCCTAAAAACTATCAAACCTCTAAAAACCATTAAAACCCCTAAAAATAAAAATAAACCCAAAACCGATATAAAATACATAAACCCTTTAAACCCCTAAAAACATTATAAAACACTAAAATCCTTGAAAAACACTAAAAACTTTAAAAACCCATGAAACCATAAAAAAAACTAAAAAACTCCTAACAACCCAAAAAAATCATACAACTGCGCAAAGTCCCTAAAATCCCTAAAGACCATAAAAATCCAAAAATATCCCTTAAAATCCATGAAGGAATAAAAAACCTAAAAAAATAAAAACCCATAAGAAAATATGAAAAATCTAAAAACAATTAAAACCCCTTAAAACCAAAAAAAGGAAAAAAACCTAAAATATAATAAAAACCCAAAATACCTAAAAATCCTAAACAAAACCAAAAAACCAAAAAAACCCTAAAAACCAATAAAACACTTAAAATCACTAAAAATATAAAAAACCATTAAACCCCATAAAACATTAAAAAACTCTACAAAACTTTGAAATACTGAAAAATACAAAAAAATAGTATAAACCCACAATACCATAAAAACCATAAAAGCCCTAAAAATGAAAAAAAAATCCATAAAATTATCTAGAAATGTAAATACCCCTAAAACCCGTGAAAAAACTAAAAAATCATTAAAATTACAAAAATATATAAAGCTCGAAAAAAACAGTAAAAAAACTAAGACCCCTACAACCCTAAAAATAGTAAAAACCCTAAAACAATAAAAATCCATAAGAACCATAAAAACTATAAAAATACATAAAAACCCTAAAACCCATCTAAAAACTCTAAATACCCTTTTAAACCCATAATAGTTATAAAAAACACTAAAAACCCATAAAACCTATAAGAACTCAAAAAACCACTAAAAACCTAAAAAAACATAAAAACCCTAGATACACTAAAAACCCTAAAACTCCTCAAAATCCATAAAATCATAAAAATAAAAATAAACACCTAAAATACTTATAATTGTAAAAACACCAAAAAATCATGAAAACCTTAAAAACATAAAAAATTCATAAAACCCCTAAAAACAAAAAACACTATAAAAAACCCTAAAAATGTAAACAACCATAAATACCCCTAAAATCCATAAAACACTAAAAACCCGAAAACAACACTAAACCCCCACCCACTAAAAAATCCAGAAAAAATCTAAAAATCCACTAAAAATTCTATAAACCCTTTATGCTCAAATAAAAATTAAAATCTCTAAAAACCATAAAAATCATAAAATACTAAAAAAACACTAAAACCTAATAAACAAAAAAACCTTAAAACCCAAAAAACTTAATATACTCCAAAAATTCATAAAAACCATAAAAACTCATAAAATCTCTAAAAATATCTAAAAATTTAAAAAACCCTAAAAAACCCTAAAAATCCTAAAAACCTAAAACCCATTAAACCCTTAAAAACCAAAAAATACTCTAAAAACCATAAATCCCCTAAAACCCCTAAAACACTCAAAATTCCTAAAACCCCTAAAAAGGTAAAATCCTGAAAACCATAAAAATCTCTAAAAATGTAAAAAACACTAAAAATGATGAAATCCCTTAAGAAAACCATAAATCCTAAGAACTCTTAACCCCCCCAACCTAAAAATGATAAATGCCATAAAAGACCCTAAAAACATTAAAAAACCCTAAAAATAATAAAAAACCAAAAACCTAAAAAGAACCTAAAAACCCATAAAAACCTTAAAACCACTAAAAAAAATTAAAAACCCATTAAACCCCTAAAAACGTCATGAAACTATAAAAGCCCTTAAACCCTAAGAACTCAAAAAACCCAATAAAACCATAAAAACCATAAAAACAATCAAAATACCTAACAGCCCTAAAAACTTGTAGAAATCCTAAAAAATCCCTTAAAATACCTAAAACGTAAAAAATCATAAAAACCGTGGAAAATATTAAGAAAAAAATTAAAACAAAAATATTGTAAGAACTCTAAAAACATAAAAATTCTAAAAACCATAAAAACATAGAAAAATCCTATGAAACCCTAAAAACCCAAAAACCAAAAAACCCCCCTTAAAACCATAAAAGACTATAAAAACCATAATAACCGTAAAACCCACAAAAACTCAGAAATCCCTTTAGACCCCTAAAATGATAAAAAAAAACTTAAAAACCCATAAAAACCATTAAAACAAAAAAAACCCAGAAAACTCCCAAAACCCATAAAAGGCATAAAAACTCTCAAACCCTAAAAATCCAAAAACTATAAAACCATAAAACACTCAGAATCCCAAAAGACCCTAAAACCTATTGAAATATTTATGACCATTAAAATTATAAAAAAAACATAAAACCCCCCCAAAACCTAGAAATACCCTAAGAAAACAACAAAAAATTAAAAACGCCTAAACCCCCAAAAAACTATAAACAATAAAAATAATAAAAACCCCTAAAGAACCCTAAAACCCCTAATAACCATAAAAACCCATTAAAATGTAAAAACCAATAAAACCCTAAAACCCACTAAAAAAATACAAAAAAAAACCCTTTAAACCACTAAAACACTAAAAAACTCTAACAAAGCGTAAAAACCATGAAAAGATCAAAAAACACATAACCCTCACCCTACCATAAACCAACCATAAAAACAGAAAAAACCATAAAATTATTTTAAACCCTCAAAATCCCCAAACAATATAAAAATCCTAAAAATCCATAAAACTCCTAAAAATGTAAAAAACCTAGCGAAATGAAAGAAAACATAAGAACCTAAAAAACAATTAGAACCCCTTAAAAACATTAAAAACAATAAAAACCTAAAACCCCTAAAACCCCAAAACCATAAAAATATGTAGAAATCCTAAAAAACTCTAAAAATCTTTAAAATCTATTAAAAATCCTAAAAACCCCTATAAAAACAACAAAAACCTAAAAACACTTAAAACCCCCAAACCCCTACAACCACTAAAAAACTAAAATAAAGTAAAAAGACCCTAAAAACCAATAAAAACCCTAAAAACTAAAAAAGCTGTAAAAAACATAGTAAACCATAAATACCCTAAAACCACTATAAATGCAAAAAACCCTTAAACCACTAAAAACCGTAAAAACTCTAAATATCATTAAATCACCTAAAAACTCAAAAACTCCATAAAAACCAAGAAAAAACAAAAAAACCTAAAACCCTAGAAAACCCTAAAAACCAAAAAATCCTTAAAAATCCTATAAAAATAATAAACCTATCAAATCCCTAAAAACCATAAAAGAATAAAACCCTACAAAACCTTGAAAACCCCTAATAAAACATGAAAAACTTAAATGCACTTAAAACCCCTATAAAACCTAAAAACAAAAAATAAATTAAAAACCGTAAAAACCCTAAAAATAGAAAAAACCTAAAAACCCCCTAAACCCTATAAACCCATAAAAACCAAAAAAAAATAAAAACTTATAAAACATTTAATGACCGAAAAAGATAAAAACTCTAAAAAAATAACCCTAAAAAAACTAAAAAATCCCTAAGAACCCAAAAAACCATAAAAACCTAAAAAACCCAAAAAATTCCATACAAAACCCCAAAAATACCTAAAATCCAAAAAAAACCATAAATATCTAAAAAAATACTTAAAAATCACTAAATTTGTTAAAAACAATAAAGACACTAAAAACCGCTAAGAAAACCTTTATAACCTAAAAACACTTAAAACCCCTAAAAACCTAAAAACAATAAAAACTCTAAAAACCCTAAAACCCCTAAAAGATCCTAAAAACATAAGAACTATAAACAAATCCCTAAAACCTTAAAAAATCCAAAAACCCAAATAAAAACTCTAAGAAAAATTGAAAACCTAAAAAAATTAATAAACATTAAAAAACATAAAACCCTACAAAACTCCACAAACCCTAAAATCTCAAAAAAAACAAAAAAACTCTAAAAACCATAAAAACCCTTATAATCCATAAATACTATAAAAACCATAAAAATTCTAAAAATCCAATAAAATCCCTAAAAATTATAAAAACCTAAAAACCTTGAAAACACCTACGAAAAACTTAAAACCCTAGAAACACTTAAAACCCCTAAAAACATAAAAAAATATGAAACCCCTAAAAAGACTCTAAAAACCCTAAAACCCCAAAAAAACCTTTAAAACCCAAAAAATATTAAATATACCTAAAACCCAATAGAGCTCTAAAAACCACTAAAATATATATAATCAATTTAAACCCATAAAAATGTTAAAAACTCTAAAAACCATAAAATTCCTAAAACACCAAGAAAATCCCTAAAAACTGTAAGAAAACCCACAAAACCGTAAAAATCATAAAAACCTTAAAAACCCCCAAAATTGCAAAAAACCCACAAAACCCCTAAAACCCCACAAATACTCTAAAAACCCTTTCAAACCATAAAAACTCTAAAAAACTCTAAGATGTATTTAAAATTATAAATACTCAAAAAAAACACTAAAACCCAAAAAAAAACTATAAAACCCTTTAAGACCCTAAAACCCATCAAAATCCATGATAGCATAAAAACCAAAAAAAATATTTAAAAAATCCCTAAAAATCCCAAAAATCTTTAAAAACCCAAAGAAAACCTTGAAAACCCCCTAGAAAACCATAAAAACCTATAAACACTTAAAACCCCTAAAAACCTAAAAACCACTGAAAATGCTAAAAAAAGACCCTAAACCCATTAAACCATCTAAAAACATGAAACACCTAAACACCTTAAAAAACCTAAAAACCAAAAAAATACCTAAAAACCACTAAAAACTATAAAAAATACTTTAATCCTATAAATATGTTAAAACCCCATAAACAATAAAAAACCCTAAAAACTCAAAAATTCCATGAAAACCATAAAAATCCTAAAACCCCCTAAAACCCATCATAATCCATAAAAACTCTAAAAACACATAAATATCTAAAAATATCCCTAAAAGAACTTATAAACTAATAAAATATTAAGAAAACCTTAAAAACCTAAAAACACTTAAGACCTCTAAAAAACAAAAAATTCTAAAAACCCCTAAAAACCCCAAGAAACCCTATAAAACCCTAAAAACTCTCAATTTCTGAAAAACCCCTAAAACATTAAAATCCTAAAAAATACCTAAAAATACTTAAAATAAAAAACCCAAAAGATCGTAAAAACCATAAGAACACATAAAAAATCTAAAAACAATTTAAACCCCTAAAATTCCTAATAAACATAAAACCCCCCCAAAAACCTTTAAAACCCATTATAACCATAAAAACCCACTAAACCCACTAAAAAAATTCAACACCTAAAAATGTTAATAGCCTTAAAAAACTATAAAACCCTTAAAAATGAAAAAAAATATTAAAAAAACATAAAAACTCCAAAAATCCATAAAATCCATAAAAACTGAAAACCCCTAAAAAATCCTCAAAATCATTAAAAACCCTAAAAACCATAAAAATACTAAAATAGTTCTAAAAATAAAAAGAAGCATAAAAACCCTTAAACCCCTACAATACCCTAAAAAAACCTTCAAAACCTAAAAACAAATAAAACCATAAAAAATATAAAAATCTAAAAAGCATAAATATCATAAAAACCCTACAAACCCCTAAAAACATTCAAAACCCATAAAACCTTGAAAACCCACAAAACACCACAAAACACCATAAAAACCCTTTAAAACCCTAAAAATTTTAAAATACTCTAAAAAACAATAAAAACCTAAAAAACTCAAAAAAATCCCAAAACACCAAAAAAAACCATAAATACCATAAATACCTCTCCAAATACACACAACCCATAAAACCATAAAAATCCTAAATTCCCTAAAACTCCAAAAAAATGTAAAAACCCCCCAAAACCCTAAAATATTCTAAGAAAACCTTCTAAACATAAGAACACATAAAATCCCTAAAAACAAAAAAATGCTAAAATCCTTAAAACCCCTAAAAAACCATAAATACCCTCAAAACATAAAAATCCTAAAAAATCCCTAAAATACCTAAAATCAAAAAAACCCTAAAACCATGAAAACCCAAAATAAAACCTTATAAACTTAAAAAATATTAAAACCCCTAAGAACCTAAAAAATTATAACAACTCTAAAACCCCTAAAAGACAATAAACACTGTAAAACCATAAAACCCCTAAAAGCCATAAAAACCCCTAAAACCCCTAAAACACTAAAAACCACTAAAAACACTAAAAACCTTTTAAGTCAATAAATATGTTAGAAAACTATATAAAACATTATAAACCCTAAAGACAAAAAAATTTGCATAAAAATCCAAAAAAACAATTAAAACCCTAAATCCCAAAAAACCCCCTTAAAATCCCAAAAAACCATAAAATACGTGAAGATCCTAAAAAATCTCTAAAACCTCTAAAACATAAAAAAACCCTAAAATATGAAAAATGGTTAGAAAAACATAAAAATCAAAAAGCACCTAAAACACCTAAAAAACATAAATATGCTAAAACCCCTAAACACCTATATATTCTATAAAATCCATAAAAACTAATAAAAATCCAAAAAATCCATAAAATCCCTAAAAACCATAAAACATAAGAAACCTAAAAACCCTTAAAAACATATGAAAACCAAAAAAACATAAAATCCATTAAAACACCTAAAACCCTAAAAATGCAAAAACCCTAAAAACTCCAAAAAACCATTAGAACCATAAAACCCCTCTAAATCCCTAAAAACCCAAAACCATAAAATAGTAGGAAGAACCAATAAATAAAAAAATGTAAAAAAAGCTTAAAAACCCTGAAAAAAATTAAGAAAAACTTAATAACCTAAAAATACTAAAACATTTAAAAAACATAAAAATGATAAAAACACTAAAATTAATAAAAATACCCAAAAAACCCAAAACAACCCTAAAACCCATAATGAACCCAAAACCTTAAAAACCCTAAATATTCATAAAAACCAAAAAATAAATAAAATCACAAAATATCCTAGAAATAACTAAAAACATTAAAAACTATAAAAAACATTAAAACACATAAAAACTCAAAAAACACAATAACCCAAAAAACAAAAAAACCCTAAAAACTCTCAAAATCCCAAAAAAACCAAAAATTCATTAAAATCATTAAAAATAAATAAAATTCATAAAATTATGAAAACCCTACAACCCTGAAAACCCTATGAAAACCATAAAACTCTAAAAACACTTAAAACCCCTAAAACCTAAAAATGGTAAAAACCAAAAAATCCATAAAACCCTAAAAAATATAAAAATCACAATGATCTCTAGAAACTTAAAGAACCAGAAATATTCTAAAAAATCACAAAAAAACTAAAATCGTAAAAACCCATAAAAACCCTGAAAACCCCAAAGAACCCCGTAATAACCACAAAACACTTAAACCCCTAAAAAAATAAAAAATATTGAAAACCCTAAAACCCCCTAAAAATCCATAAAAATCCTAAAACCCCTAAAAATTACCCCTAGAAACCTTAAAACCCCCTAAAATCATAAAAACCTAAAAAACACAAAACAAACTTTAAAAACCCAAAAAACTCATAAAAATACAAAAAACAGAAAACTATCAAAATACCCAAAATCCATAAAAAACCATAAAAATAATAAAAAATCAAAAAAAACACCAAAAACTTATAAAAATACTTAAAATCACTAAAAACCTCTAAGAAAACCAAAAAAACATGAAAAAACATAAAATCCCAAAAAACAAAAAATGCTAAAAAACATTAAAAACCCGTAAAAACTGTAAAAACTATAAAACACCTAAAAACCATAAAAAACTGAAAGGAAAATTTATAATTGAAGGTTCTTGGAGCATCGGAAGTGCGTGGGTGGATGTTCCCACTTGGATTTTTTCAATTAACAATGATCAATTCGAGATCAATACGACGATAAATTCCAGTCTCCACAGATCGAATCATAGAAATAGACAAAGAAAAGGGAAGTCCCGAAACCAAAAATTAGGATCGTTATAGGTTGATTATAATTAATTTAATTAGTTGAAGAGAAGTACCTTTTGGGTGTTCTTTCTTCATTGATGTTCTTGATCACGTTCCGATGTGATTCGTCGTTGCGTCACAGAAGCCAACTGTATACTTACTCTAGCGGTGATCCAAACATGCACCACATATCTCTGGATGTCGCCAAAGGAGTATCCAGGTGCTAGAGTGGAGAAAAATTTGCATGCGTTGTCCGCCATAGATCGTCTTGATCTGATGGAAGAGGATCCCTCTCGGTCTTGAGATCGTTCTTGGAGGAAAAGGTTCTTTCTGCCTTGAAATAATTCCCTAGAATTATTGTGCACAATTATTCTCATGTCACAGGAAATGATTTGGGGTTCTGAGGATATTTATAATCGGGTTTGAGGTTGTAGAGTTATGACAATAAATAAACGCGTTACATGTTTTATTTATTTCATTAAATCTTTAGAAAACCCCATGTTGAGTCATTAATAACTTGACATGTGACCACACTAATTATAATAAATAACATTTAATAAGATGACATTTCCTCAAAATCATGACTGGAAAAACTACTCGATGTGTAATCATAAATACACGGAGTGTACATTTTTTTCATTGAAAACTACATGGTGTGTACATTCAATGTGCACGTCATGTATATCTTGTTTTCATTTATTCATTTCCTTTCCAAAATAAAAATAATTTAGGATTCCTTCAATAAATAATAAAACACGTACGGGAATAATATTTATTCTACTTGAGATACTTGAATGAACTTAGTGTCTGACCCTCTAGGCCTCTTTCTAGTTGGTATTAGGCGAGCTTGCCTAAATTCCAAGATTACTGTCTGGCAACGGGTCAAGGCACCCAAGAGAAAGAAGTTTACGTCGCATTGACGTATCACCTCATACGAATGCTTACTGTGTAATTTAATCCCTTTGTCTCAATATCGCATCAAGCATGTTTCATGGCAGTGTCATAAACATATATGCTTGATCTGTCATTCTTTTACCTCTAGAAATAAACTCGTCGTGTCACCATGGCCATGGAATTTTTTCAACAGTTCTATTTCACTCAAAGGGCAGAGATATCTACTTCTATAAATATGGAAGGGACAAATCCTTCCTCAACTTATCCATTAACAACATGTCATTCGTGACGCACCCAACATACCCTACATCCTGCCAACTGTCTATGTGATGGTTTTTGTCAGTAAATCTAAGTGTGCGAGTCATAACATGATTTAATGATAATATTCTAGTCTATGGACCATTACACACACTCGTAGATAGCAATGTCTGATGACACCAAGACATGTGGAATTGCTACTGGTGGGTCTGTTCTCATAATCTCCCATCTTGGGGATTACCAAGTGAAAACTCCATGAGATAGAGTCTCGTCTTCTTACGAGTACTCGCACATAACAGTTTATATCCTATGTGTCCTATTATAGTATGTCACCCAACCGTAGAACTTTATTTAGGAATATTGTTATAGCATTTCAAGGTTCTCATCATAAAGGGGATTTTACATGACATTATTAATGCAACAAATAATCTTAAAAATTATTATATTATAGTCATATAGAACAATGAACAATATATAATAAGAGAACATTCATGTAATCAAAGTACAAGAATAGTTGGATCTCAGGACACCAACCCTTACAAACTCCCACATGGACTAGATCCAACTGCCTACAACTTTTAGTCTGCTAGACCTCACATGATGATCATGTTTCTACTGAGTCAAGGCTTTAGTCCAGGGGTCCTCCATGTTGTCTTCCATGGAAATACTTCTCACTACAACTTCGCCTCTCTGAGAAAAATCCCTCAAGAGATGATACTTTCGAATTATGTGCTTTGTCTGCTGATGTGATCTTGGATCTTTTTCAAGTTCCACCGCTGCAGTATTATCAAAATAGAGTGTGATAGGATCTTTACTACTTGGTACTACATCCAACTCTTGTATGAAGCTTTACATCCATACTGCTTCGTTAGTTGCCTCAGAAGCTGCGATATACTCGGACTCCACTGTAGAATCTTCCACCACACTTTTCTTTGAGCACATCCAGCTCACCGCACCTCCATTAGAACTGAAGACGTATCCAGTATGTGACTTCATGTCATCTTGATCAGTCTAGAAACTAGCATCTACATGTCCTCTGATGACTAGTTCCTCATATCCTCCAAAAACTAGGAACATATCATTAATATGCCTCAGATACTTAAGGATAGTCTTCACTGCCATCCAATGGAGGTCTCCTGGATCAGCTTAATATCTACCTACCACACTTAATGCGTAAGCAACATCCATCCTCGTACATACCATAACATACATGACTGACCCGATCACGGATGCGTAAGTGATCCTTTCAATTTTCTTTCTTTCCTCATGTGTCTGAGGACACATTTTCTTGGAATGATGAATGCCATGTGACACTGGAAATAGTCCCCTCTTGCATTGTTCCATACTGAATCGTTTTTCTATTTTGTCAATGTATGTACTTTGACTCAGTCCTAGCATTCTCTTGGATCTATCATGATGGATCTTGATCCCTATAATATATGTTGCCTCTCCCAAGTCTTTCATGGAGAATCATTTATGCAACCATGCCTTAAATGACTGTTAGACCGGTACTTCATTTTGAATTATTAATATGTCATCAACATATACAATTATGAAAACTAATGCACATACACTAAACCTTTCTATACAAAAGGCTCACATTAGTTCATAACAAATCCAAATTCCGTTATAGATTCATCGAAAAGAATGTTCCATGACCTTGATTCTTGCTTTAATCCATAAATGGATTTCTGCAACATGCATACCTTGTTGGCATCCTTTGGTGTCACAAACCCTTCGGGTTGTGTCATGTAGACATCTTCCTGGAGGTTCCCTTTAAGGAAATATATTTTGACATCCATTTTCCAAATTTCATAGTCAGGGTAAGCGGCAATGGCCAATAGGATTCTGATGGATTTTAGTATTGAAACTGGTGAAAAGGATTCATTGTAGTCAATTCCTTGACGCTGTCTAAAACCTTTTGGAACCAGTCATGCCTTATAGGTGCTGACTTTCCCCTCCATGTCCAGTTTCTTATTGAATACACATTTATTACCAATTAGATTTACATCAGCTGGAGGATCTACCAAAATTCAGACTTGGTTTTGGTACATGGAATCAATTTCAGAATTCATGGCTTCTTGCCACATGGCAATGTATGTGCCTTCAACTGCTTCCTTATAGGTAAAAGGATCCTCATTGTCAACAAATAATGAGTCACCATCCTCGGTGACAAGAAAACCATATCATTCATGGTTCTCTCACCTCTCTCGTGATCCTACGCAGTTCTTGTGTCTCTGGAACAGATTATTCTTCCATGGGGCTTTATGGAATCTGTTCTTGTACCAACTCCTGTGTATCTTGAGCCTCAACTTTATCGAAATCTATCTCACTCCCACTATCTATTTTGGAGATGTGCTACCTCTCAAGGAATATGGCTTGTCTTTCCTTTGTAACCTTTTTGTCTGAGGGGTTGTATAGGTAATATCTCCTTGTTTCTTTGGTATATCCTATAAAGATACACTTTGTGCCTCGGGGTGAAAGTTTGTTACCTGAAGAGGCCTTAACAAATTATTCGCTACCCCAAACATGTAAATTTGAAAACATGGCATTGCGTCCACTCCATAACTCGTATGGAATACTATTTATTGATTCGGATGGTACTTGGTTTCGTATGTGTGCTTCTGTTTGTAATGCATATCCCCAAAAGTATAATGGATGACTCGCATGACTCATCATTGATCTCACCAAGTCCAACATGGTGTGGTTCCTCCTTTCACTTACTCCATTACCCTAAGGTGTGTATGTAGGAGTGAGTTGAGATAGAATCCCAAACTCTTGTAAGAAATCAATAAAGTCATGATTGATATATTCTCCACTTCTGTCTGAGCATAGTTTCTTAATCTTCTTACCAAGCAGGTTCTAAAATTCATTCTTGTATTCTTTTAACCGATCAAAAGAATCTAACTTATACCTCATTATGTAAATATATCCATATATACTAAAATCATCAGTAAAAGTTATGAAGTACAAGAACCCACCACTTTCTTCAACTGGAAATGGTCCACACACATCTGTGTGAACTAATTCTAGAATCTCTTTAGCCCTTTCACCTTTCCCACTAAATGGGGATTTGGTCATTTTTCCTTGTAGACACGCATGACATACACCAAGTTATTTTAGTTCTAAAGAATATAAATACCCATCTTGATATAATTTTGTCAAATGTTTCTCATTGACATGACCTAGCCGGTGATTCCAAAGTTTGGTGTGGTATGATTCATGTGAATTAACTTTGTCATCGATTTCCATTACTTGGTTTGTGTAGTCTAACACATAAAGGCCGTTATATAAATGTTCCCTACCAAAACAAATGCTATCTTTATAAAAGTAGAAACATCCACTTATAATCTTGAAGATGAATCCATAAGTATCTAATATGGATACTTAAATAATGTTTTTGGTTATAGAGGGTACATAATAACATCCTTTCAAAACCAAGACCATCCCAGTAGGAAATGTGAGGTGGTAGTCTCTGACAACTACAACAGTGAGTCTGGCTCCGTTGGCTACTCATAGATCCACCTCACCTCGGTCAATCATTCTGAATCTACTTGGTTCATGTATTTTGATATAGATGCCAAAACCAAAAACATTATCTGATACCAAATCAGTAGAAATAGATTGATTTCATTCAATAAAAAATGCACCTAAAGTTTCCCCTTGCTTCCTTGGCTGGGTGTAGTTTTTCTTCCAGTGGCCCTTTTTGCCACATGTGAAACAAACAGCCTCCTATTCTCTTGCCTCCCCTTTGATCTTCCTTTTCTTGGAAGGCCTTGAAGAAGCTTTGGCCTTAAATCTCTTCTCCTTATTTTTCTTTTTATTCATCGTGAGAACATAAGGCTTTTTACGCTTCATGTCATTGTCCACTTGGAGAATGAGGATAAGAAGATCAGACAGAGACTTCTCAATGTTGTTCATGTTGAAGTTCATAACAAAGTTTGAGAAGCTCTGGGGGAGTGATGCAAGAATGAGATTGGTACCCAGTTCTTCAGGGAGTTTAAACCCGAGAACCTTCAGGCACTCAATGTATCTAATGAGCTTGACTACATGAGGCCCGGCTGGGGCACCCTCTCCAAGCTTGCTCTGAAATAGAGCCTTGGAGATCTCAAACCATTCCTATCTTTCTCTCTCCTAGTATAGACCATGGACATGCTCAAGCATGTTGTAGGCATCCATGTCTTCTTGAGACTTCATGAGCTCACTAGACATTGATGACAAAATCAAACATTGAACGTCAAGTGCATCGCCCAAATTTTGATCATAGACTAGGAAATCTTCATCACTCGCCCCTTGGGTAGGAGGATCAGGAAGTGAGGAATCCAGCACATAAAACATTCTTTAATGGTGTAGGATAACTCGGAGGTCCCTAAAAAATTATTGAATGTTATTGACGATGAGGATATTGTCTTTATCCAGAATTGATCGCAGAGAAAATGTGGTTGAAGAGTTTGTCATTTCGATTCTACAAATTAAAAGAGCAGATTTATCAGTAACTTTTGAATACATTTTATGAAAAATAATAAATGAATTTATTAATTCTCCCTCTATTTTATCAATTCCCAATGGTCCTCAACATTGAACTTGGAATGTCTAGTTTCTTTGACAGTCTATTGTCAAGGATCCATATTCCCCTTTGCATAACCCCAACAAGGGTTGGTCAAGCTATTTGAAGGTATTTTTGTAGGTAGGTCTTTGTCAACTGTGAGATTACTGTTCCTTGATCTATTGATTGGACTCCCCAATCCTGAGATCCTGACATGGATTTCCTCAACTCTTGCATCCAATATTACATCAAGTCTAGCAGGGGCTACTCCTCTTGATGTAATATGGTTAAGTAAACTTGAAACCTTTCCTAAGGGCTTCCTTTATAAGAGTAAATGTCCCAACAAGGGTTAGTCAAACACATAGTTTTATTGAGTCTTTCCCTTAATCAAGTAACGGAAGGCTTGGTCTGACTTAATATGGTATTTAAGGGATTTTATTCTTTATGTGTAGTTTTTCATTATCACTTGCTTGTTAATATTAAGTGATGCTTGCTTAAGTGCTTAACCATGTTCTGATAATGTTTACCCATAGTCCAGTTTTTATTTTATTCCATCTTTTCATGCTTGTTCATTTTATTAAGTATGTGATCACGACAACACATACATAATAAATAAACCATGCAATCAGATAGAAATAAAATAAGATGGCATGATCATGAACTTCTATTGGTTAGCTTATCTAGTGGTTTTGATAAGTTAACCCTAACCTAGGGAAAAACACCTTGAAACTGATGGTTCGTGTTCTGCAGCTCCCACCTATCCACCTTTGTATCTTCTTGTGTTAGTTTCACCTTAGCTTTAGATTTTGAACCATCTCCTCTGGCTTGGGAGATCCTCCATTACATGAAGTTTACATTAAAGAAACCATGGGCACGCAGACCCTACATTTTATTGGAAGAAGGCTTGCATGCCAACGAATTTCAATTAAACAAATTTAAATGAAACCATACACACATTTAAAGGGTCTTTGGTCTATCTCCTGATCATCCATAGCATGAAACTACATTTACGCATATTTAGAATTCATATTATTTTAATCGTTCTATTATACAAGATAATTTGTGCTTGAATTCAATTAATTATGATCTTATAATTAATCAATTATTTATGTTAAATTTATTTCTAAATTTCCTTGAGATTATTCTCATCCATATTCCTTGTATGGTGTCTTTGTAAAATTGGAGCAAACCTGGTGAAATTCCATTT
Source organism: Viscum album (assembly GCA_963277665.1). Classification (NCBI taxonomy): domain Eukaryota; kingdom Viridiplantae; phylum Streptophyta; class Magnoliopsida; order Santalales; family Viscaceae; genus Viscum; species Viscum album. The sequence goes on along the minus strand of OY728167.1, from coordinate 245,050,273 downwards.
CTGGAAAGTACACGGCAGGTAGTTTATATTTACACGGCGTGTATTTCTTTCACCTTTTATCCAAAGTACACGCTGGGGGCTTTGGCGTGCTTTCTGTACTTAAATTTTTTTGGAGTACACTGTGTGTAGATAAATCATACACGACGTGTACTTCCTTGTTACGCAGTAACCGGCCTGGTAATCCCGTGTATTTGGTACGCAGCTTCTCCTTTGTACCCAGTTTCACATGGGCCGGATCGGACTACATGGAGTGTTGCTCCAACATACACGCCGTGTATTCCAGTTCCCACGCACCATTTAATTCTGGTCAACACGGCGTAATAAATACTTAGGCATACGCAATTCACATTGCATAGTTTGTCAGACTAGTGCTGGTTCTTTGAACCTATGTACAATGCGTGTAGTTTTCATTACACACTACGTATTCCCGTGTTTTATAGACAGAAGGAGAAGCTCCTCCAGATGAGTTCCTCATTTTTATTTTAATAGAAATTAAAATTAAAAGTTGTTTCTGGGATATGAATCGAGAAACGATGGAGGAAGAACAAATATCATTTATTTATATTTATAGAATGATTTATTTATAATTGAATCAAATATAAATTAGTAAATTATCAACAAAAATTAAATAACTATAATCAACATTTTAACCCCTCCCTTATACCAATTGAAGGTTTCAGGCGCAGCGGAAGTGCGTGGGTGGATGTGGCCACTTGGATTTTTGTCATTAGCAATGATCAATCCGGGATCAATACGACGATAAATTCCAGTCTCCACAGATCGAATCATATAAATAGACAAAAGAAATAGAAAGTCTCGGAACCACAAAGTAGGATCATTACAGGTTGATTATAAATAATTTAATTAATTGACAAGAAGTACCTTTTGGGTGTTCATTCATCGTTGATGTTCTTGATCATATTCTGATGTGATTTGTCATTGCATCGCAGAAGCCAAGTGTAGACTTCCTCTAGCGATGATCCACACGTGCACCATGTATCTTTGGACGTCGCCAAATGAGTCACCGGGTGCTAGTGTGGAGAAACCTTTGCTTGCGTTGTCCGCTTTAGATCATCTTGATCCGATGGAAGAGGATCTCTCTTAGTCTTGAGAGCGTTCATGGAGGAAGAGGTTCTTTTGGCCTTGAAATAATTCACTAGAATTGTTGTAAACAATGATTCTCTTGTCTCAGGAAAAGAGTTGGGGTTGTGAGGAGTTTTATAATCGAGTTTGAGATTGTAGAGTTATGACAATAAATAAACGTGTTACGTGTTTTATTTATTTCATTAACTCTTTTGAAAACCCCATGTCGAGTCATTAATTCCTTGACATGTTACCACACTGATTATAAAAAATATCATTTAATAAAACATTATTTCCTCAAAATCCCTAATGAAAAAACTAAACGACGTGTAATCAAAAATACACATCATTTACTTGTTTTTCAACGAAAACTACAAGGCATGTACATTCAATGTGCATGAAATGTATATCTTGTTTTTATTTATTCATTTCCTTTCCAAAATGAAAATTATTTAGGCTTCCATGAATAATTATTAAACCACATACAGAAATAATCTTTATTCTACATGAGATACTTGAATGCACTTAGTGTGTCACCCTCTAGGACTCTTTCTCGTTGGCATTAGGCAGGCTTGCCTAAAGACCAAGATTACTGTCTAGCAATGGGTCAAGGAAACCAAGAGAAAGAAGTTGACACTGCATTGACTTATCACATCATATGAATACTTACTGTGTAATTTAATCCCTTTGTCTCAGTATCTCATCAAGAAGGTTTAATGGCAGTGTCATAAACCTATATGCTCGATCTATCATTCTTTGACTTCTAGAAATAAACTCGTCGTGTCACCATAGCCATGGAATTTGTTCGACAGTTCTATTTCAATCAAAGGGCCCGAGATATCTACTTCCATAAATATGGAAGGTAAAAATCCTTCCTCAACTTATCCATTAACAACATGTCATTCGTGACACACCCAACGTACCCTACATCCCACCAACTGTCTGCGTGATGGTTTTCGTCAGTAAATATAAGTGTGTGAGTAATGATAATCTTCCAGTCTAAGGAAAATTACACACGCTCAAAGAGAGAAATTTATGATGACACCAAGACATGCAGAATTGCTACTGGAGGGACTGTTCTCATAATCTCCCATCTTGGAGACTACTAAGTGTGGACTCCATGAGAGAGAGTCCCGTATTCTTATGAGTACTCGCACATGACGGTCTATATACTATATTTCCTATCATAGTATGTCATCCAACCATAGAACTTTATTTAAGAATATTGTTATAGAATTTTAAGGTTCTCATCATAGCGGGGATCTACCATGACCTTATTAATGCAAAAAATATTCTAGGACATTATTATATTATAGTCATGCAGAACAATGAACAATATATAATAAGAGAACATTCATGTAATCAAAGTACAATAACAGTTGGTTCTCTGTACACCAACCCATACAAACTCCCACTTGGACTAGAGCCAACTGCCTACGACTTTTAGTCCTCTAGACCTCACATGATGATCATGTTTATGCTGAGTCAATGATTAGTCAAGAGGTCCACCACGTTGTCCTCCGTGTAAATACTGCTCACTTCAACTTCACCTCTCTGAGAAAAATCCCTCAAGAGATGATACTTCTGAAGTATGTGATTTGTCCGTTGATGTGACCTTGGCCCTTTTACAAGTTCCACCGCTGCAGTATTATCACAATAGAGTGTGATAGGATCTTTATTGCTCAATACTACATCTATCTCTTGGACGAAGCTTTGCATTCATACTACTTCTTTAGTGGCCTCAAAAGTTGCGATATACTCGGACTCTGCTATAAAATCTACCACCACACTTTGCTTTGATCTTTTCCAGCTCACCGCACCTCCATTCAAACAGAATATGTATCCAGTCTGTGACTTCATGTCATCGTGATCAGTTTGGAAACTAGCATCTACATGTCCACTGATGACTAGTTCCTCATCTCCTCCATAAACAAGGAACATATCCTTAGTATGTCTCAGATACTTGAGGATAGTCTTGACTAAAATCCAATGGCGGTCTCCAGGATTAGCTTGGTATCTTCCTACTACACTTAATGCATAAGTAACATCCAGCCTTGTACATAGCATATCATACATGACTGACCCAATCACAGATGGGTAAGTGATCCATGCCATTTTCTTTCTTTCCTCATGTGTATGAGGACACATTTTCTTGAAATATGAATTCCATGTGACATTAAAAACAATACCCTCTTGGATTGTTCCATACGGAATCCTTTCAGTATTTTGTCCATGTTTTTACTTTGACTCAGGCCCAACATTCCCTTGGATTTATCACGATGGATATTGATCCCAAGAATATATGCTGCCTCGCCCAAGTCTTTCATGGAGAAGAATTTATGAAACGATGCCTTAACTGACTGTAAGACAGGTACTTCGTTTCCAATTAGTAATATGTCATCAACATATACAATTAGGAAAACAACTACACTTCCACTAAACCTTTTGTAGACACAAGGGTCTCATTCATTCTTAACAAATCCAAATTCTGTTATAGCTTCATCAAAATGAATGTTCCATGACCTTGATGCTTGCTTTAATCCATAAATGGATTTTTGAAACTTTCATACCTTGTTGGAATCCTTTGGAGTCATAAACACGTCAAGTTGTGTCAAGTAGACATCTTCCTAGAGGTTCCCGTTAAGGAAAGATGTTTTGACAACTATTTTCCAAATTTCATAGTCATGATAAGCAGAAATGGCCAAATGGATTCTAATGGAATTCATCATTGAAACTAGTGAAAAGGTTTCATCATAGTCAATTCCTTGACGTTTTCTAATACCTTTTGCAACCGGTCGTGCCTTATAGTGCTGACTTGCCCCCCCAATTGCAGTTTCGTTTTTAATACCCATTTATTACCAATAGGCTTTACATCAGCTAGAGGATCTACCAAAATACAAACATTGTTTTGGTTCATGGAATCCATTTTAGAATTCATGGCTTCTTTACACTTCGCAACGTCTGTGCCTTCAACTGCTTCCTTGTAGGTAAGAGGATCATCATTGTCAGCCATTAATGATTCACCATCCTCGGTGATAAGAAAACCATATTGTTCTATTTCTCTCACCTCTCTCATGCTCCTACGTAGTTCTTGTGTCTCTGGAACAGATTGTTCTTCCACGGGGCTTTGTGGAATCTATTCTTGTACAAACTCACATGTATCTTGAGGCTCAAATTCATCTATATCTATCTCGATCCCACTATCTCTTTTGTAGATATTCTTCCTCTAAAGGAATATGGTGTGTCTTTCCACTGTAACCTTTTTGTTTGAGGGTCTGTATAGGTAATATCCCCTTGTTTCTTTGGGATATCCTATAAATATACACTTTGTTCCTCAGGGTTCAAGTTTGTTACATGAAGAGGCCATAAAAAATTCTTCACTACCCCAAACATGTAAATTCAATAACATGGCTTTGCATCCACTCCATAACTCATATGGAATACCATTTATCGATTTAGTTGGTACTTGGTTTAGTATGTGTGCTGCTGTTTGTAATTCATATCCACAAAAGGATAATGGAAGACTCGCATGACTCATAATTGATATCACAATGTCCAATAGGGTGTGGTTCCTTTTTTCACTTACACCATTCCACTGAGGTGTGTAAGTAGTAGTGAGTTGATGTGGAATCCCAAACTCCCGTAAGAAATCAATGAAGTTCTAATTGAGATATTATCCTCCTCTGTATGAGTGGTGTTTCTTAATCTTCTTACCAAGCTGGTTCTCAACTTCATTCTTGTATTCTTTGAACCGATCAAAAGAATCTTACTTATACCTTATTAAGTAAATATATACATATCTACTAAAATCATTAGTAAAAGTTATGATGTACGAGAACCCACCCCGTGTTTCAACTGGAAATGGTCCACAAACATCTGTGTGAACTAATTCTAGAATCTCTTTAGCCCTTTGAACTTTCCTACTAAATGGGGCTTTGGTCATTTTGCCTTGTAGACACGCATGACATACACCAAGTTGTTTTAGTTTGATTGAATATAAATACCCATCTTGATGTAATTTTGTCAAACTTTTCACATTGACATGACCTAGCCGATGATAAAAAATTTGGGTGTGGTATGAGTCAGGTGAATTAACTTTGTCATCGATTGCCATTACTTGGTTTGTGCAGTCTAACAAATAAAGGCCAATATATAAATCTGCCCTACCAAAACAAATGCTATCTTTATAAATGTAGAAGCATCCACTTCCAATCTTGAAGATGAATCCATCAGTATCTAATCTGGATACTGAAATAATGTTTTTGGTTATAGAGGGTACATAATAACATCCTTTAAAAACCAAGAACATCCCAGTAGGCAACGTGAGGTGGTAGTCTCTGACAGCTACAACAGTGAGTATGCCTCTGTTCGCTGCTCGTTGATCCACCTCACCTCGGTCAATCATTCTGAATCTACATGGTTCCTGTATTTGGATACAGATGTGAGCACCACAAGTAGTATCTAATACCAAATTGGTAGAAATAGATAGATTTCATTCGATAACAAACGCACCTGAAGCTTCCCCTTTCTTCTTTGGTTGGGTGCATTTTTTCGTCCAGTGGCCCTTCTTGCCACATGCGAAACAAACAGCATCCTGTTATCTTGCCTCCCCTTTGATCTTCCTTTTCTTGGAAGTCCTTGAAGAAGTTTGGTCTTAAATCTCTTTTCCTTCCCCTTCCTTTTATTCACCATGACGACAGAAGGATTTTCACACTTCATGTCATTTTCCACTTGGCGAATGAGGATAAGAAGATCAGACATAGACTTCTCAATGTTGATCATGGTGAAGTTCACAACAATGTTTAGAAGCTCTGGGGGAGTGATGCAAGAATGAGATCGGTACCCAGTTCTTTGGGGATTTTAAACCCTAGAACCTCCAGGCGCTCAATGTAGCCAATGAGCTTGACTACATGAGGCCCAGCTGGGGCACCCTCTCCAAGCATGCTCTGAAATAGAGCCTTAGAGATCTCAAACTTTTCTTGTCTTGCTCTCTCCTGGTATAGACCCCGAAGGTGCTTGAGCATGCTGTAGGTATCCATGTCTTCATGAGACTTCATGATCTCTCTATACATTGATGACAACATCAAAAATTGAACGTTGAGTGCATCACTCAAATGTTGATCATAGACCAGGAAATCTTCATCACTCTCCCCTTGGGCAGGCGGATCAGGAAGTGAGGACTCCAGCACGTAAAACTTTCGTTCATGGAATAGGATAACCCGAAGGTGCCTAAACCATTCATGAAAGTTACTTCCAGTGAGGATATTGTATTTATCCATAATTTATTGCAGAGAAAATGTGGTTGACGAGTTGTTCATTTTGATTCTACAAATTAAAAGAGAAGATCTATCAGTACCTTTTGATTACATTTTTTGAAAAATAATAAATGAATTCATTAACTCTTCCACCATTTTATCATGTCACAATGGCCCTCACCATTGAACTAGGAATTTCTAGTTGATTTGACATTCTAGTGGCAAGGATCCATAATCCCCTTCACATAACCCCAACAAGGGTTGGTCAAACTATTTTAAGGTATTTTGGTAGGTAGGTCTTTTCCAACTATGAGATTAATGTTCCTTGATCTGTTGAGTGGACTCCCCAATCTTGAAATCCTGAATTGGATTTCCTCAACTAGTGCCTCTAATATTACATCAAGTCTAGAAAGGGATACTCCTTTTGATGTAATATAATTAAGTCAACACAAAACCTTTCATAAGGGCTTCATTTATAAAAGTATGTGTCCCAACAAGGGTTGGTCAAACACATAGTTTTATTGAGTCTTTCCCTTAATCAAGTAACAGGAGGCTTGGTTTGACTTAATATGGAAATTTAGAGATTTTATTCTTTATGCGTAGTTTTGCATTATCACATGCTTGTTAATATAAAGTGATCCTTTCTTTAGTGATTAACCATGTTCTGATAATGTTTACGCATAGTTTGTTTTTTATTTTATTCCATATTTGCATGCTTGTTCATTTTATTAATTATGTGATCACGACAACACATATATAATAAATAAACCATGAAATTAGACAGAAATAAAATAAGATGGCATGATCATGAGCTTCTATTGGTTAGGTTATCTAGTGTTTTTGATAAGCTAACCCTGACCTTAGGAAAAACACCATGACCCCGATGGTTCATGTTCTGCAGCCCCACCTATCCTCCTTTGTATCTTCTTGTGTTGGTTTCGCCTCAGCTTTGGATTTTGAACGCTCTCCTCTGTCTTGGGAGTTCCTCCATTACATGTGGTTTACATTAAAGAAACCATGGGCATGCAGTCCCTACATTTTATTAGATGAAGGCTCGCAGGCCAACGAATTTAAATTAAACAAATTTAAATGAAACCATACACACATACAAAGGGTCTTTGGTCTAGCTCATGATCATCCATAGAATGCAATGACATTTATGCATATTTATAATTCAAATTCTTTTAATCGTTATATTATTCAAGATCATTCACGCTTGAATTCAATTAATTATGATCTTATAATCAATCAGTTATTTATCTTAATTTCCTTTCTGAATTTCCTTGATATTCTTCTCATCCATATTCCTTGTATGGTGTCTTTGTATATTTGGAGGAAACCTGGTGAAATTCCATTTCTGGAAAGTACACGACATGTAGTTTATATTTACACAGCATGTATTTCATTCACCTTTTATCCAAAGTACACGTCGGGGGCTTTGGCGTGTTTTCTGTACTTTGGAAATTTTGGACTACACGACGTGTAAATAAATCATACATGCCCTGTACTTTCGTGTTAATTAGTAACCGACCTATAAATACCGTGTATGCGGTATGCGGCTTCTCCTTTGTACACGGTTTCACTTGGGCCAGATCAAACTACACGGCATGTTGCTCCAACATAAACATCGTGTATTCTGATTCCCATGCACCATTTAATTCTGGTCAACACGGCGTAATAAATACTTAGGGACACTCAATTCACATGGCGTGGTTTGACATACCAGTGCTGGTTCATTGAACCTAAGTACACAGTGTGTAGTTTTCATTACATGCCGTGTATTCCTGTGTTGTACAGACAGAAAGAGCATCTCTCCCAGATGAGTTCCTCATTATTATTTTAGTCAAAATTAAAATTAAAAGGTCTTTTCTGTGATATGAATCGAGAAACTAAGGAGGAATAATAGATCATTTTTATTCATGTTTATAGAATTATTTATTTCGAATTGAATCAAATATAAATGCATAAATTATCAGTGAAAATTAAATAACTATAATCAATGTTGTAACCCCCTTCTGATACCAATTTAATGTTCAGGGCACAGTGGAAGCGCGAGGGTGGATGTGCCCACTTGGATTTTTTTCATTAGAAATGATCAATCCAAGATCAATATAACGATAAACTCTAGTCTCCACGTATCGAATCACAGAAATAGACAAAAGAAATAGAAATTCATGGAACCACAAAGTAGGATTGTTATAGGTTGATTATAATTAATTTAATTAATTTAAAAGAATTACCTTTTGGGTGTTCTTTCTTCCTTGATGTTCTTGATCATGTTCTGATGTGATTCATCATTGCGTCGCAGAAGCAAAGTGTAGACTTACTCTAGTGGGGATCCACACATGCACCACATATCTCTGGATGTCACCAAAGGAGTCTCCAGGTGCTACTGTGGAGAAACCTTTGCTTACGTTGTCTGCTTTAAATCGTATTGATCAGATGGAAGAGGATATCTCTCTGTCTTGAGAGCATTCTTGGAGGAATAGGTTCTTTTGGCCTTGAAAGAATTATCCATAATTGTTGTGCACAATGATTCTCTTGTGTCTGGAAAAGAGTTGGGGTTGTGAGGATATTTATAATCGGGTTTGAGGTTGTAGAGTTATGGAAATAAATAAACGCGTAACGTGTTTTATTTATTTCATTAAATCTTTTGAAAACCCCATGTCGAGTTATTAATTCCTTGACATGTTCCTACACTAATTATAATAAATATCATTTAATAAAACGATATTCCGTCAAAATCCTGACATGAAAAGCTACACGGTGTGTAATCAGAAATACACGGCGTGTACTTGTTTTTCATTGAAAACTACACGGTGTGCACATTCAATGTACATGGAGTGTATATCTTGTTTTCATTTATTTATTTCCTTTCCAAATTGAAAATTATTTAGGCATCCTTGAATAATTATTAAACCACGTACGAGAATAATCTTTATTCTACTTGAGATACTTGAATGCACTTAGTGTGTGACCCTCTAGGCATTTTTCTCGTTGGCATTATGGGGGCTTGCCTAAAATCCAAGATTACTATATAGAAACGGGTTATGGAACCCAAGAGAAAGAAGTTGACGCCGCATTGATGTATCACCTCATACGAACACATACTGTGTAATTTAATCCCTTTGTCTCAATATCTCATCAAGCAGGTTTCATGGCAGTGTCATAAACCTATATGCTTGATCTGTCATTCTTTGACATCCTGAAATAAACTCGTCGTGTCACCATGGACATGGAGTTTTTTCGAAAGTTCTATTTCGATCAAAGGGCCCGAGATATCTTCTTCCATAAATATGGAAGGGACAAATCCTTCCTCGACTTATCCATTAACAACATGTTATTCGTGACACACCCAACGCACCCTACTTCCTACCAACTATCTGCATGATGGTTTTCGTCAGAAAATCTAAGTGTGCAAGTCATGACATGAGTTAATAATAATATTCCAGTATAAGGACCATTAAACACGCTCATAGATTGCAATGTCCGATTACACCAAGACATGCAGAATTGCTAATGGTGGGTGTGTTCTCGTAATCTCCAATCTTGTAGATTACCAAGTGAGAACTCCATGTGAGAGAGTCTCGTCTTCTTACGAGTACTCGAACATGACGGTCTGTATACTATGTGTCATATCATAGTATGTCATCCAACCATAGATCATTATTTAAGAATATTTTTATAGCATTTCAAGGTTCTCGTCATAGCAGGGATCTGCCACGACCTTATTAATGCAACAAATATTCAAGGACATTATTATATTATATATTCACGTAGAACAATGAAAAATATATAATAAGGGAATATTCATGTAATCAAAGTTAAAAAACAGTTAGTTCTAAGGAAACCAACCCTTACACGGGCATGTTAGGAAATCTGTTTTGACATCCGTGTAGTACACAACGTGTCCTAGAATATTTGTTGAATTAATAAGGTCATGGAATATCCACGCTATGATGAGAACCTTGAAATGCTATAACAATATTCATAAATAATGTTCTATGGTTGGATGACATACTATGATAGGACACATATTATACATACCGTCATGTTCGAGTACTCGTAAGAATACGAGACTCTCTCTCATGGAGTTCGCACTTGGTAATCTCCAAGATGGGAGATTATGAGAATAGACCTGGCAGTAGCAATTCAGGATGTCTTGGTGTCATCAAACATTGCTATCTACAAGAGTGTGTAATGCTCCTTAGACTTGAAGATTATCATTAACTCATATCATGACTCGCACACATAGATTTACTGACTAAATCCATCACATGGATAGTTGGCGGGAAGTAGGGTACGTTGGGTGCGTCACGAATGACATGTTGTTAATGGATAAGTTGAGGAAGGATTTTTTCCTTCCATATTTATGGAAGTAGATATCTCGGGTACTTTGATTGAAATAGAACTGTCAAACAAATTTCATGGCCATGGTGACATGACGAGTTTATTTATGGAAGTCAAAGAATGACAGATCAAGCATATAGGTTTATGACACTGCCATGAAACCTGCTTGATGAGGTATTGAGACAAAGAGATTAAATTACATAGTAAGCATTCGTATGAGGTGATTCGTCAATGTGGAGTCCACTTATTTCTCTTCGGTTTCTTGACCCGTTTCTAGATAGTAATCTTGGACTTTAGGTAAGCCCGCCTAATGCCAATGAGAAAGAGGCCTAGAAGGTCACACACTAAGTGAATTCAAGTAGAATAAAGATTATTCCCAAACGTGGTTTTATAATTATTCAAGGAAGCATAAATAATTTTCATTTTGGAAAGGAAATGAATAAATGAAAATAAGATATACACACCGTGTAAATTTAATGTACACTCCATGTAGTTTTCAATGAAAAACATGTACACACCATGTATTTATGATTACACACCGTGTAGTTTTTCACAGGTTGATTATAATTAATTTAATTAATTGACAAGAAGTACCTTTTGAGTTTTCATTCTTCATTTATGTTCTTGATCATGTTCCGATGTGATTCATCATTGTGTCTCATAATCCAGGTGTATACTTCCTCTAGTGGTGATCCACATGTGCACCACGTATCTCTGGACGTCGCAAAAGGATTCTCCAGGTGATATCGTGGGGAAACCTTTGCTTGTGTTGTCCGCCTTAGATCATCTTGATCCGATGGAAGAGGATCTCTCTCGGTCTTGAGGGTGTTCTTGGAGGAAGAGGATCTTTCGGCCTTGAATGAATTCTCCAGAATTATTGTGCACAATGATTCTCTTGTCACAGGAAAAGAGTTAGGGTTGTTAGGATATTTATAATTGGGTTTGAGGTTGTAGAGTTATGACAATAAAAAAACACATTACACGTTTTATTTATTTCATTAACTCTTTTGGAAACCCCATGTCAAGTCATTAATTCCTTAACATGTTCCCACACTGATCATAATAAATATCTTTTAATAAAATGATATTTCCTCCATATCCCGACTGGAAAAATTACATTGCGTGTAATCATAAATACACGGAGTGTACTTTTTTTTCATTGAAAACTACACGGCGTGTACATTCAATGTACACAGCATGTATGTCTTGTTTTCATTTATTCATTTCCATTCCAGAATGAAAATTATTTAATCTTCCTTGAATTATTATTAAACCACATATGGGAATAATCTTTATTCTACTTGAGATACTTGAATGCACTTAGTGTGTGACACTCTAGGCCTCTTTCTCATTGGCATTAGGCGGGCTTGCCTAAAGCTCAAGACTACTGTCTAGCAATGGGTCAAGGCACCCAAGAGAAAGAAGTTGATGCCGTATTGATGTATCACCTCATACAAATGCTTATTGTGTAATTTAATCCATTTGTCTCAATATCTCATCAAGCAGGTTTCATGATACTGTCATAAACCTATATGCTTGATCTGTCATTCTTTGAATTCCAGAAATAAACTCATCATGTCACCATGGCCATGGAATTTGTTCGAAAGTTCTATTTCAATAAAAGGGACCAAGATATCTACTTCAATAAATATGGAAGGGACAAATACTTCCTCGACTTATCCATTAACAACAAGTCATTCGTGACGCACCCAACATACCCTACTTCCCGCCAACTATCTGCGTGATGGTTTTCATCAGTAAATCTAAGTGTACAATTCATGACATGAGTTAATGATAATCTTTCAGTCTAAGGACTATTACACACGCTCGTAGATAGCAATGTCAGATGACACCAAGACATGCGTAATTTCTACTGGCGGGTCTGTTCTCATAATCTCCCATCTTGGAGATTACCAAGTGTGAACTCCATGAGAGAGAGTCTCGTCCTCTTATGAGTACTCGCACCTGGAAGTTGTATACTTTGTGTCCTATCATAGTATGTCATCCAACCGTAGAATTTTTTTTAAGAATATTGTTATAGAATTTCAAGGGTCTCATCATAGCGGGGATCTTTCATGACCTTATTAATGCATCAAATATTCTAGGACATTATTATAATATAGTCGTGCATAACAATAAACAATATATAATAAGAGAACATTCATGTAATCAAAGTAAAAAAATAGTTGGTTCTCAGGACACCAACCCTTACAAAAAACTATAAACCCGCTAAAAAAATATAAAACCCATTTATACTAATAAACACATAAAAAACTCTGAAAATATTAAAAACCCTACAACCCCAAAAAACCCCAAAAATATAAAAATAAAAATAAACCTTAAAAAACCCTCAAAATTACAAAAATGAATAAAAAATAATAATAATATTAAAAAATAACTAAAACCCTAAAAACATAAAGAACTATTAAATATTTAAAAAACATAAGAAACCCAAAAAAAATAAAACAATTAAAACCATAAAAACATAAAAAAGTTAAAACCCATAAAACCCAATAAATAATAAAAACATGGAAGACCCTAAAAATCCCTAAAAACGTAAAACCATAATCATTCCAAAATCCCTAAAAATCCCTAAAAATGTAAAAATCCAAAACCCTTGAAAATGCTATGAAAATATTAAAATCCTAAAAACACTTAAATCCCCTAAAAACATAAAAAATCTAAAACCCCTAAGAGACCCTAAAAACAAAAAAAAACCATAAAACATAGAAAAATAAAAAAATCCATAGAACCCTAAAAACCAGATAAAAACTCTAAAAATCCTTAAAACCCCTAAGAACCCTAAAATCCCAAAAAAAATCATCAAAATCGTAAAAACCCAAAACCGCCAAAATCCCAAAAAATTATAAAAACTATAAAAATTCTAAAATATCCCTGAAACATAAAAAACCCTAAAGACCCTCAAAAAACCAAATAAACCCCTAAAAACCTTAAATCACTTAAAAGTCATAAAAACTTAAAAAACACAAAAACCCTATAAAACCCAAAAAACTATCCAAATCCACAAAAACCATAGGAAACCTAAAAAATCCCTAAGAATATTTAAATATGTAAAAATTCCTAAATATCATAAAACCCCCCAGGAAAACCATAAAACCAAAAAAAACATAAAACCCCTAAGAACCTAAAAAATGAAAAAATTATGAAAAACCATAAAACCCCAAAAAAAAACCCCAAAACCCCTCAAAAATACATAATAACCCTAAAACCATAAAAATCATAAAAATTATCTAAATATCCATAAAAACATAAAAACCCTTGAAAACGCAGAAACACCTTAGGAAAACTATAAAAAACTAACACTTAAAACCCCTAAAAATCTAAAAAATGCTAAATACCCTAAAAACCATTAAAGACCATAAAAACCATAAAAACACCTAAAAACAAAAAGCCCCTAAAAACAAAAATAAACCCTAAAAACCCAAAAAAATACCTATACAAACTCAGAAAACACCATTAAACCCCTAGAAAGGGTAAAAAACTCTAAAACCCATAAAAACTCACAAAACCCCTAAAATCCCAAAAAAACCATAAAACCCTAAATACCATAAAATCCCAGAAAAACAATCTACATCATAAAAATTCCTGAAACCACATAAAATTTATAAAAAGAAATAAAAATACATAAAACATAAAAACCCCCCTATAAACCCTGAAAACCCAAAAGATAACATTAATAAAAAAAGCACATAAAATCCATAAAAAACATAAAAAATGCTGAAAACCATAAAAACCCAAAAACCCTAAAAAAATTAAATCCACAAAGACCCTAAACACCCTAAAACCGATAAAAATTGAAAAGTCCCTAAAATCACTAAATACGTAACAACCCCTAAAAACCCTAGATAACCCGAAGAAAATCTTAAAACCCTAAAAACACATAAAACCCCTAAGAAAATGAAAAATCAATAAAAACAATAAAACTCCCTAAAGAGACCCTAAAAACCTTAAAACCCCTAAAAACCAAACCCCCACCCCCAAAAAATTAAAAAAATCTTAAAAGGCACAAAAACCCTAAAACCACTAAAAACTCTAAAAACCCTTTAAACCCCTAATTGTCACCGTTTCAGCCACTATTTCATATATTTGGACTACTCGGAATTTGGTTTCCTTAAATTAGAAGTGGTTCTCCATTCATGGCGGTGTGGTGATGATTCACATGGCTGTCTATGCGGCATCCCACATTCAGACAGACTCGATGGTTATTGATGTTAGTGATATCATTATTCTTCGGTTGCTTGGAATCTCCGGCAGGGCCAAAAAGCCAATGGTTCCCAAATTTATCCGATGGATCCCTCTACTCCCCTCTTGGATTAAGGTAAATGTGGATGGCGCGGCCCATGGTGTGCCTGGTCCTACTGGATGTGGTGGAGTTTTTCGCACCTATTGGGGCTTCGTCAAAGGATGTTTCTAGCACTTCATTAGTGACAGGTGTGCCTTGAAGCTAAAATGTGGTCCATGATAAAGGAGATTGAGTATGTTTTCCGCTTTGGAAGGAGCTTCATATGGATTGAATCTGACTCCATGCTTGTTGTGGATGCCCTTAAAAATAGATCTAGGTCTGTTCCCTGGAGGATCCTCCCCCAATGGATGAATTTCCTCCCCATGTGTCCAAGGATGAATCCTACTGTGACACACGCTTATCAGGAGGGAAATGCAGTTGCGGATGCTCTCTCCAAACAGCCCATTGCGGAGAGGTCCTCATTGTGGTCCTTTGTTGCCACACCCTTCTGCTCTTTGCTGGTGGACTCTAAATTGAAGGGTGAGTTGCACACCCGGTTATGTAACCCTTCCTTGTAGAACAATGCTTTTTTCATTCCTCTTGATATATTATTTGGGGGGCCAGGATTTCTTGGTCCTGAGCCTTCCTTTGCCTAAAAAACTAAAAAACACTAAAAACCTAAAAAACCCTAGAAACCAAAAAAATCCTACAAATCATAGAAACCCTAAAAAACCATAAAAACCTGAATAACCACAAAAAAACTCTAAAAAACATTTAAATCCCTAAAAATGTTGAAAAAAATCTAAAAAACATTAAAATCACTAAAAACTAAAAAAACCTTTAATCCCAAAAAAACCAAAAAAAAACCACAAATCCCTAATACAGTTATGATCCTTAAAAACAAAAAAAAACCATAAAACCCCCCAAAAAAACCCCCAAAAAAACCTAAAAATGCTAAGAAAACCTTAAAAACAGAAAAACAATTAAAACCCCCCAAAACATGAAAATTATAAAAAACCAATAACCCCTAAAAACCCTGAAAATCCCTAAAAAACCTAAAAACCCATAATAACACTAAAAACCCTAAAAATTCCTTAAAACATAAAAAATATTAAGAACTATAAAAACCCCTAAGAGAGTATTACACTGCCTTCCTAAAGCAATATGATTCATCTGAATGGGAGTTAGTGGAGTCAGATGCGTCATATGGTTATGGTGCTGATGGGGACCCTTATGGGGATGGAGACGTTGACCTGTAGTTCATGCTTCTTTCTCTTCTTCTTTTGGGTCTTTTGGGGTTTTGGTGTCTTGGGTATCTAGGGCCTTTTGGGTGTGGGCTGTTTGGCCCCACCCCGCCCTTGGCTGCTTTGATTTGTGTCTTTTTTCTTATTAATAAATTTTTCAGGGTCGGGAATATCCTGACCTCACACTTATTCTTCCCAAATAAAACCTTAAATCCCTAAAAACATTTAAAACCCCTAAAAACTAAAAGTATGCTAAAACAGTAAAAACCTAAAAAGACCCTAAAAACCATAATAACCCCTAAAAACCATAAAACCCCTAATAACTTCAAAAAACCCTAAAACCCCATAAAAACCCAAAAAAAACCACAAAAAACTCTAAAAACACATTAAACTGCTAAATTGATAAAAAAACTCTAAAAACATAAAAACCCAATAAAAACATGAAAAAACCCAAAAACCCTAAAAACCAACAAAATCTCTAAAAAAATCTAAACACCATAAAATGTTTAAAAAATCCCTAAAAATTACTAAAAATGTAAAAAACCCTAAAAAACAATAATAAAAACATAAAAACTTAAAAATAGTTAAAAGGCATAAAAACCATAAAAACGCATAAAACCCTAATAATCCTGAAAGGTCCTAACCCCCCCCCCCCCAATCTCTAAAAACCCTCAAAACCGTAAAAATCATAAAAAATCCATAGAAAGGTAAAAAACTCGCAAACCCTAAAGAAACCTAAAATATCATTAAAAACCAAAAAACACATAAAACCCCAAAAAACCATAAAATCCCTAAAAACCCCAAATATCATAAAAACCCATAAAACCATAAAAACCCATAAAACCATAAAAACCCATAAAAACTATAAAAACCATTAAACCTCTAAATAATTAAATACTCGAAAAAATAATAAAAACCTAAAATATTCAACAATCCCTAAAATCCAAAAAATCCATAAAAAACAGTAACAAACAATAAATACCCTCAAAATCTCTAAAATCACTAAAAATGATAAAATTTCCTTAAAACGACCTTAAATCCCAAAAAAAAAGAAAACAAAATCCTAAAAACCTTGAAAACCCTTATAACTCCTTAAAAACCATAAAATACATAAATCCCATAAAAAGCCTAAATTGCAAAAAATATTTAAAACCCAATAAATGAAAAAAAATAAAAAAATATTCTTAAAAATCCCTAAAGACATAAAAACCCTAAGAAATCAAGAAAACCCAAAAACACTAAAAACCCCTAAAAACCTTACAAAAATTTAAATACCTTAAAACCCCTAAAAATAACCTAAAACCCTATGAACCCCTAAAAACACTAAAAACTCTAAAACCCTTTGAACTACTAAAAACGTTAAAAAACTCTAAAAAACCTTAAAAAAAATACTCAAACAAACTTCTAAAACCCGAAAAAACAATAAAACCCTTAAAACCATAATAACCAACAAAGTCGATAAAATTCCAAAAAACATTAAAAATACTAATAAAACCCTAAAAAAGCCCTAAAAACATTAGAAACCCTATGAAAATATTATAAACCAAAAAAATGCCTAAAACCCCAAAAAACTAAAAAAATTGTAAAAACCCTAAATACCCTACAATCCTCAAATCCTTAAAAACCCCTAATAAAAAAATTCCCTAAAAATACCTAGAAATCCTTAAAAATGTAAAAAATCCTAGAAATCTTGAAAACCCCTAAGAAAACCATAAAAACATATAAAGAGATAAAACCCCTAAAAACCATAAAAATGCAAAAAATCCTAAAATCACCTAAGATCCCCTGAAACAAAAAATTCCATAAATAATTTTAAAACCCTAAACACCAATAGAAGTACTAAAAACTCTAAAAACCTATTTAAGCCCCTAAAAATGTTAAATACTCTAGAAATCCTTAAAAATCCCAAAATCCCAAAAAAACATAAGAACCATAAAAATCTCTAAAACCCCTATTAACTCTAAAAATCCCTAAAACCCCTATAAAAATAAAAACCCCTAGAAACCCCCTAAGAAAACCTAAAAAACATAATACCACATAATACCACTAATTTTTTTAAATAAATGTTAAAAAACCCAAAAAATAC
The DNA here is from genome assembly GCA_963277665.1 of Viscum album. Lineage (NCBI taxonomy): Eukaryota > Viridiplantae > Streptophyta > Magnoliopsida > Santalales > Viscaceae > Viscum > Viscum album. Next base: position 245,032,012 of record OY728167.1, on the reverse strand, counting down.
AATAACCCATAAAAATCCTTAAAATAATCAAAATCCCTAAAAACCCTAAAGACCATAAAAATCTTTAAAAAATCCCTAAAAATCCCCATAATAGTAAAAAAATCATAAAAACCCTATAAAAACTACGAAAATTGTAAAAAAAATTAAAAAAACATAAAATCCCAAAAAACCTAAAAATGATAAAACACCAAAAAAACTCTAAAAAGACTCTAAAACACTTAAAACCACTAAAAACCAAAAAACCCCTAAAAACCTTTAAAATACCTAAAACCCATAAACCTCTAAAAGGCCACTATAAAGTCTAAAACCCCATTAAACACCTAAAAACATTAAAAAAACTCTAAAAACCCTTACAAAGCTTTAAAAAGTTGGAAAAACCCCTACAGACCCAAAAAACCAATAAAACCCCCCAAAAAACCTAAAAATCATTGAAACCCCATAAAACCCTAAAAGTCATTAAAAAAATCCATAAAAATCACTAAAAATATAAAACACATAAACACCTTAAATACACTAAGAAAGTATAAAAACAAAAAAAATTAAAACCCTTTAAAACCAAAAAATGCTAAAAACCATAAAACCTTAAAAACTCTAAAAATCTCAAAAACCCCTAAAAATATCTAAACGGCTTAAAAACAAAAAAAATTATATAAAATCCATTAAAATTCCTAAAAACACAAAAAACCAAAAAAAACCAAGATAAGAGCGTAAAAACCCCTAAAAACCTAAGAACACTTTAAACACCTAAAACTAAAAAAAACTTATAAAAAAGATAAAAAGACCCTAAATACCCTAAAAATGACTAAAAACTCTAAAAACACTTTAAAACCCTAAAAACATGGAAAACTCTAAAAAAATCATTAAAACCCTAAAAACACATAAAACCACCTAAAACCCCAAAAAATCTAGAAAACCCAAATAAAATACTAGAAACTATATAACACTCAAAATCCAAAAAAAATGTATATACCCATAAAATCATAAAACAATACAAAAGAAACCAAAAAAGGTAAAAAAATCCCTAAAAACCCTGAATAAACATAACAAAAACCTTAAATAAATAAAAAATTTAAATACCCTAAAAACTGAACAATGTTAAAAGCCTAAGACCCATAGAACCCTAAAAACCATAAAACCTATTAAATCCAAAAAAACCGTAAACCCATAAAACCCACTAAAAGATGAAAAATCCTTTAAACCCTTAAAATGATAGAAACTGTTAAAAACATTTAACGCCCTAAAAAATCAAAAACGCAAAAAACCCTAAAAACCATAAAAAAAACCCTAAAACCCCTAAAAACACATAAATGATTTTAAAAATTCCATGCAATACATAAAAATGTAAAAAACAAAAAAAAATCTCTAAAAAACCCTAAGAAAACCTTGAAATCCTAATAACACATAAAACCCCCAAAACCTAAAAATTGTTAAAAACCTAATAAAACCTAAATATCATAAAAAACATAAAACACTCAAAATCCCTAATAACACATAAAATTCCAAAATAATCCCTAAATCCCTAAAAACGAAAATAACCTTAAAATCCCTAATAACCCATAAAAAACCTTAAAAACATAAAAACACTTAAAACCCAAAAAAACCAAAGAATGATAAATACCTAAAATACTAAACCCCCAAAAACTCTAAAAACCTTAAAATTTTCTTAAAACCCAAAAACCCATAAATATCCTAAAAATTCTATAAAATCCCTAAAAATGTAAAAACTCTAAAACTGTGTAAACTCCTAAGAAAAGCACAAAAACCTAAAAACACCTAAAAACCCTAAAAATCATATAAAACCATAAAAACCCTAAACACATAATAAACCCTTTAAAACCCATTTAAACCCTTGAAACGTTGCAAAACTCTAAAGACCCATAGAAAACCATAAAAACCATAAAAACCATAAAAACAATAAAAATACCTAAAACCATCAAAACCCCTAAAATCATCAAAATCCATAATAATCCTAAAAAATCCCTAAAACCCCTAAAAACACTAAAAACAATAACAAAACCATAGAAACCAAAAAATACTTAAAACCCCTAAAAACCCAAAAAAACGCTAAAAATAATAAAAAACCTAAAACCGTCAAAATCCGTAAAACCCCCTACCCAATAAAAATACTTAAAAATCACTAAAAATACATAAAAACATTAAAAAAACCCTTGAAACCCCCTATAAAAACTTTAAAAAAATCTTAAAAACACATAAAACACCTAAAAACATAAACAATGTTAAAATCCTAAAAACCCTATAAGACACTAAAACCCCCAGAAACCCATAAAACCCCTAAAAACCTTAAAATCCAAAAAATCCCATTAAAATAATATAACCACTAGAAAAATATAAAAACCCTTTAAACTCCTAAAAAATTTAAAAACTCTAAAATACCATAAATCCCAAAAAACTCAAAAAACCTTGAAATCCCCAAAAACCCAAAACCAAAGAAATACCTCAAAATACCTAAAAACCATAAAAACCAATAAAATAATAAAAAAATCAAAAATCCAGACAAATGTAAAAAACTCTAAGAAAACCTTAAAATATTTAAAACAAATAAAAACCCTAGAACCTAAAAACAGTAAAAACCTTAAAAACTCTAAAAGACAGTAAAACCACTCAAGATCCCTAAAAACCCAAAAAACAGAATAATATTTAAAATCCCAAAAAATCCATAAAATGTAAAAAACCCCAAAAACCATAAAAACTTTAATAAAACCATAAAACCATAAAACACTTAAAACCCCTAAAGACGTAAAAAATTTTAAAAACTATAAAAAAAGACCAGGAAGCCCCTAAAATCCCTAAAAACGCTAAAAACCCAAAAAACCACTAAAAATTTCAAAAAACCCTTTAAACCCCTAAAAACAATATAAAACCATCAAAACCCTAAAAAACTAAAAACCCCACTAAAAACCATAAAAGTTCTAACATCCCTAGAAACAATAAATCCCCCCCAAATCCCTAAAAATCCTAAAAAATACCTAAAATCCATTAAAATGTAAAAAAACCAAAATAGCTAGAAAACACCCATGAAAACCCTAAAAACCTAAAAACAGTAAAACCCCCAAAATAACCTCAAGTCACTAAAAACCCTAAAAAACACTAAACCCCCAAAAAAGTCTAAAAACCCCCAAAATCCCAAAGAACCATAAAATCCATAAAATGCTAAAAACCCCCTAAAAACTCCAAAAATTGTAAAAACCCCTAAAAACCATAAAAACCCTAAGAAATACTTAAAAACCTAAAAACACCTAAAATCATTAAAAAAATTATAAATTCTAAAACCCCTAAAAATGCTAAAAGACTCTAAAAAACCCCAAAAAACTATTAAGCCCCATAATATATTTAAAAAACAAAAAACCCAAAGTAACCCTACAAAACCACTAAAAACAATAAAATCCCTTTAAACCCCCAAATATTTTAAAAACTCTAAAAATATTAGAAACCCTATAAACTCAAGAAAACCCTAAAAACTGAAAATGCCATAAAACCCTTAAAAACAAGAAAAATTTCTAAAAAACCTCAAAATATTTAAAACACATGAAAATACATAAAATCATACAGATTCCAGAAAATCCCTAATAACATAAAACTCTAAAAGCTCTAAAACCCCAAAAAAACCTTAAAATTTTAAAAACACCGAAAAACCTCAAAATCCTAAAAATCCTAAAAACCCAAAATCCCCTAAAAACCATAAAACCCCAAAAACCATTAAAAACCCCCAAAACTAATAAAAACACAAAAACCATTCTAAAAACTCTAAAAACCCTTAAATCCCCTAAAATTGTTAAAAAACACTAAAAATCTTGAAACCCTAAAAAATAAAAAACATCCTAAAATACAAAAAATCCAAAAAAGCCATAAACCCCTTAAAATCAATAAAATCACAAATAACCCATAAAAATCCAAAAATAAATCCCTGAAAATCCATTAAAATGTAAAAAATAGAAAATATTTGAAAAACCCAAAGAAAACCATAAAATCCTAAGAACACATAAAACCCCTAAAAATCCAAAAAAGCCAATAAACCCAAAAGCAATTTAAAAACCATAAAAACCACATATTCATTAAAAATTCTAAAAAGCCTGTAAAAATTCCTAAAAATGTAATAAACCCAAAAAAACACCAAAAACCTCTTAGAAAAACATAAAATCATTAAACACCTAAAAACCTTAAAAAGTAAAAAAAATAATAAAAACCCTTATAAACCATAAAAAACCCTAAAAAATAATAAAACTCAATTTAAACTCTTAATCCATTTAAACCCATAATTTTTTTAAAAAACTATAAAAAACCTTTCAAACCCTAAAAAACTCATAAAACTCAAAAAACACATAAAAATCATTAAACCCTTAAAAACCATAAAATACCTTCAAAATCCCTAGAATCCCTAAAAACACATAAAATCCAAAAAGGCCCTAAAAATAATTAGAAATGTAAAAAACCCTAAAACCCCTAAAAAATAACCAAAATTTAAAACCTAAAAACACTTAGACCACTGAAACATGAAAAATGATAAAATACTTAAAAACCCTAAAAACCCTCAAAATCCCAAAAAAAAAACCATAAAAATCATAAAAAACTGTAAAAATCTCTAAAAAATAAAAACCCTAAAACCCTAAAAAACCTAAAAAAATATAAAAGTTCATAAAACAACAAAATACTTGACAAATTCTCAAAAGCCTAAAAACACTAAAAAGATCCTTAAAACCCTAAAACCCCAAAAAACAAAAAAACCCATAAAATCTAGAAAACTCCAAAACCCCAAAAACCATATAAAAACCCTAAAAATCAACTAAACACTATAAAAACCATTTAAACCTCTTAAAATGTTTAAAAACCCTAAAAACACATTAAAACTGTAAAAAAACTAGAAAACCCCTAAAAATTGGCAAAACCCTAAAACACTCAAAATCCCTAAAACCCCTAAAAAATACAAAATAACCTAAAAATCTATAAAAGTCAAAAAATGTAAAAAAAACCCAAATAAAAAATTTAAAACCTCTAAATAATTGAAACACATAAAAACTAAATATGCTAAAAACTCTAAAAAACCTAAAAATCCCTAAATCCCCCAAATGCTCTCAAAATCCTTAATAACCCAAAAAACCATAAAAATCCTAAAATATACCTTAAAATAAAAAAACCCCTAAAAACATGAAACCCCTAAGAAAACCCTAAACACATAAAATCACATAAAACCCCTAAAAATATAAAATTGATAAAAACCCTAAAAATCCAAAAAAAACCCTAAAACCCAAAAGAATCCTAAAAAATCCATAACAATACCAAAAAATATAAAAAATCCATAAAACCTTGAAAAAATTCTCATAAAATCTTAAAAACATAAAACCACCTAAAACTCCAACAAAACCAAAAAAATGATAAAATCATAAAAACCCCTAAAACCCTAAAAACCCCAAAAAAACAAAAATAACTCATAAAAATCTTAAAAACCCTAAAAACAAGTAAAAACCCAAAAAATCACTAAAAAATCTAAAAATCCATTAAAATATAAAAATGTTAGAAAACTAAAAAAACCTTAAACCCCCCCCCCCCCCAAAAAAACACACATAAAACACTAAAACCCCTAGAAACCCTACAACCCCTAAAAATACCTAAAAACCCTAAAACCATAAAAATCTTAAAAATACCTAAGAATATATAAAAAAATAAGACCCCAAACCCTAAAAACAACTAATAAAACCATAAAACCTAAAAATATATAAACCCCTAAAATACCTAAAAAAGAAAAAACCCCAAAAACACCCTAAAAACCCTAACAAACCTCAAAATCCCTATAAACTATAAAAACAACAAAAATACAAAAAATCCATAAAAATCCATAAGAACATAAAAAACACTAAAATCACGAATAATCCTCACAAAACCTTAAGAAACTAAAAACACTTTAAACCCCAAAAAACTTATAAAAAGATAAAAACTATAAAATAACATAGAACGACATTATAAATCATAAAAACCCATAAAAAATCTTAAAAAGCATAAAAACCTAGAAACCAATAAAAACCCTAAAAACCAAGAAAAACTATAAAAATCCTTTAAAACGCTAAAAACATAAAAAAACTCTATAAAATATTAAAAAAGATAAAAAACTCAAAAATACCTTAAAACTTAAAATATAATTACCCTAAAACCCTATAAAAACTCAAATTCCCAAAAACCATAAGAATCCAAAAAATCCCTAAAATTCCCTAAAAAGTAAAAAATTCAAAAAACCAAGAAATATCCAAATAAAACCATAAAAATATAAAAACAATTAAAACAACTAAATACCTAAAAACGCTAAAACTCTTAAAATCCCTAAAAACCCTTTAAACCGCTAAATGACCATAAATCCCCTAAAAATAGTAAAAACCATAAAAATCTATACAGACCCAAGAAAATAAATAAAAACTCTAAAAAAACTTTAAACTTCTGAAAACATTAAATACTATAAAAAAACATAAAAGCCTAAAAGCTGGAAAAAAACACCTAAATCCAAAATACAATAAAGACCCTAAAAACCTAAAAAATCCTCAAGACCATCAAAATTCCAAAAAACTCTAAAGACCTATAAGACTCATAAGAATCCCTAAAATCCCTAAAAAGGGAAAATGCTGTAAAACCCAAAAAAATCCCAAGAAAACCATTAAATCATAACAAAACATAAACCCCTAAAAAAGATAAATACCCTAAATCCCTAAAAACACTAAAAATCTCTAAAAACCATAAATATTTTAAAAAGAAGTCCTAAAAATCCCTAAAAATTTATAAATCAGAAAACACCCTAAAAAACTCTAAAATAACCTTAAAAATTTCATTTAAACAACTAAAAACATAAAAATGATAAAACAACTAAAATAACTTAAAAGATGCTAAAATCCCCTAAAACCCCTACAAACTACTAAAACCATAAAAACCACTAAAAACCAAAAAATACTAAAACTGCATAAAAAAATAAAAAACCACTAAAAACATTAAAAACCTTTTAGACCCTAAAAATGTTAAAAAAATTTAAAAACCCATAAAACCCCTAAAAACTCAAAAAACCATAAAAACACAAAAAAACCATGAAAAAAGTAAAAACCCCTAAAAATCATAAAACACTCAAAATCCTTAAAAACCATAAAAACCATAAAAATCATACAAAATCCCAAAAAATACTTAAAGGTGTAGAAACCCCTAAAAACCTTAAAAACACTTATAAAATCCTTAAAAACCTAAAAACACTTAAAACCCCTAAAAACATTCAAAACCAAACAATTCTAAAAAACAACTAAAAACACTAAAAAAACTCAAAATCCCTAAAACCATAAACTCATAAAAATCCTAAAAAGTGTTAAGAATCCCTAAAAAACTAAAAACGTAAAAAATCCTTGAAAACCCCAAAGAAAACCTTAGAACCTTAAAAAAATTTAAAAACCATAAAGACCCTAAAAAAATACTAAAACCCCTAAAAACTATAAAGAGACCCTAAAAACTATAAGACCCTATAAAAACCATAAAAACCCATGAGTACCATAAAAACCACTCAAGCCCCATAGAAACCCAAATGTATCACTAAAAACTCTAAAGAACCTTTAACCCCAAAAAACAATAAAAAACTTTAAAAAACATAAAATGAAAAAAAACTAAAAAATAACCCTAGAAAGAAAAAAAATCCTAAAAACCCATAAAAACCCATTAATTCCTTAAGAACCCTAAAAAACATAAAAATCCTAAAAAATGCCTAAAAACAATACAAATATTAAAAACCATAAAATCCCGGACAAGCCCTAAGATAAGATTCAAAACCTCAAAACACTTAAAACCCATAAAAAGATTAAAAACACCAAAAATCCATAATGACCCAAAAATACTAAAAAACTCTAAAAATCCCTAAACCCTTACATACTAGAAAAAATGATAAAAATTCCTAAAAACCCTAAAACCTTTAAAAACCCCTAAGAAACGCTTAAAAACCTAAAAATAATTAAGACCCAAAAAACATAAAAAACCCTAAAACATCTAAAAATCATAAAATCACCCTTAAAACCCAAAACCTCCTAAATTCCCATAAAAACATTAAAACCCCTAAAAATCCCAAAAAACATAAAACCCATGAAAAACTCTAAAAAACCATTAAACTCCTAAAAATGTTAAAAATATATAAAAACCTTAAATCCTGTAAAAACCCAAAAAAATATTAAATACCCAAAAAAACAATAAAACCCCCAAAAACCCTCAAAAGCATTAGAAAACCTAAAAACAAATTAAAATCCTAAAAATCCCTAAAAATCCCTAAAAATATAGAAACACTAAAAACCTTTAAAAACCATAAGAAAACCTTAAAAACCAAAAAAAAATAAAACCCACCAAAACAAAAAATTGTTAGAACTCATAGAAAATTACAAGACCCATAAAAAATCTAAAATCCCTCAAACTTTTAAAAACTCTAGAAACCCCTAAAATTCCAAAAAAGTCTAAAAATTCCATATAAACCTAAAAACCACTAAAGAACCTGAAAACCCATAAGAAAAGCATGAAAAACTAAAAACACATAAAAATGCTAGAAAAAACAAAAAATTTTAAAACCCTAATAAACTCTAAAATCCCTAATAACCATCAAAACCCCTAAAAGCACTAAAAACCCAAAAAATCGTAAAAAATCCATAATAATACCTACAAATGTAAAAACCCCTAAAAACCAGAAAACCCCTATGAAAATCTTAAAAACCTAATAGCATTTAAAACCCCTAAAAACACTAAAAAGGCCATAAAAACCTAAAAACCCCTAAAAATCATATAAATACTTAAAAACCATAATAAAACCTAAAACACCATAAAATCCCTAATAACCCACTTAAAACTCTAAAAACTTTTTAAAACACTAAAAATGTTAAAAACTCTAAAAAGCCATTAAAACCCTAAAAACTCAAAAAAACCATAAAACCCTAAAAACCATAAAAACAATAAAACCCATAAAAACCTAAACACCCTAAAAAACCATAAAATCATAAAAACCTTAAAATCCCAAAAAAATCCCAAAAAACACTAAAAACATAAGAAACTCTGAAAACTTTAAAAACCCTAATGAGAACCATCAAAGATAAAAACACTTAAATCCCCTAAAAACAAAAAAAATTCTTAAAATGCTAAAAACCCATAAAAAAATAAAAAACATAAAAACTATCAGATTCCCTAAAAACCCTAAAAACCCTAAAAACCATAAAAATCCATAAAAATCCCTAAAAATGTAAAAAACCTAAAAACCTTGAAAACCCCTAAGAAAACCATAAAAGAATAAAAAAACCTAAAATCCTAAAATCCTAAAAAATTCTAATCACCCTAAAAGACCCAAAAAACCATAAAACCAATAAAAACCATAAAACCCCTAAAAACATAAAAAACACTAAAACCCATAAAAATCCTAAAAGACCATTAAAAACTCTAAATCCACTTTAAACACATAAACACATTAAATTAATCTAAAACATTGTTAAAACCAAAAAAAACTCTTTAATGCCAAAAAATAATAAAAACCCTGCAAACCTAAAAAACCCTAAAACCTTCAAATGCTTAAAACCACAAAAAACCACAAAAATCATAAAATATCCCCAAAAAATTCTAAAAAACTAAAAAAAATAAAAACCTTGAATAAATCTAAGGGAAAAAAATAAAAATATAAGATCACATAAAACCCATAAAAACCTAAAAACTCTAAAAACCAAAAAAACTCTAAAAACCCTAAAAATTATTAAAAACTCAAAAAACCCTGAAAACCCCTATGAAAACCTTAATAACCTAAAAACACTTAAAAGCCCTAAAAACCTAAAAACGCCAAAAACAATAAAAAAATACTCAAAACCTACACACCCAAAAAAAACCTTCAAAATCCATAAAAACCCTTAAAAACCATAAAATAATTCAAAGACTTTAAAAAACTAAAAACAATAAAAACATAAAAACTATGAAAAAATATAAGATAAAATATAAAAATTAATAAAAAAATTAAACCCCTAAAAACCTTAAAACTCCTAAAAATAATAAAAACCCACTAATAACCTTAATAACCATAAACCCCTAAAATCGTAATTGCCAATAAAACTCTGAAAACCATTTAATCCTAAAAGGTTAAAAAACAATAAAAATCCTCAAAACCCTAAAAACTCAAAAAAAAATACAAAATTGTCAATAAAATTGTAAAAACCCTAAAACCCCCCAAAATCCCTAAAAACACAGAAAAATCCTAAAAATCCTTAAAAATCTCAAAAATCCCTAAAAACATATAATGCTAAAGACACATAAAACCCTATGAAAACCATTATAATTTAAAAAAACAAGAATCTCTAATTACAAAAAAAATATAAAAACCCAAAAAATAATAAAACCCCTATAAAACCAATAAAAACCTCAAAATCCCTAAAAAACTCTAAAAACCATAAAATCATAAAATCCCAAAAAAACAAAAAAAGTAAAAAACTCTAAATAAAACTAAAATCCCATTAGAAAAACCTAGAAACCCAAAAGAAACTTAAAATCCCTAAAAACCAAAATAATGTTAAAAATACCAAAAACCTTGAACAATAGAAAATGGTAAGAACCCTTGAAACCCCTAGAAATGTTAAAAAACTCTAAAAAACCTTAAAATTCCTAAAAAATCAAAAAACCTGGAAAACCCAAAATAAACCAAAAAACCCTAAAACTGCTATAAAACCCTATAAACCAACAAAAATACCTAAAAACCATAAAACCATAAAAATCATTGAAATACCAAAAAATCCTTAAAATACCAAAAAATCCATAAAATTGAAAAAACCCCTAAAACCTCCCAAACCCCTAAGAAAACCTTGAAAACCTAAATATGTTCAAAACCCCTAAAAAGCTTCCAAAAACACTAAAAACCATAAAAAACCAAAAAAAGTCCATAAAACCCATAAAAACCATAAAAACCATAAAAACCATAAAACCACTATAAAATATAAAACCTATCTAAACCCATAATATCGTTAAAGAACTCTAAAAATATTAAAAACCATAAAAAAGGATACTATCCTAAAACCCAAAAGGCCAAAAGAACTCTAAAAACCCTTAAAACCCTCAAAATCCGCAAAAATATCTGAAAACTCATCAAAATAAAAAAATACCTTAAGATACCAAAAAACATAAAAAACCATAAAATCCCTGAAAACCCCTAAGAAAGCCTTGAAATTCTTAAAAAAATAAAAACCAGAAAAAACATAAAAATTTCTAAAAAACATAAAAACCCTATGAACCATAAAAACCATAAAAATACCTAAAAATATAAAGACTTTAAAAACCCATAAAAACACTAAAACCCACTAAAAACTATAAAAACCATTTAAAACACAAAAAATATTCAAAAAATCTAAAAAACATTAAAAATAATAAAAAACTAAAAAAACCCTAAAAACAAAAAATTCATAAAAACCCTAAAACACATAAAAAGTTCTAAAACCCTAAAAATCATTAAAAAATAGAAAAATCCCTAAAAATATTTTAAACAAAAATAAACATAAAAAACCAAAGAAACCCTTATAAACCTAAAAATATCTTAAGCCCCTAAAAAGCATAAAAAAATAACCTAAAAACCCCAAAAACCTTAAAATCCCATAAAACAATAAAACCCCAAAAAATAATAAAACCCCTAAAAACAACTAACAACTCAAAAAACCATAAAATATATAAAAATGTTAAAAACCTCTAAAACCCCTTAATAACACTAAAAAACTCAAAAAATCCTAAAACACCACAAAAAATTATAAAATCCCGAAACACCCTGAAAACCCTCAAAATCCCTAAAAACCCTAAAACTATAAAAATCCAAAAAATCCTAAAAAATACCTAAAAACATAAAATACCAAAAAAACCATGAAAACACCTAAGAAAAAATTAATAACATAAAAATTCTTAAAACCAATATAAAACATAAAAAATGATTAAAACCCTAAAAACCATGAAAACCTTTAAACCCCATAAAACCCATACAAACTTAAAAAACTACTAAAAACCTTTTCATCCCCTAAAAATGTTAAAAAACTCAAAAAACTGTTAAACCCCCCAAAAATCAAAATATCACTAAAAAACCATAAATACATAAAAACCCACAAATTTATTTAAAACCCACAATAAACATAAAAATAATAAAAACTATAAAAATCCTCAAAAATCTACAAAAATCACAAAATCATAAAAAACTCTAAAAACCCTGAAATCCTGAGAAAACCATAAAAACCTAATAACACTTAGAACCCCTAAAAACCTAAAAAATTATAAAAAACATAAAAAACCCCTAAAAATCCTAAAAACCCTCAAACCCCTCAAAATCCCTATAATCCCAAATAAACCATAAATACGTAAAAAAACTAAAATCTCTAAAAAAAAATCCCTATAAACTTTAAAAAAACTATAAGAAAACCATAAAAACTAAAAAAACATAAAACTCCTAAAAAACATAAAATCTCAAAAAAAAACCTTAAAACCCTTAAAAGACCCTAAAACTCTAAAACCCATAAAAACCATAACCCCCCATGTAAAGCCAATAAAACCCCTAAAAACAAATAAAAACCCTTAAAACCACGAAAAACTCTAAAACCCTTTAAAACCCTCGAAATGTTAAAAACTCTAAAAAATCTAAAAAACCCTAACAAACTCAAAAACCCCTAAACTTCAAAAAAAACGTTAAAACACTAAAAACCCATAAAACCCCCAAAATCTCTAAAACCCCTAAAAATCATAAAAACCCTATAAAATCAAAAAAAAAAACCTTAATAACATAAAACCACTAAATCCCTTGGAAAATCCAATGAAAACCATAAAAACCTAAAAACACTTAAAGCCCCAAAAAGCCTAAAAAGGCTAAAACACCTGAAAACCATAAAAAAAATTCAATAAAAACCATAAATACCATAAGAACCAATAAAACCCCTAAGACCTATTAAAACTCTAAAATCCCAAAAAATGTTTAAAAACTGTAAAAATCTTAAAACCCCTAAAAAACTCAAAAAATATCCTAAAACCCAAAAAAACTTAAAAACCCATAAAAATCAGAAAAGCCAAAAAAACCACTCAAAATCCCTAAAAACATTAAAAACCCATAACAATATTAAAAAATCAATCGAATTACTAAAAAATGTAAAAAAACTGTAAAACCTTGAACACCTTAAGAAAATCATGAAAAACTAAAAACATATAAAACCCCTAAAATCCTAAAAAATTCTTCAAAACCTAAAAACAACAAAAAACATGAAACCCTAAAAACCATAAAACCCTATAAAAACCATTAAAACCCTAAAAATAGAAAAATAAAAAACAATAAAACTCTAAAAACCTTAAATAACTAAAATGATAAAAAAATATAAAAAAATAAAAAACCTAAAAAACTGAAAAAACCAAAAACAATAAAAAACCATAAATCCCTAAAACCGATAAAAACCCAAAAAATCCCTCAAAATTACTAAAAAAATAAAAAACCTGAGAAAAGACTTGAAAACCCCTAAAATTATAAAACATACTAAAAAATTAAAAAACACAATGAAAACTATAAAAACCAAAAAAAATATAAAACCCCTAAAGATACTGAAAAATTCTAAATCAATAACAAACCTGAAAGCCTTTGAAAACCCAAAAAAGCATAGTAACCCCTAAAAACATTAAAAACCCATAAAACCCAAAAAAACCACATAATAATCTTAAACCCCTTTAAACTCTTAACAATGTTAAAAAATTATAAAAAATTAAAAACCCTAAAAAACTGAAAAAAACATTAAAACCCCTAAAAGGCCATAAAAATCCTAAATAATCCCTAAAGATACATAAAATCATAAAAACACTAAAAACCCTTAAGGAAACCTTAAAAACCTATAAACATTTTCAACCCCTAAAAATCAAAAAATTCTTAAAACCCTATAAAACTCTAAAGACCATAACTCCTAAAAAACTAAAAAACATAAAACCAATAAAAATAATAAAATCCCACTAAAATATTTAAAATCTATTTAAACCAAAAAAATTTAAAATCACTAAAAAATCAATAAACCCATTAAAAAAATAAAAAAAACCATAAAACCCCTCAAAATACCATTAAAACCCTAATAAACCTTAAAAACCCTCAAAATCCCTATGAATCCAAAAAGCCTAGAAAAATCATAAAAATACCCTAAAAATCACTAAAAATTTGAAACCCTTATTAACCCTAAAAACCTAAAGAAAACCCTAAAAACCTAAAAAAGATCAAAACCCCTAAACAAAAAACAATAAAAACATTAAAAATCCATAAAAACCATAAACACCCCTAAAGTCGTATTGAATCCTAAACCCCATAAAAACCCAAAAACCCAACTTAAACACAAAAAACCCTTCAAACCCCTAAAAAATAACAAAACTCTAAAAACCCTTAAAACCCCAAAAAAATAAAAAACATCCCCCTAAAAACAAAAAAACCAAAAAATACCATAAAACCCCTTGAAATTATTAAAAATCCTAAAAACCATAAAAATACTAAAAAGGCATAAAAATCCCTCAAAATATAAAAACCCTAAAAACCATGAAAACCTTAATATAACCTTAAAAACAGAATAAAACTTAAAACCACCAATAACCTAAAAACGCTAAAACCCCTAAAACTATAAAAAACCCTAAAATCACTCAAAATCACCATAAAAACATTTAACAACCCTAATAAAACCTGAAACACCTAAAAAAACTCAAAACCCCTAAAACCATAAAATATCTAAAGACCTTAAAATACCCTAAAAACCCTAAAAATAATAAAACCCCCTAAAAACATTACAAACCCCTAAAACCACATAAAACCCCTAAAAACCAGTAAAAACTCTATAAAAATTATAAAGCCCTAAAAATGATAAAAAACACTAAAAAACCGTATTAACCCTAAAAAATCTCAAAATGAAACATAAAACCCAAAAACATTAAAAATATGACAACCCTCAAAAATCCCTGAAAACACTGAAAACCCATAAAAACTAAAACAAGGCCAAAAAATCCAAAAAAACATAAAATTCCATAAAACCACTATGAAAATCTTAAATTCCTAAAAACAATTAATCTCTTAAATTTGGAAAAAATTCTAAAACCCTAAAAACACACAAAAATCATAGAAACCATAAAAAAATATAAAAACCGTAAAAACCCCTAAAACCCCTATAAAAACCCTAAAACCACTAAAAAATCGAAAATCCCTTTAAACCACTAAAAACGTTAAAAATTATAAAAATTATTAAAAACCCTAAAAAACTCAAAAAACCCTCAAAATATATAAAACCCTAAAAACAATAATAATCCTAAAAAATTCCTAAATTCCCAAAAAAATGTAAAACCCCTAAAACACAGAAAACCATTAATAAAACCGTAAAAACCCAAAAATGCTAAAACCCTAAATAACCTTAAAACCTCCTAAAAACCCAAAAAACCCCTAAAACCTTAAAAACCAAAAAAATTCTATAAAAACCATAAAACCAGTAAATAATCTAAAAAACTTTAATCCCAAAAAAATAATAAAAAATCTAAATACCCTTAAAAACCATAAAGATCAAAAAAACCCTACATACTGAAAAATTATTAAAACCCCTAAAGACTTTCAAAATCACTAAAAACCCAAAAAACCATAAATATGCTAAATAATCCATAAAACCCTAAAAATAAAAAAAAAATAAAAACCCTAAAAACCCCTAAGAAAACCTTAATGATCTAAAAAGACTTAAATCCCCTAAAAACATAAAAATTCTAAAAACCAAAAAAACCCTAATACTCAAAAAACATAGAAACCCCCAAAAAACCATAAAAACCCTAAAACCAAAGAAAATCCTAAAACCCAGTAAAATATCCAATCCCATTACACCCCTGAAAATGTCAAAAATACTATAAAAACCAATAAGACACAAAAAATAATAAAAAAATTAGCCAAAACCAAAAAAAAACTTATAAAACCCCCAAAACCCAGAAAACCATCAGAAAACCATCAGAATCCCTAAAAACCCTAAAAACCCAAAAATCAGTTAAAATCCTTAAAAATATAAAAAAATGCTAAAATATCTAAAAACCATAAAATACCAAAAAACAATAAAACCTTAAAACCCATAAAACAACAAAAAAACCACTAAAAATCTAAAAACCTTGAAACCCGTAAAAATATTAATTATATAAAAAACCATAAAACTATAAAAATCTCAAAAAAATCTATAACCCAAAAAATCATAGATACCCTAAAACCCCCAAAAATCCCTAAATCCCCTCAAAATCCCTAAAAACCCTAAAAACCCATAAAATCTTAAAAAATCCTTAAAACCCTAAAAAATTATAAAATCTTTAAAATATGAAAACCCCTTAGAAAACCAGAAAAACCATAAGACAGTTAAAACGCCTAAAACCCTAAAAATGAAAAAACCCTAAAAACCCTAAAACCACATAAACTCTTAGAACCATAAAAAACCATAAAACCCAAAAACCCACAAAAAACATAAAAACCATTAAAACATTGGAAACCCTTTGAACGCCTAAGAACATCAAAAACTCTAAAAACCCATAAAACCCTAAAAACTCTGAAAAAATCTAAAAACCCAAAAAAACGCTGAAATACAAAAAACACTTAAAGCACTCAAAATCAATAAAAACCCTAAAAACAATACTAATTATAATACCCATAAAAATAACTTAAAACATAAAAAACCCTAAAAACCTAATAAAACTTTAAAGACATAAAAAAACCAATAAATTCTAAAAAAACACTAAACCACTAAAAAATAAAAAACCCAAATAAACCCAAATAAACCCTTCAAAACCTCAAAAAAACTTTAAACCACTAAAAACCTAAAAAATTTCAAAAACCCTAAAACACCTTAAAGTGCCTAAATCCCCCTAAAAACCATGAAAACCCCTAAAAAGATTAAAAACCCTAAAAACTAATAAAAACCCTAAGACCCACTAAAAATCTTAAAATCCACTTGACCTGTAAAATGGTTAAAAAACTCTAAAAAATTGTAAAACGCAAAAATTAAAAAAACCGCCTAAAACAAACAAAATCATAAAACCCTAGAAATCCTTAACAATCCCTAAAAATCTTGAAAAATTAAAAAACAAATAAAAATTCTACAAAATACTATGAAAAACATGAAAACCTAAAACCACTTAAAACCCCTAAAACCTAAGATAACTTAAAACATATAAACCCTAAAAAATCCAAAAAAACTAAAAACCATAAAAATCATAATAGCCTTGAATAATATTGAAAACCCATCAAAACCACTTAAAACTCAATAACCAATTAAACCCCTAAAAACATTATAAAATCTAAAAACCTTCAAAACCCTAAAAACATTGTAGGGTCCTGAAAATTTTACTTTCAAGATGAATATAATTACATAAAACTCATAAAATGATATAAACAAAATCCTGATGAATATTGAAGAAAAATATTCAAAGGAAGAAGAAATACCATGAAGGAAAAATCCCTTTGCGGACTACCCCTCCACATGGCGGTATGCTTCGAAAGCTCTATACAAACTAATTAGTTTTTAGAAAGATGACAGTGACACCAATCCCCCTTAAAGAAAAATATTTTGTGGGAAGGATGCAGAGGAATCGGCCCTGCATACAAATTTCCCTACAAACTCAAATGGTTCGCGGGCGAGGTGGATCCAATGACATCCCGCGAATGAAACAAAGTCATTCGCAGGACTGAGGAAATATCTCAACCATTATAAAAAATCATCCCATATGGACTATGTAGTTCTCACGATTAGGTGGTATCACCAATGCCCTCAAAATGATGGCCCGTACTGACTAAGTGCTCTGTGGGCTTCTACAAAATAAGTATTAAAGCCCATCGCTCACAGTCGGAAAAGTCAGTAGTCGATTCCTCCATTCCTCTATAAAAGGGAACCAAGGGGGATCAATAATAGAGCACTAGATGATGGCAAAAAAATGGGAAAAAAGGGGATGAATAATGGGGAAAATATAGAGGGTATAAGAAAAATATTCCCCGAACCCAAAGTAGTTCACGGACTCTATCACAAGAACCATATGCAGAAGACACTCTATAGAAGATATCACATGGAGGTGGTGTCGTTTTTGGAATTTATTCATCCTTTTATGACCCCAACAATGAATAAAAAACAGTTCATTGATGACCCTTGGGGAAAAATAGTTCTCGGATGACCCTTGGAGGAAAACAGTACGCGGATGAACATATACAGAAAATGGTTCATGGACGCTTCTATGTGGCGAAATCCTATGCGACCAACTCCTCCACGAACTCCCCTACATAGACAAATCCTCCGCTAACTCCCCTATATGGGCAAATCTAATGTGGCTAGCTCCTACATGGCCTGCTCCTCCATGAACTCCCCTATGAGGCCAGAATCTATGACTCCATCTCCTACGCAGCTAGCTCCTATAAAGATTCTCCTTCACGAATGTCCTTATGTGGCAAAAACATTCACCCCCACTGTTCCATATTGCAGTGGATGCATCAATGCACCCCCACTTGGGATCACTGCCAAGCTACAGTCCCAAACCACGGGGCCAGTCCCTTTGCTACCATCACTAACCCCCCATGAAAAATAAAGAGCCACACCACAAACTTTTCAGGCCAATTCAATTACATTTTATGTTTCACCCTTATTCCACCCCAACATCCATCCCATAAATACCATGATTCAAGCTACTCCTCATGAGACTCCTAAAAAATCCATCACCTACATCCTATACCATGATGATCCATAACTCCCTGGAAAATCACGGTTTGAATGTTTCGTACATGCTTAGACACATCCTTCCCATTCATTAAAGCCTATTTACCAGGAAATCGTGGATCTTCATAAACCTCCATGGCCATTGGAAATGGATGTACTTTGTACTGAGGACACCTCTACTTGACTATGCGCACAATGCCCCAACATCTCTGTATACATTGTCCACAAAAAAGGACTATCAACCAGAGACAAGTTCATTCTCATGAGAGGATTTTACTACCTTTGTAAACCATATCAACTCATATTCCCCATATCATATCTCTTGATCCATAGTTCCCTAGGATCATGGTTTATACATTCCTTCCCTCTCATGTTAAAGGCATGTTGGAACAACCCATCCTGATTATCATACAATTAACCGTCGATTCAATAAAAAGTGGTCCAAACAATATGACCTTAAACTAGAAGTTATCATCCTTACCACATGATGTTAAACTGTGTGGTATTAGTCCCTATAACACGACATTAAAATGTGATTCCATCATCCAATATATATGACTTTAAACAATATTATACACCATAAGAAATTCAAAAGGGAACTCCCATTGACGTAATCCCCAAGTCTTTCTAGTATGAGGTGGTGCTCTTCCCTCTCTTTTCCTCATCACCCAGCCTCTCCCTCTATCATAATCCTCTGTATCCATCAGTGGAAAGAGGAGAGTGTGTGACTCACTAGATCTACCGCTTTTGTTTCTCACCTTGAGCATGACTCACGTGGTCTTAGAGATTAGTTGTGATCATGTCATGTGCATGGTCCCAAAAAATGAGTTGTGTTAAATCTGATTCACACCATAATTTGGATATGTAGGAAGACTTCTCAAGGACCATATCCATACCATCTCATCCTTAAAATAATAAATCATGCCCCCTTCAAATGGGCCTCCTCCTAAGAGTAAGCCCCAACTTCTGAACTACGAGAACTATGATCCCTAATCTAACTAGGATATATTTAACACCTATTCATGTCCCGATATCAAACGAGACTTCTCTACATATGTAAATTTTAACCCTCAATCAAGTGGTAAGCTCCAACACGTAAGTCCCAATCAAATCCCCTTTAGTGGGAACCTCTCATGTATAAGTCCCAATAATGGCCCCTTAAGTGGAAGCTTTCAAGTGTAAGACCTAAGCTCTAGAACTACGTGGACTTTGATTCCTGAATAACTAAGATATATAGGAATACTATCTTAGTTCCAACCATGACACTCCATGTATCCCACCAATTTCATCAATATCACATCGGTCCACTATCATCTAGATAACATTACATTAAACCGCATGAATCTCCAAGCCATGTGGACTTTGATTCTCATCTAAATGAGATGCTTAGGAATCCCCCCTGAGGTTTAAACCCAACGCTCTAAATCAAACCTGTTCTCTCTGAGTAATACTCCAACAGGGACTAATCCATCTTGGAAACTCGTATCCTTTCCAATTTCCTCAGGAAGCCTTGGCATATGTCCTACAAGAAATCTTGACTAGGAATCCTCTGCCTAGATGTCCTCCCAGCATTGATGTTAAAATGAGTGGATGGTTCATTTTCATACAACCTCAAAAGGTGATGTGTCCAGTAAAGGGACACCAAACTCTGTGGAATTTGATTCCTCTCAAGAGGATACATAGGAAGACCATCTTATGGGTTCTATACCGATATCAAAACAATATCCATCCACCATGGATGACAATAAACTCTGTACTGATTCATCATATGGATTAAATCATTGTTGTCTTGGAAAAAGGATAGAGAATCCCTAATGTGTCCATAAAAGGGTAACATTGATGAAGAACCTCATATAAATACAGAAATATTCATCAATATAGAACCTTAGATTCATACAAATAATTCCAAAACTATATATATATCTAATAGATCTTATGAACTTGGAGTAATTCATAGACACATTATGGGGAATAAACCAAGGATTCATGAACATATGAACATTTCTTAAATCCATAAGAGAGTCCCAAAATAGGAAATAATTCCCCCAAAAATATGATACTAACTTCCCTTCCTCTCAACCGATGTGAGACCTCAATTGTCGTTGGCCAAATCATCCAATAAGTGTCTGCCTTTGTAAAGTAGGTCCATGAATAATGGATAAGAGGGTCGTCGGGTGCTTCTTGCTCCATAAATAAACTAGTTAGAGACCATCTGAGGACATCATACCCATCCTAGGATGATTGAAAAAACACTTAACCCCTTACAATCACCTTCTGGGACCACTCAAGTATGGCACATCCTTTATAATAAAAAAAGGATATACTATCCTGTCCTAGTGGGACCATCTCACCCACCAAAATAGGCACAACACAAATCGGTTCAAAAAAAATGGTGAACCTGATGTGAATCCTTAACCAAGGTGGAAGCATTACCCCACCCCAAGCCCCTTTCGAATAAAAAAGGAAGAGGGCCAAAAAAATCATCAATTATTCATGTGAACATGAGATGCTACTATGATGGGGGTTTTTTCTGTATTTGTTACACATATTGCAGGTCTTCAAAGAAACATTCATTCCAATGGAATCATCAATGTTATCACAGACATGCATGAAGATCAACACACTAGAATATTCCTCCAGAAAGTGGAGGACTCCATCACGAACCAAGAATCTTCAACATTGGGTTTCAAACACGTGGATATGGGAGTACAACAAGAAAAGTACTCTTACTACGATGGAGTTTGAAAGACAAGCCCTTCAATCAATAAAATCTAACTAGCCATCTCTTCATCTATGAACGACACTATAGAACAAGGCGACCCCACTTGCCCTATTCAATTTATTTGGGTTTCTGTCCCTAGAGCATGATAACGAGTACTTCCCTTACCTTTGGGAGGCAGATGATGATGTCTTCAACAACTTCATCCCTACTATATAGGATCCCCGCTCGTGGGCCCCTATCGGAGAACATAGATGTCGGTGCTATATGACCCAATGTACTCTCTTTGAAGAAGATTTCATTCCAAGGTCCCCTGCTGAAGTCCAAAAAAACAACCCCCTTAGACATCCCATCTAGGGAAACAAACTTATCACCAGGAACATTTCATCACCCTTGTTCCTAAGGAGGAGATCCTATAAACTAACACGATGTCATACTCTGAGTAGGAATACACCCCTCCTACCTCTTCAAAATCTCTATAGTCATATACAATGTTAGATTGTGAGAAAATTCATATTCCCACTCATGCTCGCCAGTACCACCATGCAACCAGCGATGGAAATTTCCAGCAGATAAAAATCTATATCGACACACAAGAATCCCACCATCCATATAGGATGGAAACCAACTACAAGAAATCACACATTCATGATGATGCATACAAATCCCACCATCTAAATAGGGTGGAAAACTATGGGTAGTCATACAACACTACCAATGCATATGAACACAACCAGTCAAATAAAGTGGAAACCAAGGGGAAGATGAAAATTCTTATCTACCAATATCAATCCCACCGGTCAAATATGGTGGAAAGAAAATATAAGCAGAGTAAAATTCCTTTGGATTCACAACAATCCCATGAGAAAAATAAAGAAAAAAAATGAGAAGATGGAAATTATTTCTTGAAAATATAAATCACACCTGTCAAATACGATGGAAATTTAAGAAATCTGCCAGTGTATCCTGGGTATAAGTTAGGGGCAGACTCATTCCTCTTCCCTGACACAGGAGAAATTCCAGTACCCACTAGAAACAAATGGATAACTGAAGAAGGAACAAAATCCTACTCCAACATTAAAATGGGAATTTATACCCATTCAATGAAAAGAGTTCTCTTGGTAGATCGTGGAAACTATGGAATATCAAACGTCAATTCCAGACCATATCCTCCAAAACTGTCAAGACATTATCACATCTGCAGAAAAAGAAAGCAGTCACTCCCATGACCCCATATCCCCGAGCGGGGTGATTCATCCACAAAATATGATGGTCAATTGGGAGTAGACTTGCATCCATTCTTTAGTCCAGGAGAATCTACATCCATATTCTGCGATATAAGTACAGCCAGATCAGGAAAAAACACCTGTCCAACTAGGGGACACCGGTCCAATGTGATGGCTACTCCAGGGAAGACATATATCCCTACTAGAACACAATATGTTTTTAGGAATATCCCAGAAACTTTGCTGGAACCAACCAAACAAGGAACCATATATGAATTTTGTTATCAATAGAAGGAGGCCCCATTTACCCGCAAGAGAGCTCCCAAAAATGAAACGTGATGAAGGCAACTGGAAAATGAGGAGCATATTCATGATTCTGCTCTACTATAAGCTGGAGTTCATGACACCATCAAACATATATTAATATAATATAATTATCTTGTCGGTCTATTAACAAAATATCAAAGTGACAGTAGTAGTTGCGAAGGTCCTCCCCCACAACATTATAAGCAGTAGCTCCGAAAATCCTCCTCAGATCACACATAGGGGGCTTACATTGTGGGAAATAAATGATTTATTAGGATATCATATCTCTTGATGAGTATCATGGTATCCTTCCCCTTGACCAGAAGATCGAATAGCAAGAATTTCCTCCCCTTGCTGTTTTCGCCCCGGTGGTCCTCCATAGGGTATACACTGTGGAAATTCTACCTACATTCAGACATAAATCTATGATGGTATCCCTCGTCATCGTATATGTTACTGTGAAGGCCCTTCCCGCCATGATAAAAATATAGTAACAAGGTCCTCCCCTTATTACTATACACCCTAATTATCCTCCCCTGGGTATAAATATTGAAAAATATATATATTGTCGGACACTAAGATGTGATGGTAGTCCTATCCACCATAGAATCAGTTGAGAAGGTCCTCCCCAGAGTCCAAATTCACACCAGTAAGAAGGTACTCCCCTCACCTATACAAATACAAGAATTCCCACATATTTTGAGGTGCTAGGAAGGATGGGTTCAGATATGCTAGAAATTCTATCAATGAAAAGATACATCCTTTCTGATCCAAAACATGGGCTGGGGCCATTCTCATCTACTGAGCCACACACAAACTGTTCATACCTCAATGAAATCCCTACTAGCCCCTTTACTCAAGATGAGATGATCATAAAGCATCCAAGTTGGTCACACCATGTAAAGGAAGCCCTGGAGGAAGAATAAAAGAATATGTTGTTCATGAGAAGACAATTATCTAGAGATGACATACCATTTATGTTTTGTCCCACAATAACTTCTCAGCTCAATATTCCAAGAGATTTGTTAGAAGAATATATGAACAACATTTGTCTTAATATCTAGACAAATCTCCACCAATTGAAAATGAAATTTTTTCCCTATGATGGGTATGAAGACCATGTCAATATATTAGGGAGATTCATCAACAAATTGAACTATAAGCCCTTACATCTACATGGAATCCACAATCATAGAGGCAAAAGAAAGACCTTGAACTGGCCGGCCTTTACACACTACACAAGTTTCGTTGCCTCATCAGTGATGCCCAGTCTGGTGTTCACATATGGAGATGGGGAGAGCATAAAGATCTACACATCACCCCACATTCCATCCACCAAAACCCATTGGAAGTGACATCTTGCAATTTTATCATCCCAAGATGATAGTAAAATGAACTCCCTACATAGGAAAGGTGGTACCCTCGATAAGAACTGACCATGAGTAAGTCTCAAAAGCGTAGGGCCCAACATGATCAAGCCATCAAAATAATCCTGAAACAGGTCACTGAGAACATTCAGAAGGATTCTTTCCTAATTGAATCTAATCAATGAGCATGGATCATGTCTATATAAGAAAGTAATTCAAATACATAATCAACACCATATCTGGCTCACACCCACATGGGAATGCATGAGATCAAGAAGGAGACAATAGTAGAAGGAACCACCACAGTATGGGATCAACTCCAACCCACAGAGCTGGTGGAATTAAAAAAAATCTCTCATAAGACCAACAAATCTGGGATAGGACACATCAATAGAAGAATGGTAGCAACCCTGTCCCACAGGGTTAGGGTCATTTTTACCTCAACCACCCACCTAGTGGATGTCAGTATTTGCCCACATGGGGAGGAAAATAAATCGATATGTTAATAATTCCATTCCATATGGTGTCTCATTTTCCCTAGGATGGAGGCATACTTCCAAGTCATATCAAGGATCCCTTCGAGTCACTTTTCACCAAGAAACTCAATGGGGATCCAAAAACATATGTAAGAATATCTCCTACCATTCGACAACTAGTACTCCACCCATAGTGCGATATGCATCAGTGAATGTCATGGAAGTCAATCCAGCATATCTCATTGGAAATAATACAAATGATGAGGATTCAAGAGAAGATGGTTCCCTCCCAGAGGTGGTCCACATGAATCCTGAAAGTGTGCACACCCAAAACCAAAGAGCCCCCCCAAATCTAGGAACTCCCTTAAATTACCCATCATTACCTCCTTTTTGAATCTCTAATAACCAGAATAATGAGAGCAAGGTCATATATTAATCGCCTCCTAATCCCCATGAAAATGAGCCCCTCACACTTGAGGATAGATTCATTCAGAAGAATGAAGAAATGAAGGAGTTAAGGAAAATCAACATTGAGATGCTCCTATCAAGACATCCTATCGAGTATGTTCCCCAGGTAGAGCTTCAACATACCCATCCAACAGATATACCTCTAACCCATGGGATCATCTCAAAAAATGAAGCTAGGTCTGAATGATCATCCAAGGAAGTGCTGGGAGTATAAATCGATTTGAATCCATAAATGGAAGTATATCAAGATTTCCTTCTATTTAAGAAACAATTGGAGTAGATCTAGGAAAATATAAAAATGATTCCCATGGCTGAGTATCCGCTTCATGTACCAGTAGAAGCGACAAGTCCAATCTTGACTCCTAGTGTACCTGCCTATGCTCAAGTCTAATAGGACACACATAAAGGGATTATGAGTACCATAAAGTCATTAATAGCTTGATTGGAATCCATAGAAGGGCAACACACACTAATATAACAAAAATGGGGAGCATACCCTAACTTCTTAAGCAATGTTCCACCGCTATCAAATTTTGGGAACCCCGTATTACTAGTGTTCAATTGCTCAGGTGACCCAAAACAACATCTAATGAACTACTCTTCTTACTGTGATCCCAGTATGGGAATCCCAGAGCAATAAGAAGTAGTGAATCTCATATTTGTTGTGTAAACACTATATGGTTGAAACATTGTATGGTACACCAGCTTACCAACTAACTCAATAAAAGGATGGGAGGATCTCTGATTCTAGTTCATGTTCCAGTTTAGCTTGGCGTTGCCAAACACAACAGTTTCTGGCCTCATGATCTTCAAATAGTGAGATAATTAGATAGTTTCAAACTTCATTTATATATGGAAGGGTGTGACTTACTCCTTGAATCATCCACTCCCCCAAGATGATATTGTTCCCATGTGCCTTGAAAATATCCATGACAATCTGTGAACACCACTCATTCTAGTGAAATATAAAAATGGGTTCTGGAACTTCTATACCATTGATCAAAGGATAGGATATTCCTTGAAACGTACTAGTATCAAGTCTCGGGCATCCCCCTCATCCCTAGAGATAAGAGATGGAAGATACGAAATGGATTTTGTTATGCTTAACCCACCCCCTATGCCGACTCTAGCTCCTAGGCCCACACCAAACCATGCAGGCCCCCCTAGACATCAGTGACCACCCCCCACTTCATTAAGACAAGCGAAGGGGTGATAGGATAAATATATTCAAGGAATTAAAGAATTGTTTTTACTAATTTCAAGATGACCAAGTTCGTGGATACTTTATATATGCTATGAATTGATTTTTTGTGGTACCTGATCCAAATAGGGATGATGAAGTATGTCTTCATGACAGGCCAAATTATCATCCCTTCCACCGGATATTGGGACACATCATATAGGAGTGTTTTATATTCAAGGAAATCCTACGAAGGATGATAAATTATGGGAATGCCAAGCTGGGACCACTACCAACATAAGTACCATATGTTTCCTCCACTAACCCGGATGAAGAAGGAGAGTGTCAAAAAGTTGTTAACAAAAAGGAGAAGAAGTTTGATAGTTGGATGAATAAAAAGATAGTCAAATGAGAACATTGTATAATCCAAGTGTAGTTGAAGCAAATAAATATTCCCCCAACAACTCCTAATGCAACAAAACTGACATCCTCAGCCCCACAATCCTCCAAGTGTTGAGCATCCAAAAAACAGTCTAATCAGAAAGGTGGAATGAAAGTGAAAGAATATATACTTTCACAATTGCCGAAGTTGGATTTGAAGATCTCATATTTCATGACATCAAATCTAAAATTATGTGAACCACCTTTCCAAATAGAGCCACTGGAAGAAGTCAGTCAAGAAGACTCATCATCATATGAGGAACTACTCTTCGATTCCATTAATGCCATACACTTAATGGAAAACTTCTCCAATGGGGAGTATGGTTATGAACTGGAGTTCCACACAACCAAATATGGAGCCAAAGGAAGATGCCACACAAGTTGGGGATATCAAGGAAGAGTTGGTCATAGAAGAAATCAATATCATGGCCACACCCCAGCTCAAACCATCAATGTTGCTGAAACCCAAGGAAGACCCTCCAGTGGACCCAATAGGAGCAGAGAAATTCCTTTAAACCTGCAAGAAACAACCCTAGTCCAATATTTCTAGAATATACATTAGAACAAGAAAAGGTGGAAAATTTCCTTTAATATGTGGGAAGAATTATCTGACCCAATCCACAAAGGATGAAATCTCATATAGCTTCGATCCCAAGGGTCGACCCATCATCATGAAATCATCATGCACATAAAGTGCCTATGGTAGAGCATCCACAACTAGGGAAGTTCCGGCCTTTAGATAAGAATTATGATATCCTAAATCATTTGGATTCAGTACCAGAAAATATATCAATCCTAGATGAACTGAATCTATCATCATATCTTAGGGAATCTCTCATCAAAGCTTTAGTAAGTTTCCAGGAATTTGAAGCCGTGGTTGGAGCCACATAGTTCTACTAGACAGAGATCAATCTTTCAGAATGATACATAGCTCACCCCTTCACATATCATGATTATTAATCCATCGTGAAAGGGCCCATAAAACTATTATATGTGTTTGTAAGGATAAATAGTGCCGATATCCGAAAAGTATTCATTGATAATGGCTCTGGAGTCAATCTCATCCCACTGCGAAAACGTCATCAGTTGGGATGCAATGAGGATGATCTCATGCCTTATACCACAACAATGTTAGGCTATGAAAATGGTGAGAAGAATATATTAGTCCAAATCAATCTCAAAAATCATTTTGGTAACCTCATTTCCAACTTATAATTTATGGTGGTCCAAGAAAATACAGACTTCAACATCCTGGTAGGAAGGCCCTGGTTTATTCAGTATGTAGTTATTCCCTTATCGTACCATTAGTGAATTAAATATTACATTAATGGGTAGATTGGTGCATTGAATACCAATAAGGCCCCATTTGAATTATTTTAGTCACACTATATTGATAAAGGGTTCTACAATTTGAAGGGGAAGTGACCTTCAGTGGATGGTGTTGATTGGGTTGCTACCCCAAATTTTTTAGAAATGGTTCCTGCTGATCCCCTAAAGCATATCGGTGAACAATTTTCACTACCAGTCAATCATATAGAGCGGAAAAGTCTAAATTTGGATGCATATTTAGCAGTCCTCATGATTTCAGTCATGGTTTCTGATCCCAACAGTGTCAAAAATCCCACTCGTTCCTAATATGGGGGTGAATTATCTGATAAAGATGACCTTGATCCATCCTTGGAGCTCTAGAAAGTCATTGTCTCACCCACTAGGGAAGAAGAGGATGAAAGAACCCTTCCAAACTTCTCTTTATCCTCTCCAGGGAATTCCCCACTATTGGTCTGATTGGAAGAAGTTGCGTTATCTCCCATACACCAAAATCAAAACTCATTTGTCAACACTCAGGATCTCATCTTAAGAATTGTTTCCCCATCAAAAGAAGTGGAAGATGATGAGGATGTAGATGAGGAGGAAGAATAATAAGTCCTTAGGTATTCCCCTCTATAATTTGAGGAAGGAATATCTACCACCATTGAATAACTCATAAAAATCATCTTGGATATGGAATAATCCCCATGGACCATTCTGATTAGTGTGGCCATCAATTTTGAAGAAAAAGTTGTATAAACCTCTTTCCTGAAATAGAATCAAGATGGTTTCACCTATAATTATATATAAATGAAAACCTTGATCCTGAGGTGGAAACTCCCCACATGGGCCTTCCAGAAGACCACCATGGATAAAAGGAAGCCTCCAAAAGGTTGGATCTGACACATACTGCCAAAATAGAGGTTGAAGTCGGGAAGATCATCATATCCAACTCCATTTGGGGAATCCAATATACCATATGACTAGAAAAAATTATCCCCATCAAAAATAATAATGTAAATATCAGAGTATGCATTTATTTCAGTGATCTCAATCAGTACTACCCAAAAAATGACTTCCTAATCTCAATCATAGAATTTTTGATCGATACAACTACCGGATATGAGGATCACCCTTTCATGGACGATTATCTAGGTTATAATAAAATGTGAATGGTCCGAGAATTTTTAGAATCCAAAACTTTCATTGATCCCCAATGAGTGTTTTTCTATAAGGTTATTCCCTTTGGTTTAAAAAATGTTGGCACCACATATCAGTGTCCCATGCATCGCATTTTATAACCCTTCCTGGGAAAGAACATCGAATTCTATGTTGATGATCTGGTAGATAAATAACGATAATGATCAAACCTCCTGATAGATCTTAAAACCTTATTCAATAAACTAGGACAACATAGTATGAAAATTAACCCCTCATAATGTTCTTTTGGTGTTACCTTAGGGAAATTCCTTTGCTTTGCCGTATGTCAGCATGGCTCAAAGTCGGTCCTAATAAGAAAAAGGTAATCCTTTTCATGCCACCTCCTCACAACCTCACTAATTTGAAATGATTTCAAGGGAACTTGTCCTACATTTTATGCTTCATATACAACCTTATGGGAAAAAGTTTTCCTTTCACTAGGTTGATGAAAAAAGGGGTCGCATATCAATGGATGTATGACTATTAGGAAGCGTTCGATAATCTCAAGAAATATATTTTAATCCCTCAATTACTAATTCCACATATCAAAGGAAGACCACTCATCCAGTTTGTGATTTCCTTGGATAAATCCTTGGTCACCTTCCTTGCCCATAAGAATGACACTGATTGTGAGAATATCCTCTATTATCTTAGCTGAAACATGATTGACGCTGAGAATCATTATTCAAATATTGAGAAGTGTTGTTTGGACCTAATCATTATGGTCTAAGAGCTGAGACAATATCTATAGAACCATTAGGTCTATTTGGTTTCTCCTAGAAACCTAATGGAGTGTATTCTCCATCATACTATGCGAAATGGATTCTTATCATGGTCAGAGGTCATCCTACCACAGTTTGACCTAAAATTCATGACTCATAAATCCATCAAAGGCCAGGTGTTAGCAGATCTACTAGAAGAGCACCCCTCAGTAAAGATGACTTCATTGGGTGATAAAATAACCAATGAAGAAGTGTTATCTATTCAAGTGGGTTCTGAGATACGAGAGATGTATTTTGATGGAACATCCCGTAGATCGATAGGAAAAAGGATGGAATACCCCAAGTTCAACAAATTAGGGCTCGAAGTTATACTCAAATATCCAAAAATGGAAGTCCATCCTTACTTTTACTTTTAAAAGGATGCACAAAAAATGAAGAAGGATATCTGGATCTCATAATAGGACTAGAACTCGAACTTCAAGCATAATCAGAGCACTTAAATTCCAATGGTGACTTATAGCTGGTCATCGAGAATTTTAATAGTGACTATACCATCAAGAAAGAGGAGATAATCCCTTTTATGGACCACACCTAAGAATTGATTGAATAATTACCATCATATCCAACCTTAACTCATATTCCCCAATCAAAAAATGCATAAGATGATGAATTAGAAAAAGCAGCCACAACTTTGGCCGATAGAGATTGGGAAGAAATAGTTATCAGCATTTAACATCGTAGGATGGTCCTAACATTCATTCAAACCAAGATAGAGGAAATCAATGAGATTATTCCCTTCACTGAACGTTATGGTCATACCATTGGTTGGATAACTCCAATTGAAAATTACCTCCAAAAGGGAGAACTCCCACGAAATAGATTTGGAAGAGATCAAATCCAGAGACGGGCAATAAACATCATAATGTATGATAGCACATACCAGAAAAAGGTCCTTTATAAGTGAGGCCTTTATAGGACCCTTCTCAGGTGCATCGATGGGGAAGAGACCACTGCCATCATGAAAGAAGTTCATTCCAAAACTTGTGGAGCACATCAGTCCGCATCCAAGATCTCTCATCAAATTTGGAGGCTCAAATACTCTTGGCCCAACATGACACGGGATTCCCCTACATTCGCCAATAAATTTCATCCCTATCAAGTTCATGCTCATTTAATCCACTAAAACCTAGAGTTATTCAATCACCCAAGTACTCCTGGACATTTTCCATATGGGAAATGGATGTTGTGGGACCATATCCTACTTCTACAACCAAAAAGTTCAAGTTTATTCTCACAGAAACTGACTTCTTTTCGAAATGGGAAGAATTTTTACCCCTCAAATAGGTTGGGAAAAGAAGTATTGTCAGATTTGTGAAAGGAAATATCATCACCAGATTTGTTGTCCCTCATACTATACTGATAGGCAACGACACCAATTTATTCTCTATTTAATTGGATAATTTATACCAGGAGTATTGCATCAATGACAACTGTACATCCCACTATTATGCAACATTCAACATATAGATATAGGCCTTCAATAAGACCCTATCTAATATACTTCATAAGATGGTAGATAACGTCAAGAAAACCTAATCGGATAAGATCCTCATTGCCCTGTGGGATTACCAGGCCATGAACCTCACCTCCACTCAAGAAATCCTGTACTCATTAGTATATAGGATAGAGGTAGTTCAACCTATATATGTTCAACTACCATCACTCTACGTTTCCATTTATGATCAATTATCCCCAGATGAACAGTCCTAGAAATGGTTTAATGATTTGGAGTGGTTGGATGATAAAATAATTCACACTTTGCAGCATTTTGATGTTTACCAGAACCGGATCGCACGATCCATCAATAAAATGATTCTCCTTCGGTCATTCCTCAAAGGAGATTTGTTGTTGGTCCTCACAACCCTGATGATACTTGGAAAGAAACCCAAAAAATTAGAGCAAAAATGGGAAGTACCATATGTCATACACAAGGTCTAATCTAATGGTGAATATGCCTTAATTTCAATGGATGCACATCTCATCACAACCCCCACCAATGCAAGGTTTATAAATAAATACATTGTGTGATTGTATGATATTCATCTTAGATTCAATAAGTTAAACTTCATAGAATAATATTCATCTTTTCTACAAGCCGTTAAACTACATAGATCTGTAATCATCTTAGGTGAAAGTCATTAAACTACATAGCATGATATTAATTTTAGCTGTAATATGTTAAACTGTATAGAATCTTAATCGTCTTAGCTGAAAGATGTTAAACTCCATAGCATGATTTGTGTCTTAGTTGTAGGACGTTAAACTGTATAGCATGATATTCGACTTAGCTGCAAGACATTAAACTGCATAGAATGATTTTCATCTTAGCTATAAGAGGTTAAACTGCATAGCATGACATTCGTCTTAGCTTCAACATGTTAAACTACATAGCCTGATATCCATCTTATTTTCAAGATATCAAACTGCATAGCTCCATATGCATCCATGATTCACAACATTAAAATTCATAAAATTTGTGCTCTAATTTTAGGACGTTAAACTAAATGATGAAACTGGTCCTCGCTGCATGATGTTAAAATACATGAAAAAATCGTCCTAACAACATGATGTTAAATTATATGGGGATCATTATGATACTATCAATGGTTCAAATAACATGAGTCTGATATGTGTATTAGAAAGAAAAAATGTCCACATTTACATGCAAGAGTCTGATACACATAAAACTATCTTTCTCTAGAACGATGCATGGATTGATTCCTGCCATTGCAGGATACATAGTGATGCCTGAATTCCTATCTGATTCTAGCCACCATGTAAAATAAACAATGCCTCCCCCATTGTGTATGGCTTAAACCTATGCATGGGGGTCTACAGAACTATGTATGGATTGATTTCCATCTATAAATGGTATACATAGTGACAACTAGATCCTGGATCATGGTCCATCCGCCACATGATGCAAATATCCCTTTCCTACCCTCAACTTCCCCTATATTGCAAGAGACACCCCTATTATTCCTTCTTTATCTCACTGAGTTTAGCTCACATGAGCTTAGGAATGATAATAAGAATTCCCCTCACATGAATAGAGAGTAAAGGTACACGACAGGTTCATCACACCAAAAGAATGAGTGAAAATCTTCCTATCTATGAACAAGTCAGACTGCCATGGAGAGTCATTAAAAACTATGTGTGGATTGATTCCTACCCTCATAGGATATGTAGTGATGCCTGAATCCTTCATCCTGGTCTAGCCACCATTCTAAAAAATTCCCCTCTACCTATGTAAGGACCAAGCCTATACATGGAGACCCATTTCAAGATCTACATGTGCCTTAATTCCTACCCTCACTGGATACGTAATGACCCCCAGATCCTTCATCCTAGTTCAGATTCCATTCAAAATAAAAGATTCCCCTTCCCTATGCATGGGTCATATTTTCATAGGGAAACTCATAGAATTACGTCTTGATTGGTTCATGTTAACAAAGAGTATATATTAATGTCCATGTAATCAAACTTGGGCCCAGTTACACAAAGGATAGAAGTTGAAAAGTCCCCATCCTTCGTTATATTACAATAGTGTGGCAGAGTAATCCCTTTTCATCCCTTGTTTCTCACACTAAGTGCATCTCACATGGAATTATGAGCTTCGGCAGGGAATTCCCTATAGGAAAATAAATCCACTACAGGCACTGGTCCTTACTGCAAGATGTTAAACTACATGGTCAAGGTCCTTACAGTATGAAATTGAACTATAAGGTACCTTAAGAACTATGTGTGGTTTGATTCTCAATGTGACGAGATATGTAGCGACTCCCGGACCTTATCTCTGAGTCCATCCATGAAAAATGAAAAAAAATGCCTCCAATCTTCTACACGTAATATGCAATCCAATGCATGAGATTCCAAATCTTGATTCTTATAACAAGGATGTGTCAAATGATCGTGAACCCCATAATTACAAGTTAGATAAATGTAGGGGATTCCATACTTCACAAATAGTCATGTTCAGGATGGTTCTTATATACTCAGATATACCCTTTCCATCGATCAAACTCCATGACCTGGGAAATATCAGATCTCCATAATCATTCATTGCCATCGAAAATGGATGGTCAGTGTCCTGTAGACACCTTTGATTGACTATGAACACAATTCCCCGGTGTCTCTGTATAAGTTACCCACAAAAACGACCTATCAACCAAAGAAAATTTTTTCCTAAGGAGAGACATCTCATACCTCCATACGCCCAATGGCACCCAAGTCTCACATAATTCCTCTTGATCTGAGGGCCCTAGGGATTATGGATTACACTTTCCTTCCCCCACTCACGTCAAGTTCATTCCAGGATATACCAACCTGATTAACCCATACATACTCACGATGTCTCTTAAATTTAGTCTTCAAAACATGATTTTAAATTGTGATGCCAATTTCCTTTCTTCATGACTTCAAACTCCATGGATGTACAACATCCATCTCCATTCACATTGATTCAACCACATCCTTTCAACATGATTTTAAATTACACGGTCCATCCAAAACCATGTATGGATTGATTTCTATCCTCACAGGGTATGTAGGGGTTCCTTGAATTTTATCCCCATTCATCTATCTCGAAGTGGAAAATGCCTTCCCACTCGTGTATGGGATAGACCAGTGTGGGGAGATTTCTTTAACAGAACTACGTCTGACTTGATTATTACCCGGGTAGGATACATTGTGATGCCTAGATCCTATGACCCAAACCCAACTATGGAATGCATAAAAATGTCCCCTCCTTATGTCAAAATATGGAACTAATGAATAGGCTCTAGTTGTGGGTCCATCTCAAGAGTAATCAAATTTACCCACTTCACATAAGGCCACCAACGTCCTTACCGCAAGATGTTAAAATGAATTTCCATAACGTCTTTGTCGCATGACATAAAACTACATGAAAAAATAGTGTCCTCACTATAGAGAACGTTTCCCCAAACATTGGTTTCCTACCACGTCATGTCATAGAACTATGTATGGCTTGATTCCTGCCCTCGCAAGTTACTTAAGGATGTCCAGACTTTCATCTTGGTTCATCCACCAAATCAAAGAAAAATGATTCCTCCCCATGTATGGGATAGACCTATGAAGGGGGGATATATAGAGAACTATATGCGACTTGATTCCCATCCCAATGGACACATGGTGACACCTAAATCCGATGACCCAGGCCAAGCCCTGAAATGCATAAAATTTCCCTTCCATCAAAATGAAGACAAAGTTAAAGCTGTGGAATTCCAAATAGGTCATATCTGAAGGACTATATTGAGAACACCACAGGTCCCCTCTCTCACATCAGGGTATCTATGTCATCACCGCATGATAATAAACTACATGGCACCTACATCCTTTCCACACGACATTAAATTCCATGATAAAATGTCCATGTTGTATAATGTTGAACTGCAAAACACCACCCAGAGTATATAATGATCCCTTCCTCGATTATTCCATTCCTAGGTGGTGGACTAAAACCCTTTCCACCCTCCAATTATTACACTGAGAATAGATCATGTGGGATTAGGAATTGTGGTATGGCATTCTCCATAGAGCTATGGAAAATAAATCCCCACACAATGGGAAGCCCAAAGTCCTAACCGTACAACATTAAAATTCATGGAATCCTAAAGATAGCTAACATTACCCACTTCTTGTTTATGGATCAGGCCTATGTAGGGAGTCTAATTTCAGGATACCTGGATCTTTAAACTTGGGTATGACTCTAAAAAATTCCATACCCTACATACGAGGTAGAACTATGATGGCGAGTCCCCAAATATATAGGTAATCGTGACCTAAATGTTTCTAATATGGCTAGAGACATCATTTACAAACATTAAACTACTTTATTTTAGTGATCTTGGATCTTCAAAAACACCCACATCACTAGTAAAAAGACATTCTTTATGTCGGTTTTTTAGCTTTTTAACATCATTTTTGAGGTGATTCTATTGAGAGCGATGTTATAAATATGTTTTTAAGGTCATTTATCAAATAACCAACATTAAAACTATTTTCCTTTATGAATTTTCTTGTCAGTTTTTTAAATACCGATGTGAAAGACCATTTATTTTACAAAAATCAATATTAAAAATTCATTTTTTACATTGATTTTAAAAAACTATTGTTAAAAGTAATTTTTAACATCGGTTTTTTAAAAAATAACATAAATAATGTTTATCATATTGTATATAATTTCATAATATTTGATTTGACTAGTTGTAGAGATCAAATGGAGTTAGATATCAAATGTTATGACTATCAGAAGTTTGATAATTGTTTTATGAGGAAATATCGAATGAGCCAACCAAAGCTTCATATTAGTATGAATTTTATAATCTAAAGGATTATCTTTAGTTTTATCATGATATGAAGAACTATTATTCATTTTAATAAAATAAAATTCATTAAATGGTATATCTATTAAGAAAAATAATCATAAAAAACATAAATCATGGAGAAATAATTAAAAATACCTTGATGAGATCATAGAAAGAAGAAATAGTGGATTCATGTTGAAGATCAAACGAGATGAGTTAGTGAAATGATTATGGTTGAAATAAATGAGTGTTAAATTATGATATGTGTATAATGAAAACATATAATTGATATGGTAATAGAAAACACAGTATTAAAAAATTTATGCGGTAATTAAAAATTTCAATGTTGCACTATAAAAAAATTAAAATTCCGCATTGGATGGATATTAAAATTATCTTTAACATCAGTTTTATGATAATAATAATAATAATGTAAATATATTAAATTTTTCACTTATTTTTCACATCGGTTATATAATAACTGATGTGAAAAATCAATTTGCATGACTTTTTCACATTAGTTATAAATAACTAATGTTAAAAAGAAATTTCCATGTCAGGTTTAAAAAAACCGATAAGAAATATGTTTACAAACATGTCATTCATTTCCCAAGATTTGATTTGACTGGTCTCAGAGCTCTAATAGATTTACAGATCAAAAGTTATGGCCATCAGAAGTTGGAATTCCCTAGGACTTAATTTAGAGATGATCAACTTCTTATGGGCATAACGTTTGATCCGTAACTCCGTTTGAGCTCTGAGACCAGTAAAAGAAAAACTTGGGAAATTAAATACATGTTTGAAAACATTTTTTATGTAATTTTTCAAATAACTGAAGTGAAAAAGAGATGAAAATTGATTTTTCATGTTGGTTCTTATATAAACGACATAAAAAATCAGAAAAAATGGATTTCCATGTCGGTTATATAATAACCGACCTGAAAATCAATTTTCAAAGATTTTCACGTCTGTTCAAAAAACCCAATGTGAAAAAGGTGACATTAAAAATAGTTTTTGTTCTAGTGTGTCCATCAAAAATGGATGGACTGTGTCCTATATACACCTTTGTTAGAATATGCACAGAATACCGCAACAACTTTACATAAGCTACCCAAAAAAAGTGTCCTATCAACCAAATGAAAATTCAACCCCAGGAGAGGTTGTTTTTTATTTTTCATATGCCCATTGTATCTCAATCCCCATGTAATATCTCATGATCGAAGATCCCTCAGAACCATGTTTTGAATTTTTCATCCTACACACGTCCTAGACTTGTTGAAACATCATAGATCGATTATCCTCTAGTTAACCAGGGTTTCTACATCAATGAAATAATAATATGACATTAGAAATGCATGATTCTTGATAACCAATGTTCATTTTTAGGATCAGACAGATCAAGGAACATTTCCTTTCATGTTCCTATGCACGAAATGAATCCACACGGTAAATTCCAACATGATTCCCACCCCATTAGTGACCTGTTGTACAAAACATAAATATCTCTATCATTTGCATGAGTTAGATTTGCATATTGATGAATATCAAAATAACTATGTTTTTATTTATTCCTATCATCATATGATATTTAATGACACCTGAATCTCATATATCGAGCCCAGCAAGGAAACCGAATTGTTCTATTTGTTCCTACACAAGGGTCTGACTTGTGTTGGGATCCCCCTCACACCCATGTGGGGAAAGCATTTTTACCTATTTCTAAGAAATTTCATCTTCAAACACCCCTTTCCTACTCAAGCCCACTTATTCATTGCAAGCCATATTCTATGTCTAGAATGGTCTTAATCCCCATAATCATCACTTTCCATCAAAGATGGATAGCCAGTGTTTTGCAGACACCTTTGTTTAAATATGCACCAAATTCCCCTGATAGCTCTGCGTAAGTTTCCCACAAAAATGGCCTATAAAAAAAAGGTAAATTTATCCTCATAAGAGTATTTTAATACCTCTGTATTCCCCTATGACATTTACATCTCACTTCACTCACTAGTTTTGGAAACCCCCTAGATTATGTTTTACAACCTTTCTATCCTCTCATGCCTGAAGATGATAAAACATTTTTGGTCAATACCACCACGAAAAGGGAAAATAATTTACCCCTATTGTAAAATTAAAATGACTTTAAATCATGAGAATCAAATTTTCTAGTTTCATGATGTTAAAATGCACCATGCTCCATCCCTCCTTTACACAAGTCAAATTCTTGTGGGAGCAGTTTATAGACCAAAACTGATATATATGTTCCTATTACTTCCAAACATCATGACCCCAACAGGCCACCCACAATGGTCATACAAAGACAAAAAAAATCTAGATTTCCATAATATTTCCTAAAATCAAGAATTGGTGGCCAGTTTCCTATGGAAACCTTTGGTTGAATATACACAAAATGCCTCAGAGACTGTGCATAAGTTGACTCACAAAAAGGGATGGTCAACCAAAGGAAAACTCATCCCTAGTAGAGAATTTTCCTATCCCCATACACCCCATGGATTCTATGCCCATTTCATATCCCATACTCATAAACCACAATATCAGGGTCAAAAAAATACCTCATCCATGTCTGAAAAGTATTGGGACACCCTTGATCCATAAACCAAAATTGGGGCCCTCGCCCTACAATTCATGGTCAAAGCTGTTCAACCTAAAACATCAGTCATGGTCAAAGCTGTTCGACCTAAAAAATCAATAATGATATTTTAGTTTGAAATACTTTAAAATTACCATGAAAGGTGAAATTAAACTCAAAATTATGAAAACCCACAACCCTAGACAAAAGTCGAGTTCTAGATCTCTAAACCAATGCATCATATGGTTTAGAAAAAATCTTGAGCAGACAATCAATTGAAATAGAAAAAACCATGTTAGGTCAAAAACCCACAAAGGGAATCCTAAGAAAAAATCAAGTCTTAGCCATTAGCCCACACAAAATCAGGTTTAGGAAAAAATTAGGGTAATATTGAAAAAGTCACAAAGTTTGTAGGGTTTCTCATATAACTATAGAAATAAACAAACTCTGTTTGTTGAGTCCATTGTCTCAGAAAAAAATAAGAGCATTATCTAATCTTCCATTCAATTTAGGACTTCTTCTACATCGAAATAGTATCATCTTCATCCCAATCAAATCCCATACCAATGGGGGGAATTTGTAGGGTCCAGAAAATTCCGTATTCAAGATGAAAAAATTCCATCAAAATTGGAAAAGGATAGAAATAAAATATTGAAGAAAATTGAAGAAAAATATTCCAAGGAAGAAGAAATACCATGAATTGAAAATACTTTTTCGGACCGCCACTCTACACTGCGGTCATCTTTGAAAGCCATATGTAAACTAATTTGTTTGGGGAAAGATGACTACAGTATCGATCCCATGAAAAGATAAATCTTTTACAGGAATGAGGCATATGAATCTGCCCCATGTACATTTTTCCATGAGAAATCAAATGGTTCACAGGAGAGGAGAAGCCAATGGGGTCCCATGAACAAAACGAAGTCATTCTTGGGATAGAATCATTATCTCCTCCACCACGAACAAAAATCCCCCATGGACTAAGTAGTTCACGAGACAAGGTGAAATCACCAATTCCCATAAAATATTGTACTACTATCTAAGTACTCTATGGGTTTTCATAAAATAATTATTGAATCCCATCACATACATTTTGAAAATACAGGGGCCGATCCCTCCATTTCTATATAAAAGGGACCCAAGGGGTATCTAAGAGAGTGTGCTAGAAGACGAGTGAAAAACTGAAGAAAAAGGGGATGAAGAAAGGAGAAAAATGTAGATGGTGTGGGATAAATCTCTCCCACACCTGAAGAAGT
This sequence comes from Viscum album, assembly GCA_963277665.1. Taxonomy (NCBI): domain Eukaryota; kingdom Viridiplantae; phylum Streptophyta; class Magnoliopsida; order Santalales; family Viscaceae; genus Viscum; species Viscum album. Next base: position 244,991,648 of record OY728167.1, on the reverse strand, counting down.
TTTCAGAATCAATCTCGTGAACCATATGTAGGTGTCCCTTTATAGAAATCCACCCTGTGAACCGTATACATAAGACCCTCTGTGGAAGATAACACATGGATGCGGTGTTTTTCGTGGAATTTAGGAATCATTTTGCAACCCCACAAACAAATAAAAAAATGGTTCTTGGAAGACCCTTGGTGGAAAATATTTTTCTTGCGACCCTTGGAGTAACATACTATATGGACAGACCTCTATAGAAAATGGTTCGTAGGTGCTTATACATGACCGAATTCTACGCATACATCTCTTCCATGAACTCCCCTACGCAGCCAGCGGCTATGAAGATACTCCTTTACATATAGCCCTATACAGAAAAACTATTCACAACCACAGATCTATACTATTGGGGATGTTCCCTCGAACCCCCGCTCAGGCCCATATCAAGCTACAGTCCCAACCTTCTAGTTCGGTCCCTTCACTACCATCAACGACTACCATAAAATATGGAGAGTCGCACCACTAACTTTTTGGTCTGGGTCAGTGAAATTTTCTATTACTCCCTTATGACGCCCCAATGTCCATCCCTTAAATACCATGAGTTGATCTACCCCTCATGTGACTCCAAAAAAATCCATCGCCTTCCTCCTATGCCAGGTTGATTCAAAACTCCATGGATAATCGTGGTTTGAATGTTTCCTAAATTCATGGACACATCCATCCCATTAATAAAAATTTGTGTCCTGGTCGATCATGGATCTTCATAAATCTCCCTGACCATTGGAAATGTATGGCCAGTGTCCTAAGGACACCTCTACTTGACTATACACACAATTACCTAGAGGCTCTGCATACGTTTCCCACAAAAAGGCATGTCATCTAGAGACATGTTAATCCTTAGGAGAGGCTTTTCCAACATTCTTACACCCTAACAGCTCCCATGCCTCGTATCATTTCTCCTGATTCGAAAATACCTAGGATCATGTTTTATGCATTCCTTCCCTCTCATGTTCATGGTATGTCAGAAAAACCCAACCCGATTATCCTATAATTAATCATAGATTCAATAAAAAGCGGTCCAATCTCTATGACCTCAAACTATGAGTTATCATCCTTACCACATGACGTTAAATTGTGTCGTATTAGTCCTTGAAACATGACATTAAACTATGATGCCATCATCCAAGCTATATGAATTTAAACTTTAGTATACCCCATATGAAATTCGGAAGGGAAATCCCACTAAGGTTGTCCCCTAGACTTTCTTGAACGAGGTGGTGCTCTTCCCTCTCTTTACCTCATTGCCCCAGCCTCTTCCACCATCTTCATCCTCCTTTCCACCAGCAGATAGAGGAGAGTGCATGACTCACTAGATCTACCGCTTCCTCTGGTTTCTCACAGCGAGCATGAATCACGTGGGTTTAGAGATTAGTGGAGATCATGGAATCCACACAGTCCATAAAAATGAATTATAATCACTCTGATTCCCACCATAACTGGGATACGTAGGAAGCCTTCTCAAGGCCCAAGATCTTTATCATCTCATCCATGAAATGAGAAATCATGCACCCTTCAAATGGGTTTCCTCTTGGGTGTAAGCCCCAACTTATGAACTATGAGAAATATGATTCCTTCTCTAACCAGGATACATAGGATGCATATTCATGGCTCAAGATAAAATGGTCCTTCTCTGCAGATGTAATTCCCAACCCTCAATCATACAGGTAACTCCAACTCGTAAGCCCCAATCAAATCCCCTTTAACAGGAAGATATCATGCATAAGTACCAATAATTACCCTTAACAGAATGCTTTCAATAATAAGCCATGTGCTCCAAAACTACATGGAATTTTATTCCTGGCTAAATTGGATATGTAGGTAACCTCTCTCAAGTTCAATCATGATAGTCCGTGTATCTCACCCATTTAATCATTCTCACATCAGTTCACTCTCATCTTGACTACATGACATTAAACTACAAGAAACACCAAGCCATGTGGACATCGATTACCATCTAAATAGGATACATAGTAACCCTCCATGAGGTTCAAACCCAACACTCTAAATCAACCATATTCTATCTAGGCCGTACCCCAGTAGGGTATAATCCATCATGGAGACTCATGTCCTTTCGAAGTTACTCGAGCCGCCTCAGCGTAAGTCCTACACCAAATCTTGACTAGGAATCCTCTAACTAGACATCCTCACTGCATGACATTAATCTGCATGGATGGGTCCTTTTTATACAAGATTAAAATGTTATGTGTCCTATAAAGTGACATCAAACTATGTGGAATATGATTCCTCTCACGAGGATACGTAGGAAGCCCATATTATGGGTTTGATCATGATATCAAAACAATCTCCATCCCCTTGGATAACGACAAACTCCAGAGTGCCTCATCATATGGATTAAATCATCATTGTCACGAAATAAGGCCCAAGAATCCTTAATGTGTCCATTAAAGTGTATCATTAATGAAGAAACTCTGATACATATAGATATCTTCATCAATAGAGAACCTCAAGTACATAAATATGATTCCAAACCCATGCATATCTCTGATTGATCTTGCAACCTAGGAGTAATCTGCAGACACATGCTTGGGAATGAACCAAGGGTTCAAAAAAATGAACATTGATTAAATTTATAAGAGAGTCCCAGAACATTAAATAACCCCCCCCCCCCCCAAAGAGTGTGATGATCCCAAATTCCAATCCTCTCGACCGATGTGAGTCCTCAAGCGTCATTGGCCAAATAATATAACGAGCACCGTACTTTGGAAAGAAGATCCATGAATCATGGATAAGAGGGTCAGCAGGTGTTTCTAGCTCTATGAATAAACCCTTTGTAGACCATCTGAGGACAACATACCAAATGTGGGTTGATTGCACAAACACTTAACACCCTACAATCACCCACTGGGAGCACTTAACGGTGGCACCTCATTCATAATACAAAAAAATATATAATGCCCAGTCCTGGTGGGACCTTCTCGCCCACCAAAATCGGCACAATGCGAATTGCATAAAAAACCCCAAAAATCTATAATAACCCTAAAACACTAAAAACCGTAAAATTCACAAAAACCACTAAAAACCCTTAAAAATCCTAAAAACCCTAATAAATCCTTTTAAAAGTTAAAAATTCTAAAAACAATGAAAAAATAGCAAATCTTTAAAAACCTAAAAACACATAAAACCCATAAAACACTAAAAATGTTAAAAACCTAAATAACATAAAACCATAAAAACCTTATAAAATCATAAAAACACCAAAAAACCCAAAAAACCATTAAAAACACTAAAAACCATTTAAACCCTTGAAAACATTAAAAATATATAGAAAACCATAAAACCCCTAAAAATTTAAAATAAACCCTAAAACCATTAAAAATCATAAAAACCTAAAACCCTAAAAAACCATAAAAACCTCAAAATTCAAAAAAACCCTCAAAAGCCATAAATATCCGAAAAAACATAAAATCCAATAAAAACGTAAATAAAATAAAAACCCTCAAAAATAGAAATAAAACAACAAAACAAAAAAAACACTTAAAACCCAAAAGAACCTAAAAAATTATAAGAACCCTAAAAACCTAAAAACATTAAAAAACCATTAAAAACACATAAAAACTCTAAAAATCCTTAATTGCCTAAAAATGATAAAAATATATAAAAAATATTAAAATTTTAAGAAACTCAAAAAAACCCTAAAAACCCAAAATTACCATAAAACCCAAAAACCCAAAAAACCCTCAAAATCAATAAATACCCTAAAAACCAATAAAAATCCTAAAATCCATAAAAACCCCTAAAAATGTAACAAAACCTAATTCCCTGAAAGCCCTAAAAAATCCCTAAGAATACCTTAAAAACCTAAAAACACTTACAACTCCTTAAAGACCTAAAAATTATAAAACCCTTAAAAATTCCCTTAAAACACTGAAAACCGTAAAATCCCTAAAACCCCCAAAACCATAAAATACCCTAAAAGACATAAAAAATATAAAAAATGAACAAGAATCACTGAAAACCATTTAAACCCCTAAAAACATTAAAAAACCTAAAAACCATTAAAATTCATAAGAAACCCAAAACCCTAAAAATCATAAAAAAAGAGAACCCTAAAAATCCGTAAAAAACCCCAATAATCCCTAAAAACATAAAATACCTAAAAATACCTAAAAATCCCTAAAAACATAAAACACCCTGAAACCCTGAAATATCTTAAAAACCCTTAAAAACCTAAAAACACTTTTAACCCCTAAAAAGATAAAATGGTAAAAACCCTAAAAACCCTAAAAACCCTTAGAACCCCAAGAACTATAAAAACGCCTAAAAACCTTAAAAAATAAAAAACCCATAAAAAACCTAAAAACCACTAAAAACCACTAAAAACTATAAATACCCTTTAAACCCATAAATTGTTAAGAAACTCTAAAAACATTAAAAACCTAAAAACTAACAAAAAATATCTAAAAACCTAACAGACCAAAAAAACCTAAAAAACCATAAAAACCCTAAAATCATTAAAAATCCCTAAAAACCATAAAATTCTTAAAAAGGCCCAAAAATAACCCTAAAAACCCCAAACAAAAACATAAAAACCTAACAATAATTAAAACCCCTAAAAATGTAAAAATTCTAAAAACACTATAAGACCCTAAAACCTCTAGAGATCCCTAAAAACTATAAAACCCTTAAAACCATAAAAAACCTAAAACCCCACAAAAAAACCCTTAAAACCCCTGAAAACTATAAAAACCAATTAAACCCCTAAAATCCTTAAGAAATCTTAAAACCCATAAAAACCCAAAAAAACCCATGAAACCAAAAAAACCCTACAATCCCCAAAACCCCCTAAAGGCCTCAAAATCACTAAAAATGAATAAAACCATAAAAATACTTACAAGACCTAAAAATCCATAAAACATAACAACCCCTAAAAACACTAAAAACCCCTTATAAATATTTAAAAACCTAAAAACACTTAAAAGCCCTAAAAACCTAAAAATTATAAAAACCATAAAAACCCTAAAACACTATAGAAACTATAAAAACCATTTAAACCCCTAAAACGATAAAAACTATAAAAAAATCTTAAAAACCCTAACGACTCAAATAAAACCCTAAAAACAAAAAAATAGAACCCCTAAAAACCATAAAACCCTAAAATCCCTCAAAATCCATTAAAAACCTAAAAAAATAAAATCCATAAAATCCATAAAAATGTAAAAAACCCTAAAACCCTAAAACCATAAAAAACCATAAAACAAATCAACACTTAACCCCCCCCCCAAAAAAAACCTTAAAATGAAAAATGCCCTACAATCCTTGAAAAAAACCTTAAACCCCCAAACAAACATAAAATTTGCTAAAAAACATAAAAACCCTAAAATCCCATAGAAACTAAAAAGCCATTAAAACTCTAAAAAACCTTTAAACCCCTAAAATGGTTAAAAACACTAAAATATTTAAGAACCCCAAAATCTCAAAAAAACACTAAAACAAAAAACCCCTAAAACCATAAATAATCTTAAAATCCCTCGAAATAACTAAAAACACTAAAAATCCATAAAATCCATAAAAATACGTAACAATGTAAAAACTCTAAAAACCCTGAAAAACCAAAAAAACCTCAAAAACATAAAATCACTAACCCACCCCCCCCCATTATAAAAATGCTAAAAAACCTAAAAACACTAAAATCCCTTAAAATCCTAAAACACTAAAACCCCTAAAAACCATAAAAATCGCTAAAAACATAAAAATCATTACAAACGCTAAAACCCATTGAACCCTTAAAATGTTAAAAAAACTCTAAAATCCTTAAAAAACCAAAAAAAACTCAAAAACCCCTAAAAACCTAGAAAAAACCATAAAAACCCTACAATTATTCAAATTCTCTAAAAACCATAGAAACCATAGAAACCATAGAAATCCTTAAAATCCAAAATAATCCCTAATAATGCAAAAAACCCTAAAAACACCCAAAAACCCTATGAAAACCTTAAAAATCTACAAAACGTAAAACCCCTTAAAACCATAAAAAACTAAAACCCTAAAAACCCTAAAAATACCCTAAGAACCCTAAAACCCCCTAAAACCAATAAAATCCAAAAACACCTAAAACCCCTAAAAACCTAAAAAAACCTAAAAACCCACTAAAATATATAAAAACCCTTTAAAAACCTAAAATATTAAAAATATAAAAACCCAAAATACTTAAAAATGTCAATGAAAATCCTAAAAATAAAAAAACCCTAAAAACCCTAAAATGACCCCAAAACCCCTCTAAATCCCTAAAAACCCTAAAAACAAAAAATTGTTAAAATCCCCAAATATCTAGAAAAATGTTAAAACCCGAAAAATTCCTAAAAAATCATAAGAAACCCCTACAAACCAATAATCACTTAAAACCCTAAAAACATAAAAATTGTAAAAACCCATAAAAACCCTACAAAATCTGAAATACCATAAAACCCCTAAAAATATTAAAAACCTTAAAAACCTATAAAAACCATATAAATAAACTAGAAACTCCATAACCACTTTAAACCCCTAAATATTATAAAAAATAAAAAACATAAAATGATTAAAAAACCCAAAACCCAAAATAACAATAAAAACCTAAAAAATCCTAAAACCCTAAAAATCACTAAAACCCATGAAGACCATAAAATCAAAAATAAATATGAAAAAATACATTAATATGAAAAAAAACATAAAACCCCTAAAATCCAAAAATAAAACCTTAAAAACCTAAAAACAACTAAACCCCTAAAATCCTAAAAATGATAAATACCCTAAGAACCCTAAAACCCTAAAAATCCTAAGAACAATACAAATATTAAAAACCATAACAACCCACAAAACCCTAAAATACCACTAAAAACTATAAAAACCCTTTAAACCCCAAAAACGTTAAAAAATTCAAAAAACCCATAAAACCCCTAAAAACTCAAAAAAAACCCTAAAACCATAAAAACCATAAAAACCATAGATAACCTTAAAACCCTAAATATCCCTAAAAAGCATAAAAATCCTAAAAATCATTAAAAATCATTAAAAATTCCTAAAAACATAAAAAACCCAAAAACAAATAAAACCCTAAGAAAAACTTAAAATCCTAATGCAGATATAACACCTAAAAACCTAAAAACGTTAAAAAACCTAACCTCCCCCTAAACCATAAAAACACAAAACCCCTAAAAATATTTAAACCCCAAAAAACTATAAAAACACTAAAAACCCATTAAAAACACTAAAACCCCTTTAAACATGTAATTTTTTTAAAAAAAATATAAAAAACCAAACACCCTTAAAAACATAAAGAAACCCTAAAAACCCAAAAAAATGTAATATCCCAAAAAAACCCTAACCCCCCAACCCCTCAAAAACACTAAAATCCATAAAATTTCAAAAAAAAATCAATAAAAATAAGTAAAAATGGATAAAAACCAAAAACTCCCAAATAGAACATTAAAAATATAAACTCTCTAAAAACCCCTAAAAACATAAAAAATGCTAAACAACCTAAAACCCCAAAAATATGTAAAAAACCCTAAAACCCCTCAAAACCCCTAAAACCAAAAAAAATGATAAAAATCCTAAAAAATCCCTAAAATCCCTGAAAACATTAGAAATCCTAAAAACTTAGAAAACCCCAAAGAAGACCTTAAAACCCAGAAACACATAAAACCCCTAAAAACCTATAAAATGCAAAAACCTTAAAAAAAACCCTAAAATCCTAAAAACCCTATAAACCCATAAAACCCTAAAAACCACTGGAAATTTTAAAAACCCTTCGAACACCTAAAAATGTTGAAAAAATATAAAAAATTAAAAAACTCAAAAACTCAAAAAACCATAAAAAACCCACAAAATTAAGACTCTAACCCCCCAACCCCTTAAAATACTGAATCCCCAAAAACCATAAAAATCATAAAAATTCTATAAAGATACCTTAAAATGTAATAAACCCTAAAAACATTGAATAACCCTAATAAAACATTAAAAATCTAAAAAAACATAAAACCTCGCAAATATCTAAAACTGATAAAAACCCTAAAAACCCTTAAACCCCCCCAAGACCTCTTCAATTTCTCTAAAACCCCTAAAAATAATAAAAAACATAAACAATCCCAAAATATCCATAAAACATAAAAACCCCTAAAAACACTGAAAACCACTAATAAAAAATTAAAACCCATAAAAACCTTAAAACACTTAAAACCACTAAAAATGAAAAAAAAAGAAAAAAACCCAAAACTCCCTAAAAACCCAAAAAACCTAAAAATCATAAAAAACCCTTGATAAACATAAAACCATAAAACCCCATAAAACCTAGTAAAAATAACATAAACATTAAAACCCTTTAAACCCCTGAAAACATTAAAAACACTAAAAAAATAAAAACCTTAAAAACTGAAAAAACACATAAAACCATAAAACCATAAAACCCCCTAAAAACTCTAAACCCCCCCCCCCCAAATCCCTAAAAACCCTTAAAACCATAAAATTCCTAAACGATATCAAAAATATTTATAAAAATGTATAAAACCATGAAAACCCTGAAAACATTTAGAAAACGCTAAAAACCTAAAAAAAACTTAAAACCTCTAGAAAACCTAAAAACTCAAAAACCCAAAAACACTAAAAACAATAAAAACCCTAAAACCAATAAAACCCCTAAAAAACTAAAAACCCAAATAACGCATAAAAACCCTAAAACATCTAGAAAATCCAAAAACTCATTAAACCTCTAAAAATGTTAAAAAACACTAAAAACCATAAGATCCATAAAAATCTAAAAACCCCCTACAAAACAAAAAAAATCATAAAAAATATCTAGAAACAAAAAATACCTAATAAAAACATAAAAAATTCATAACGTTTAAAACTCTTAAAAATATAAAAACAAAAAAACCCGTAAAGAACCCTAAAAACACTAAAGAACATACAACCCCTAATACCGATAAAAATCCATAAAAACCCATAAACACCACTAAAAACTCTAAAAACCCTTAAAAACCTAAAATTTTAAAAACTATAAATAACTTTAAAACCCCTAAAAAACAAAAAAAAACCCAAAAACCCCCAACAAAACCATAAAACCCCCCACCAAAACCCCTATAAAACCCTAAAATCCTCAAAATCCCTAAAACCCATAAAACCATAAAAATCCTAAAAATACCTAAAAATACTTAAAAATGCTAAAACCCCTAAGAGATCCTTAAAAACCGAATAACACTTAAAACTCCTAAAAATGTAAAAAATTATAAAAAACTAAAAAATGATAAATCCCCTAAAACCCATAAAAACCCCTAAAAACCTTTAAACCCCCTCAAAACCCATAAAATATCGAAAACCCTATAGAAACTATAAAAACCATTAAACCCCTAAAATTTAAAAAAACACTGAAAACCATAAAACCCCAAGATACCTAAAAGGAACCCTAAAAAAAGAAAGAAAACTATAAAACCCGTAGAAACCCGTAAATACCCTAAAAATCCCTAAAACCACTCAAAATCCCAAAAAAATAAACTTAAAAATAGAAAAAATCCCTAAAAATACTTAAAAATTTAAGAAACCCTAAACACCCTAAAAACCCCTAGGAAAACCTTAAAACCCTGAAAACACATAAAACCCCTAAAATCTTAAAAAATTTGTAAAAATCAGTAAAAATCCATAAATTCTCAAAATGTACTTAAAAACTCTAAAAACCATAAAAATCTTATACCCCCTAAAATCTATGAAAATATAAAAAACCCTTAACTCTTAATAAAAACATAAAAAACTAAAAACACTTAAAACCCCTAAAAAATAAAAAAATAAAAACCTTAAAAGTCTCTAAAACAACTAAATATCCCTAAAACCCATAAAAACCCCTAAAACCCAGAAAAAACACAGAAAACCCATAAAAACTTTAAAATGTTAGAAAAAACATTAAAAATATTTTAAACCCCCCAAAACATTACAAAATATAAGAAACATTAGAAAACCTATAAAGCTAATAAAATCCCTAAAAACAAAAAAAATAAATACCCTAAAAAGTCACAAAATCTCTAAAAACACTAGAAATGTATAAAAACCTAAAAAATCCCTAAAAATCCCTAAAAATGTAAAAACTCCTAAAATCCTTGAAACCCCCTAAGAAAACATTCAAAACAAAAAAAACTCTAAAATACCCTAAAAACATTAAAATTGCGAAAAACCCTAAAAACCCTAAACCCCCTAAAAACCATAAAAACCATCATACCCAAATAAACCATAAAAACCCATGAAACCCATAAAAACAACTCAAAATCTAAAAACAATTTAAACCCATAAAACACTACAAACCATGAAAACCTTAAAAACACTAAAAAACATAAAAAACCCTAAAAAAAAAAATACCATAAAAACCATAAAAACCTTTAAAACCCCTGAAAAACCTCAAAATACGTAAAACCCCTAAACCACCAAAAAATACTAAGATCCCCTCAGTTTCCCTAAAAACGTAAAAATCCTAAAAAAAATAATGAAAACCCCTATGTAAACCATAAAGGCTTAAAAGACATAAAACACCTAAAAAACAAAAAACCACTAAAACCAGTAAAAAACACTAAAATCCCTTGAATCCCTAAATATCCTAAAAATCCTTAAAAAATTTTCAAAATGTAAACAACCTTAAAAAACACTAAAAATTTTAAATAAAACCTTAAAACCCTAAAAACACTTAAAATCCCTAAAAAACCTAAAAAAAGATAAAATCCCTGAAAACCCTAAAACCCCTCAAAATCCGTACAAACCCTAAAAACGTAAAAATCCTAAATAATCCCAAAAAACCATAAAAATTTTAAAAGCATAAAAACCTTTAAATCCCTAAGAAACCCTTAAAAACCAAAAAACATTTCAAACCCATAAATAACCCAAAAAACGGTAAAAACCATAAAGATCCAAAAAACCCTAAAACCCCTAAAACCCCTAAACCCCTATAAACTATAAAACAACTTGAAACCCATAAAAGGTTAATAAACACTAAAAAACCATAAAAACCCAAAAAATCTATTAATCCCCTAAAACAGAAAAAACCATAGAAACCTTAAAACCATCATAATCCCCCAAAAGTTTAAAAAAATCATTAAAATCCAAAAACAAAAGCTCAAGAAATCACTAAAAATGTAAAAAAAACAATAAAAAATCACTAGAAACTCTGAAATCCCAATAAATCCTTTAAAATGTTAATAACTCCAGAGACCAAAATCCCCTGAAAACACAAAATAACCCCTAAAACCTCAAAAAACCATAAACCCCTAAAAACCATAAAAACCCTAAAAATCCTAAAACCCATAAAAATACGCAAAAATTCCTATAAATAAATAAAAAAACAAATAAACATTAAAACCTTGAAAAATCCCAAAAAAATTTAAAAACCTAAAAACCCATAATACTCTTAAAACTCAAAAATTATAAAAACCCTAAAAACCCTAAAAACACCAACAACTCTAAAAACCCTAAAACCCCAAAAAATTTTATAACAAAAAAACCCATAAAAACCCAAAAAAACAACTAAATACTCTATAAACCATTTAAACCCATAAAAATGTTTAAAAAAACTAAAAACCTTAGAACCCCTAACAGTCAAAAAACACTAAAATATGTAAAAACACTAAAAACCCTAGAAATTTCTATAACCCCTAAAAACCCTAAAAATTCTAAAAAGGATATTAAAATACCTAAAAATGTTAAAAGCCTTAAAAACCCTAAAAACCCCTAATAAAACCACAAAATCCCAAAAACATTTAAAACCCCTAAAAACCTAAAAAATTATTAAAACCATAAAAAAACTAAAAACCCGTCAAGCCCATTAAACCCTTAAAACCCCATAAAACCCTAAAACCCACAAAAAAACTCTAAAAACCCATTAAAGTGCTAAAAACCATTAAAACTCTAAAAAGCCTTAAAACCCTTAAAAATTAAAAAAACAAAAAAACCATATAATCCCTAAAACCCTAAAAACACTAAAAATCCTTTAAAACCTGAAAATCCATCCTAAAAAGCCCTAAAATATACGTAGAAACATAAAAACCGTAAAAACCATGAAAACACTAAAAATCCTAAATTCCAAAAAACACATAAAACCCCTAAAAACCTATGTTCTCTAAAAACCCGAAAACCCAGAAACCCTAAAAACCCCTGAAGACAATAAAAATACAAAAAAACTCTAAAACCCCTCTAAAAACTATAAAACAGCTTTAAACACCTTAAAACATTTAAAAAATCTAATAAATCTTAAAAACCCAAACAAACACAACACAATCCCAAAAACCCAAAAGAATTAATAAAAACACCAAGACCCCTAAAAACCTTAGAATGCCTACGAATCCCTAAAAACATTAAACACCCATAAAGATAAAAAACCATAAAAATACGTGGAAAGTTATAAAACCCAAAATTCCCTAAAATAACCTAAAAAAATTAAACCTAAACACACTTAAACCCACTAAAAACATAATATCCCAAAAAACATAAAACCCATAAAAAATATTAAAAACTTTTAAACCCCTAAAACCCCATAAAAACGATAAAAACCCACTAGAATCTATAAAAACTCTTTAAAGCCTTAAAATGTTGAAAAACTCTAAAGAAATATAAAACCCTCAAAAATAAAATAAAACCCATAAAACCTAAAAAACAAAAAAAATACATGAAAACCCTAAAAACACCTAAAAACATTATAAATCCATAAAAACCATAAAAACCATAAAAATCCAAAAAAAGTCCAATAAATCCCTAAAAACAAAAAAAAACCTAAAACCTAAGAAAATCCATAAGAAAACCATAAAAAATAAAAACAATTAAAACCCCCGAACATTAATCAAATATTAAAATCCCTAAAAACCGTAAAAACAAAAAAACCAAAAAAAACCATAAAACCATAAAATCCCTAAAATCCATAAAAACCCAAATAACCAATAAAACACCAAAACATAATAAAACTCTAAAACCCTATAAACACATAAAAACATTAAAAAACTATGAAAAATGTTAAATCCCTAAAAACTCAAAAAACCCTAAAACCCAAAAAAACCCTAAAACCCCTAGAACACCGAAAAACATCAAAATCCCTAAAATCCCTAAAAACTATTAAATCCTAAAAAACCCTAAAATCCCTAAAAATGTAAAAAACCCTCACAACAATAAAAACAAATAAGAAAAAATTAAAACCTAACAACACTTAAAACCCACAAAATGCTATAAAATGCAAAAAAAACATAAAAACACTAAAAAACCAGTAAGAACCATAAGACCCCTAAAAACCTAAAAACCCTAAAAACCCATTAAAAACCCAAAAACCACTAAAAAATATAAAAATCCTTTAAACCCCTAAAAACATTAAAACAGTCTAAAAAACCTTAAAAACCACAAAAACACAAAAAACCCTTACCCCTAACCTCAAAAAAAACCTAAAACCATTGAAAACCTTAAAATCCCGAAAAATACCTAAAACCCCAAAAAACCAAAAAATCATATATCACCCCAAAAAATTCCTTAAAAAATAAACAACAATAAAGTCCCTAAAATCCCTTAATAAAACTATAAAATCCTAAAATAAATGTAAACCCCTAAAAAACCTTAGAACACTAAGAATCCTAAAAACATCTAAAACCCCTAAAAACCCTAAAATCCCCTAAAAACCATATAACCCCATTAAAACTCTAAAAAATAACTAAAATCTCTAAAACCCCTTTAAAACCCCCAAAAAGATAAAAAAATAAAAAAAACATTTTAAACCCTAAAAAACTCAAAAAACACCTTAAGACCCAAAAAACCAAAAAACCCAAAAAACCCCAAACCCCCTCAAAATACTTTAAGACCCTAAAAACCATAAAAATCCAAAAAATTCCCAAAGACCATTAAAAACCCAAAAAATTACTAAGAAAATATAAAAACCTCAAAACACATAAAATCCCTAAAACACTAACAAATGATAAAAACACTAAAAAAACCATAAAACCATAAAAAACATAAAAATCCTATAGAAACCATAAAATATTTAAAACCCCTAAAAACCTAAAAAACACTATAAATCCTAGAAACTCCAAAAATCCCAAAAAATTATAAAAAACCTAAAAGGATCTAAAAACGTAAAATGTAAAATACCTTATAAACCCTAAAAACCCTAGAAAAAAACCTTAGAAATATAAAACACATAATACCCATAAAAATATAAAACGGTAAAACACTAAAGAACCCCAAAATCCCCCAAAAACCTAAAAAACTGTAAAACCCCTATAGCCTTAAAAACCCTAAAATCCCATAAAACTCCTAAAAATTACTAAAAAATATAAAAAACACATTAAACCCCTAAAAACACTTTAAATCCTTAAAATGATAAAAAATATCAAAAACCTAAATACCCACTAAAAATTAAAAAAACTTTTAAAAACAGAATAAAATCATAAACCCCAAAAGACCCTAAAATCCCATGAAATCAATAAAAACCCTAAAACCATTAAAATCCTAAAAAATCCCAAAATCCCTTAAAACGTAAAACCCCCCACAAACCCTAAAAAACCCTAAGTAAAACATAAAAACCAGAAACACTAAAAATTATAAAAGAACCCTAAAACCATTAAAAACACTAAATACCCATAAAAACCCTAAAACCACTAAAAACACTAAAAACACGTCAAATCAATAAAAAAATAATAATAACATATAAAACCCCAAAACATTCCAAAAATTAAAAAATACCCAAACAAACAAAAAAAACCCAAAATTCCCAAAAAAAAACCCAAAAAAGCCAAAAAAACCCTAAAATCCTCAAAATCCTTAAATAATCTAAAAAACAAAAAAAATCCTTAAAATGCCCTAAAATTCTCAAAAACACTAAAAAACACGACAATCCTTGAAAAACCCCTATGAAAAAATTAAAAAACTAAAAACACGTAAAACCTCTAAAAACATAAAAGCACTAACAATCAATAAAAACCATAAACCACTAAAAACTAAAACCACTCAAAATCCTGAAAAACCCAAAAAACATAAAAATCATAAAAAATCCCCAAAATACCTAATAATGTAAAAAACCAAAAAAACTGAAAAAAGTTGAAAACCCTTGAGAAAACCATAAAAACCTAGAAACACTAAAAACCACTAAAAACCCTAAAAAGGTTAAAATCCCTAAAAGACCCTAAAAACCCTAAAAACCATAAAACCCCCAAAAACCTTAAAAACCATAAAATCTGATAAAACCCACTAAAACTCTAAAAACCTTTTAAACCCCAAAAATTTTAAAAACTCAAAAAAATCTTCAAAACCATCAAAAACTCAAAAAACCCTTATAACCACCAAAAACCATTAAAACCATAAAAACACTGAGAAACCCTAAAATCCCTCAAAACCCCAAAAACCCTAAAAAAACCATTAAAACCCTTTAAATCCCTATAAATACATAAAACCTGTAACAAAACATTATAATCTAAAAAAACACATAAAACCACTAAAATCCTAAAAATACAAAAAAACCTTATAAGGCCCCTAATACCCAAAAAACCATAAAAACCCTTAAAAACCAAAAAATCATACAAACCAATATAATATCTAAGACCACTAAAAACTCTAAAAACCCTTTACACAAAGAAATATGATAAAAATAACTAAAAACGATAAATTCCTAAAAACTAAAACAGCCCCAAAAACCAAAAAAATCATAAAACCCCAAAAATAGTCTAAAACCCTTAAAAAACTAAAAACCCCTAAAAATATTAAAAAAATCCCTCATAATCCCTAAAATCATAAAAAACCAAAAAACACTAGGAAAACCTTAAAAACCTAAAAACACTTAAATAATCAAAAAACATAAAAAATTATAAAAAACATTAAAAACCCTAAAAACCATAAAATCCCTAAAATCCCTAATATCTTAAGAGAACCTAAAACAATAAAAATGAAAAAAACCCAAAAAATCAGAAAAACATAAAAAAATCCTAAAACCCTAAAACCACTAAGAAAACCATACAAACCAAAAAACACATAAAACCCCTAAAAATTCTAAAAAACATTAAAAACATTAAAAACCCTAGAAAACCCTAGAAAACCCTAAAATAACCTAAATACCATAAAATCCCTTGAAAAGCATAAAACACTAAGAACCCATAAAAACTATAAAAACCCACTAAAGACTCCAAAAATGATCTAAACACCTAAAATGTTAAGAAATTTAAACATCTTTAAAAACAAAGAAATACTCAAAAAAACCATAAAAACTAATAAAAGCATAAAAACACTAAAAACACTAAAAACCATCAAAAACCTTAAAATCCCCAAAAAACAATACAAATCCTATAAATACATAAAAATCCTTAAAAATATAAAAAAACCCTAAAAACCTGAAAAACACTAAGAAACCCTTAACAGCTTAAAAACACTTTAAAACTGTAAAAAACTTAAAAATGATAGAAACACTAAAATCCCTAAAACCCTAAAAACACATAAAACCCTCAAAATCACAAAAATAACCCTAAAAATCCAAAAATTTACAATGCCATAAAAATCCCTAAAACACATAAAAACCCCAAAAAACCTAAAAACCCTAAGAAATCCAAAAAAACCTAAAAACACTTCAAACCCCTAAAAACCTAAAATATGCCAAACACCCTAAAAAACTCTAAAAACCATAAAAAACTTAAAACCACATAAAAACCTTAAAAACCCTAAAAACATAAAAAGACCATAAAAATATATTAAAAACTATAAAACCCTTAAAACCCCTAAAAACATTTAAAAACTCTAAAAAACCTTAAAAACCATAAATAACTAAAAAATCCCCCCAAAGCCCTAAAAACAATAAAATCCCTAAAAACCACAAAAATTAAAAAAATCACTCAAACTCCCTAAAGACCATAAAAAATTAAATAACCTTAAAACCTTAATATATATAAAAAAGTAAAAAAATACAAAAACCCTAAAAACCAATAATAAAACCATAAAAAACTAAAAACACTTAAAACCCCTCGATGAGCCCAAAAACACTAAAAACCCTAAAAGTGATAAAAACCCTAAAAACCCAATATCCCTCAAAATATTTAAAAACCCTAAAAAATAATAAAACTCCAAAAAAGACATAAAAATATAAAAACCTATAAAACCCTAAAAAGCCTAAAAAGCTTAAAAACCCAAAAAACATTAAGACCCTATAAAACATTAAAAATCTTAAAAATCCATAAATACCCTAAAAAGCCACATAAAACTCTTAAAATCCTTTGAATCCCTAAAAAGTTAAAAAACTCTAAAAACCAAAAACCCCTAACAGATCAAAAACCCCAAAAAAACTGAAAAACCAAAAACCCCTAAAAACATTACAACCCTAACAATCCTGAAAACCCCTATAAAACCATGATAATCTTAAAAAATAACTAAAAATGAAAAAACCATGAAAACCCCTAAGAAAACCTTAAAAAAATTTTAAACCCTTAAAAAATGTAAAGAATGTTAAAAACCCTAAAAAACCTTAAAAATCCTCAAAATCTCTAAAAACACTAAAAAACCAAAAAAACAGAAAAATAAAACACTAAAACACCTAACATTATATAAAACACAGAAAATACAAAAAACCCAAAAGAAAACATTAAAAACTGAAAACACGTACAACCCCTAAAATCCATTAAAATTGCTGAAAACCTTGAAAAACCCTGTAATCCTGAAAAACCTCACAATCCCTAAAACCCAAAATTTCTAGAAAATCCCAATAAATCCCTAAAAACATAAAAACCCTAAAATCCATTAAAACCGCTATGAAAATCGTAAAACATAAAAAAACACCCAAAAATAACATAAAAAACACAAAAACCCTAAAGGACCATAAAAACCCTAAAAAACTATAGAACCATAAAATCCCCCTTAAAACCATTGAAAATCCTAAAAGCCTATAGAAAACCTAACAACCACTAAAAACTCTAAAACCCCTTTAAACCTCTAAAAACATTAAAAAAATATAAAAGACCTTTAACCAAAAAAGCTAAAAAACATAAAACCCAATAAAACCATAAAGACATTTAAAACCATAAAATCCCTAAAAATCCATAAAGACCCTAAAACCCATAAAAATCCCAAAAAAACATAATAATTCTTAAAAATTCTAAGAAAACCATAAAAACATCAAAACACTTTAAACCCCTAAAAGCTAGAAGATCGTAAAATAACAAAAAACCCTAACAAATATTTAAAACCCATAAAAACCCTTTAAACCCACTAAAACCTCTAAAACCCTTTAAACATCTAATAATGTCTAAAAACTCTAAAAAAAACTAAAGAACCTAAAAATCTCAAAAAAAACTAAAAAGACCCCAAAAATCATAAAAACCCTAAAAACCCAAAAACCCCTAAAAATCCATAAAAATACTAAAAAATACCTATAAATCCCCAAAAACATAAAAAACCCAAAAATGTCTTAAAACCCTATGAAACCTTTAAAAACCTAAAAACACAAAAAACCCATAAAAACCTAAAAAACACTAAAAACCCAAGAAAACCGTAAAAACATAAATCCCCAAAAAATTATCTAAAAATATAAAATAACATAGAAACCCATAAAAACCCTAATAAAACCTTAAAAACATAAAAACACGTAAAACTATAAAAAACACAAAAACGATAATAACCCTAAATGACCATAAAACCCCTAAAAAAATTTAAAACCCCAAAACACATTAAAAAACCCCTAAACCCCATAAAAACGAAAAATAAATATAAACAAAAAACTCAAAAAAACCTAAAAAACGTACTAAACCACAAAAACCTTAAACAACCCCAAAAAGCCCCAAAATCCCAAAAAATCCAAAAAACATATAAACCATAAAAAATCCTTAAAATCCCAAAAAAAACCCTAAAACAACTCAAATCCCCTAAGAGAACAGTAAAAACTTAAAAACACATAAAACAACTAAAAAACCTTAAAGCACGAAAAACCCTAAAAACCATAAAACCCTAAAAACCATAAACCCCTAAAAGCATTTAAAACCCTAAAACACCCAAAAAAACTCCTAAAACCACTAAAAAATATAAAAAATCATTAAACACCTAAAAATGTCAAAAAAACTCTAAAAAACACTGAAACCCCTAAAATTCAAAAAACAAAAAAACCCCTAAAAACACTATAATCCCATAAAAATCCTTAAAATTCCCAAAAAATCTCTATAAAAACCCTAAAATAACTAAAAAACCTAAGAAAACCTTAAAACCCTAAAACATATAAAAACTCTAAAACCTTAAAAATTATAAAACCCCAAGAAAAACCCTAAAACCCTAAAAACACTAAAAACCCAAAAAATCCCTAAAACCATAAAAATAATAGAAAATCCCTAAAAATACCTACAAATGTAAAATCGCCTAAAATCAATGAAAACCACAAAGAAACCCATAAACACATAAAATAAAATAAAACCCCCAAAAAAACCATAAAACCGCTAAAAACCCAAAAAACCCTAAAACCATGAAAAACCAAAAAAACAAAAAAAAACCATAAAAACCTATAAAATCCTTTTAAAACCCCGAGAACCCCTAAAAACCTTAAAACCACTAAAAACTCTAATAACCCTTTAAGAGCCTAAATATTTTAATAAACTTTTAAAAACCTTTAAAACCCTAAAAACTCAAGAAAACCCCTAAATATCCAAAAATTATAACAACTCTAAAATAACTAGTAAACCATCACATACCCTAAAAGCCCTAAGAACTATAAAAATCATAAAAATTCCCTAAAAATCACTAATAATGTTTAAAACCCTAAAAAATTGAAAACCCCTAAGAAATCCTTTATCACAAAAAAACACATAAAACCCCTAAAACCCTAAAAAGCACTAAAAACACTAAAAATGGTAAACCCCCCTAAAAACTGTCAAACTCCATAAAACCCATAAAACCCATAAAAATCCAAAACAAGCAAATAAAAAT
The DNA here is from genome assembly GCA_963277665.1 of Viscum album. Classification (NCBI taxonomy): domain Eukaryota; kingdom Viridiplantae; phylum Streptophyta; class Magnoliopsida; order Santalales; family Viscaceae; genus Viscum; species Viscum album. The sequence continues at coordinate 244,971,725 of OY728167.1, read as the reverse complement.
ATTTAAAAACATAATAACCCAAAAAACCTTCCAAAACACTATGTAAACCCAAAAAACTTAAAAAATTTAAATCCCCTAAAAACTAAAAATGCTAAAAACACAAAAATGTCGTACAAACCCTAAAAACCTAAAAAACCCTAAAAATTTTAAAAACCAAAAAAAGCATAATAACCCTAAAAACCACTTAAAATTTTAATGATTTTTAGAAACCCTAAACACATTAGAAAACAATAAAATCCATAAAAACCCTCAAATCAAAAAAACTCAAAAATCCAAAAAAGAACTAAAAACCCTAAAACCCTAAAAATCAATAAAAATCCAAAAAACCTCCCAAAATATTTAAAACTTTAATCAGCCTAAAAAACCATACAAAACCCTAAAAAACATTAAAAACTTAATAACACATAAAACCCAAAAAAATAAATAAATTCTAAAAACCTTAAAAGTTCAAAAGACCATAAATCCCACAGAATCCCTAAATCCCTAAAAACCATAAAAATAATGAAAAGGCCCAAAATATCCATAATAATGTAAATAATCCTAAAACCCAACAAAAAATGTAATAAAACCTTATAACCTAAAATAACAAAATCTAGAAAAAAAATTAAAACCCTAAAAATTCCTAAAATTGCTTTGAAGCTGTAAAAACCATAAAAACCCCTAATAACATTAAAACACCTAAAAACCACTAAAAACTCTAGAATCATTTAAAATCCCTAAAAATTTAACAAACTTTAATACCCCATAAAAACCCAAAAAAATTAAAACAATCCCCTAGATACCCTATAGGGTCCTGAGAAATCCGAAAAGGAAAATGGGAATCCCCTTAAATCAAGAGGGGATTTTTCCCAATTTCCTTCAAGGAATTGGGAAAAAATGAGAAGAATACTCAATGTTTGGAAAAGATGAACCGGTCCGCGGACCAATCCTATATTAATGGTACGCTGCCGGTTCCACAAAGCTCCTCCCTCCGTAGACCAATGTCATTCACAGAACAGAGGTGGGTATCCTCCGTGGGCATGAAGCCGGACAGGTTCCAGGACGGTCCACCGACACGAACCGTGCCAGCCGTCCCATGCCGCATGCACTATCATTTGGGGAATAGAGGTGCAACCCTGTGCGGCCACAAATCACCCCTCTCACCAACTTGGTTTGCGGGTGACGTGTATTCAATGCACCCACTAGTTGCAGATTGTTGACCAAGTCATCCGTAAACTGGGTTTTCGGTCATGGGCCTCCGCAAAAGGTGTCGCATGACCACAATAGACCCCTTTTCTTCCCCTCTTTAAAATGACATCAAAAGGGAGAAACGGGGATATTAATTATATTAGGGTGGAACGATTTAGAAGGAAGGAGATTAGGATTTCGCAAACAGCGAAGTTCCAACTCGCGAACTAGAACAGGTATGGAACTTGAAGCGAATTAATAAAGAACCGAAAATGCATAACAATTTAGGGAATCACGAACTTAAAATAATGAAAAACAGAAAACCAAGAACCATGGACCCTCCGCGGATGGACTCCCCGTGGACCAGGGAGTGTATTCCCCTTTTCCGATCTGACACACCGCGTAGCACCCTCCTATGCGGGCGAAGCCCTGACCGACGAACCCCTGATTGACATCGCCCTTGGTCGCCACTGCTCGCGTGGACTCCCCTGCATACCAACCTGGTACGCAGGCCAAACCTGAAGCCACGTACCACCCTAGTATGTGGGATACCTATTAGTCTATGGACCACCATGGTTCGCCGACGGCCTCTCCAGCCACGTAGCACCCCCCTACGCGAAGGGCGCCACTCCTCATGCACCCGTGTGGCCCTCCAACTCCTTTGGTGTTCCCATCCCCCGAGTTAGGTGAAATCCTTCCAATCCGGCCTGATCTTTTCAACCCCCTCACTGGCGCATTCACCGGCCTCAAGCCAAGTCCTTGACCGAATCCATCGGACCCATATGATGCAACCTTAAGGCGTATCAGTGCACTGCCTTGAGTTCACATACCCTTGGTAAGTGAGGGAAAAGGGGTTGCTCCGGCTCTTGAGCGGATTCCCAAAGCGTTCCTGGGTTCACATTACCACGTTAATGCAGGGTCCAAGCCTGGAATCCCCTTTCTGCTTCTCCACTCACCAGATTAGGGGACCCCACCTCCATCTCCCTTCAACTCCGGAGGTGATCACTCCTCCCCTATTCTAGCAGTGAACGGACAACCATCCTGGTGTAATATCCTAGAATTTCTTGTATAAGGTAGCACCCATGCACCTCCATACTTCTCTGGTGCCAAGAACAAAGATGGGAGATTGACACGGGGGTTCCCTTTCCCTCTCCCTCTGGGATTTTTCACCATCAGGCCTTTGTTATGGAGTAATCACCGACTTCTTTGGCCACCCTATGTGTAAGCCCCACTCTGCTTCCCACAGACGCACCTTTAGCGACGTGATTGTCATGTCTCTGCTACCTCTTGTTTCTCACACTGAGCATGACCCGCGTGGGCTTAGAGTAAGAACCGACCATGATCCCAACCTCAAAACAAACTACATGGGTTTTGATCCCTGTCTCCTAAGCAGGGTACGTAGGACGCCTCCACGAGGTTTTATCCCAATGACAGGCAACTCTCATGTGTAAGCCCTAATCCTTGTGAACTATGAGAACTTTGATCCATATCCCCTAGGCAGGGTACGTAGGAAGCCTCTACGAGGTTCAATCCCACCACCCGGTCGTTCCAACCTCCTTCACGTTGGTTCATCCTTCGTCCCTCTTGACGTTAAATTGTACTCCAGAACTACGTAGACTTTGATCCCTATCTCCTAGGCATGGTATGTAGGAATCCTCTCTGAGGTTCAAGCCCAACAATCGGTCACTCCGGCCCCCCTTTGCGTTGGTTTACCCACATCTTGGGCCGCCTCAGAGTATAAGCCCCATCCCAAACCGAATTACGAGGATTCTAATTCCCCTCGCAAGGATACGTAGGAAACCCATATCACGGGTTCGATCCAAATGATCAAGCCATTATCTGTCCCCCATGGATGATAATAATCTCTAAAGTGCCCAACAAAGGGGATTCAAAGCAGTGCCATTTCAATGAGTCCAAAGTCCTCAGAATCATTAATCCAATGAGGGATGGTAAACCTCGGGCCCAAATGATTCCAAATCCTTGTGTTCAACTGAACATTTCCAACCAGGATTAATCCGTGGATATAGTGATTGGGTATAAAACAAAGATTTTAGAACATATGAATACATCTTAAATCTATAAGAGAGTCCCGGAAGAGGCAATAATTCCCCTCAAAAGGGTGCGATGGGCCCAAATTCCCATCCTCTCGACCAATGTGAGTTCTTAAGCATCGCTGGCCAAATAACCCGGTGAATGCCTGACTTTGGAAAGCATTTCCACGTATTATTGGATAGGAGTTTTAAAACTAAGACCGGTGTACCCGACCTTAGAGATTGAGTGGAGTTTAGTCCTCTGCGAGATCGACCGTTGGGCGCGTCGGTCCCCTCCCCAAATAGAAGCGGTTCGAAACAAAAAATGGTGAACCCAATGTGAATCTTTAACCAAACATGACGGATTTAACCTAATCCCACTCTGTTTTCCCTTAATACTCACAAGCAGGGCCAATCGAGGTAATTAATTACACATTGGATCATGAGATGCTACTTTGACGGTTTTGCGGTTTGTATTTGTTAAAATATTTGACAGCTACCACTCAGAACTCCCTTCGATCCAATGACATCATGGAAGAACTCGTAGGTGAGTGCTTCAAGATACACAGTGACTGGAAATCATCACCAACGGAAGACCCTATCACATACCCAACGTCTTCAATGCTAGGTCTCAGATGCATTGATCTGAGAGTACAACTTAAATGGTACTCTTCCAACAGTGGTGGCGGCCATGCACGTCCTCCAATCCTCCAAGACTCGTCGGAAGACTGCCCAATAGCGGCCATGAAAGCAGATCCAAATGGCCCTGGTTGCTGTCTCAAACTATTTCAGAAGTCTATCCCCAGAATGAGACAACACGTACCTCCCATATCTTAGGGAGGCGGATGGGTTCGACACTGAGGACTTCATCCCCATTGAATGGGGGTTACACTCTAAGGCCCCCACCGGAAGATGTCTTCGCGGTCACGCCGCGACTCAACATCCTCATGCTAAGGACGATGTTGCCTCGGGGATCCAGGCCCATGCTCCCTAAGCTCCGGCCCCTCGGACCGCCCGACGAGGGAGGAAAATGCACAAACAGGGACCGATCATCACCCCTGTCCCTGAGGAGGAGCTCCGCTGCCTAGCCATGGAGACGTATCGTGAGTAGGCACATACACCTACCCACTCCTCCAAGGTCCGCCATCCAGACATGGTGGCATCATACGAGCAGGTGTGCATCCCTTCCGGGCTCCATCAAGCACGTCACTTACGTAGGATGACACCTACCCAGCAGGCACCTTTCCCTGCCCAGGGTCGTGAAGCCCACCAACTAGACATGGTGGCGACCCAGCCCCTACAGGACCAGCTCCTAGCAGATGCTCCTGACGCCTACCATCCCGATGTGGTGGTCATCAATAAATTTCTCCATCCAAATGTGGCGAAAATTAATAGGCAGGAACGTCTCCCTGCCAACAAATGCCACCGACTCGATAAAGTTGGGAACCAATGTATGCAGGGCCTGCTCCTTGTAGATGTAAGTAAATTCCTCAATCCTGATGTGGCGGCAAACTGAGAGATAAACCGGCATATCATGGCAAAGGGGCAGACTCATTCACCTGCCCCGACATAGGAGAATTTTCAGTACCCACTGTTTACCGAAGGACCGGAGGAGGATATTCCTACTCCAATACCGGAATGAGCCTTCATACCCATTCTAGCCAAAGATGTATCTCTGCATATCCTGGCAATGATGGAGGACCAGGTATCGATCTCAGGTCATATCTTGCAGACTTTTCAGAATGTAATTTCATCAGTAGTAATAGCAAGGACTCGGGCCCGTGATCCCATCTCCCAAATTGAGGTGACTAATATAAGAGATGAGATAGCCTCCTCGGAGCAGATCTGTATCCCCTCTTCCTCCCAGGAGGCCCGTCGGCTATATTCTGCGACACAAGGGCAACCGGATCGAGCAGCTTCACTCATTCCAACTGTGGGACACTCTTCCATCACGGTGGATGCTCCAGATAAGGCATATATCCCTCATAAAATTCAATATGTTCATCGGCATATCCTGGCAGCATCACGGGACCCAATTAAAAAGGGACCCAAAGGTGAAGGTCGTTATCGACAGCAGACTGTCCCCGCTGCCCGCAAGAAAGAGCCCCGAACGCGCCGAAGGAAGATGGAAAATAAAGAGGGGGTTCATGACTCTACTCTGCTGAAATTTGGGGTTCCCCATGTTTCTAAACACATATAAAAGGCTTGAAACCCTGCCCGCCCATTACCATATTATGGGAGTGGCAGTAGTAGTTGTGAAGGTCATCCCCGCAATGTTGCTACTAGAAGCTATGAAGGTCCTCCCCAGAGCACTCACGGGGGCCTCTCCAATGGTTATATAATGATCGATCATGAGAGATTCTATTTTGATGCGAGTCATGAAAGCCCTCAGTGTGACCATAAGATCAAGCAGCAAGAAGGACCTCCACTTGTTGCGGTCCACCTTGAAGGTTCTCCCCGAGGTATACACTGCAAACACTCTATGTGTAGTGGGACCACAGATTATGATAGTATTCCTCTCTATTGTAGTCGCAACTGAGGAGGCCCTCCCCGCAGGGAAATCTCATCACGACAAGAAGGCCATCCCCTTGTCATAGCCTGCCCTGAAGGTCCTCCTCAGGGGTTACATTGCAACGACACTCCGTGCAGCCAGGCATCAGATCATAGTGGTAGTCCTCACCACTCTGATAATGGAGTTCCTCCCCATAGAGACGTCAAGCAATGAGAAGGACCTCCCCTCATTGCAGTACATTCTGAAGGCACTCCCCAGGGTGTACCCCGTAGACATTCTCAATGCGGTAGCTGTGATGGTAGTCCTCACCATTGCGGCAGCTGTGATGGTAGTCCTCGCCACCATGGCTGCCATTACGAAGGTCCTCCCCATGATGGCACTAAGCAACAAGAAGGTCCTCCCCTTATCATAGTGTATATTGAAGGTCCTCCCTAGGATACACACCGAACGTCAAAACATGATGGTCATCCTCACCATGATGAAAATTGTTGCGAAGACCGTCCCCGTAACAACGCTACGCAGCCAGAAGGTCCTCCCCTCGCTACAACACGCCTTGGAGGTCCTCCCTGGGGTATGCGCTGCAAAAGTCCTCTATGTTGTGAGGCATCAAGCAGTAATGGTTGCCCTCACCATTACAACACCGATAGAGGAGGCCTTCCCCATCTAGACACCGATCAACGAGAAGGCCCTCCCCTCATTACGGTACATTCTGAAGGCCCTCCCAAGGGTGTACCCCACAGGTTCTCTCCCTATGGAAGCTGTGATGGTAGCCCTCACCATCACGACCACCATTGCGAAGGTCCTCCCCATAGTGACATATCTTATCAATAGGAAGGTCCTCCCCCAGCCGAATCAAGTACAAAAAATCCCTCATATCCCGAGGAACTCAGAAGGATGGGATCGTGGATGTCATATTCCCAGATAGTCACCAAAGACACCTTTCTTCAATCAAGAGATGGTCCGGGGCCACGTTCATCTTCTGAACTGCCTCAGAATCACCCACACGATAATTCAACACCTACCGACCCCCTGCCTCCGGCCACACTATTGGTCAGCGTCTCAGTTGGGCTGACCAGGTAGATGAATCTTTATCAAATGAGTATGCTGACATGTTGCACCTGAGGAAAAGACTATACAGAGATGATATACAAGTCATGTTTTGGCCCACGACCACCTCTCAGTTCGACATACCCAGAAAGTTGTCAGAAGGATGTGGGAACGACATCCACTCCAATATATGGACAACCCTTTGCCGGAAGAAATCAAGCTCCCAGCCCTACGCTGGGTACGTCGACCATGTCAAGACAATAGGAGACCTCATGCATCACATCGACCTGGAAGATCTTCCTTCATCGCAGCAAAAATGACCCGAGATGAGTAAAGGAAACATGGTGTTAGCCTGCCTCCGTTCACTACACCAGCTGCGCCGCCTCATTGGTGATGCTCCGACGGGAGTCCATATTAGAGGATGGAGAGAGCATGGAGCTTTTCATTTCACTTCACTCCCCGCCCAGAAGAACCTGTTCGGTGTAGTGTCTTGCAACAACGTCACAACAAGGCAGCAATCGAGTGGGGTCCCTGTTCAGGAGAGACGACATGCCCAATAGAGTCAGGCCTTGAGTAAGTCCCAGAAGCATCAGGCCCGACAGGAACAAGACATTCAAGAACTCCTGAATCATGCCACCGAAAACATACAACATGCCTCTCACCTAAGAGAGGCCAATCAGCAGTCATTTCTTTCCTCCTCGGAGGGGATTGATTCATAAGTGAACTCGGCATCAGATCCAGTTCACCCCCGAATGGGAGCACACGAGATCAGGAAAGTAGCGATAGGAGCAGCCGCTACCGCAATCCAGGGTAAAACCCAGCCTGCAGGGCTGGGGGCATTTTTAATGACAAATTCCCCCGTAAGATCAATGAAAATGGGAAGAGACTCAACATCCAAGGAACGGAGCCAACCCCAGCCCTCAGGGTTGGGGGCATTTTTACCACCTCAACAACAACCTCCCCCACGTGAATTAGTATTTTCTCGTCTAGGGAGGACACTCAGAAGAGGAGGTTCATACCCTATCCCGTATTGTGAATCATCGTCCCCTTCAAGGGGAAGGCGTACCATAAGGTCGAATCAAAGAAATCTCTACATCACCCTTCTTCAATGAGACCAAAAGAAATCCCAGGATAGAAAGGGGAGGGCTAGTAAAAGGTGTGGGAGATCCAATTTCTATTTAGAAGATGACATCTCCTCCACCCCACGATATGAATCCATCAACGACATAGAGGTTAACCCTACGGGTGACACTAGAGATGATGCAAATTTGGATGGATCGGGATAAGATGGATCCAGTCAGGCTGTGACTCACAACGAACCACCGGGTGTACGCACCCAGAACCAAAGGGCCGCCCTCAATATGACCGCCCTTCCTGCTAACCCTCCTCCGCATACCTTGTGAGCTTCCAACAAGGATAAGAACAAAGGACCAGTTGCCCTTAACCTGCATTCTTCTCTTGATAAGTACAATCCATATACGCTTGAAGAGAGATTCGCTCGACAGGAAGAGGAAATGAAAAATTGAGGTGGCTTAACGCCGAACTACTCCAGAGGAACCGTCTTATGGAAAGCGTTTACCAAGAAGAGACACACATTGCACTACCAGAAAGTGCACCTCAAGGGCCAAGGTTTGCCCCGCCAGACGAAGCGCGGTCAGGGCCCCCGCCCAATGAGGCACCCGACCCATACAACTACCTAAACCTGGATTCGGATGAATACCAAGACTTCCCTCCACTTAGAATGAAACCGGAGCGAGTACGTCTGAACCCTCCGAAGTTGCCACAAACAGCATATGGACCCTTGGTGCCGGCCAAGATAGATCCTCAGACAATGCCTCAGGCTACACCCACCCAAGATCGGGCCCAACAAGATGTAAACCAGGGTGTCACAAACACAATCAAGGCACTGACAGCTCGATTGGATGTAGTGGAAGGTTGACGCGCTCCGATACAGCCAGAGCGGAAGCCCTACCTAGATTGGGTGAGCAACACACCACATCCACCCAATTTTGGGAGCCTTGTATTCCCTATTTTCAATGGATCTGGTGATCCGGAACAACATTTGATGCACTACACATCTTATTGTGACCCTATGATGGGGACTCTGGAAAAACAAGAAGTAGTGAAACTCAGATGCTTGATACGGACTTTGCAAGGATCTGCCTTCATCTGGTATACGAGTCTGCTAGCCCAGTCAATAAAGAGCTGGGAAGTCCTTCGACAGTAGTCCATGTTCCACTTCAGCTTGACATTTCCTAAAACAATAGTTATGACCTTGAGAATTGCAAGCCGAGGGATAATGAGAGGGTCTTGGATTTCATCGCCAGATGGAAAGGTCTGACCTACTCTCTGAACAGGCCAATGCCTCAAGATGAGATTCTTTCTATATGCATCGATAATCTTCGAGATGAGCTGTGAACACCACTCATACCAGTGGAGTGTACCACTGGCTTCTGCCATCTCTCGACCATTGCCTAGAGAATTGAGGACTCCCTACAGAGGACTAATCTGAAGTCCCGAATAGCCTCATAGGATCCTGCAAAGAGAGCAGCCAGAGCTAAAGCGTCCTCTGTCATGCTCAAACCAGCCTCTGCACCTGCTCCATCGCTCAGGCCTCCACATAATCATAAAGTGCCCCATATATATTAGTGGTCACCTCCGCCTAAGCGGGACGATTAGAGAGGATCGAAGCGGAACCGGTTTGAGGAATGAAGACACATGGTATACTCGTTTCAGGAGGACCAAGTCTGTGACTACTTCATCACAGCCATGAATTGAAACTTATTCCACCTCCTGGAGACAAGGAAACCCGAAGAAGTCGGCCACGATGATAGGACAAATTACTGTCCCTACCATCGAATGTTTGGGCACAATATTCAGGAATGCTTCGTCTTCAAATACCTCCTTTAAAGGATGGTAGACTCTGGGGCAGGTCAAGTTGGGACCACCCCCAGTGCATGTGACATATATTTCTACCACCGACTCCGAAAAAGGGGAGGGGTCACAAGAAGTCACAAGTAAGAAGGGGCAGAAATTTGATGACTGTATGACTCGGAAGATTGTCAACCGAGCTCAAGGCATACTCCGAGCTCAACTACGTCAGCCAGTGTTGCCTCCAACAGCCCCTAATGCCGCACAGCCGACAATACCGGCTTCACAACCCTCCACGAGCCGGTTATCTAGGCGTAATTTAACAGTGTGGAGACAAGTGCAAGAGGATCAGTCCACGATGAGGCCAAAGTTAGCCCCAACACTGTCATATTTTATGCCCCCAAACATGGCACCACAGGCACCGACCCACCAAACGGCACCATCAGGGACAACCAGCCAGGTTGACCGGTCACAGGACGAGGAGATAATCTTTGGTTCCATCAACATAATCCATTTAATGGAGTCTCTCCATGACAAGGGGTATGGTTACAAACCCAAGTTTCCAACACAAGGGGCCGAGAGGAAGAATCACAGAAGCAGGGGATACCAGGGGCGGCGCAGTCGCAGCTGAAACCAACCCTATGGTTTTACCACGGACCAAACTGTTAATATTGCGTAAACCCATAGGAGAGCCCTTCAACGGACTCAATAGAAGAATGAAAACCCATCCACTTCCACAAGTGGCCACTCTGGCCCCATCATTATGCGGTACCTGTCAGAGGAGGAATAAGTGTCTAGCCACCTTTTGCGCACAAACAGACCATCCAGGCCGAGTCCCTAGAACATGGGAACACTGTCGACCTCCAACCCCGCAGTCGGTCCCTCCTCGTTCCGTGCTCCAGCTCCCAAAGTTCCTGCTAAAACTCTCCCACCAATGGAGAAGCATCAGCTGCTGGAGCAAAAATACGGCATCCTTAAGTAGCTGGCATAAGTACCAGCCAAGCTGTCAATCTTGGATGCCCTGAGTTTGTCATCATACCTCAGGGAGGCGCTTATAGAAGCCATGCTCAGCCCCCATGAGTTTCAAGCTAAGGTAGCCGCCAACGAAATTTACCGGACGGAGACTGGCCTGACTGAATGCAATGCAGTGATTTTATTCACCGATCATGATGAATATTCCATTAAAAAAGGACACATAAAACCACTATATGTGTCTGAAAAACTAAATGATGTTGAGATCCGCAAATTCTTTTTTGACAATGGCTCTGGAGTTAACCTCCTTCCCCTACAAACACTTCGTAAGTTCGGCTGTAGTGCGGATGACCTAATCCCCTCAGCCACAACTCTGTTGGGTTACGATAAGAGTGAATAGAAGCCAATGGGATAAATCAAGATAAAGACCCATTTTAGAGACCTTGTCGCCTACTCAGGATTCCTGGTGGTATGGCAGAACACGGCATTCAATGCCCTACTTGGATGGTCGTGGCTCCATAAGCACATGTTCGTTTCTTCATTCTACTACTAGTGTATCAAGTATAGCATCAATGGGAAAAGTGGGACAATGCATACTGACAAGGCCCCTTTTGATCTCTCCGAGTCACACTACATTGACGTCGGGTTTTATGAGCAAAAGAAAAAGAAGCCTTCGCTCGATGGTGTCAACTGGATCCCTGCTCCAAATGGTCTGTAGATGGTTCCTGATGACCCCCTTAGGCAGCTTGGTGGATACTACGTACTGCCCATCAACCATGTTGAGAGTAGGGGTTCAAGCCCAGACACACACTCAGATGTCCTCATGACTTCAGCTATAACGGTCGAGCGTGACAATGTAGAAACGACCATTGACACTCAATTTGGAGGCATATACTTGAGTGAGGACACCCATAATGCCTCGCATCCAGACTCCCAAGAGCTCGTGCCAAGAATTCTCCCCCCGTCGGATCAAGAGGATGAGGATTTGGAGGAAGAGGTGGAAGATCTCAGGGATGCACCTCCCGCATTTGAGGAAGGTATATCCACCACTGTAGACGAACTCAGGGAAATAAACCTGGGTACCAAGGAAGACCCAAGGCCCACTCTCATTAGTGCAGCCATGTCTCCCAAGGAGCACGAGGTATACACCTCTTTCTTATGGAAACATCGAGATTGGATTGCATGGGATTACATTGAAATGTCGGGAATCAATCCCGAATTGGCAACACACCACTTAGGTCTTCCAGAAGACCACTGGGCCTATAAACAAGCCGCCAGAAGAACGCACCCCTCACATGCTGCCAAAATAGTGGCTGAATTCGATAAGATTATTAAAGCATGATTCATTTGGGATGTCCAATACCCCATTTGGTTGGCCAACATTGTCCCCATGAAGAAAAAGAACGGACAAATCCGCGTCTGCATCGATTTCAAAGATCTCAATCGGCATTTCTCGAAAGATGATTTCCCGGTCCCGATCACCGAGTTATTAATCAACGCAATAGCCTAGTACAAGGATATATCCTTCCTGGACGGTTGTTCTAGGTATAATCAAATCCGGATGGCCTGAAAAGACGAAGAAGCCACTACCTTCAGGGCCCCCAAGGAGTATTATGCTACAGGGTCATGCCCTTTGGTCTCAAGAATGACAGTTCCACATATCAACGCTCCATGCATTGTATCTTTAAATTGTTCCTCGAGAGATTTTTCAAATGATACGTGGATGACTTGGTGGTCAAATCAAGACAGTGCTCAGATCACCTGTCAGACCTTGAAACCATATTCATCAAACTCCGACAACATAGCCTAAAGATGCATCCGTTGAAATGCGCCTTCGGGGTTACCTCAGGGAAATTCCTTGGCATCTTCGTGCGCCATCGTGGCATCGAAGTCGACCCTGAAACGACAAAGTCTATCCTTGGTTTACCACCTCCCCGAAATCTCACTGAGTTGAGAGGATTCCAAGGACACCTGGCCTACATTAGGTGGTTCATAGCCAACCTGATGGGAAAATTTCTGCCCTTTAATAGGTAAATGAAAAAGGGGGTTATGTACCAATGGAGAGATTATTTCCAAGAGGCGTTCGACAGCCTAAATAAGTAATCTTGAGCCCGCCAGTGCTCGTGTCCCCGATTGAAGGAAGACATCTCATCCTATACATGAAAGCCCTAGAGCGGTCACTGAGAGCCTTCCTCACGCAGAAAAATGACACCGGCAGTGAAAACAGTCTCTATTACCTCATCTGAACCATGATCAATGCTGAAACTCGATACTCAAACATCGAGAAGAGTTGTTTGGCCTTGGTCTCCATAGTTAAAAAATTGGGACATTATCTGCAGCATCAGGAAGTCCATTTGGTCTCGCGTAGTAACCCGCTCAAGTACATCCTCAGCCGCTCGATACTGACCAGGCACCTATCCCGATGGGCAGTCATCCTGCAACCGTTTGACATCCGGTTTGTGGCTCAAAAAGCCATTAAAGGCCAAGCATTAGCAGATTTTCTGGTAGAGCACCCCTCAATAGGGACCACCGCACCGGACATTGAGCTACCTAATGAAGATATATTCTTGGTTCAAGAGTAGCTCCCAACATGGGAAATGTACTTCGACAGCGCAGCATGAATCCTGGCAGGGAAAAGGATGGAGGATCCAATGTTTAACAAGGTATGTTTGGGGATAATACTCATGTCCCCAGAAAAGGAAGTCTTTCCATATTCCTTCCTCCTGTAAGAAGGATGTACGAACAATGAGGTGGAATATCAAGCCCTCATTGCAGTCCTGGAGCTCGCACTCTAGGCACAAGTACAACACCTTAAGGGAAAATATGACTCGAAACTGGTCATCAAGCATGTCAATGGCGACTATGCTATTATAAAGGAGGAGCTGATTCCCTTGTTTGACCATGTCTGAGGGTTACTGGCGGAATAATCTACAGAACCAACATTGACCTATAGTCCCTGTCTCAGAATGTCCAGGTCGATGCATTAGCCAACACGGACACAAACCTAGATGACTGAGACCAGGATAAAACAGTTATCAGTATTTCTCATCGTTGAATGGTCTTGCCGTTTGTTCATACTAAGACGGAGGAAATCAACGAAGTCAGTCCTGTCATCGAGCCATATGCTCCCGCCACTGGCTAGATGACCCTCATTGGAAACTACCTTCAAATGGGAGAAATTCCACCAGATAGGGCTGAATGAGAGAAAATACAGATAAGTGAAATTTACTTTGTCCTATATAGAGACACATGTCAGTGAGAGGTCCTCTACAAACGAGGCCTCGATGGAGTCCTCCTCAGATGCATTGATGTAAAATAAACAGATTCCATCATAACTGAAGTGCATGCCGAAGTATGTGGAGCACACCAGTCAGGGTCCAAGATTTCCCATCAGGTTCGAAGGCTTGGGTACTATTGGCCCGCTGTGGAACGAGATTGCGAGAACTTTTCCGCAAAATACCACTCATGCCAAATTCATGCTAACATCATTCACAGCCCCCAAAGTTACTTCCTCAGGCCAAGTACTCCTAGCCATTTTCCATCTGGGGAATGGATGTCGTGGGGCCATATCCTCCTGCCATGCCCAAACAATTGAAGTATATCCTCACAACAACCGACTTCTTTTCCAAATGAGCAGAAGTTGTACCCCTCAAGGAATTCGGGTCAAGAGACATTGTTAGCTTTGTGAAGACCAACATCATCACTATATTTGGCATCCCTCATACCATACTGACGGATAACAACACTAATTTCTTCTCTGCTGAATTGGAGAAATTATACCAAGATTATGGTATCAAAGTTAACCACTCATACCGCTACCATGCAGTGGCCAAAAGATAGATAAGGGCTTTTAATAAGACCATGTCCAACATTCTCCAAAAAATAGTTGACAAAGACAAGAAATCATGGGCGGATAAAATTCTTCATGCATTGTGGGCTTATCGAACCACAATCCTCAATACTACTCAGGCTACTCCGTACTCATTAGTATACGGAACGGAAGCGGTCCTGCCCATTGAGCTCCAATTTCCCTCACTCTGTGTTTCCGTTTGTGATCAGTCATCCAACGATGAGAAATCAGAAAAACGACTAGGTGAATTGGAACAACTGGATGAGAAGAAGTTGCACACTTTTCAGCATATAGAAGTATATCAGAACCAGATCGCATGAGCCTTCAATAAAAAGGTTTGTCTTCGGTCTTTCTTGGAAGGAGAATTGGTGAAAGTCCTCCAGACCCCAATGATACCTGGAAAGAAGCCTCCAAAGCTGGATCCCAAGTGGGAGGGACCATATGTTATTCACAAGGTCTACTCCAACAGAGCATATGCCCTGATCTCCATGGACAGGAAATTCACTACCTCTCCTACAAATGCGATATTTCTGAAGAAGTATTTCGCATAACCAAAATTAGTTTTCGTCTGATATGCAGGACGTTAAACTGCCAAGTGCCTTTCATCCAAGCTGCAGGACATTAAACTGCCAAGCACCATTCATCCGAGCTACAGGACGTTAAACTACCAAGCCTCAACGGTCCAAACTATATGACCCTAAACTAAGAGTACCTCATCTTCACCGCACGACATTAAGCAGCATGGATTTCAGAGAACTACATACGACTTGATTCCTACCTTCACATGATATGTAGTGACGCCATGGTCTCCCATCCTGGCCTAGAGAAGCCAACAATTTTTTTTAAAATGTTCTCTTCCCCCGTGTACGGAACACACCTACACGGGGTTTATTCCCCGTCCTCACCGCATGATGTTAAACTACATGGATTTCAGAGAACTACGTATGGCTTGAATCCTACCGTCGTATGATATGTAGTGAAACCAAGGTCTCCCATCTTGGCCCAGCCACCCCAACAGAAAAAAATTCCCCCTTCCCCCTGTACGGACCAGTCCTGCACGGGGTGTATCATCCTCTAAAAAACTACATTCGGCTTGATTCTTGCCCTCGTAGGATATGTAGTGATTCCAGGATTCTATATCCTGGCCCATCCATCCCCAAATAAATTCAAAAAAAATTCCATTTTCCCCCGTTTACAGATGAACCCTGCACGAGGTGTGTTTCTCGTCCTTACCGCATGACATTAAACTGCACGGATAAGAAGGATTTAAAAATTCCCTTTTCCCCTGTGTATGGACCAGAAATTCACGGGGTGTATTCCTCATCCTTACCGCATGACGTTAAACTACATGGATAAGAAAAATAAATATGCCCCTTCCCCCCGTGTAAGGATCAGACCTTCATGGGCTATACTCCAAAAAGAACTACGTGTGGCTTGATTCTGGCCCTCGTAGGATACACAGTGATGTCGTGATCTTATTTTCTAGCCCAGCCACCGATAAAAGAAAACACAGATATATAGACTCCTCGTCCTTATCACATGATGTTAAACTTCATGGAATCCCCTTTTCACGTCAGTTCACCTTCATTCTCACCGCACGACGTTAAACTGCACGGACTTCATCCTCACCGCATGATGTAAAACTGCACGAACTTCATTGCCACCCACCTAAGATATACGGTGAAATGAGATGGGAATACTCATTGCACATTTGGATGCATCCACTCCATACATCAGAATCTACGACCCTGATAATTGTGGATCTTCATAACCATTCATGGCCATCAGAAGTGGAAATTTATCGACCCGTGGATACCTTTGCATGACTATGCATACCATGACCTCAGCAGCTCTACATATTGATAGCCCATGTACTGTCTACCAAAGACAATACTTCCTCAGGTTATACTCTTCCTATCTCCGTATGCTTACCGGCCTTAGATCCCCCATATCATATCTCCATATCAAAAAATTTATGGAGAAGTGGTTTACATGTTCATTCCCCTCTCACATCCAAACGTTTCCAAGGTATCCCTACCTTTTTAGCCTATGTATCCACCCATGGTTCACCTAAAGATCTGCATCTACAAACATCAAGTCAGGGCTAGGCTACTTTGAATCGATGGGAAATTGTGGTGAAGATGTTTCCTATATTCTTGGACACCATTATACCCATATGCCGAACTCTGTACTGTGAGAAATCTCGGATCTTCATAACAATTCATGGCCATCGGGAGTGAAAATTTATCGACCCGTGGACACCTTTTCATGACTATGCATACCATGCCCTTAGTGGCTCTGCATATTGATACCTCTGGCCCATCTACCAAAGGTAAGATTTCCTCTGGCGATACTCTTCCTAGCCTTGTACGCTTACCGGCCTCAGAGCCCCCATACTATACCTCCTAATTCGGGAAACCCTAGAGTTACAGTTTACACCCTCATTCCCTCACACTTGTTCAAAGTACACTAGAGCCTCCTAACTCAGTAGACTTCTGAGTAATTGTAGCAATAGTCACCTAATGGTCCAAACTCTATGACCGTTAAACTAAGAGTACCTCGTCCTTACCGCATGACGGTAAAATGCATGGAGTAAAGGTACACCCTATGCGCAAAATAAATCTGCGCAGTGAACTCTTCGAGTCTTAACAACAACCAGGGTTGAACATCCCTGACATGTCCAGATATTTTCTTGCCAAATGACAGACTTCATGGCCCGATCAATCGCGGATCCTCATAATAATTCATGTCCATCGGAAGTGGAATGTCACTGACTAGTGGAAACCATTGCATGACTATGCATACCATTCCCTTAGAAGCTCTTCATATTGATAGCCCCAGGCCCGTATACCAAATGCAAGATTTCCTCATGCGATACTCTTCCTAGTCCCGCATGGCTATCGGCCTCAGAGCCCTCATATCATCTCTCTTGATCCAAGAATCCCTGGATCCACGATTTACATCATCGACCCCTCTCCACATCTTGTACATGCCGAGATATTCATGCCCAGTTACATTCTAATCAAGAGTGGCCTTTACGACCACATCCTTACCACATGACACCAAAACTACATAGAGAATGTATTTTCCACTTGACATGAAACTCCAATGACCAAGAATTAAACATCTAGGGAAATGCCTCAAACTACAAGCATTTTTATAGATTTAAAAATGCCCTTGTCCTTACCGCATGACGTTAAATTGGACAGAATTCAAAAAGACCCTTTGTCCTCGCTGCATGACGTTAAACTGCACGGTCGAAACTGTCTTGGGTTCAGTTGAGAATGGAGGCTTTATTATGTCCCTTAGTGCATGAGCTAGACCTACACAAACCACATTATCACACTAGCATGAGAAGGGAAGGATTCACCCATTCCCAAGTGGTTTAGCCTAGATGTTTCTCCCGTATCCAGGCATCCTCTTTTCATAAGCCATACTCTGTACGTAGAAAAGCCGAACCCTCATAAGCCACCCCCGGTGGTCCAAAATCCCATCTTCCCTGAAGTTTCCTAGCTATTAGGAGAATAAAATCATTGACTTAAGGACACCTTTTAATGACTATGCATAACATGCCCTCAGCGGCTATGCATATTTATTACCCCTGGCCCGTCTAACAAAGGCAATATTTCCTTAGGCAATGATTCTCTCCATACGCCTCTTGGCCTCTGAGCCCGCATGTCCATCCCGGGATTCGAAAACACTCTAAGCTACAGTTTACCAACCTCTTTCACAACCCTTCTTGAATATGGTGGAGTGTCTCTAATGAGATTATTGAGAACTAGGGGAAGTCATCCCACTTTAAAGAACGTCCCAGCTACATGACTTTAAACTGCATCAAGCTCCAATCATCCACTGTGCTAACTAAATGCATTGGACAGGGAACCTGGGTCCACATGCCTGATTAATACAGGTGTTCTCAAACCCTTTCAGACATCACACACCCTTTCCAAGCCACCTCTGGTGTTTTTTCGTAACTCTCCAAGCTACCCATGGTGGTTTCGATAAGCTGGAATTCCTTAAAGTCCTCAGGCCATCAGAAATGGATAGTCATTGACTTAAGGACACCTTTGTACAACTATGTATACCATTCCCTCAGCGGATCTACATATTGATCACCTCTAGCCCATCTAACAAAGGCATACTTTCCTTAGGCGATGCTCTTCCTACCTCTGCACGCCGATACGACTCTCATGCCTTGAGATATGCCCTTCACGTCATTCAGATCTAGACATTTCCCCCCCCCCCACATGCGTCTAAAAGGTATTGAGACATATTTTAATCAACCAAACCTCATTGGGGCCCTCACCCCACCTTATCTGGTCAAATCTGTTCGACCTAAAATATCAGAAATGCTAGTCTTGATGGTGGTACATTAAACCGCTCACAAAAAGAGGCGCAAAGTCCGTTAGGCCGAAAAACCAAAAAGGGAGAACTAAGAAAAAGCTGAGCCTTACCCGCTGGGTCCACACCAAATGTTCCCAGGAAAGATTAGGGTATTAAAAGAAAAGACAAAAAGTTTGTGCGGTTTTTTTGCAAAACCTTAGCAATAGAAAAACTATGCTCTCTAGATCCCATGGTCCAGGAAAAAATTAGAGCTTGTATCTATTTTATCATTTTTCTGAATTATGATCAATTCTGATTCATTGAGTTGTTACTTAAGAAAAAATTGTTCCAGTAATAATCAAACTTTATAGCAAGGAAATATCGACATGGATTGCATTCCGTTTGGACAAAATTCCTTTTGGAAAAAAGGGAGGAAATCCACAAGTTGGGGCCTCTCCCTCACAACAACAAAAGAGATAAAATAGAGTGTACAGGAATGGATCTGACAGTCACAAAGGAGCCTAGCTTGCTCTCTCCATCATATCGAAAATCGTGCGGTGAAGGTTGTTGCAAGTCTGCTCTATCATGGCCTTCTCCCTAGCCTCATCTTTAGCCACTGAACGAGTATGCCTCACTGTTATTTGGAGGTCATTGATCCCTTTCCTGGTGGCTTCAAGGTTACCAGTCAGAGTTGACAAATGATCCCTATGCATCAGCACTACTCGAGCCTCACATTCACAATGTTCGGTAGATGGGGTGATTGCCTAATCATGAGAGCCCGCATCCTGTACTATCAGCAGATGGAGTTTCATCATGGCCTCCTCAAAGGATCGGGTCCCGCAATGAAAGGAAGCGAGGTGAGCAAGTTTGTGTTCACTAGAGGAAACTTCCCCATGGGAAATGACAACCTGGAAAGCGAGAAAATGAAACTACTGATAGTCAAAGACACTTGACCCCAAACCCAGGAAAATTTGCCAGAGGGATTCAGTTTTAGTAGCCATCTCAGCCAGAGGAGTTTCAGCAACAATCTCGCAAATTCAGGGCCAGTCCCACCTTCGCACTACTCGGTGGTCTGCCATGACATGAGGATATTTTTTATCCTCTCTAGATAGCACAAGAATTAAGTCTGGAATTATAACTACTGTAGACATGTGCACGCTAGAAGATGGTTCCGAAGTTGGAAGGTCTGAAGCTTCTAACCCTGGTTCTGGCTTGGGAATCAAATTGCTAAGTCCGGTATCGGCCAGAAAAGCCTCAGGATTTGTCTCGTTGAGACCTGAATCCCCAGGGTCATCCTCCTCCGCATCCAAGAAGGTTGGGTCTTTCTGAACTTTGGCCACAAATGGGTTAGAAAAGGAAAGTACCCTGAGTCGCTTTGACCTTCGATCCATCATTCGGTCCTCCTTCAATGCCGATGAGGAAGGTGTGGTAGGCATAGTATCCGCAATAACTCTTGATTTGGGAACATGCCGGACAACCTTCCCCAGGATCCCATTGGGATAATGCTTTATCCACATTCTTGCATGCTCCATGGATAGGCTGGCAGCCGCACCAATTCCAGGAAAGGGAATGCTTGTGACAGATCTCTCCCACATCAACACCAACCACCATTGACGGAGAGTGGCTGGGTGCAGTCCTCGGGCCTGAGTATGGAGAAGGGAAACTTGGAGATGCATACATCTAAACTGGTGTGAAAACGATATGGTGCGTACAACTCACACGGAGAAACCCCGTCAATCCGCGCGGACGAAAACCCGTCCCATAGTGAAATCATGTAAGAACGTTCCTCTAGGCTCCCCCTGTGATTGTCAACCACGACGCCGTAAGGGGTGGGGTAGGGAGTGAAAGCGAACTGGGAGATGTCACTCAAAAGCTTGACGACTTCATCAGAGCTGAGGGACTTCAATCAAACTCTATCTATATCAAGTAGGGAAGGTCGAAAGGTAGGAAGTGGGATGGCTGTGTTATGACAATACTCATAAAATCTGCAATGGTTCAATATCCATCCATAAAATAATTGAAATGGCCCACTCAGGTGGTAGGGTGACACACCCTCGTGCATATGGCTCAGTAATTCGTAGATACAAGCCAAAGTGGGCACAACCAGATTCACCGGGCAGCCTCTCGCCAGCTCAGCTGCCATCATTAGGGTGCAAGCTCTGACACCTGGGTTGATATCCCGAGATAGGAATATCCAACAACTCAAAAACATGGCGAAAAGACCTTCCATCCTAAGCATAAGTGGCACATCGAGGAACACCTCATAACCCCATTAATGATAGTCACCTTCCTCCAAAACCGCCCAATAGGAACCTGAGATAGTTCGTGATTTTTGAGAAGGATGAGTCCTAGGGCGCTTGATCTTCAGCACAGGTCCTTCCATATTCAGAAATAACCCTATTTAGGTGCTATAGGGAATAAGAGAGCAGGAACACAAGGGCTGACCCAGTAACCGCTCTTCCAGGACTAGTAGATCCCTCACTAACGAAGGCACCTGTTTGACATCGTCCCATGCGTCAGGAGTGGGCAAAAACTCATCATACATATCACCAATGATTAGAAGCCCTCCCGGTTGGTAGATGTCCCATAAACTAATACCAACATCACCATGGGAAAGGTGGAAAGTATTAGTGCTCTAACACCAGCGACTAAGAAGGTCAGGCAGGATCGAAGATGGCGGGTAAACAGCAAACTCAGAAGCCCACACTG
The DNA here is from genome assembly GCA_963277665.1 of Viscum album. NCBI lineage: Eukaryota > Viridiplantae > Streptophyta > Magnoliopsida > Santalales > Viscaceae > Viscum > Viscum album. Next base: position 244,950,244 of record OY728167.1, on the reverse strand, counting down.
CAGAGTACAGATTGACTGCTTCTTGTGACTCAGGAAATTCTCGGCAATGATGATGTACCCAGAAGGCCCATGCCCAGTCATTTGAGAAAATCCCACTAGACCGAAGATCCCACTTAGTAATCCACCCCGCGTCAGGATCCACTCAAGCAAGGTTGACTATGGAAGGGTAACTCTTGAGGACGACCTCTTGAGAGAAGTCTTGAGTATACTGATCACTTTGGGTCCAAATAGAGCCTCTCAGGATTAAAGTGTCTTTTGGATCAGAATCAGAGATTATCTCCCCCGATTGGGTGAGGTTCACCTGAACACACTTTGGCGGTGCTTCCAAGAAAGGAGACGGAAGACCTGAGAAGGTAGGGGGATAGGGACGTCGTCTAGAAGACTGAATCCATAAAGCGGAAGCCGATTTGATATTGGATAACCCAGGAGCTCAGGAGAGAGAAATTCTTTCAAGACACCATCATCGGGAATGATGGATTGACTAGGGTCATCTTTGATGCTCTCAGCTCTACTGTAACACCCCAAGATTTCATAGTGTGTTATTTCTTCAAAATAATTCAATAACTTGCACTACACGCAACACTGAGTTCAAGTGCACCATGACTTACCAAACAAGCCGTTCAAAAGAGGTTATGAATATTATTAACTAAATTTTAAACTATATATAATACTTATAATTTTAAAATCCATATTATGAGTTTCCTAGACATAATGTAAGAACGAATTCATTTTCAGTATTGCACTTTTACCAACTTTTAATAGTGAACCCTTTTTGAATACAATATTTTAAACTTTTTGACTAAATGGGGACATGAAAAATTTAAAATGAAACATCCCAAGCTTCCACGGTACACTTTCCTTTGAATGATACAGTAGCGTGTGTTGTACGCAACTTCGAGTTCTAACACACACCGCAACCAATCAAACTAGCCGTTATGAATAGTAATACCTAGTTTTTGAAATTATATATATTTTATATTTCCAAATGGACTTCATTTTTGGATTTGGAGTATCGAATTTATCCTAAGGTGAAATTTTTGTACTTTTCGGATAACTTTCATATTTTGATGAATAGTGAAAATTACTAAATTTTAATTAAAAACAACTTTTTTAATCAAAATAATTAATAGTGATAAATTATGAATTTGAGTGGTTTTAAATTATAATTAGAATATATTTTTACCATTTTATCCAATGGTGTTAATTAGAATTAATTTCACTTTGAAATTGGACCTAAACATTTGTCAATCTTTTGATATATATTGTTTCTTAAAAATACGCTATTTGTTGTGACAACGGGAATTAATTATAAAATTAATTAATGCAACTTATATGTTTGGAATTTTTTAAAATAGACATCTTTTTTGAATTCGGAATATCAATTATATCTTAGGGTGAAATTTTGGCATTGTTCTGAAAAACATCAATTTTTGATGAATAGTGAAACTACTAAGTGGTAGTTAAAAAACTGAATTTTTCATAAAACTTAATTTTACTGCTTCTGTGATTGAAATTTCGAAAATCCGAGATACACGGTTAATATCAAGAAGTAAAATGTGGTTCAATGAGATGAAAATAATTTTTGGTGAATAGTAACTTTTTACTTTTATTTACCACGGTTAAAAGTAAATAGGGTAATTAAGGGTAAAAATTATATTAATATCACCCTAACACATGTCCTAATTCTATTGGACAAGTGTATCTCAACCAAAAACAAACTTAGGAATAAAATATTATCATTTACGTCCACTTGGATTAGATTAGGACATTTATTATTATTTAATTCAAAGAAGAGTTAAAAAAGTTAAAATCAAGGTTTATTTACTAAAACATTTTTAATATAGGGTTATACAAAAGATAAATTCGATTGTAAATATTCATTAGAAATATAATAATATTTCCTACATAATTAAATTTTATTTATAATTTTTATACATTAAATAAGTTAATTTATTTATGACACAATGATGATGCATTAATTACCATAATAGTGAAAATTTAAAATAATTGATATTTTAAATACCTAAATAAATATAATTTGAGACTTTTAATGAATTACACTAATTTTAGAGGATAATATGGCATATTAGGATGGAGTTAATTTACTTTGTTCAAAGTAATCATTCTGTTATGAGTTTCAAAAAAATCAACATTTGAATAGTGTCAAAATTGACATAAAAGAGTTTTTAAAACAAATATTATATTATTAATTGATATTAAATTCCTAAAATTCTAAGGTTCTTCCAAGAGACTTATATCATAATAGGTGTATCATTAATGGACCACTTAGGGGTCTCTTGGATTTATATAGTAAGTTTATTAGCTATATAATATAAAAATACAAAGTGACATGGTAAATGTCAAACTAATTAACTAAGAGTTAAAACTAAAAGATAAGGTTAATATAGTAACCCAAACCTGTATAAATTCTATTGGTTGAATTTTTTTAGACCTATTCCACACCTTTAACTTTGAATAATAAACTTTGGAGCCATTAGAAACCGATTATGAATTTTTTATAAATTAATATTTCTAGCTTTTCCAAAGGTACCCCTCACCCCTCTTATAAAAGGGCACTCCTCCTTCTCATTTATTCACACCTTCAAAGCCTTTTGGTTCGGCCAAACTCTGGAAAAATACTCTCCCAACATCCCTAACTACATCCTAGAGGCCTTAGTGTGATCAGAAAGCCATCCTAAGGATCCCTTTTGATCAAATCAAAAGGAAGAACCCGAAGAAGAGGTAATGATTTCACCACCCTTTTCCAAGTTCCTTTCTTCTTCCACTTCTTCTTCCTTTGTTGTTACCATTCTAAAATAATAACTCCAGTATCATATATATACTGTTATTTTATTATAAATATGGTACAACCATATTCAGTATTCTATCCACCCTTTGAATAACTTGTCACCATACGTGCGTACGTACGACTTACCGTCTCCACGTCGTGGTGTAATTGCTATACAATATATTATTATTTGGATGGGTATAATAATGATATGTAACTCATGTAAATAATAAATATAACATGATAATGATTCTGTATATATGATATAACAAACATTTATATACTATTTTAATATCAAAAGAATTATATAGTCGCTCGGGCGTACGTACGGACTACCGTCTCCACGAACGCGATGAGATTCATTATCCATCGTATCCATTCAAGTATAATTCTCATTTTATGATTAATAATAGTATCTAAGGACTTGATATCATTCTGGATATGAATAGTATACAACCTATCCATTACAAACATGGCTTACGTAACAAAACATATAAAAGAAAACGAGTAAGTTAACACCCGAAACAACGATAATACTAAGATATTATTAACAAATCAATGTTAAAAGATCATATATGATATCATATTAATTTATATGATTCTTGTATAATTTAATAACAATTATTTCACCATTATACAGGAGTTTAACCTACCTCAACCAAGGAAAAGTACATGGTAAGGGTTATTTCACAATATCTTCATTATCCGAGGTTGTTTATACGTAATAATCTTCTGGGATCTCTTTATCATCCACATCCCTGTTTCTTCAAAATTTATTTCAAAACATTATTACTATTTACAAGAATATTGGTTAAAGTCATTTATACCCTTGTTTTACTTTTTATAAGTGGTTTATAAAGGAATCTTTCCGTCGTTTTCCAAACAAGGCGCTTTTTAACCATTTCGACAGAATTAAGGTAAGAATGTTTTTTAAATTATATGGCGGGTGCGGTTATTTTCCACCGTTATAAAATCGTCGAAGCTTCCCTTACAAGATTATAAGAATATTTTCAAATTGAATGTATTATTTTATCATTATGTTACTTTTAAAATGATTTCAAGAAAAAAGAGATATTTCTCTAAAATAGTTTTGATTTCATCTATGTCAACATCCTTTGATGGATTTTAAGCTTATTTGATGTTGATTTATTATGATACAAAAAATACCTATTTTATTGAAGTCTTTGTGATATTTTTGACTGTGGATAAGTTATTCTTATGTCAATCATGGTTTTTGTTTAAAGTATTGACAATTTATAAGTTATTTTTAATCCAAATTTTTATGTTATATTTCAACCTTTCATTCAGATGAATGTGTTAGACAAGTATGTTCCGGGTTGGGAACCGGTAAATGTAAGCCCTACGGTTTGGTCTCCGGTTATTAGAGGAACTCCAGTTTGGTCTCCGGTTATTAGAGGCACTCCGGGATGGTGTCCGGTTATTAGAGGCACTCCGGGTTGGGTTCCGGTTACAGTTAGCACCAAGGTCTTGGGACGAGGCCTTGACCAAGAAATTAAAGTTCAGCATTATGCATTCCATCATTATGAATGTGGTTATTGATATTTCATGTGATTATTCGATTAGTAGAATATCCATGTGAATAAGTAAATGGCATTATTTCATTTTTATTTTGCCATACTATGTTTAAGTTCAAGTTTAAAAGGCTTTTTTTTAGTTATACATTGCCTTAAAAGTTTATGCTTATTTTTGAAAGTTTCTGCTATATTGTTATCCTTACTGGGCATTTGAGCTCACCCCTTTTCTATGTTTTATTTTTCCCAGGATGTGAAGAATTAAGTTATGAATGAACTACAAGGATAGTATGTGGGGATATGAGTGTGGAATATGGAGACTATGTTGTTGTAGTAGTTTTTCACTTTGTGATGTAATGTAAAAATTTATGAATATATCTAGTGTTTCCAAGGCTACTAAACCAATCGGTCTTTCAAGATTTTATCTTTCTTGTGATCATGCCAAGGTAATGTAATAATGCACCGAATCTGGGTAACTCGGGTCGGGGCGTTACAGTTGGTATCAGAGGAAGTTTAGTACAAACCTTGGAAACTAGATTTAGGTAAACTCTGATTAGAGCACATGGACCTAAGATGGGCCTTGAGGATTAGTATAGAATAACTTCCTAGAATTTTGGTATTGTAGAGATTTTGTGAGTTTTCCGAGCAATACATACCTGTCTGGATACGAGCAGGTAGAGGCGGCTCTGGCACAGATGTACCTAGGGGTAAAACCCGAAAACACCGCTTTGAGCTAGACTCGAACGGGAACTGGTGCATGACAACGGGCCTTGCTGCACTCTTGGTTACGACACTCCCGGGGGATATGCTTAGGATAATTATCATTTTCTTTACAACCCATTATAAAGGGTTTATGAGTATATACTTCCTCAAAGGAGACATTTTTATGATTATGGATTATATCCATAAACTATTTTATTTATGTTATGTGTTTTACAAGTTTGGGATTAGGTATTGTTATTCATAAACTAATCTAGTGTATGCCATTGTTTAGAAATGGCGCCGAGTAGAAGGAATGATAACTCCAGCAATGCACATAATCCAAAGAGAAATAAGGATCATATCTATCATGGTCTTAAGCCAGAATATATAAGATAAATAGTCTCCCATGTATTATTATCATATGAAGAAATAATATAATGTGTTGATAAGATAAGTAACGATTTTACTGAGTCCTATGGATTTTAAGGGAAGCAAGAGAAGAAAAGGATGGAAGAGAAAAAGATGGATAAAGGGAAGAGGGAAAAGAAGAATTTTCCCATATGTGATAACTGTGGGAAGAAGCACCCTGGAACTTGTCTGAAAGGAATGGGAGTTTGTTATAAGTGTGGAGGAAAAGGGCACAAAGTACGTGACTGCAAGGGTAAGAAAATGGTTTCAAATGTACAATGCTTCATTTGCAAGGAGTTTGGACACTACGTGTACCTATTTCCTAGTCATCAAACCATGCCGCAAATGATGCTATTGGATAATAATCAAGTTATGATACTACCACAGATGAAGAGGAATGATTAGAGTTATTATGTTGATTATGTCAATTGAGTGTTGTATCAATAATGTACTTGTTATAATAATTATGGAGTATATAAGGATTGTACTGCAGTACTATTTCATTAAGGACTTGAGATTGTGTGGAACAAAGAAAAGTGACTCAATAGCAGGATAAATTTTTGGAAAATATATGGTTGAGAGAATGATAAACCATAATATAGTTCTGATACCGAGGTAGTGATTTTGGAATAATACATGATTTATTTGGATAAATTATATTGGATATTCTTGACTACCTTGAAATTGATTAATGATTTGTATATTCGATCATTGTTGGGGTTTAAAACATTTTTGGATTGATGAAGTATATCCAGCATTCCATATGGAATAAGGGAGCATGAATGTAATCAATAAGGAATACGGTAATTCAGGATGTTTCAGTGTATTAAAAGAATACATGATGAAGGTATTCATATGCTATTACGGGGTAAGAAGGATCTACATTATGTTTACCTTCCTTATAAATTTTGGACTGTGAGTTTGGACAGATGTATTTTGGATAGTTCTAGTTTGGATTATTTTGGATTTCCACAAAAGGATAACCCGGAGGTCGGGCGGCAACCCGTCACGTCCGGCAAGGCCGCGAGACTTGAACCCGAAACCAAAGGGCGACAAGGGTGTATCACCTACCACTGGCCCACGAGATGTCCTGGATTAAATAATGTAGTTTTTTTAAAATGATCCGGTAGATGAATTATAAATTCGTTTATTTTGGAACCCTGTATGAATAGTATAAATAGATTTTTTTTACGTTCTATTATCTTTTAGAGCGAAAGATGAGTTTGTGGTAGAAATTTATTAATGGATAAAACTCTAATTATAAAGTAAGTATATATCCTTATGATCTTAGCCAATCTCATAAATAAATTCATCAACATCAAGAAAAGGAACTTAGATAAAAAATGTTGTCTTAGATGGTGCCTTAAATCATCACTAATTTATGGCTTTGGGATTGTTGGCCTTTTCATAGCCATGTTCTCTACCACTCTACATCAGATAATTGATGGTTAGATTTCTATTCCATATCCATATTTTCCTACATGGAACCCTAGTAGGAGTTATTTTCGGTAATCTTCATACTTTCCACTCTTTATTTTAAATAGAGGCCCCATTAATTCATTTTTCGATGTGGGATTTCAACTAAGATATTTTGAAACGTCAAAAATTTGTTATCCTAATAACTTATGTTTTGTTGAATCGATGGTATTTTAAATCATCATTGATTGATGAATTTAAGGAACTCAATTTTAAACTTGTTTGTGATTGATGACCTCAATCACTACCTATAAATATTTACGTTTTTCCTCCAATTATATGTCTCTAATTTCCACCAATGTTCTCATAATCGAGATCATAATTTAGTGGTGACCCTTTCATTTTTCTTTTCCTCATTTTAAGGCAAAATTTTAGTAACCCAATTTCCGATGTGGGTTTTCCCACAAAGATATTTTTTATTTTCAACCTTTTATTTTTGAAGAACAATTTCAAATTGCAAGGATGCAATTTATTGAAGGAGCGGAGAATGTAACACCCCAAGATTTCATAGTGTGTTATTTCTTCAAAATAATTCAATAACTTGCACTACACACAACACCTAGTTTAAGTGCACCATGAATTACCAAACAAGCCATTCAAAAGAGGTTATGAATAGTATTAACTAAATTTTAAACTATATATAATCCTTATAATTTTAAAATCCATATTATGAGTTTCTTAGACATAATGTAAGAACAAATTCATTTTCAGTATTTCACTTTTACCAACTTTTAATAGTGAACCCTTTTTGAATACAATATTTTAAACTTTTTGACTAAATGGGGACATCAAAAATTTAAAATGAAACATCCCATGCTTCCACGGTACACTTTCCTTTGAATGATATAGTAGCGTGTGTTGTACGCAACTTCGAGTTCTAACACACACCACAACCAATCAAACTAGCCGTTATGAATAGTAATACCTAATTTTTGAAATTATGTATATTTTATATTTCAAAATGGACATCATTTTTGGATTCGGAGTATTGAATTTATCCTAAGGTGAAATTTTGGTACTTTTCGGATAACTTTCATATTTTGATGAATAGTGAAAATTACAAAATTTTAATTTAAAAAAACTTTTTTAATCAAAATAATTAATAGTGATAAATTATGAATTTGAGTGGTTTTAAAGTATAATTAGAATATATTTTTACCATTTTATCCAATGGTGTTCATTAGAATTAATTTCTCTTTGAAATTGGACCGAAACATTTGTCAATCTTTTGATATATATTGTTTTCTTAAAAATACGCTATTTGTTGTGACAGCGGGAATTAATTATAAAATTAATTAATGCAACTTATATGTTTGTAATTTTTTAAAATAGACATATTTTTTGAATTCGGAATATCAATTATATCTTAGGGTGAAATTTTGGCATTGTTCTGAAAAACTTCAATTTTTGATGAATAGTGAAACTACTAAGTGGTAGTTAAAAAACTGAATTTTTCATAAAACATAATTTTAACGCTTTTGTGATTGGAATTTCGAAAATCTGAGAGACACGGTTAATATCAAGAAGTAAAATGTGGTTCAATGAGATGAAAATAATTTTTGGTGAATAGTAACTTTTTACTTTTATTTACCACGGTTAAAAGTAAATAGGGTAATTAAGGGTAAAAATTATATTAATATTACCCTAACACATGTCCTAATTCTATTGGACAAGTGTATATCGACCAAAAACAACCTTAGGAATAAAATATTATCATTTAGGTCCACTTGGATTAGATTAGGACATTTATTATTATTTAATTCAAAGAAGAGTTAAAAAAGTTAAAATCAAAGTTTATTTACTAAAACATTTTTAATATAGGGTTATAAATAAGATAAATTCTATTCTAAATATTCATTAGAAAGATAATAATATTTCCTACATAATTAAATTTTATTTATAATTTTTATACATTAAATAATTTAATTAATATATGACACAATGATGATGCAGTAATTACCATAATAGTGAAAATTTTAAATAATTGATATTTTAAATACCGAAATAAATATAATTTGAGACTTTTAATGGATTACACTTATTTTATAGGATAATATGGAATATTAGGATAGAGTTAATTGACTTTTTTCGAAGTAATCATTCTGTTTTGAGTTTCACAAAAATCAACATTTGAATAGTGTCAAAATTGACATAAAAGAGTTTTTAAAACAAATTTTATATTATTAATTGATATTAAATTCCTAAAAATATAAGGTTTGGCCAATAGACTTATATCATGATATTTGTATCATTAATGGACCACTTGGGGGTCTCTTGGATGTATATAGTAATTTTATTAGCTATATAATATAAAAATACAAAGTGACATGGTAAATGTCAAAATAATTAACTAAGAGTTAAAACTAAATGATGAGGTTAATATAGTAACCCAAACCTGTCTAAATTCTATTGGTTGAATGGTTTTCGACCTATTCCAACCTTGAACTTTGAATAATCAACATTGGATCCATTAGAAACCGAATATTAATTTATTATAAATTAATATTTCTAGCTTTTCCAAAGGTACCCCTCACCCCTCTTATAAAAGGGCCTCCTCCTTCTCATTTATTCACACCTTCAAAGCCTTTTGGTTCGGCCAAACTCTGCCCAAATACTCTCCCAACATCCCTAACTACAACCTAGAGGCCTTAGTGTGATCAGAAAGCCATCCTAAGGAGCCCTTTTGATCAAATCAAAAGGAAGAACCCGAAGAAGAGGTAATGATTTCACTACCCTTTTCCAAGTTCCTTTCTTCTTCCACTTCTTCTTCCTTTGTTGTTACCATTCTAAAATAATAACTCTAGTATAATATATATACTGTTATTTTTATTATAAATATGGTACATCCATATTAAGTATTCTATCCACCCTTTGAATAACATGTCACCATACGTGCGTACGTACGGCTTACCGTCTCCACGTCGTGGTGTAATTGTTATTCAATATATTATTATTTGGATGGGTATAATAATGATATGTAACTCATGTAAATAATAAATATAACATCTTAATGATTCTGTATATATTATATAACAACCATTTATATATTATTTTAATATCAAAAGAATGATATTGTCGCTCGTGCGTACGTACGGACTACCGTCTCCACGAACGCGATGAGATTCATTCTCCATCGTATCCATTCAAGTATGATTCTCATTTTATGATTAATAATAGTATCTAAGGACTTGATATCATTCTAGATATGAATAGTATACAACCTACCCATTACAAACATGGCTTACGTAACAAAACATATAAAAGAAAACGAGTAAGTTAACACCCGAAACAACGATAATACTAAGATATTATCAACAAATCAATGTTAAAAGATCATATATGATATCATATTAATGTATATGATTCTTGTATAATTTAATAACAATTATTTCACCATTATACAGGAGGTTAACCTACCCCAACCAAGGAAAATTACAAGGTAAGGGTTATTTCACAATCTCTTCATTATCCGAGGTTGTTTATACGTAATAATCTACTGGGATCTCTTTATCATCCACATCCATGTTTCTTCAAAACGTATTTCAAAACATTATTACTATTTACAAGAATATGGGTTAAAGTCATTTATACCCTTGTTTTACTTTTTATATGTGGTTTATAAAGGAATCTTTCCGTCGTTTTCCAAACAAGGCGCTTTTTAACCATTTCGACAGAATTAAGGTAAGAATGTTTTTTAACTTATACGGCGGGTGCGGTTATTTTCCGCCGTTATAAAATCGTCGAAGCTTCCCTTACAAGCTTATAATAATAGTTTCAAATTTAATTTATTATTTTATAATTATGTTACTTTTAAAATGATTTAGAAAAAAGAGATATTTCTCTAAAATAGTTTTGATTTCATCTATGTCAACATCCTTTGATGGATTTTAAGCATATTTGATGTTGATTTATTATGATACAAAACATCCCTATTTTATTGAAGTATTTGTGATATTTTTGACTGTGGATAAGTTATTCTTATGTCACTCATGGTTTTTGTTTAAAGTATTGACATTTTATAAGTTATTTTTAATCCAAATGTTTATGTTATATTTCAACCTTTCATTCAGATGAATGTGTTAGACAAGTATGTTCGGGGTTGGGGACCGGTAAAAGTAAGCCCTCCAGTTTGGTCTCCGGTTATTAGAGGCACTCCGGGTTGGTGTCCGGTTATTAGAGGCACTCTGGGTTGGGTTCCGGTTACAGTTAGCACCAAGGTCTTGGGACGAGGCCTTGACAAAGAAATTAAAGTTCAGCATTATGCATTCCATCATTATGAAAGTGGTTATTGATATTGCATGTGATTATTCGATTAGTATAATATCCATGTGAATAAGTAAATGGCATTATTTCATTTTTATTTTTCCATACTATGTTTAAGTTCAAGTTTAAAAGGCTTTTGTTTTAGTTATACATTGCCTTAAAAGTTTATGCTTATTTTTGAAAGTTTCCGCTATATTGTTATCCTTACTGGGCATTTGAGATCACCCCTTTTCTATGTTTTATTTTTACCAGGATGTGAAGAAGTAAGTTATGAATGACCTGCAGGGATAGTATGTGGGGATATGGGTGTGGAATATGGAGACTATGTTGTTGTAGTAGTTTTTCACTTTGTGATGTAATGTAAAACTTTATGAATATATCTAGTGTTTCCAAGGCTACTAAACCAATCGGTCTTTCGAGATTTTATCTTTCTTGTGATCATTCCAATGTAATGTAATAATGCACCGACTCTGGGTAACTAGGGTCGGGGCGTTACATCTACGAATCATAGCAAGATGTTTCCTTGGATCGATTTGGAGAGGTTCGGCAGCAGTCCAGGGTGCAGGACGAGGAGAAACCATATTTTCTCTCTGTATTATAAAAACCTGGAAAATGGTTAGTCCAAAATAATAAAATCTGGAAAAAAATACCAAGTATTCCACAAAGGAGTCAAGGGGCCTTCCTGACGAGTTCCACGAGCGGCCCTCAAAAGGTGGTTCGCGACGGATGCATCCTGCGAACGAAACCTACAAAGAAGAAGTCCGCGGTACTCTGGCCTGCAGAGCATTGGCCAGAGAACCGCGAACCATGCTGCTCTGTGGAATCTCAATCCCGGAATTATATATTTAAGTTTGGAAACTTAAGAAAGTTTCTAAGTTTGAAAGATTTCAGGTTGTGGACCATCCAAACCACGTAGCGAGTTCCTACACGGCCTATTGTAACTTACTTTTTAAATCGATTAAAAGTGTTAAGTTAGCGATTGGGAGGTTGGTCCATGGGTGAAGACAGGTGAGAATGAGAAATGTTTTGTGGAAGTGGAGTTTTGTTCGTGGATGAGGCGTTTCGCAAAGGAGCAATCACACGGAGACGGAAGGAAAAATCTTCGTGAGGAATCTGGTAAAAGAAAATGGGTACGGGCCTCCATATTTATAGGCATGTCCCCATTTTGGGTCAACCCCTCTGTAGAAAACCATCCACATTTCAGGACCACTCTATATAGGAATAGTCTCCTCTTTGTTCCGATCGGACCCCATTCCGATGGGGGGCATTTTTAGGGTCTTGAAAAATCCACAAAGGAAAATGAGAATCCTCTTAATTAAGCAGAGGATTCTACCCAATTTCCTTAGAGGAATTGGGGAAAAAATGAGAAGAATACTCAAAGGTTGGAAAAGACAAACCGGTCCGCGGACTAGTCCAATATTAACGGTACGCGGCCGGTTCCACGAAGGGCATCCTTCCACGGACCGCTGTCGTTCGCGAAACAGAAGCGGGGCTCCTCCACGGGCGCGAAGTAGGATGGGTGCCAGGCCGGTCCACCGACACGAACCGTGCCAGCTGGCCCATGCCGCATGTGCTGTCATTCGAGGAGTAGAGGCAGAACCCTAGGCGGCCAAAAAGCACCCCTCGCACCGACATGGTTCATCAGTGAGGTGTATTCAATGCCCCCACGAGTTGCGTATTTTTGACCAAGTCATCCGTAAACCGGTTTTTTGGTCATGGGCCTCCGCAAAAGGTGTCTAATGACTATAATATACCAATTTTACTCCCCTCTATAAAAGGACATTGAAAGGGAGAAAAGGGGAGATCGATCAGATTTGGGTGGAAGGATTTCGTAGGAAGGAGCTTAGGATTTCGCAAACAGTGAAGTTCCCACTCGCGAACCAGAACAGGTATAGAACTGGAAGTGAATTAATAAGGAACCGAAAACACATAACAATTTGGTTAACCAAGAACTTAAAATAAAAAAAAACAGACAACCGTGAACCATGTCCCCTCTACGGATGCACTCCCTGCTGACCAGGGAGTTTATGCCCTTTTTCTGATCTGACGCACCGCGTAGCACCCTCCTACACGGGTGAAGCCCTAACCAACGAACCCCCGATCAGCGTCACCCTTGGCCACCGCTGCTCGCGTGGACTCCCCCTCGGACCATCCTAGTATGCGGGCCGAACCCGAAGCCACGTACCACCCTAGTACACGGGATACCTATCAGTCTGCGGACCACCCTGGTTCACGAACGGCCTCTCCAGCCATGTAGCACCCCCCCCCCTACGCAAAGGGAGCCTCTCCTCAGGCACCCGTGTGGCCTGCAACTCCTTCGGTGTTCCCATCCCCCGAGTCAGGTGAAATCCTTCCAATCCGGCATGAACTTTCGCAACCCCCTTGCTGGCCCATTCACCGGCCCCGAGCCTAGGCCTCCACAGAAGCCACCAGACCCATATGATGCAACCTTCAGGCGCATCTGCGTGATTCCTTGAGTTCCCATACCCACGGTAAGCGAGGGCAAAGGGGTTGCTCCGGCCCTTGATTGGATTCCTGAAGCGTTTCTGGGTTCACATTCCCACGGTTTTGCAGGGTCCAAGCCCGGAAGCCCCTTTCTGCATCTCCACTCACTAAAATAGGGGACCCCACCTCCATGTCCCTTCAACTTCAGTGGTGATCACTCCTCCCCTCTTCTGGGAGTGAACGTACAGCCATCCTGATGTAAGCCCCTAGCCTTTCTTGTAAGAGGTATCACCCATGCACCTCCGTACTTCCCCGGTGCCAAGAACCAAGAGGGGAGATTGACATGGGGGTACCCTTTCCCTCTCCCTCTGGGCTATGCCACCATCGGGCCTCCATTATGGAGTAAGACCTGACTTCTTGGGCCGCCCTAGGTGTAAGCCCCACTCTGTTTCCCACAGATGCACCTTTTGCGATGTGATTCTCCGGTCTCTGCTTCCTCTTGTTTCTCAGACCGATCATGACTCACGTGGGCTTAGAGTAAGAACCAACCCTGATCCCAACTTCCAAACAAACTACGCAGGTTTTGATCCCTGTCTCCTAAGCAGTGTACGTAGGACGCCTCCCCGAGGTTCAATCCCATCAACAGGAAACTCTCATGTGTATGTCCTAATCCTTGTGAACTACGAGGACTTTGATCCAGGTCCCCTAGGTAGGGTACATAGGAAGACTCTATGAGGTTCAAGCCCACCACCCGGTCATTCCGACCTCCTTCACATCAGTTCATCCTTCGTCCCGCATAACGTTAATCTGTACTCCCGAACTACGTAGACTTTGATCCCTATCTCATAGGAAGGGTACGTAGGAAGCCTCTCCGAGGTTCAAGCCCAACAATTGGTCATTCCGACCCCCCTTTGCGTCGATTTACCCACATCTTGGTCCACCTCAGAGTATAAGCCCCATCCCAAATAGAACTACGAGGATTCTGATTCCTCTCGCAAGGATACATAGGAATCACTTATCACAGGTTCGATCCAAATGCTCAAGCCATTATCTGTCCCCCTGGATGGTAATAAACTCTAGAGTGCCCAGTAAAGGGGCTTCAAACTAGTGTCGTCTAAGTGAGTCCAAAGTACTCGGAGTCATTAATCTGATGAGGGATGGTAAACCTTGGGCCCAAATGATTTCGAATCCTAGCGTTCAGCTGACCATTTCTAACCTAGAGTAATCCATGGATACCGTGCTTTGGTATAAACCAAAGATTCGCGAACATATGAATACGTCTTAAATCTATAAGAGAGTCCTGGAACAGGCAGTAATTCCCCTCAAAAGGGTGTGATGAGCCCGAATTCCCATCCTCTCGACCAATGTGAGTTCTTATGCATCAATGGCCAAATCACCCGGCGAACGCCTGCCTTTGGAAAGCAGGTCCATGTATCGTAGGATATGGAACTGTTGGGCATTTTGAAACGAAGACCGGTGTACCAGACCTTAGCGATTGAGTGGAGTTCAGTCCTTCATGAGATCGACTGTTGGGCGCGTCGGTCCCCTCCCCGAATAGAATCGGTTCAAAACATACCCAAAAAAAATAGTAAAACCGTAAAAACCCCTAAAACCCCTAAGTACCCCAAAAACTCTGAAAAATCGTAAAAATCCGAAAAACCCTGTAAAAATCCCTAAAAATGAAAAAATCGCTAAAAACATTAAAGACCACAAGAAAAACTATAAACACATGAAATCCCTACAAACCTAAAATACACTAAAATCCCAAAAAAACTAAAAAACACTAAAAAACCTAGAAAACACATAAAAATCCCTAAAAATATAAAAAACACTAAAAACCTTGAATAATCCTAAGAAAACTTTAAAAAATAAAAAAACACATAAAACCACTAAAAACATATAATCCTTAAAAACCCTAAAACCCTAAAACCCCTTAAAAATCATAAACCCCCCTAAAATATTAAAAAACCAAAAACTCCAAAAAAACAATAAAAACCCACTAAAAACACTAAAATCCATTTAAATCATTAAAAGAATTAAAAACACTAAAAATTTTAAAAACAAAAAAAACACATAATAACCCCAAAAACCAAAAAATCCCAAAAAATCCCTAAAACCCTTAAAATACATAAAAAACATAAAACCATCAAAATATCTAAACCCCCTAAAAATCCACAAAAATTCTAAAAATTCCATAAAAACCCTAAAAAGTTAAAAAAACACTCAAAAAACACAAAAAAGACTCAGAAATACTTAAAAATATAAAAACACATAAATCCCCCCAAAACCAAAAAAATATATATAAATCAAAAAACCCATAAAAACGTAAAAAACCATAAAAATCTAAAACCCCTAAAAACGTAAAAACCAAAAATAAATTTAAAAAACATAAAAATTCCCCAAAAAAGTAAAAAACCTTAAATACCAAAAAACATAAGAAATCATTAAAAACCATAAAACACTAAAACCTCTAAAAATTTAAAAGATGAAAAAAATACCTAAAAATGTAAAAACCATAAACACCCTCAAAATCCCTAAAACCCATGAAAACAATAAAAATCCTAAGAATTTTTTAAATTACATAAAAACATAAAAACCCATTAAAAATGAAAAACCCTCAGAAAACCATAAAATACTAAAAAAATAGAAAAACCCTAAAAACCTATGAAACTCTTAAATTTATAAAAACTCAAAAATATACAAAAATTATAAAAAAAGATAAACGCCTAAAACCATATAAAACCCTAAAAACCATAAAACCCCTAAAACCATTAAAAACACTAAAAATCTTTAAATTACTAAAATTTTAAAAAAAACTATAACAAACCTTTAAAACCCTAAAACCCCAAAAAACCTACAAACCCTCAAAATATATAAAACACTAAAATCCATAAAAATCCCTAAAAATACCTAAAACTCCCTAAAAACACCAAAAAAAAATTAAAAACTATAAAAAATCTAAACAACCATTAGAAAACATTAAAATCCTAAAAATAATTAGATCCCGTAAAAACATAAGACGTTGAAAACCCTAAAAATAATTAAACACTTGAAAACCCCAAAATACCCTCAAAATCCATAAAACCCTAAAAAACCCCTAAAAAGTAAAAAATATTGACAACCCTAAAAAACCCTAATAAAACTTGAAAATCCAAAAACCACTTAAAACCCTTAAAAACCAAAAATCTCTAAAACCCTACAAGTCCCTAAAAACACTAAAACCCCCTAAAACACATAAAAACCCACAAAAAACCAGAATAACCCATAAAAAACAGCAATACTCTGAATTAAATTTAAACCCATAAAATGTAAAAAACTCTAAGAGAATTCAAAAAACACAAAATAACTCAAAAAACCCCATAAATCCAAAAAAACAAACAGACCCTAAAAACCCTAAAATCCCTCAAAATCCAAAAAAACCCTTAAATCCATAGAAATCCTTAAAAATCCCAAAAAATGTTTAAGAACATAAAAATCCTTAAAATCATGGAAAACCCCTAAGAAAAAATTTTAAACCTAAAAACAAATAAAACCCAAAAAACCCTAAAAAATATAGAAACCATAAAATGCTAAAAACTCTAAAAACGGAACAAACCATTAATCCATGAAAACCTTAAAATCACTAAAAGCCTTAAAACCTAGTAAAATTTATAAAACCCACTGAACATATAAAAACATTAAAAAAATATATAAACATTAAAAAAATAAAAATATCAAACAAACATAAAAACACAAAAAACAATAAAATCTCTTAAAATCAAAGAAACCCCTCAAATCTATAAAATCCCTAAAAACCAGTAAAAATTCAAAAAAAACCCACAAATATACATAAAAATTTTAAAAACCCTAAAAAACTAAGAAAACATGAAAACCCAAAATAAACATAAAACCCCTCAAAACCTAGAAATGTTGAAAATCCTAAAAAACCAAAACCCCTAAAAACCATAAAAGCCATCAAAATACCTAGAAACCTTAAAAAATAATAAAAATCCTAAAAATCGAAAAAATACCTAAAAATGTAAATAACCATAAAAACCCTGAAAACCCATTAGAAGACCACAGAAACCAAAAAACACTTGAAACCCCTAAAAAACCTCAAAAATATTAAAAATCCTAAAATCCCCTAAAAACCATAAAACCATTAAACCATAAAAAAAAATAAACCCCATAAAAGAGTAAAAAAACTAAAAACTCTAAAACCCATTAAACCCCTAAAAACATAAAAAATATAAAAAATCTTAATAACCCAAAAAACTCAAAAAAAACTCTTAAAAACCCATAAAATGCCTAAGAACCCTAAAAAAGAAAAAACACATTAAAACCCCTCAAAATCTATAAAACCCCAAAAAACCATAAAAATAGTACAAATATACCTAGAAATCTTTTAAAACATAAAAACCTTTAAATACCTTGAAAAACCCTAAGAAAACACTTATAAAACCAAAAAATATAGAAACCCCCTAAAATCCTAAAAACACTAAAAACATTGAAAACCCTTAAAAACACAAAAAAACACAAAAAATATCCTAAACTACATAAAAACCCTAAAACCCATAAAAATCATAAAACCCCATAAAAACCCTAAAAACACTAAAAACTCTAAAAAAAATTTACGATAATTTTTTTTGAAAACTGAAATACCATAAATTCCATAAAAACCATAAAAACCCCCGACAACCCCAAAACCCAAAAAAAAAACAATAAAAACCCCCAAACAATTTCCAATACCCAAAAATTCCAAAAATTCAATAAAAATACAAAAAATCTCTACAAAACACTATAAATGTAAAAAAACCCAAAACCCCCTAAAAATCCCTAAGAAAACAATAAAAATTGCAAACACTTAAAACCCCTAATTAACTAAAAATTGTTAAAACCCCTAAAAACCTATAAAAACCCTAAAAATTCTGAAAAAATATAAAAACCTTTAAAAAATAAAAAACTATAAAAACCCTAACAAACAACTAAAAACTCTAAAAAACCTTTAAACCTAAAAAATTATAAACACTCTGAAAATAATTAAAATCCCTAATAAACATAAAAAACTATTAAGCACCAAAATACAACAAAACCCCAAAACCCCTAAAAATAGTAAAAACCCTAAAAAAAATCCTAAAATCACTAAAAATAAATAAAAACCCCTAAAACGTTAAAAACACCAATAAAAACCTTAAATAAAAAAACACTTAAAAACTTCAGAAAAACTAAAAAAATACTAAAAACCCTAAAACCCCTCAAAATCCCTAAAAAACGTAAGAAAACCATAAAAATCCTAAAAAATCAGAAAAAATAACAACAACTTAATAACCATAAAAACCTTAAAGTACCCTAAAACCCCATAAACCTAAAACCCACTAAAAACCCATAAAACCCTAAAACCACTAAAAACTCTAAAAACCCCTTATACCTATAATAATTATAAACAACTCTAAAAAACATATAAAAGACTAAATAAATTGAAAACCCCCTAAAAATCCAAAAAATCCAAAAACCCCCTAAAAACCATAAAACCATCAAAATCCCTTAAAACTGTAAAAAATAGTAAAAAACCTTAAAATCCTTAAAAATCCCCAAAAACATAAAAAAACATAAAAAACAAGAAAACCATAACAAAATAAAAACACATAAAATCCAAAAAAACCCCACACCCCCACCCCCCAATTCTAAAATACCTAAAACACCATAAAAAACCCTAAATCCCTTAAAACCATAAACCCCTGAAAACATTGAAGAACACTAAAAACCAATAACACATCTAAAAAACCACTAAAAACCCTGAAACCCCATTAAACCGCTAGAAAAGATAAAAATATATATAAAGATCTTTAAATCTGAAAAATAACCTTAAAACCCTCACCCCCCAAAACCCTAAAAACACTAAAAAAACTTAAAAACCCATAAACCTCTCATAATCCTTAAAAACCATAAAATCCAAAAAGGCTCAAAATTTCTCAAAACGTGAAAAACCCTAAAAACCATAAAAATATCTAATAAATCATTAAAACCTAAAAACACATTAAACCCCTAAAAACATAAAAAATACTAAAAAACCAAAAAACACTAAAAACCCAAACCACCATAGAAATCCCTAAACTCTATAAAAACAAAAAAAAATCCTAAAAATCCCTAAAAAGCATTAAAATTTATAAAACAATAAACACCTTGAAAACCCGTAAGAAAACATTTAAAAACATAAAACACTTTGAACCCACTAGAAATCTAAAAATCTGTAAAAACCCTAAAGGGCCCAAAAATCCTTAAACACTGATAAAAACCACAAATCCACAAAAACCCAAAAACCCTTAAAACCCATTAAAAAAAATCTAAAACCCATTAAAACCATAAAAGTTTTTAAAACTATAAATACTCAACTAAATCCAAAAAACTAAAAAAAAAACTCCAAAAAACCCAAAAAAAATAATTAAATACCGTAGAACCCTAAAAACCTAAAAATCACTAAAACCCTAAAGACCAAAAAATCCAAAAAAATCCAAAAAATCCCTAAAACATAAAATCCCCTCAAAACCATAAAACCCTATAAGAAATATATAAAAACCTAAAAACACATAAAATAGACAAAAATAAAAAAACACTAAAAACCCTTGAAAATCCTAAAACCCCTAAAAACCCTAAATAGAGGATGTCGTTGCTCTCTACTGGATGCTCCCGCTCGGAGCGACATTTTCTAAGGTTTCCTCTCAGAATCCTTCTCTTCGGATTCGTGGATCTCAATCTTTGTAACGCGGATGGAGTTCGGAGGCTTCCTTCCCAGGTTCGATGGTGGAAGCAGAGGCAGATACTTGCTGGCGGTGGGATCTTTTGGGTTGCGACCAGGAAAGGCGGCGATGTCTTGATCTGGTTTTTGCAAGGCATTGGACCAGATTTGGTAGATCTGGGCCTCCCTCTACTTCAGATGCTATTTTTCCTGCACTGTGATGGCAGCATTGATGGTTCTCAGGTGGTTTGGGTGAAGTCTTCGATGAAGTCAACCCTGGATCCAGATCTGATTTTCCAGTGGCTTTGCTTTGCCTTGTTGTTCTGTTGCTCGCCCTTGTTGGCACTTCGAATTTGTTCTCGACATCGGTCTAATCTGGTGGTGCTCTTTTGTTTAAGGAAGGTGGTAATATCCTCTTGGTATAAGGCTACGGAGATGCTCCAGTGGTGTGGTGCAAGCACGACATATCTGGAATCTATATATAGGGCTTCAAGACCCATGGATCTAATCGTGGTGGTCCTCATTCGGGGAGGCAAGGTTCATTTTCGAATTGATCCTTTTATTGCTGCTGTCGATATTCTGGATTTTTTCTACATTTTGGAGGCTATGTTGGATTTTGAAGATGCTATGTGTGTTCATTTTAGCTGCTGTGGTGATGATTCATGGTTTGGTTTTGATTTATTGCTGCTGCTGGATCATGCGCTTGCTGCAAGGCATGATTTCTGGATTATCATGTGCAATTGCCTGTGGTTGTCTTGTTCTACTGCTGAACGGTCCTTATTTTGGCTGCAGGTGTCTTATTTCCACTGGTTTTGCTGCTGGGTGCGACTTAGTGGAATGCTGGATATTTCTTGGATGAGATGTGACGAATTCCATGTTCTTACCTCAGCTGATGGTGGTTCTGGAAATGTGTGTGCTGGAAAATGCTGGTGTATGTTGTTTGATGTCTTTTCTTCTATGCTATTGGTTATGGATCTGAATGGCATGGAGGATATGGATGCTGTTGAGGCTGTTTTTTATGCTGGTGGCTTGCTGTTGTTGGCTGTGATTCTCCTTGGTGGGAAGTTGTTGGATGCTGGAAGGCGTACTGCTTGTCTTTGGTTATTGTTTAGATGGGAAGTGCGGGAGGGATGTGGTTCTATGACTCTGGTTGCCGATTTCTGGTTTTTTTGGCTAGGAGGTGCTGGATGCTGGTCTTGCTGAGTTTGGATGCTGGTTGTTGGGAAGCTGTGAGATGCTGGAGGCCGGTTGATGCTGGATAGTGGTGGTTGCTGCTTGGTTGTGTGTGCTTTTTCGGTTTGTTTTCTTTTTGTTGATTTTCTTTTTGTGTGCAGTGTAAGTGGTTTTTGGGTGTGGGTTGATTGACCCCTCCCCTTCCTTGTCTGCTGTGTCTCTTTTCCTTGTTAATAAATTTGGGGGGGGGGGGGGAATAGCCTGACCCTTGCATCTTCCTTGCCCTAAAAACCCTAAATACTATAAAACAACTAAAACCATTAAACCCCTAAATACCATAAAAACTTTTAAAACCCAATAAAACTATAAAAACCTTTAAACCCCTAATAATATTAAAAAACGCTAAAAAATAAAATAAATTCTAAAAAACATAAAAAAAACCCTAACAACCCTCAAAAAATATAAAAACCAAAACCTTAAAAAACCTAAAAATAAAAAACACCATACAAATCCTAAAAAATCCCTAAAATTACTCAAAATCATAAAAAACTCTAAAACCCCTAAAACCCATATGAAATCATTAAAAACATAAAAAAACATAAAACCCCCAAAAAAACCTAAAAATGATAAAAACCATAAAAACACTAAAATCCATCAAAATCCATAAAATCTCTAAAATAATGAAAATCATAAGAAATACCTAATATCCTAAAAACATAAAAAACCCTAAAATAAAAAAACCCTAAGAAAACCTTAAAAACCTAAAAACACTTAAAACATCAAAAATACCATAAAATTATAAAAACGTTAAAAACCTTAAACAAATAAGAAAACCCTAAAAATCATATAATACCTAAAAATCCATAAGGACCTTAAAAATAGATAAAAACATTTAAAACCACTAAAAACTATAAAAATATTTAAACCCGTAAAAACTGTAAAAAATCTATAAAATACCTTAAAACAATAAAATCATAAAAAACATAAAACCCGTCAAAAACCATAAAAACCTAAAAAACCACAAAAGTCACAAAAATACCTAAAAACTATTAATACATAAAAAACACAACAAGAACTAAAAACCCCTAAGAAATAATTAAAAACCTCAAAACACATTTAAACCCTAAAAACCCTAAAAAATTATAAAAACCCCCAAAACTACATGAATCCCTAAAATCCCAAAAAACCCCAAAACCCCCAAAATTCCAAAAAACCCCAAAAATCCTAAAAAAGTCCCAAAAATATCTAAAATATTTAAAAAAACAAAAAACCCTAAAACCCGTATGAATAACATAAATACCTAAAAACACCTACAACCCATAAAACCTAAAGAAACTCTATAAACCCTAAAAGACTAAAAACCCCATTGAAACCCATAAAAAATATTTGAAACCCAAAAAACCCAAAAAAAACCAGCTAAAAACTCTAAAAACTCATTAAACTCCTGAAAACATTAGAACTCTAAAAGCCCTTAATAACTGTAAAAAACTAAAAAAACACCTAAAACCCCAAAACCCTAAAAACCATAAAAATCATTAAAAAGTCCAAAAAATACCTAAAAACATAAAAAATTCTTAATAACCCTAAAATACCCCAAGAAAACCTTAAAAACAATTTAAACCACTAAAAATATAAAAATTTATAAAAACCCTAAAAACCAAAAACCATTAAAAACATTAAAAACCCCTTAAAACCATAAAAACACTAAAAACCACAAAAAAACTCAGAAAACCCATTTAAACCCCTAGAAACATTAAAAATGTAAAGAATGTTCAAATCCATAAAAAATAAAAAAATGTTAAAAACGAAAAATACAATAAAAACCCTAAATCCCCAAAAACCCCACCCCCAAACAATAAATATCCTATAAAAGTACTAAATATCCATGAAAATTTAAAAACACCGAAAAAACCTAAAACCATAATAAAACCTTCAAAACCTAAAAATAATTTAAACCCTTAAAAACAAAAAAAATTGATAAAACCCCAAAAAAAACCTAAAACACATACAAACCCTCAAAATCCCCAAAATCCCCCAAAATCCATACAAAACCTAAAAATATAAAATTCCTTAAAACCCCTAAAAACCCATAAGAAAAAAAAACCATAAAACCCCCAAAAAACCCTAAAAAGGAAAAAACCCTAAAACCATAAAAAACCCTTAAAACATAAAAACCCAAAGAACACTAAAAACCTCAAAAAACTCTAAAAAAACTTTAAACCCCTAAGAAACATTAAATAAATATAGAAATCCTGAAAAAACCTAAAAAAATTTAACACCTCAAAACCCATAAAAACCCTAAAAACAATAAAAATAATAATAGCCATTAAATTTTCTTAAAATTTAAAAAATTAAGAACCTGGAAAAACCCCTATAAAAACCTAAAAAACATTGCAAAACATTAAAACCCAAAAAAACCTAAAAACACTAAAACCCCTAAAAATCCCTAAAACCCTAAAAAACTCCAAAACCCCTCAAACTCCCTATAAACCCAAAAAATCTATAAAAAGGAATAAAAATCGTAAAAACCATAAAAACACTAAAAGATCCCTTAAAATAACTTCATACATTAAAAAACATTAAAACATAGAGAAAATCTAAGAAAACCATAAAAACATAAAAACACCTTAAAACCCTAAAATGCTAAAAACCTGAAAAAACCTTAAAAACCAAGAAAACCAGAAAATCCAAAAAACCCCTTAAAAAATCCAAAACCCCATAAAACCATTAAAACACACTCAGTATATAAAAACCCTTTAAATCCCTAAAATATTAAAAAACTCTAAAAACACTTAAAACGAATAAAAAACTCAAATACCCAAAAAACCCAAAAAAACACCTAAAACCCCTCAAAATTACAAAAAACCCTAAAACACCTAAACAAACATAAAATTCCATAAAAACATAAATAACCTTAGAAAACTTGAAAATCTCTAGAAAAACCTTAAAGACCTAAAATCACTTAAAACCTAGAAAATCATAAAAATTTTAAAAACCTAAAAAACCCTAAAACCCTCAAAATCCCTAGAAACACGAAATCACATAAAAATCCTAAAAAGACCTAAAAATTCTTAAAAAGTAAAAAACCAAAAAACCCAAAAAAACCATTAAGAATGCCTTAAAAATATGAAAACACATAAAACCTGTAAAAACCTAAAAAACATTAAAACCCCTAAAAACTAGTTAAGTCCCTAAAACCGTTAAAAAAATAGAAACATTTAAAATTTTTCAAAACCCATAAAACTCTTAGAAACCAATAAAAACACAAAATATCCTTTACACCCATAACAAAATTGGTAAAACACCTAAAAACATTAAATAACACAAAAAAATCTGAAAACCAAAAAATCCATAGAACCCAAAGTACCATAAAAACTCCTAAACCCCACAAAATCCATAAAACCTCTGAAAACCCATAAAATCCAAAAAAACCCCTAAAAAACCAAAAAGATTAAAAACCCATAAAACCCCTAAAAGTCTTTTAAAACCTAAACACCCTAAATACCACTGAAAAACCTAAAAACATAAAAAACCCAAAAATCACATAAAAAATTACGATCCCAAAAAACCCTCAAAATCACAACAAAACCCTAAAAACAAAAGAAATAATAAATAATACCTAAAAATCACAAACAACATAAACAAGAATAATACCCTTGAAAACCCCCTAAAAACCTAAAAACACCTAAAACACCCCATAGAAAAAAAAGTGATAACCCCCTAAAACCCATAAAACCCCTAAACACCAAAAAAATCTTAGAAACCCATATAAACCATAAAACCGCTAAACAATCAAAAGACCCCTTATATCCTTGGAAATACTTATAAATATAAAAAACTTACAACCAATAAAAAATATAAAAAATCTCAAAAACCCTAAAAATCATAAATCCCTTAAAAACCTAAAAACTCTGAAAATACCTTAAAATCCTATAAAACAAAAAAAATCCGAACAAACCCAAAAAATCCCTAAATCGTAAAAAACCCTACAAACCTTAAAGAAAAACTTAAAAACCAATAAAACTATAAAAACCTAAAAGACCCTAAAAACCTAAAAACCCATAAAAATAGAAAACCCTTAATAACTTTTTCAAAACCCAAAAAACCATAAAAATCATGAAAAGAAACCAAAAACTCTAAAAACCCATTAAACCCCTAAAACATTAAAAAACCATAACAACCTTTAAAACCCTAAGAAACTCAAAAAATCCTAAAATTATAAAATACAATAAAACCCTAAAAACCCTCAAAATCCCTAAAAACCCTAAAAATACAAAAAAATCCAAAAATTCTAAAAAATCCCTAAATACATAAAAAAAATAAAAAACACTAAAAACCCCTACGATATCCTTAAACACCTAGAAACAATAAAACCATTAAAACCCATAAAAACCCTAAAACCCATAAAAATTCCAAAAAACCCATAAAACTTATAAAAACCCTAAAAATTATAAAATTCTAAAACCCGTTAATCTCCAAAAAATGTTTAAAATACCAAAAACATAAAAATTGTAAAAAACTAAAAAATAACCGTAAAAATACAAAAAAAAACAATAAAACCTTATAAATCATAAAAACCAAAACATCCCTGAAAATCCCTAAAAATAATCAAAAACTAGGAAAATACAAAATAAATATATAAAAATCCCTAAACACATAAAAACCATAACAACCTAAAAAAACACCGAGAAAACATTATATACCAAAAACACATAAAACCCCTAAAAACACTGAAAAACTCTAAAATCCCATAAAATGACTAAAAACCCACTAAAACACTAAAACCCTTAAAACCCCTAAAAAAATTTAAAACACAAAAAACATAAACACCCCTAAAAACACTAAAACCCGAAAAAAACTATAAAAACCATAAAAACCAAAAAAGCATAGAACCCCTCAAAATCGTGAAACACCCTAAAAATATGAAAAAACCCAAAGAAAACCTTAAAAGACTAAAAATCACTTAAAATCCCCAAAAACCTAAAAAATTCTAAAAACACCCAAAACCCTTACAATCCCTCAAAATATATAAAAACACTAAAAACCAAAAAATCATCAAAAGAACTAAAAATCCCTAAAGGTGTAAAAAATCTAAAATCCCAAAAAACCCTAATAAAACCTTGAAAATCTAGAAACACTTAAAACCCCTAAAAACCTAAAAATGCTTGAAAAACTAAAAAGTCCATAAACACCCTAAAAACCATAAAACCCCCTAAAAACGTAAAGACCCCTAAAACCTTAAAAACTCTAAAACCCCATAAAAACCATAAAAACCACTAAAAACACTAATAACTCTTTGAACCCCTAAAAATTTTAAAAACCTCTAAAAACCATTAAAAACAAAAAAATTCAAAAAAACCATAAATACACAAAAAAACCCCCTTAAAAACCTATAATCCCTCAAAAAGAATAAAAACCCTAGAACCCCCAACAAATATTTAAAATTCACTAAAAATATTTGAAAACATAAAAAACCCTAAAACACTGAAAACACCTAAGAAAAAAATTAAAAACCAAAAAACAATTAAAACCCCTAAAAACCCGAAAACTCTAAAACCCTGAAAACTAGAAATTCTAAAAACCCTAAAAAACATAAAAAACATAAAAATCCCAAAAGATCCAGAAAAATGAATAAAATGATAAAAACACTAAAAAATCCAAATAAAACCATAAATACCTAAAAACACATAAAACCCATCAAGAAACTAAATATGATAGAAACCCTAGAAAGACCCAAAAACCCAAAAAAACCTCCCTAAAAAGCATAAAAAACATAAAAACCCATAATCACCCTAAAACCACTATGAAATCTAGAAACCCTTTAAACACCTAAAAATGTTAAAAAACTTTAAAAAACCTCAAACCCTAAAAATTAAAAAAAAAATAAAACCTAAAAAAACCATAATACACTAAAACCCTCAAAATCACAAAAAACCCTAAAACACAAAAAAATTCTAAAAAATCCCTAAAATATATAAAAACATTAAAAACGCTAAAAATGATAATAACCCTAAAACTCGGAAAACCCATTATAAAACCTTAAACATATAAAAACACTTAAAAAAACTAAAAAACAAAAAATTCTAAAAACACTAAAAACCTAAAAAACCCTAAAAATATTCAAAATACCTAAGAACCCTAAAAACCCTTAAAAAGCATATAAAATACCTAAAATTTAAAAACCCATAAAAACCCTTAAAACAGTAAGAAAACCATAAAAACACTTAAAAAACCTAAAAACACTTAAAATCCTAAAAATACAAAAAAAACCCTAAACCCCCTAAAAGTCCCAAAAACACCTATAAAACGCATAAACACCCCTACATACATAAAAAATCCAAATATCCATAAATTCCTAGAAAACATTTAAAAAATAAAAAACCTTTAATCAAATAAAAATGTTATAAAACTCTTAAAACATTAAAAACACTAAAAAACTACCCCCCCTAAAAACCAAAAAAACCATAAAACCGTAAAAACCAAAAAAACTATCAATATCCCTAAAAAACATAAAAACCATAAAACTCCTAAAATTCCCTAAAAATACATAAAAACATAACAAACCCAAAAATCCCTTAAAACTCTAAATAAAACTTAAAACCCTAATAACCTAAAAACTCTAAAAACCATAAAATACCATACAAACAAAAAAAACTCTAAAAACCAAAAAAATCCAAAATAATACTAAAAAAATAATAAATTATGAACAACTTGAATACCCCTATGAAAACCTTTAAAAAACATTATACCTCTAAAAAACTTAAAAATTGAAAAAAACCAATAAAACCCCCTAAAAACCCAAAAAACCATACAAACCAAAACAACAACTACAAAATTAAAAACAGTTAAACAACTATAAAATCCCAAAAAACCACTAAAAACTCTAAAAACAATTGAAACCCCTAAAAAACTCAAAAATAATCATAAAACCCAATACCCATAAAAAGTCTAAAAACACACAAAATCCCTAAAAACACTGAAAAACCATAAAAATCCCTAAAAAACCTAAAAACATAAAACACCCCGAAGAGCCTCAAAAACCCAAATAAAACCATCAAAAACAAAAAAACATTAAACACCCACAAACCTAAAAAAACAGAAAACCCTAAAACCCATGAAAACCCATAAAAACCCTCAAAATCCATAAAAACTGTAAAAAAACTATAAAATTAAAAAAAACTCTAAAAATATGTAAAAATGTAAAAAAAACCCTAAAAACTATTATAACCCTTATAAAACCATAAAAACATAAAAATTCTTAAAACCCCTAAAAAATAAGAAATTATATAACCCAAAAAAACCACCAAAGTCCCAAAATATCCCTAAAACCATAAAATACATAAATACATAAAAAACCCATAAAACCCCCTTAAAATTATAAAGATATAGTGGAAAAAGGATGGAGATCTAGGGTACTTGTAGATTGTGTTCCAGATCAGGGCTTGAATCCTTTGAGTGGTATCATCGTAGATTCGAGAAATAAGTAATCATATCCAGTTCCAAATAAAGATCTCTTTAGTATTTGTAATCCTCTCATTGCAAATCTAGATGCTCATCGTGTTGCTGTAGATTTAGCTGAATTGAAGAGGAGCTTTTTTGAGGTTGTTAAGGCAACAATGTTGCTCTCCTTCTCTAATTTTTGTATTCCTTCCCCTGGTCATGTCATTGGGACGGGGCATATTTCCCATGTCTTTGAAAATCGATTGGCCATGGAAGAGAATATTATACGTTTTCGATTTTCTATTATAGAAAGGGTTCTAATCCTCAAAGAGGAAAGGCTTTAGAGACTTGGTGATCTTGTAAATCAGATATTTGAAGTATGGGGGTTTGATGATTGGAAGATAACTTTGATGGGATGAGTCTTTTATCACATTTCCCCCATCTAATGAATGAAAAAGGAGGTGTTGGGGCTTCAGCTCAATTTCCCATAAGCCTAGTCTTCTTCGAATCTAGGAATATGATCATAATTCTGATCCCACTAGTATGAAGAATACTTTTGTATAGGTATGCATTTGTATCTACCAACTTAATTTTCTTTATTGGAACCCTCATATTCTTTGGTATATCGCTTCCTCAGTTGAATTTGCAATCAAAATTGACTGGGAAATGGATAATCATAGATTTGGACATTATTCCAAGGTGCTTGTTGAAGTTGACTTGCAAAGAACCCTTGTTGAGGACGCTGTTCTTACTACTCTGGATGATAGTCTCACCCTCAAAACCCAATATGAAAGAGGGCCTAAATTATGTAGCAACTAAATTTCCTTTTTCACTAACTCACTAAATATAGAAGGATTAATGTATTTAGTTTTTATATCCTTTGTGTATATGTGGAGGGATCCTTATAGAGGAATAAAAAGAGGGAAAAAGGAAGGGCTAAACCCCCTACTCTTCCCCCTAGAAATCCAGTTGCTACACAGCCTTCCAAAAAGGATCAACCCGATTCAGGGGCTACCCCCTCTAACTAAAACGGACAATGAATCACCACATCCCCTGATAACCAACTTATCCAGCAGGTCATGGTATCTGAGGCTAACCCCCA
The DNA here is from genome assembly GCA_963277665.1 of Viscum album. NCBI lineage: Eukaryota > Viridiplantae > Streptophyta > Magnoliopsida > Santalales > Viscaceae > Viscum > Viscum album. The sequence goes on along the minus strand of OY728167.1, from coordinate 244,920,200 downwards.
GCATTTTGTAGCTGAGACAAAGGAATTAGTGGTGATTTCCCTTGACAATGATGAGGTTGGACTGCCCAAGTCTCATACTAAATTTTTGCCCCATATCTCTAACAGTGATAATGTTGTACCTATACATGATGCTTATCATCCTGAGCTAATTCATATTAACCCATTACATTTTGAGGAGATAACACTAGATTCTCCCTCCCTGACTAAGCGAAGTGATCAAGACCCATCTCTAATTACTCCAACATGGGAAAATTAACAATGCTTCTCTAGTTCCCATAAATTTTTGGAGCTCCCCCTCAAATTGGGGAATGTTTTTAGAATAAATATGCACACATTATGGATTTGTATCCCAACAAAAAACTCTCTCACACTATTATTGTGGGAAGTATTCCCATTTTTAATGATACAAATTCCACTATTTCCCATCCTGGGAATTATGTGACACTGGTTCATAAGGTAAAGGTCCCAAACAAATAAGAATCTAGCACCACTGCACATGCTTCTACTTTTCAACAGGTTCCTGAGGTTGTATTGTTGGATGAGGGGAATCAACCTGAGTCTATGTGGTCGGATGAGGGGAATCCGCCTGTTCCACAATCCCTCACTAATCCATCCAAGGATACACCCCGTCACCTTCAAGGAGGGTCTTCCCTAATATATGATGTTAATCCTAGCAAGAAGGATGACAATTTGGAGGTGGCTACACCTGACGGATCATCTCCAAACTTGGGTGCCAACTCCTTCACAATGGTTCCATCAAATAAAGTTGCTAGGAAACAATTTAGGGAAAATGCACAAAAAAAGTATAACTATGGAAAACAATTTCTCCCCACACAGTGGTAGATACTGGGATGATGAGGATGAAGAAAATCAGCCTCATAATGATGGTAATGGTGGACTGTAACCTACACCTCACTAAAAATCCTATTTTAAGGCCTAAAAAGAAAGGAAATAAGGGCCATGGTAAGGGTATCAACCCCTCCACTAAGACATAAAATTATTACCTGCTCCAATCTAGGGGCAACACAACCCCCTCTTATCTCTCATAAAAGTATTCAGACTATTGAAAAATTATTGTTTCTGAAGCATAATGATATTTATTTCCTCTCATATGAGATGCACTCTCAACTGATCTCACTCTTATATCACTTTTATGGAGCTACTTTCAGCCTCTCCTTTATCTATGCCTCATGCTAGTACATAAGGATAAGGTAACTCTGGAGAAAACTGATTCAATTGAGTGAGAATATGGACCATAATTGGGCTATTAGTGGAGAAATTAACACCATCCTAAGGCCACAAGAAAAGAATGATCCAATTTTATCAAGAACTTCTACAGATGAATTCTGTTTCTGCGTTGATCACTGTAACTCCACAGAAGTTTTGATTTCTAGTGCTAAGTCTATGTGAGGTAGGTTCACAATCAACGGATGGTAGGTGAGTAAACATGAATGATTTTTTCCGGATTAATTATAGGATCACCCCACCCATTTTTCTGGGTTCACCCTTACCAAATTCAATTCAGATCACAACCAACTTATTGTTGATATTCATATGGACACAACAAGATATTCACTTCTTCCCTTAAAATTCAACAATGATTGCCTCATGATTCTTGGATATGGAGAAGTCGTTATCAATGGATGGAACTACACCATCCTTGGTAGCCCCCTCTTCAACGTGGTCTCTAATATCAAAAAAATTAAGGGCCTTCTAAGGGAATGGAGAAAGGTATCTTTCTCCATACATGATGAGGATATTAATTTTGTTGAACTTCAGCTTGCTGATTTCCATGTTTTTAACCAGCAGCCTCCTTCTCCTTCTTATGATAGACTTAAAATTCATTACAAGCTGGATGAACTCCTAATCCTCATAGAAAGGCTGAAAAAATAGTTTAATGTGAAGTGGCTAAAGGATGTTGATAAAAACTCTAAGTTATTTCATCACTTATACAAATATAAATAGATCAAGAAAGTATTGGCATCCATTCGAGTTAATGAATACCTCCTCACATCTAAGATCGACATTTCAAATATTGTGGTGGACCATTTAAGAATGATTTTCAATGATGATAAGGATGATGCCCATATTCCACTCACTAATTCCATTCTTCTGTGTATTGAGACCCATCAAAATGAGGCCTCAACTATGAAACCCACTGTAGAAGAAGTCAGATATTCCCTGTTCTCCCTAAACATGGAATGTTCTTCCAGCCCCGATGGTTTTATCAATAAATTATTCATATTCTAATGGGATATCATTCTTGTTGAGATTACTGTTGAAATCAAATAATTATTTATCTCAAACTCAATCCCTTATGTAATCATCTCTTACTTCATTACTCTGATTCCAAATATTGAAAATACAGTTGATATAAAGGACTTTTGTCCTATTTACATTGGGAAGACTATCCCAAAGATCATTAGAAAAATTATGACCACAAGGATGGGGATGACGGCATGAAACATTATCACCCCAAACCAGCTTCGATTTTTTCCCCTGGAGGAGAAGTCAAAACTACCTCTAAAATTCCATGTTAAGTTTTAACATTATGAAGAGACAATCCAAATATGGGAAATTTTCCCTCAAACTAGATATATCAAAATCTTTTGACCCCATCAAGTGGTGCTTCATTTTCATTGATCCTGAAATGTATGGATTTTACAGAACTCTCATTAATTTAATTTCCACCATCATGTCAAGTTCCAAGATGTTGACAACCATTAATGGATTTAAAAAGGGATTTTGTAAATGATCTCATGGAGTTAGATAAGAAGATCCTCTCTCGAGTCTTCTCTTTTCTATCACTGAAGACTATCTGAGCAGCATCATTAGTGATCTTGTCCAATCTAGCCTTTACATACCGATCAAAGCAGGAAGGAATTTGTATGTTCCTACCCACATTTTGTATGATAATGGAATCCTCATTTTATTGTAGGTTAACAAGGATAATATTACTTAAATCCAAAGTCTTTTTCATGACTATGAAATACTGTCGTGGTAGTCCATCATGTGATGTAAGTCCTCCATTATCTTTAGAAAAGGTGTTTCCACCTCAAAAAAAAATTAGAATAGTCTAAACACTTGGTGTGAAGAGGGTATATTTACCCTTTGAGTATATGGTCATTCCTCTTTTCTGGGGGAATGTTATAGGCTACCATATAGATGTAATATTGATCAGATTACTAATCATATTTCTAGGTGGAAAGGGTAATTTTTATCTAAAGTGGGCAGAGTTTACCTTATTAACTCTGTCACCACTTAAATGTTTTTTCATCCCTTATCCATCTAAAAATATCCAATAAACCTCTTAAAAAAAGATATAGGTCACGATATAATACTTTTCCTGGACTATATGAGTTAATGAAAAGAAAATTGGTTTATATAGCCTGAAAGGTCTTCATAAAACAGATTTCCATGGTTGGCCTCAGAATCAAGGATATGAGAAAATTCAATGAAACACTCCTTGGAAATTTCACTTGGAATATACTCACATCACAAGATGAAGACCTGGATTTCAAAAAGGAAATGTTTAATAAAAAGAATCATAGTGGTTATATAGGATATCTTCTAATCTCCATAGGGTCTGATATCGAATTCTCTTTCTAGGAAATAATTTACTGCTCAAAATGGATTGTCTTTAGGAACTCAAATCTAAACTATTTGACCAAAAACTAGTTAGATAGTCCACTGATTGGCATGGTGTTGAATCCAAAAAAATATCCAACACATGTCCACTTGTGATATTAATCAAAGGGTTCAAGAGTTTTTTTAATGTCTCCCATCCCAAAAGATTCTGGAAATTCAGAAATATAATTTTTTTTGATACAGATACCCTCATCTGGAAACTAAAACGAATCAGGAAACTCAAAACCCGAGAACCCTACTAGTAAAAATGACCTCAAGACACAGTTTTCCCCTCTTATATCTCTAAGTTCAAAACACCTTTCATCCCTCCTTAAAAACACTTATTGTTGTGGAAAATCTAGCGGAACTGGATGCCAATGCATGAGAAGCTGAAGAGAACTAGGCTTTAGTTGTCCTTGACATGTCATCTATGACTGTAGGACGAGGACAATGAACTTCATCTTTTTATTTATTACAGGTTCTCTACCACAATGTGGAAGTATATTCAGGACCCTCATGGGATTTTAATTAACATGGGAATTTCCAGAATCAGATTGCAAACCTTCTGCAATTTATCTCTTCCCTCGGTCATAGTGAGTAGCTTTACAACATGCTACTCACTGCCTTATCTGCCCTCGTTTCACACTTGTGGGCTGCCCGAAATACAAAGGATTTTGATAATAAGAGATACTCCTTTCATGAAGGAGTGGTGGTCATTCATAAAGCAACTCATGCAGTATCATGCATACAAATTGGTACCATGTATAATGGAATAAATTATCTGATTATCTTGCATTTACTTAGTGGTTTTGGTAGGTGAAAAAAACCATTGACTCTAAAATTTATCTAGTTGAGTTCACCACTTCCATCATGAATAAAATTCAATGTGGATGGTGCTACTTTGGGTTCACCCGGTTTGTCAGGATGTGGTTGTGTGTTCTGAACTTATATATTCTTTGTTAAAGGATGCATCTATCGCTTTATTGGTGGTGGAAGGCCTCAAAAACAAATCAAGACAGGTACCTTGGAGACTTATTCTACAATGGATTGAATGTCTCATTGACTTCCATATCCTTACTCTCAATGTCAGTCATACATTTAGGGAAAAAATATGGTACAAAATGTTCTCTGAAATAAAATGATTGAAGAAAGGAGATAAATGTGGTCCTTTTTCATCCTAGATTTTTGTGCGTCCTATGTGCACTCGGATATGAAGGGTGATCTTTACACCCACTCGTGTAACCCCTCCTTGTAAAAATTTTCAGTGTTTTTTTGTTAATAAATATTGGGGGGCCGGGCATGCTTGGTACTGAGCATTATTTTCCCTTAAAGTTACAAATTCCCCTCAAACCCCTAAAAATGTTAAAAACTCAAATAACCCTAAAAAATTAGAAAATAACATTAAACCCCAAATAAAAATAAAAAACTCTAAACCCCCTAAACCCACTCAAGATCCTTAAAACCCATAAAAATCCTAAAATACCCAAAATATCCCAAAAAACATAAAAAACATGAAAAATCCAATGTGAAATTTAAAACTTAAAAACACTTAAAACTCCAAAATAAACTAATAAATTCTAAAACCCAAATAAACCTTAAAAACCCATGAAAATACTAAAAAATCCCTAAATCCCTAAAAACCTACTGAAACCTTAAAAAATAAAAAATAGTTAAAACCCCAAAAAATATAAAAAATTATTTACACCATAAAAACCCTAAAACATCCTAAAAACCCCTAAAAACCCATAAAAACAATAAAAACTGCCAAAAGCCTTAAAACCCTATAAACATATAAAATCTCTAACACCCACTAAAAACTCTAAAAAACCATTAAATACCTAAAAACATTATAAAACTCTAAAAAACCTTAAAACACATACAAATTTTAAAAGACATTAAAAACACAAAAAACCATAAAAACCCAAAAAATCACTAAAAGCCAAAAAATCCCTAAAATCCCTAAAAACATAAAATCCTAAAAAATACCAAAAATCCATAAAAACATAAAATATCATAAAGACTTGAAAACCCATAAAAACCTTAAAAAGCTAAAAACACATAACACAAATAAAACCCTAAAAATGGTTAAAAAAGCTAAAATAACAGAAAACCCCATAAATCCCTAAAACCCTCAAAATGCCAAAAAACCCTAAAAACATAAAAATCATTAAAAATTCATAAAATTTCCTAAAAATTTGAAAACAAAAAACACCCTGAAACCCCTTAATAAAACCATAAAAACCTAAAAAAATAAAACCCTCCAAAAAACAATAGCACTAACAAACCTATGAAATCCTAAAAGTCCCTAAAAACCCTAAAACCCCTGAAAACATTTAAACCCATAAAAATATAAAATAAGCTAAAATCCCATAAAAACAACTAAAAACTACAAAATCCTTCAAACCCATAAAATTTTAAAAAACTCTAAAAAACCATAAAAAACTCCAAAAACCCCTATAAACCCAAAACACATAGAAACGTAAAAATCCTAAAACCCCTCAAAATCCATAAATACCCTAAAAATCATAAAATCCCATAAGTCGCAGAAAAATACATAAAAACTAAAAAAATCCTAAAATCCCTAAAATCACTAAGAAGACTTTAAAACCGAAAAAAAACATTGAAAGACCACTAAAAACCATAAAACCCTAAAAACCCTAAAAACCCATAAAAACCACTAACACCTCCGATAACCCTTTAAACCCCTATAAACATTTAAAAAAAAACTATAAAAACATTATAAACCCTAAAATACATTAAGAACCCCAAAAAACCATAAAAAACTCTAAAGAACCCTAACACCCCTCAAAATCCCTTGAAACCCCAAAAACCATAAAAATCATAAAGAGGCCCTAAAAATACCTAAAAACATAAACCCCCTAAAAACCCGAAAACCCTTATGAAAACCACATAAACCTAAAAGAAAAACAAATAAATAAAAAACATAAAAATGCTAATGAACCTTAAAAAACATAAAAGAATTAAAAACCATATAACCTCAAAATCACCCCAAAACCATAAGAATCGATTAAATCGTAAAATGTCCCTAAAATCCCTAAAAACATAAAACCCCATAAAAACCCATAAAACCCCTATGAAAACAAGAGAAAACTTAAAACACTTAAAACCCATAAAAACTTAAAAATTTAAAAAAAAACTAAAAACACTAAGAGACCCCAAAACCACCAAAACACCTAAAATCCATTAAAACCCTAAATACATCAAAACCATAAAAACCCATAAAACCCCTAAAACCCCACTAAGAACTCTAAAACCCGTTTAGCCCCCTAAAAATGTTAAAAAAAATTCTAAAACCCCTATAAAATCATAAAAAATTACAAAATAATTTCATATAGACAAAAAATATAACAAAATCCCTAAAACCCCTAAAAACCCTTCAAATCACTAAAACACAATAAAATCATAAAAATCATAAAAACCCTAATAATAGTTAAAAACATACAAATATATAAAAACCATAAAAACAAATAATTCCATGAAATACTATGAAAACATAAAACCCCTACGAACCCTAAAAAGTCTAAAAACCCTAAATAAATATCTAAAATTCCAAAAAATCTCTAAAAATCCCTAAAATAATTAAAAAAATAAAAACATATAAAAATATAAGAATAATCTGATAAAGGGAGATCAACTTGGTTTCTATTACTTTAGGCTTCCTTGGGCTTGTATTCTTTGGCCTTTCCCACGACCTTGTTTTGTTGTGGGATTTATTTCTGTTGTTAATAAAAAATGCAATGTATTGGTGAAAAACACTAAGAAAACCATAAAAACCTAAAAAAACATAAAACACCTTTAAACACTAAAAACCCTCAAAATCCAAAAAAACAATAAATCACTTAAAACCATAAAAACCCTGAAAAACCTCAAAAACATAAAACCCCCCTAAAACCTATAAAACCCCTAAAAATCACTAAAAACTCTAAAACCACTTTAACCTTTAAAAATATTGAAAAAACTCAAAAAAACCCTTTAAAACCCTAAAAACTCAAAATAACCACTTAAAACCCAAAAAAACAAAAAACCATAAAAACCACTAAAACCCCCAAAATCCCTAAAAACCCTAAAAACATTAAATATCCTAAAAAAACCTAAAAATCACATAAATACACAAAAAAAACCACTAAAAACAATGAAAACCCATAATAAAACCTTAAAAACATAAAAACACATAAAACCCCAGATAATCTTAAAAGATGCTAAAAAGCCTAAACCCCTAAAAACCCAAAACACCGTCAAAATTACTAAAAACGCTTAAAAATAAAAATCCATAAAAGTCTATAAAAATTAAAAAACATTAAAATCCTAGAAAACACCTTATAAAACATTAAAAACCTAAAAACACATAAAACCCCTAAAAACCTAAAAAACACTAAAAACTATAAAAAACCCTTAAATACCCTAAAATCGAAAAAAATAACTAAGATCCATAAAAACCCTTAAAAACATAAACAACCGGAAAACCCATAAAAACTATAAAAACCCAATAAAAACTCTAAAAACCTTTTAAATCCCTAAAAACATTAAAAATGCTAAAAACCATTAAAACGCAAAAACTATAAAAATCCAAAAATACCCTAAAACCCCTCAATATCTGTACAATCCCTAAAATCCCATTAAAGTCCTAAAAATCAGTAAAAATACCTAAAAATGAAAAAACCATAAAAATGATAAAATACCCAAAGAAAACCTTAAAATTATAAAAACACATAAATATACTAAAAACATAAAAATTGTTTAAAATCCTAAAAACCCTAAAAATCAATAAAAACCCCTAAAACACATAAAAACCTGAGAAACCACTAAAAAAAATATAAAACTCCTTTATACCCCTAAAAATGTCAAAAAACTAAAAAACATCATAAAATCCCTGAAAAACATAAAAAACCATAAAAACCCAAAAAAGAATAAAAACCCTTAAACCCAAAAAAACCATAAACCCCTCAAAATCCCAAAAACCCAAAAACCATAAATATCCTAAAAAATCCTTAAAAACCCCTAAAGTTATAAAACTCAAAAACCCCTAAGAAAATATAAAAAACCTAAAATCACTTAAAACCCCTAAAAAAAATGAAGAAAACCCAAAAAAACCTTTAAAGCACTAGAAAACCATGAAAACCATCAAAATCCCAAAAAATAATAAATCCCCATAAAAGTGCAAAAAACACTAAAAATCCCTTAAAACGTAAAAAATGTTGAAATACCCTATGAAAACCATAAAAACCTAAAAACAATTAAAACCCCTAAAAAAATAAAAAATGGTAAACCCATAAAAATCCCTAAAAAACCTAAAACCATTAAACTGTTAAATACTACTAAAAACACCAAAAAACATAAAAATCCATAAATCCCTAAAACCATAAATATCCAAAACCCCATAAAAATTCCTAAAAATGAAAAATTCCAAAAACCCTAAAAAATCCTAACAAAACCGTAAGAACCTAAAACATAATTTAAACCCATAAAGAACCTAAAAACTCTAAAACCCCTAAAATCACTAAAAATCGTAAAAAATCTAAAAACCCTCAAAATCAATAAAACATTAAAAACTTTAAAATCCTAAATTATGCCTAAAAATATCTAAAAAGGAAAAAACCCTAAAAAACCTTACAACGCAAATAAAACCTTAAAAACCTTAAAACACTTAAACCCCTAGAAAACCTAAAAAGGAAAAACCCCATAAAACCCCAAAAGTCCAAAAAACAAAAACCCCATAAAAATCCTTAAAATTCAAAAAACACATCAAACCCGTAAAAACCATAAAAACCGTAAAACTCAAAAAACTCTAAAAACCCTTCAAACCTCCTAAAAACATTTAAATTTTTCATAAAAACTAAAAAAAACAAAAGAACCTTAAAATCCAAAACCATAAAACCAAGAAAACGCTAAAACCTCTAAAGATCCTCAAAATCCCTAAGAACCCTAAAATCATAAAGATCCTAAAAAGTTACTAAAAATACATCAAATTTTTCAAAACCATAAAACGCTAAAAAACCTAAGAAAATCATAAAAAATAAAAACTCTTGAAACCAAAAAACACCCTAAAAGCACTAAAATCACTAAAAAACACAAGAAAATTTAAAAAACCCTAAAACCCCTCAAAATCCCTAAAAACCCTAAAAATATAAATTTTCAAAGAAATACATAAATCACTTAAAACGAAAAAAACCCTGAAAAACCCTAATGAAACCTTAAAAGCCTAAAAAAACTAAAAACCCTAAAATTCTCAAAAGTCCCAAAATTCGTATAAAAACCATAAAAACCCCTAAGATCCTTAAAAACCCCATAACACCTTGAAACCCTAAAAAATTATTAAAAACTCTAAAAAGACCTTTAAAACCCTAAAAACATAAAATGTATAAAAACATAAAAATACTAAAAATCCAAAAATCCGTAAAAACCATCAAATTCCCTAAAACCCCTAAAATAATAAAAATACTCAAAACCCCTAAAAGTTTCTAAAAAGGAAAAAAACTATGAAAACCATGATAAAACCTATGAAAATGATAAAAAAACACTTAATACACCTGAAAACTAAAAATACATTAAAAAAAACAAAAACCCATAAAACCCCAAAAAATACATTAAAACCATGAAAACCCATAAAATATTAAAAGGCCCTAGAATACTTAAAATGTAAAAAACTCTAAAAATATGAAAAATCCCTAAAAAAACCTAAAAACCAAAAACAAGTAAAACCCTCCAAAAAACTAAAAGCAGTAAAGACTATAAAAGGACCCCAAAACCCTTTAAAACTACAAAACCCCTAAAAACCCTAAAACACTAAAAATTCCTAAAACCCAAAAAACACTAAAAAATATATAAACCCTTTAAAACCCTTTAATGATAAAAAAATATAAAAATCATAAAAACCCCTAAAAACTAAAAAAAACCATAAAACCCTTAATACCCTTAAAATCCATAAAACCCCTAAAAATCATTAAAACCCCTAAAAAATAAAAATCTTAAAAACCCAAAAAATCCCTAAAAATAAAAAACCCTAAAACCCTTAAAAATGGTAGGAAAACCTTAAAAATTAAAAAACACTTAAAACCCCTAAAAACTATAAAATTCTAAAACCCATTAAAAATCCTATAAACCCTAAAAAACCCTAAAACCCCTCCAAATCCAAAAAACCCATAAAATTCAAAAAAAAATTAATGAAATTTCCTAAAAACATAAAAAAAAGTACAAAAATTAAAAACACTACGAAAACCATAAAAACCTAAAAACACTTAAGCCCCCTAAAACCCCTAAAAATGATAAAAACCCCTAAAAACCCTTAATGACCTAAAAAGGCTTTATAACCATTCAAAACTATAAAAACACCCAAAAACCATAAAACCCAAAAACCAATAAAAAATTAAAACCACTAAAACTCTAAGAATATTGTAAACCTCTAAAAAATTAAAAACTATAAAAACCCAAATATCCCTAAAAAATAAAAAACCCTAAAACCCTAAAAAAACCAAAAAACCCTAAAAGACTAAAAGGCCTTAAAATCCTAGAAATCATAAAAACCCTAAAAACCTTGAAAACGCATAATAAATATCCTAAAATACTAAAAAAACATTAAACCCCTAAAAACGATAAAAACCGATAAAACTCCCAAAAACACGAAAACACTAAATGTTCCAAAAAACTCATAAAAATCCTAAAAATACCTAAAATCCCAAAAAGAATAAAATACCGTAGAAATCCAGAAAAAACCCTATGAAAACTGTAAACAGCAAAAAACACTTAAAACCCCTAAAATCCTACTAAATTGTGAAAACCCTTAAAAGATCTTAAAAACCCTAAAAACATAAAAAACCTAAAAATAATAAAAATACACTAAAAACCTTAAAAGTAATAAAAACTAACTAAAACCTATAATGACTAAAAATAGTAGAAACCCATTTAACCCCTAAAAAAGTTAAAAATACTCTGAAAACCCCTAAAAACCCTATGAAACATAAAAACACCTTAAAAACACCAAAAAAATAATAAAAACCTAAAAACCATAAAGACCCTAAAAATATCTAAAATCCATAAAAAACCTAAAAATCATAAAAATGGCCAAAAAATCCTAAAAAATAAAAAAACCCTAATTAATGGGACAAACAATAGAAAACCCTAAAAACCCTAAAACCCCTCAAAAAACCAAAAAACCCTAAAAAATACAAAAATCCTAAATTGCCATAAAAATTCAATAAAACCTAACAACCCATAAAAAGCCTAAAAACCCCTCAAAATATTAAAAAACCTAAAAACACTTAAAACCCTTAAAAACCTACAAAACTCTAAATACCAAAAAACCTAAAAGACCTTAAAATCACATAAAACACCCTAAAAACCCTAAAATCACAAAATCATTAAAAACCTAATAAATCCAAAATAACTCCTAAAAATCATTAAAATGTATATATCACTTGAAATCCCTAAAAACGATAAAAAATACTAAAACCCTTTAAAACCCTAAAAACCCAAAAAAACCTTAACCCAAAAAAACCGTAAAAACCGTAAAAACCATAAAACCCCTCAAAATACCTAAAATCTGTAAATTAATAAAAATCCATAAAAATCCCAAAAAAATCCTAAAAAATGTGAAAAACACAAAAACCCTTAAAATCAAAAGAAAACATTAAAAATTTGAAAACACTTAAAATTGCATAAAAACCTAAAAACTATAAAAAAAACATTAATTCCTCAAAAAACCATAAAAAAACCTTAAAACCCCTCAAAATCAATAAAAACCATAAAAATCATTAAAATAATAAAAAATCCCTACAAGCCTCTAAAAACTATAAAAACCCTTAAAACCTTAAAAACCCATAAAACCCATAAAAACCCTAAAAATAAATAAAATCTCTCAAAGACCTTTAAATCCCAAAAAAAGTTAAAATAACCTAAAAATCATTAAAACTGTAAAAACTCACAAAAAGTATAAAACAAAAAGTTCCAATACAACACCAAAAAATGCATAAAAACCATAAAACCCTCAGAATCCCTAAAAACTGTAATCCTAAAAAAACCCAAAAAATAAGTAAAAATATAGAAAACCAAAAAAACCTGAAAAAAATTCAGAAAAATATAAAAAAAATGTAAACCCCTAAAAATGCTAAGAACCGTAAAAACAAAAAATAGAAAGACTAAAAACCATAAACCACCGAAAAACCTTAAACCCTAAAAACATAAAAAACTCACAAAAAACCATAAAATCCCTAATACTCAAAAAAATCCAAAAAACCATCAATATCCTAAAAAAACTTTAAACTGAAAAAACTCTAAAAACCCTTTTACCCGTAAAAATGATAAAAACTCTAAGAAACCATAAACACCTAAAAACTCAAAAAACCCCAAAAAAACCTTAAAACCCTAAAACCCCTCCAAATCCATAAAAATAATAAAGAAGAAAAAAATAATAATCCTTAGAAATCCTTAAAAACATAATAAACCTATAAAATCTCTAAGAAAACATGAGAAACGAAAAAAAATGAAACCATAATAAACTAAAAACACTAAAACCCCTAATAATCCTAACACCCCTTAGAATCCCTAAAGACCCAAAAAAACATAAAACTCGTAAAAAATTCATAAAAATACCTAAAACGTAAAAAACTGTAAGTACTCTTAAAACCCTAAGAAAAAATTAAAAAACTAAATTCACTTTAAACCACTAAAATTATTAAAAATGATAAAAAAACCTAAAACCTCTTAAAAGACAATAAAACCCCTAAAAACCATAAAGCCCCCTAAAACCATAAAAACCGTGAAAAACCAGAAAACCCTAAAAACACTAAAAAATATAAAAAACCATTAAACCACTAAATATATTAAGAGACTATAAAAACCCTAAAAAAATAAAAAAAATTACAAATACCTGGAAAAAAATAATAACCCTAAAAACCTAAAAACCCAAAACCCCTCAAAATCCCCCAATACCATGAAAAACATAAAAATATTAAAAAAATCCTATATAACTCTAAAAATGTAAAAACCCAAAAAATACCATAAAAACACAAAATAAAAACCTAAAAACCTAAAGACATAAAAACAATTAAAACCCCTAAAAACCTATAAAATTCTAAAAACCCTAAACACCCCTAAAAACCCTAAAAACCCTGAATATATCAAAAAACCCTAAAAATCATAAAAATCATAAAAATACATAAAAATACATAATATATAAGAAACAATAAAAACCCAAAAAACCATAATAGAACCTTAAAAACCTAAAAAAATTTAAACCCAAAAAATTCCAAAAAAACTCTTAAACTCCTAAAAACCATAAAATACTTAAAACCCCCTCAAAATCCCTTAAAAACATAAAACCCCTAAACCCCTAAAAACCCTAAAAACCCTAAAACCGCTAAATACTCAAAAACAATTTTAAACAACTAAAATGTTAAAAACATTAAAAACCTCTAAAATAGTAAAAACTCATAAAAAACTAAAATCCCAAGAAACCATAAAAACCCTAAATATCCTCAAAATCCATAAAACCCCTATAAAACCATAAAAAACATAAAAATCCCATAAAAACATAAGAAGAACCCTCAAATCCTTAAAAACCCCTAAGAAAACACTAAAAACCTAAAAAACATAAAACACCTAAAAAAATAAAAAAATGAAAAAAAAATAAAACCCCAAAAAATCCTTAAAAAATATAAATCCCCTCAAAATCCCTAAAAACCCATAAAAACCTAAAAACCTCTAAAATTTCCTAAAAAAGTAAAAAATAAAAAAACCGAAAAACACATAAAAAACCTTTAAACATAAAAAATATAAAACCCAAAAAAACAAAATGAATTCTAAAAACAACAAAACTGTGAAAATTTCTAAAAACCGTAAAACCCATAAAATCCTTAAATAGCCCTAAAAATCCCAAATAATGTAAAAACCCCTAAAATCATGAAAACCCATAAGAGAACCTTAAAAACCTAAAAAATACATAAACCCCCTAAAAATTCAAAACAACACTAAAAACCCTACAAAACTCTAAAAAGACCCTAAAAACCCTAAAACACCATATAAACCATAAAACACCTAAAACCTAAAAAACCAAAATACCCATAAAAACCATAAAAACCCACTAAAACTCTATAATCCCTTTAAACCCCTAAAAAATTGACTAACTACTAATAAAAATAAAAAACCAAAAAACTAAAAAAACCCTAAAAACCTAAACACCCCATAAATCCCCTAAAAAACTAAAATCCGAAAAAACCCAAAAATCCCTAAAAACACTAAAAACCACAAAAAAATACCTATAAATCCTAAAAAATATAAAAACCATAAAAACCTAGAAAAAACCTAAGAAAAAAATAGAAACCAAAACACACTTAAAACAGCCAAAAAAAACAACGCTAAAAACCATAAAAACCCTGAAAACCCACAAAATCTCTAAAAATCATAAAAACCATAAGAATCCTTAAAAAAATTCAAAAAATCCCTAAAATTTTAAAAATCCCTAAAAAATATGAATATCCCAATGAAAACCATAAAAAACTAAAACACTTAAAACACATAAAAACAGAAAAACACTAAAATCACTAAAAACCCTAAAAGGCCCAAAAAACCATAAACGCCCTAAAAATTATAAAACCCCTAAAAACTACTAAAAATTTAAATCAATTTATACCCTTAAAAACATTAAAAACACTAAAAACACTAAAACCCCTAAATTGTTAGGAAACTCAAAAAAATCCTTTAGAATACAAAAAACCATAAAAGTAATAAGATCCCTAAACACCCTAAAAACCTAAAAACCCTAAAAACACTAAAACCCATTAAAACATAAAATTTCCTAAAATTTCATAAAATTTCTTAAAATTGTAAAACAGCCTAAAGAAGCTATCAACCCCTAATAAAACGTTAAAACCTAAAAAAATAAAACCCCAAAAATGTTAAAAACACCTAAGAACTGTAAAACTATAAAACCTCTAAAAACACTCAAAATCCCAAAAAAAACTAAAAAAATAAAAATCATAAAAAACCCAAAAAGTCCCAAAAAAATATAAAACCCCTAAAAATACTGAAAAACAAAAATAAAACCATAAAACATGAAACACTTAAAACCCCTAAAAATTTAAAAAATATAAAGACCCTAAAAGAACCTAAAAACCATAAAACTCCAAAAACCTATAAAAACCATTGAACTATTAAAAACTATAAAAACCCTTCAGAACCATAAGAACCTCTAAAAACCCTAAAAACACACTAAACCCATAAAAACATTAAAAAAACTTTATAAAACCCATAAATATCCCAAAAAAATCAAAAATACCCAAAAATACCTAAAATCCCAAAAAACCATAAAAATCATGAAAAATACATAACTTTAAAAACACTAAATCATTGAAAACCCATAAAAATCATTAAAAAATAAAAAAGCATCAAACCTTTAAAACCCCTTAAAATTGTAAAAACCATAAAAACCTTATAATCCCTATATAACCTTAAAACCCCTCAATTCCCTAAACACCTAAAAATCCATAAAAAATGCTTAAAAATCCCTAAAAATCCAAAAAATTGTTAAAAATCTTATATTTTCTGAAAAATGCTATGAAAATATGAAAAACCTGAAAATAGTTAAAAACCCAAAAAACCTAAATTCCAAAAAAGACCATAAAAACCTAAACACCCCTAAAACTGTAAAACCCCTAAAACCATTAAAACCCATAAAACCCTATAAAACCCCCTGAAAACATAATAAAAACAAAAAATATCCATTAAACTCTAAAAACATTAAAAACTATAAAAAACTGTAAACCATAAAAACTAAAAAAATCGAAAATCACTAAAAACCATAAAAACCCTAAAACTCCCTCAAAATCCCTAATTTCTGTAAAAAGAATAATCCTAAAAAGCCTTAAAAATCCCTACAAATATAAAAAAACTAAAAACATTGAAAACACATAAGAAATCCTTAAAAACTAAAAACCTTAAAACCCCTATAAAACCTAGTAACATTTAACACCTAAAGACCATAAAACCCTCTAAAACCTTAAAAATACGATAAAAACCCTATAAAACTAGAAATATCATATGAAAACCTAAAAACCAAGAAAAATATAAAACCCCAAAAAATCATAACTGTCCCTAAAACCTTAAAACTCTAAGAACCCTCAAAATCCCTAAAAACCGTAAAAAATGTAAAAATCCTTAAAAACTCATAAAAACATAAAGAACCCTAAAAACCCTAAAACCCCATAAGAATACATTAAAAGGAAAAAATAAATAAAACCACTAAAAACCTAAAAAAGGGTAAAAACACTAAAAACCCTAAAAAGTCCGTAAAAACCCTAAACCCTAAAAAACCATAAAAACCTATAAAAACCATACAAAACTCTAAAAACCCTAAACACTACTAAAAAATAAAAAACCCTTAAACCCCCTTAAAATAACAAAAATATCTAAATATATTAAATCCCTTAAGAATTAAAAACCCCCAAAAACAAAAAACCACAAATACCCTTAAAATCCCTAAGACACTCAGAATCCCAAAAAACCCTAAAAATCAATAAAAATACTAAAAAACCCTAAAAAACACACAAAATTTGAAAACCATAATAACATTGAAATACCATAATAAATCATTAAAACCTATAAAATAATTTAATCCCCTACAAAACCAAAACACAAAAAGACCCTAAAAACCACTAAAACCCAAAAACCCTCAATATCCCTGAAAACACATAACCCAAAAAAATCAAAAAATCCTTAATATTGTAAAAGACCCCAAAAACCTAGAAAACACAAAGAAAACTTTAAAAACATAAAAATAGTAAAAACACTTAAAAGCATCAAAAATTCTAAAACCCCAAAAATCCCAAAAATACCCTAAAACCCATAAAAACCCATAAAAACCCATAAAACCATAAAACCCCCTAAAACCCCATAAAAACCCAAAGACCCCCTTAAAACTCCACAAACTCATTTAAAACCCGTAAACATTAAAAATGTATAAAACCTGAAAACCCTAAAAAACTCAAAATACCCTAAAAACAATAAAAAGCCTAAAAGATGATGCTATTGTTGTGTCTGTTTTTGAGTCCTTTTTTTCTTTGTTTTTTCTTTCTTTGGCATGGGTTGTAAGGGATTTTCGGTTGTGGGTCGTTCAACCCCTCCCCTCCCTTGTCTGATGTGTCTCCTTTTTCTTTTAATAAATTTGGGGGGGGGGGCTGGGAATAGCCCGACCCTCGCATCTTCCTTGCCTAAGACTCCTAAAATCCATAAAAATACTACAAATTCATAAAAAACCTAAAAAACAGAAAAAATAGAAACCGTGAAATCCCTTAATAAATACATAAAAAAGAAAAACTCTTAAAACCCCTAAAAACATAAAAAACATTAAAAAAACTAAAAACGCTAAAACACTCAAAATTTCTAAAAACCATAAAAACCCATAAAATCATAAAAAGGAATTAAAATTGTCTAAAAACCTAAAAAACCCTAAAACCCTAAAAATCCCTAAGAAAACCTTAAAAATATAAAAACCTAGAAAACCACAAAAAAACCAAAAATATCCAAAAATCCTAAAATTCCCTAAAAGATCTTAGAAAGTCTAAAACCCCCTTCAAACAAAAAACACCTAAATATTTTAAAACCCTAAACAGATATAGAAACACTAAAAAGAACTAAAAACTCAAACAATACATTAAACCACTAAAATTGTTAAAAAACTATAAAAACATTACAAATCCTAAAAAATAAAAAAACCGTAAAACCTTAAAAAACTTTAAAATCATTAAAAACCCTAAAAATCATAAAACCCTAAAAATCTATAAAAACCAAAAATACAAATAAAAATAAAAATAAGTATAAAAATTTCTAAAAACATAAAAACCCGTGAAAACCCTAGAAACCCCAAAGAAAACCCTAAAAACCTAAAAACACTAAAAACCCCTAAAAACCTAAAAAACACTAAAAACCCTAAAATACATTGAACCCCCAAAAAATCCTAAAGAAACCCTAAAACCCACTAAAACCTATAAAAATCATAAATATCCTAAAAATCACATAACATTATTAAAAACATAAAAAGTTATAAAAACCTTGAAACACCATAAAAAACCAGAAAAAACTAAAAGCACTTAAATCCCCCAGAAACCTAAAAAACGCTAAAAACCCTAAAACACCCTAAAAATCAAAAAAAATCATAAAAACCATAAAACCACCAAAACCTAAAAGAACCCATAAAACACTAAAAATCACTAATAACTCTAAAACCCCTTTATTACCCATAAAATTGATAAAAACGATAATAACCCTAAAAACCCTAAAAATCTCAAAAAACCATAAAAAGGAAAAAATCCCGTAAAACCTAAAAACAAAAAATCCCAAAAAATTACTAAATTAACTAAAAAACTATAAAAAACCTAAAAATCAATAAAAAAATAAAAACAATAAAACCCCTAAAATCCCCTATGAAAAACAAAAAATCCTAATCCAATAGAACCCTTTAAAACCCTAAGAAACACTAAAAACATTAAAAAACTAAAGCCCTAAAATTCCCTAAAAACCGTAAAAACACATAAAAATCCTAAAAAACTCCTAAAATACCTGAGAAACTAAAAACACTAAAAAACCTAAAACCCCTAAATAAATCCTAAAAAACCTAAAAACACATAAAACTCATAAAGTCCTAAAAATACTTAAAAACCAAAAAAACATATATCGAACCTAAAAACCACAAAAGAACCCCCAAAAACCATAAAACCCCCCAAAAAACATTAAAAATCTCTAAAACCCATAAAAACCCATAAAAACCACTAAAAATCTAAAACCCATTTAACAAACAAATTTAAAATAACCCCTATAAACCCATAAAAAACCTAATAAACTCCTAAATAAACCTTAAAAACCTCAAAATAATTAAGACCCCTAAAACCCCTAAAAATCCTAAAACTCCCAAAGTCCCTAAAACCCCTAAAAACAATTAAAATGATAAAAAAATCCAAAAAATCCCTAAAAACATAGAAAAACATAAATTGATGAAAACCCCTAATAAAACCTTCAATCCCAGAAAAACTTAAAACCTTTAAAAAACTAAAAATTTCTAGAAACCCAAAATATCCCTAGAAATCCTAAAGCCCCTAAAACAAATAAAACCCATGAATCAATTTAAAACCCCAAAAACCCTAAGGGAAAAAAATCCCTAAAACCCCTAATAGCATATTGATGGTGCTACTCCTCTCTCTCTCGCAATGACGATTCTCGGCTCCCTTCAAGATGATGTCACTGTAGTTGATGGCCACAGTGGCACCACCCCTCCCTATGATTGGAGGGGAGGTGGATGGGGTTCCCCTGCAACTCGTTGAGCAGGAGTATCCCCCCTTTTTCCAGAGATTTCGGTTGCCCGAAATTCCCCGATTACCAGAACGGTATGCCCTCGGTCCCGATTACTGCTCAAGATCTTTCTTTGGCCTCTACTCTTCTAGATCTGATGCTGGTGGTTTGGTTTTGGAGGAATCATCCCTCTATCGACAAATTTGACAGCTTTGTTACCTCTTCTTGGAATATCCGTGAAAGGGATGTTGTAGGTTTACTTGATGCCCGAAATTTTTTGGCTTATTTTGGGAACGAGGATGATTTGATATCGTCCTGAACTATGGCTCCACAGATTGTCATCGGTTTTCAGTTATACTTGTTCCGGTGGAGTTTTGATTTCCACTTGGATCATGACCCTCCGATCACGGCGTTGTGGGTAACTCTTCCTGGAATTGTGCTCCACTTCCAGAATCCATCCATCCTTCGCGTCATTGGTAATATCATTGGGTGATTTCTTTGTATGGATTCACGGAAGAGCTCTGCATGTCTCCCCTTTGTGCCACGGATTTTCATTGAGGTGAACATGTCCAAGCCCCCAGTTAATTTGGATTGTGTCGAGATTGAAGGTGAACACCGGTAGAAACAGCATGTTTTCATTGAATCCTAGGTCTTCTTCTGCTCGAATTACAGCAGGTTAGGCCACGCTGCTTCTATGTGCCAGCGTGGAAGAGGCTCCTCCTCTTCTGTGTTTGGGCCATATGCTGCAGCTCCCTCAACGTTTGCTGAGATTGTGGGTGCTCAAAGTGTTGATAAATTGGTTGTCCAGTGCCAACTGAAACCTAAAGTGTGTGATATATTCAAGTACTTGAGGAGTGATTTGAAGCTTCTGGATGCTGGAAGGTCTCTTGGCATGGAGTTTGCTACTGGTGGGATTCCTATTTCCTCTGACTGAAGTCTGAAGCAGAGGAAGGAATTGGTTCTAACTTTTAACCATTTTGAAGGGATGGACATTGAGTAGGAGGTTCAAGGGTCCCCAATTGTCTATGTGGGATGTGAGATACCTGCTGAACAGACACAGAGGAAGGTGCAGGCCGCTGCTGCTGGGCATGGTGGAGGGAGGCTTCAGAATGCTACATAGGTGGTTGATGCTGCTGTTCCGGAATTGAGCTGTGATGAAAATGGTAGCGATGAGGTTCATGTTATGTTGATTGAGAGTAATGTGGAGGTTGGGGAAGATAGTGTCGAAGCTGGGCAGGGGAAGTTGGATGAGCAGGGGGTGCTAGACCGGAAGGAGGTGGTGTCTGAGTTGGTGGGGGAGTCTGTAGAAGGGAAGGAGCTTGAACAAGAGGAGGGGAATGAACAAGTTGATGCTCCCTCTCTCAGCAAGGTGCTGGGGAAGGAGGCTGAGAAAGAGGGAAGTCCCTCGGCTTGGGGATAATTAGGAGAAGTGTTCTGTGGTGTTGGAGGGATCTTTGTGTCCTGGGAAGGGGTCCTTGGTTTGGTCGGTGCATGAGGGTGCTTTAGCTAGTCAGGCTCTTCAGGGGGATTCGGCTCAGTTTGATCTTGAGCAGGGGAGGATGTTGAACATAGGGAGGTGATGGAGCCAGCTATGGAGGTTTCCATATTTCCTAGGGAGGAGAAGTAGTTACAATTTTCCCTTGCTAGTGTGGTATCCCCACCTTTCATTGATTTGGATGATTCTGCCCTGGTGGTCCCTTATATGCTGCAGCATGGTGTTCTTGCTGCTTGCTCCCTAAACCAAGAGGAACCAGTTGTCCCTGGTCAATCTTTTTTCCATGAATAAGGTAAAAGGATGTATCATAATATGGATTCAATCATCAAGGAGAGGTATTTGATCAAGGAAGCTACTCCTCATGGGAAAGAAAACAATTATGCACGGGTTTCTTTAGATCCCCGGAAGAGGAAACCGAGGAAAGACTATTACAGTTTTCTAAGGACTGTGTCCATGAGGGCTTCCTGCAAGGCCAATTTCTCTGCCAGGGGAGGTCGGCCTGTCAAGGCGCAGCTTGAGGTGAAGCAGAAACATCTCATAGATTACTACACCACCGTCCTAAAGAAATATGAATCATCTGAATGGGAGTCGGTGGTGTCAGATGCTTCCACTAGTTATGATGCTGATGGAGACCCAAATGAGGATGAAGATTTTTGACTTGTTTTGATTTGTTGTTCCTGTTTCATTCGCTTCTAATTTTGATATTTTGGGGTTTTGGTGTCTTGGGGGGTTCAGGGATTTTTGGTGTGGGTTGTTTTCCCCCACCCTGCCCTTGTCTGCTGTGCTTTTCTCTTTATAAATTTTGGGGTGGTCGAGAATAGCCCGACTCTCACATCTTCCTTTCCATAAAACCCCTAAAAACCACTACAAACTCTAAAAACCTTTTCCAACCCCTAAAAACATTATAAAACTCTAAGAAACATTAAAAGGCCTATAGAACCTCAAAAAATCCCTAAAACCAAAAAAAAAACCACAAAACCCCTAAAAACCCTTAAACCCATCAAAATCCCAAAAAACACAAAAAAAATACCATAAAAATCCTAAGAAGCCATAAAAACCCTAAAAACATTAAATACCCAAAAACCCAAAATAAAAAAATCAAAATCTAGAAACACTTAAAACCCCTAAAAACAAAAAAAATGCTAAAACCCATAAAAAACACAAAAACCAAAAAAACCTGTAATAACCTTGAAAATCATAAAATAACATAAAAATCCCAAAACCCCCCTAAAAATTATAAAAACATTAAAAAAACCTAATAATGTTAAACAGTTTAAATACCATTAAAATCCAGAAAAAATCAAAAAAACCCTCTAAAACCCCCCAAAAACCCCAAAAACCCCAAAAACCCCAAAAAACCCAAAAATCCATAAAAACCATTAATATCCCAAAAATACCTAAAATACATGAAAATGTTAAAACCCCTAAAAACCCTTTAAAACCCTAAGAACAAATTAAAAACCAAAAAACACTTAAAACCCATAAAAACATTAAAAACTATAAAAAAACAAAAAACCAATAAATTTTTAAAAAACATTAAAAACCCATCAAAATACCTAAAAACCTAAAATCCATTAAAATAAAAAAAATAACTAAAAACCCTAAAATAATAAAAACCCTAAGAAATAATTAAAAACTTAAATGAACTTAAAACCACTAAAAATAAAAAAAATGCTAAAAACGCTAAATCCCCTAAAAGAACGAAAAAACCAAAAATACCCTTAAAACCATAAAACCCCCTAAAAACATGGAAAAACCCTAAAAATCCCCTAAAAACTCTAATCCCCATTAAACAGATTAAAACCTAAAAAATTTAAAAAAACCTTGAAACCCTAAACAAATAAAAAACCCTAAAACCCCAAAACCATAATAACCCTAAAAACCCTAAAAACCTTGAAACACAACCAAATCCCTAAAACCCTAAAAACCCTAAAATTCTTTAAAAATGCCAAAAAATCCCAAATACACTAAAAAACACTTGACACCCCTTAAAACCAATAAAAATAAAGCTCGTAGAGACATAAAAAATGTGAAAATCTCTAAAAACCCAAATAATCTAAAAAAACAGAAAATTCCTAAAAACCACTAAAATCCTTAAAAACCCTAAAACCAAAAAAATCCTAAAAACCCAATAAAACTATAAATCCCATTAAAAATTTAAAAATGTTAAAATCTCTAAAGGAATTTAAAAACCGTAAAAAACTCAAAAAAACCCAAAAAAACCAAAAAAAATAAAACCCCTAAAAGCCCTCAAAATCCATAAAAACCCTAAAAATGCCTAAAATCCTAAAAATATCCTAACAAACCTTAAAAATGTAAAAAACAAAAAATAATTAAAAACCTTAATAAAACCTTAAAAACACAGTTAAAACCTCTAAAAACACTAAAAAAACTAAAAACCCAAAAAATCCCGAAAAATACAAATATTCCCTAAAAACCCAAAAAAACCGTAAAAATCCTAAAAATCCCAAAAATCCCAAAAATCCCTAAAAATTGGAAAACCTTAAAAACCCTATAAACCCCTAAGAAATCCTTAAAAACCTAAAAACAATTAAAACCCCTAAAAATATAAAAAATGCTAATATCTTCAAATCCCCTACAAAGACCCTAAATACCAAAAAAAACCATAAAACCCTAAAAACCTTAAAATCCCAAAAACAACACAAAAAACCCTAAAACCCACTAAAAAAACTAAAAACCCTAAAAACACCTAAAAATGTTAAAAAATTATAATAAAACCTTCATATCCCCACAAAAACAAAAACAAATCTTAAAACCCAAAAAACCATAAAAACCCTAACAATGCAGAAAACCATAAAATCCATCAAATTGTCTATAAACCCTAAAAGACCAAAAAAATTATAAAAAAACTAAAAATTAATAAAATGTAAAATCCCTACAAACCCTAAATAACCCTAAAAAAATATTAAAAAACATAAAACACTTAAAGACACAAATAATCTAAAAATGCTAAAAAAATAAAAAATTCGAAAACCCTAAAAAACCCTAAAAACTATTAAAGTCCCTAAAAGACCATAAAAATACTAAAAAATAACTAATAACCCTGAAAGTCATAACAACCCTGAGAAAGCCTTAACAACCTAAAAACACTTCAATCCCCTAATGAACCTAAAAAATTATAACATCCCTAAAGCATCTAAATAGATCCTAAAAACCTTAAAAACCCATACAATCCATAAAACCCCTAAAAACATTAAAACCCCAAAAAAACCCTAAAAACCAAAAATACATTAAAAACATGCTAAACCCATAAAAACATTAAAACCTCTAAAAAACAATAAAAAAAATAAGAAATCTAAAAAACCCAAAGAGCTCTTAAAACACATAAAAATCATAAAAATACCAAAAAATACCTAAAAACTTAAAAACCACTCAAAACCCTGAAAGTCCTAAAGATAACCGAAAACCTAAAAACACTAAAAACCCATAGAAACCCTAAAAATGTTAAAAACCATAAAAACTGTAAAAACCATAAAACAGTAAAAACTCTCAAAATCAATAAAACCCATAAAAATCAAAGAAATCATAAAAAAGAAAAAACATCCAAAAAACATAAAAACCCCTTAAAACCATGAAAATACCTAAGAAAACCCTAAAAACCTAAATAAAAATTAAATCCCCTAAAATTAAAATATTGCTAAAAACTATAAAAAACCCTGAAAAGACCCAAAAGACCCTAAAACCCCTAATAAACCTGAAAATCCATAAAACCCTAAAAAAAATTAAACCCTAAAACCTATAAAAACATTAAAAATCACTAAACCCTATAAAAACACATCAAACAAAAAAAATATTAAAATACCACAAAAAACCTTAAAACACCTAAAAATATAAAAAATCAATAAAACCTGAAAAAACAAATAAAAACTCTAAAAATATCAAATTCTTGAAAAACACTAAAAAGTATAAAAAACTTAGAAAGCCCAAAGATTCCTAAAAACATAAAAACCCCTAGAAACCATGAAAAAAGAAATGAAACCCTTAAAACCCAAAAACCACTTAATCTCTTAAAAAAACTAAAACCCCTAAAAACCTAAAAAACATAAAATCCAT
The DNA here is from genome assembly GCA_963277665.1 of Viscum album. NCBI lineage: Eukaryota > Viridiplantae > Streptophyta > Magnoliopsida > Santalales > Viscaceae > Viscum > Viscum album. The sequence goes on along the minus strand of OY728167.1, from coordinate 244,894,711 downwards.
AAAAAACCATAAAATCCCAAAAAACGCCAATATTCCTAAAAAGATCGAAAAATACCTAAAACCCTAAAAACCCTAAAACCCTTAAAAACACAATGAATAATTTGAAAACCTAAAAAAAATAAAACCCCTAAAATCCATATGAACCCTAAAAGACCCTAAACACCCTAAAACCCCCTAAAATGAAAAAACCCATAAAAATATTAAAACCCCTAAAACCCACAATAACCCAAATAAACCACAAAAAATATAAAAACCATTTAATCCCCTAAAAGAATTTAAATCTCTGAAAACACTTAAAAAAATCCTTAAAAACTCAAAAAAAAACACGAAAACCCAAAAAACCAAAAAACCGTAAAACCCTAAAAATGCCTAAAAATCATAAAAACCATGAAATTCATAAAAAATCCCTAATAAAATAAAAAATCCAAAATACCCTGAAAAATATTAAGAAAACCATAAAAACCTAAAAACACTTTAAACCCCTAAAAGCAAAAAAATCACAAAAACACTAAAATCCTCTAAAATACCTACAAACCATACAAACCAGTAAAAACATTAAAAACCCATTAAATCCCCAAAAAAACTAAAAAACTCTAAAAATCATAAAAACTCTAAAGAAACAAAAAGAATCCTAAAAAACCCAAAAACCCTAAAAACTCTAAAAAATAAAAACACTATAAAGGCATAACAATTTCTATAAATATAAAAAACCCTAAAAACCTTGAAAGTCCCAAATAGAACCATAAAAACCAAAATATATTTAAAACCCATAAAAAACATAAAAACGATAAAAACCCTAAAAACCCTAAAAACCCTAAAAAGCCTAAAGACCATAAAATCCCATAAAAACCATAAAAATCACTAAAAATCTAAAAACCATTTAAACCCGTAAAAACATTACAAACATTAAAAAACATAAAAGCCCTAAAAAAATAAAAAATGCCTAAAAAACAAAATGAGAAAAAAGAACATAAAAACCCTAAAACCATAAAAAACCATAAAATCCTAAAAAAATCCCTAAAAATCCATAATAATGTAAAAACCCTAAAAACCCTGAAAAACTTTAATAAAACCTTAGAGAACTAAAAACCCTAAAATCCCCATAAAATCATAAAAAGGATAAAAACCATAAAAACCCAAAAAACACAAAAAACCCCAAAACCCCTCAAAAATTCCTAAAAACCATAAATCCCATAATAATCCTAAAAACCCCTAAAATCCCTAAAAACAAAAAAAACATAAAACCCATGAAAATTCAAAAGATAACTTTAAAAACCTAATATAACTTTAAAAAACACCTAAGAACACTAAAAACACTAAAAACCATAAAACCCCTAAAAACCTTAAAAACCCAAAAAATCCACAAAAATCCCTAAAAACAACTAAAAATTATAAATACACTTTAAAACCCTAAAAAAGTTAACAAAATATAAAAAACATTAATAAACCAAAAAAAAATCTAGAAACCTAAAAGCCCATAAAAATGGTAAAAACCAAGAAAACGTAAATATTCATCAAAATCCTTAAAATCCCTAAAATCCCTAAAAACAAAAAAACCTAAAAATCCATAAAACACTAAAAAAACTCAAAATCTATAAAACCCGTAAAAATTATAAAAACCAAAAAGATTCTAAAAACCCTAATATTTCCTGAAATTTAAAAAACCCTAAAATCCCTAAGGAAACATTAAAAAATTAAAAACACTTAAAACCTCTAAAAACCTAAAAAAATTCAAAAAATCCAAAAACCCCTAAAAACCCTAAAAACACTAAAACACCTAGAAACCTTAAAATCCCTAAAATTCCATAGAAACCCTAAAAATCACTAAAAATGCTAAAAATACTTTAATCCCATAAATTGATAAAAGACTCTAAAAACCTTAAAACACTAAAAATTCAAAAAAACCCCTAAAAATCAAAAGAACACAAAATACCTCAAATCCCCAAAAAACCCAAAAACCCTTAAAATCGCTAAAAAACATAAAATCCAAAAAAAGAACAAAAATACCTAGAGACGTAAAAAATCCAAAAAAAAGCCTGAAAACCCCTAATAAAACCTTAAAAACCCAATCACACTTAAAACCCTAAAAACACTAAATTTAAAGAAAATCCCAAAAAACCGCTAAAAATTCTCAAAAATTCTTATAACCCCTAAAAAACATAAAAATCCCTAAAAATCCTTAAAAACATAAAAACCTCAAAATACCCTGGGAACCCCTAAGATAACGTGAAAACATAAAAACACTAAAAATCCCCAAAACATAAAAAACTCTAAAAATGCTAAAAACTCCTAAAACGCTAAAACCACCTAAAACCATACTAACCCAAACTAACCATAAAAACGCAAAAAAGCTCATAAAATATGTAATAAACCACTAAAACATTTAAAATTCCATTAAACCCCTATAATTTTTAAAAATACTGAAAAACATTAACACTCAAAAAAAACCAAAAAACGAAAAATACAATAAAAATTCTAAAAAGCACTAAAAACCTCAAAATTACTAAAAACCCTTAATAAATTAAAAATACACAAAAATATCTCAAAGTGACTAAAAAAATAAAAACCCAAAAAACACTTTAAACACCAAATAAATCATTAAAAACCAAAAACCCCTTAAAACCTCTAAATTATTTGAAAAACTCTATAAACCTTTAAAAACCCTAAAAATAAAAAATATCCCTAAAATCCCTAAAAACCCTAAAAATCATAAAAACCCTAAAAATCCAAAAAAAAATCCAAAAATTCCCTAAAAATCCTAAAACACGTAAAAAATCACAAAAAACTAAAAATTCAACGAAAATCATAAAATCATAAAAACACTTAAAACCCCTAATAATCATAAAATGGTAAAATCCATAAAAAATTTAAAAAATGCCCTAAAACACCTAAAAATGTAACGCCCCCAAACCATAAAACCCTAAAACCTAAAAACCCAAAAACCGCTAAATACTCTTAAACCATTTAAACCCCTAAAAACATTGAAAAACTTAAAAAACCATAAAACCCTAAAAAATCAAAAAACCCTAAAAATCAAAAGAAACCCATAAAACCTTACAAATAATAAAAACCCCAAAAACCCCAAAAAATCACTAAATAACTATGAAAACCATAAAAATACTGAATATTCCCTAAAAATCCCTAAATATATAAAAACCCCTAAAACATTACAAACACCTAGAAAATCCTAAAAAAATCTAAAACACTTACAACCCCTAAAGAACTAAAAAATAATAAAAAAGATAAAAATACAAGTCCAAAAAAACCTCTAAAACCCCTCAAAATCCCTTAAAATATTAAAAACTCATAATATCCAAAAAACACAAAAAAATCCCTAAAAACATTTGAAACCCTAAAAACCCAAAAAAATATTAAGAAAACCATAAAAACCTTGAAAACCAAAAAACCCCTAAAAAATCTAAAAACCCATAAATGCATTTAAAAATGCTAAAAACCCTAAAAACCCTAAATAGAAACTTAAAACTAAACAACCCCATTAAACCCCTAAAAATTTAAGAAACTCTAATACCTTTAAAACCCTAAAAAACTAAAAAAATCATAAAATCCAAAAACGAATAAAACCTTAAAAAACCTAAAACCCATAAAAACCATCAATATCTATAAAACCCTAAAAATTTATAAAAATATATAAAACCCCAAAAACCCTAAAAACATAAAAAACCCAAAAAAATCCTGAAAACCCCTAAAAAGCTTAAAAATCCTAAAACCCTAAAAACTGCATAAAACACTAAAAAACCTGTAAAAATAAAAAAAATACTTTAAATAACTAAAAATGTTAATAAATCCAAAAAAATCATAAAAAACTCAAAAAAACTGTAAAATCTCAAAAAAATATAAAAACCTAAAAAACCCAATAAAATCTTTAAAATACCTAAAAACCCTAATAACCAAAAAAATATAAAAATATCCAAAAATCAATAAAAAAAATAAAAACCCAAAAAACTCAGAAAAACACTATAAAAATATTAAATAACAAGAACACTTAAACCCCTCGAAAACCATAATAAATGCTAAAACAATATATAACCCCAAAACTGCTTAAATCATTAAAAAGCCTAAAAAACCAGAAAAATCCAAAAAAGACCTAAAAATATCTATAAATGTAACAAACCCTAAAAGCCATGAAAAACCATAAGAAAAACAAAGAAACATAAAAAAACATTAAACACCTAAAAAGCTATAAATTCTAAAAACTATTAAAAACCTTAAAACCCCTAAAACCCACTAAAAATCCAAAAAACCAGAAAACCCTAAAACCCACAAAAACTGTAAAAACCATTTAAACATCTAAAAATTAATGAAGAATAATAGAATAACAAAAAAACTCCAAAAAACTAGAAAAACGCATAAAACCAAATTTATAATTAAACCCTTGAAAACCCTAAAAACCCTAATCCGCCTCAAAATCACTAAAAACCCTAAAAACCAAAAGAATCCTAAAAAATACCTAATAATTCTTAAAAATGTAAAAATACCCCAAAAACCAGAAAAACCCCAAAGAAAACCATACAACCCTAAAAAACACATAAAACCCTTAAAAACTGAAAAAACACTAAACACCATAAAAAACCTAAAAACCCTCAAAATCCCTAAAAACCATAAAAATCCTAAAATAGAAATAAAAAGCTCTAAAACATAAAAAATTAAAAATCATGAAAATCCCTAAGAAAACATTAAAAATATAAAAACTAATAAAACCCCTAAAAACATAAAAAATAAAAAACATAAAAATCCTAAAAAAGAGACAAAACCCCCTAAAAGCCCCAAAAACGAATATAACCCCTTAAAAATCGTTAAAAACCCTAAAAATCCCTTAAAATCCTAAAAACCAATAAAAAAATTAATACCCCTTTAAACACATAAAAATATTAAAAATGTAAAAAATCCATTAAAACCCTAACAACCTCAAAAAACCCTAAAACCCCCAAAACCTATTAAAAACTAAAAACATTAAAAAATAGAAAAACCTTCAAAAATCCAAAAAAACCCTAAAAGCCCATGAAAATCATATAAAACCATAAAAATGCCTAAAAATGTATAAAGCCCTAAATATCAAAAACCCCTAATAAACCTTAAAAAACTAAAACTCTTACAACCCCCAAAAAATCTAAAAAAACTAAAAAACCTAAAAAAACACCGCTAAATGCCCTCAGAATCCCTAAAAACCTTAAAACCATAAAAAATCCTAAAAAGGCCATAAAAATCCCAAAAAATGTAAAAAAACCCCAAAAACCCTGAAACACCCTAATAAATCCTTGAAAACATAAAAACTATTAAAAGCCCTAAAAACCTAAAAAACTCTAAAAACACTAAAACCCCTAAATTCCTAAAAATACATAAAAACCATAAAAACCACTAAAACCATAAAAACCCTAAAACCCATAAGAAACATAAAAACATCTAAAAGAAATCTAAAACCCCTTTAAAACCCTTAAAATGATAAAAAGAAATCTAAAAAACCTTTAAAACCATAAAAAACTAAAAAAATCCTAAAAATAAGAAAACCATAAAATTCCTAAAAACACTCAAAACCCAAAACCCTCAAAATCCTTAAAAAGACTTAAAACTAATAAAAATACTTAAAATTCCCTAAGATTCCCAAAAAACATTAAAAACCTGAAAATCCCTTTGAAAATCATAACATCCTATGAAAACCTAAAACCCTAAAATCCCTAAAAACTGTAAAACGATTAAAAATCCTAAAATACCTAAAAAAACTCGACAACACTCAAAATACCTAAATCTCTAAAATCATAAAAATCAAAAAAAAAACCTTAAAATCCCTAAAACCATAAAAATCCTAAACTATTAAAATCCATAGAAACCCTAAAAATCCTAAAAATACTTCAAACCCTTAAAATTCTTATGACGTTAAACCCCTAAAAAACCCTAAAACACCCTAAAACCCATCAAATCACCTTAAAACAATAAAACACAAAAAATAGTTAAACCACTAAAAACCCTTAAAACCACTAAAAAGCCACAAAAAACACTAAAACCCTTTAGACACCTATAAATGTTAAAAACTCTAAAAAACCATAAAAACGCTAAAAAGTCAAAAAAAACATGGAAACCCAAAAAAATAAAAACATGAAAATACCATAAAACTCCTAAAAATCACCAAAATCCCTAAAACCCTTGAAAAAGCTCTAAAAATTCCAAGAAAAATTAATACCATAAAAACCCTGAAAACCCCTAAGAAAACATTAAAAACATAAAAACACATAGAAACACTGAAAACTGAAAAATGATAAAATCCTAAACACCCTGAAAACAAAAAAAACCTAAACACCTTCAAAATCCCTAAAAACAATAAAACCCCTCAAAAATCTCAAAAAACCCATAAAATTGATAAAAACCTTAAACCATGGAAAACCCTAAGATATCCTTAAAAACCAAAAAACACTTAAATTCCCTAAAAGCGTAAAAATCATAAATTCCCTAAAAACCCTAAAACCCTAAAACCCCACAAAATAATAGAAACCCATAAAAACCATAAAACACTAAAAATACATAAAAACCTAAAACCCTTAAAAACACTAAAAAATCATAAAACCCCTAAGAATAAAAAAACCCTAAAACCAAATAAAAACCATAAAAACCCAAAAAAAACCCCATAAAACCCTCAAAATCCCTAAAAACCCTAAAAACCCTAAAAATAATTATAAAACTAAAAAATCCCAAATATCCCTAAAAACATAAAAACTACTTAAAACCCTAATAAAACCATAAATATCTAAAACACTTAAAACCCCTAAAAATATTAAAATTTTTAAATACCCTAAAAACCTCAAAGAACCCAAAAAACCCTCAAAATCCATAAAAAACATAAAAATCCAAAAAAATCCTTAAAAACGTAAAATACCCTAAAAACATTGAAAACCCCCTAAGAAAACCTTAAAACCTCTAAAAATCCTAAAAAATGATAACAACCCTAAAAACCGTAAAAGTCCATCAAAACCCTAAAAACTCATTAAACCCATTAAAACCCCTAAAATACTTAAGAACCCTAAACACCCATAAAACCTCTAAAAACCACAAAAAAAAATTATAAAACCTTTAAACACCTAATAAAATTAAAAAACTCTAAAAACGTTTTATGAAGATAAAATCTCAAAAATATCATGAAATCCCTAAAAACCTTCGAAACCATAAAAAACCTCAAAATAATTAAAAAACACAAATTTTGGGGTTTTGTTGTCATGGAGGTCCAGGCCTTTTTGTGTGTGGGCTATTTGGATCTGCCCACCCCTTGTCTGCTTTGCTTTACTTTAATAAATTTTGGGAGGACTAGGAATTTCCTGGTCCTGCACCTCTTCTGCCCTAAAACCCCCAAAAAAACATAAACCCTAAAAACCATAAATATCAAAAAAAGATCCCTAAAAATTCTAAAAAATGAAAAAAAACCCTAAATACCTAGAAACCCCCTAAGAAAACCTTAAAAAACTAAAATCACATAAACACGAAAAACCCTAAAATTGATAAAAACACAAAAAACCAAAAAACAAATTAAACCCTAAATAACCATAAAAATCATAAAAATACCTAACATCCCTAAAAACATAAAAAACCAAAAAACACTTAAAAATTCATAGAAAATCATAAAAACATAAAAACTTTTAAAACCCTAAAAAACCTAAAAAATGATAAAACCCTTAAAAATACCATAAACCCCTTTAAAAACTAAAAAACATGAAAACCATAAAAAAACCTTTAAATCCCCAATAAAACCATAAATACCCAAAAACCATTAAAACTCTAAAAACCCTATGAAACCCTGTAAAACCCTAAAAATTACAATAAATTAAGAACATAAAAAATTCTAAAAAAATAAAAAAAATATGAAACCCCCCAAAAATATATAAATACATAAAACCCTGAAACCCCCTATGAAAACCCTAAAACCCAAAAAACACTTAAAACCCCCTAAAACTATATTCACCCAAAAAATCCATAAAAACATAAAAACCCCAAAACCCCCTCAAAATACCTAAAAATACTAAAAACCATAAACATCATTAAATAACCCAATAACTCCTAAAAAATTCTAATACGTTGAAAAAGCCCAAGAAAACCATAAAAAACAAAAAAATTACATAATACCCCTAAAAACCTAAAAATACTAAAAAATATAAAAATACCCTAAAAAGAACCTAAAACCCTAAGAACCCATAATAACCAAAAAAACCCTCAAAAATCCAAAATACCCAAAAATCCACTAAAAAATATGCAATCTATTTAAACCGATAAGAAGATTAAAACCCTAAAAACATTAAAAACCCTGAAAAACTAAAATAAACCCTAAAATCCCAAAAAAAACCATTAAAACGATAAAAACTGTAATAACCCCAAAATACATCAAAATCTCTAAAAACTATAAAAACCCATGAAAATCCTAAAACAACCCAAAAATGATTAAAAGGTAAAAACTCCTAAAAAATAAAAAACAATATGAAAAAACTGAAATCCTAAAAACACTTAAAACCCCTAAAAACTGCTAAAAACCCTAAGACCCTAAAATCCTAAAAATCACTAAAAAGCTAAAAAAACCTTTAAAACCCTCAAAAACCCTGAAAAACATAAAAACACATAAACCCATGAAAAAACATAAAAAATGAAAAAAAACCCATAAAACCCTTATAAAAGACCCTAATGATCCATAAAACCCCTAAAACCTATAAAATCCAACTAAAAATGCTAAAAACCCATAAACCCCTTAAAATGTAAAAAGAATAAAAACCATTAAAAAATATAAAAAACTAAAAAACCCTAAAAACCAAAAGGCAATAAAAACCATAAAACCCAAAAAAAAAACATAGAACCCTTATAAATCCCTAAAGACTAAAACCCACAGAAATCCAAACAAATCACTAAATATCCATAAAAATGTAAAAATTCTCGACAAACCCTAAGAAAAAACACACAAACCTAAAAACATTTAAGTCCCCTAAAAACCTAAAAACACTACAGACCATAAAAATCCTAAAAATAATAAAAACCCTCAAAATCACTAAAAATCTTTAAAAAACATAAAAAACCTATAAATCCCTAAAAATATAAAATCCAAAAAACTTTGAAAATCCTAAGGAAAACCATAAAACCCTTAAAACATTTAAAACTCATAAAAACCTAAAAACACTGTAAACCCTAAAAAATACTAGAATACCATAAAAATCCTAAAAATAAAGAAAAACATAAAAACCCATAAAACCATAAATACTTCTAAAAACATTAAAAAACTAAACACACATAAACCACAAAAACTCTAAAAAACACTTTAAACCCCTAAAAACGTTAAAAATATAATAAATAAAATCCCTAAAAATCTAAAAAAAACTGAAAACCCAAAAAATAAAAAACACCCACAAACCCCTCAAAATCATAATGACCATAAAAACAAGGAAAACTAAAACCCTAAAAACCCAATGAAAAACTTAAAAACCTAAAACATTTAAACCACCTAAAACATAAAAATGCTAAAAACCCCACAAAATCATAAAAACCATAAAACACTTCAAAATCCCTAAAAACCCTAAAAACCCTAAAAACCCACAGAAAACCTAAAAATAACTAAAAATGTAAAAACATTAATATCCCTAAAAAACACTTAGAGAAAATTAAAGATCTAGAAAAGGTTAAAACCCATAAAAAACTAAAAAACACTAAAAATCATAAAAATTCACTAAAAACCATAAAAACCTTAAGAACTCTAAAAAACCATAAATTTCATAAATCCCAAAAAAACAAATATAATTTTTTGAACCCATAAAAACATTTAAAAAATATAAATAAAACATTAAAACCCAAAAAACCCTAAATCCCTAAAACCAAAAAAAAAACAAAAATACACATAAAACCTTAAAATCTCTCCAAATCCCAAAATACCCAAAACCCCCATAAAAATCCTAAAAATCCTTGAAAATCACTAAAAACATAAATAACCCTAAAACATTGAAAGCACCTAAGTAATTATTAAAAACATAAAAACGCTTAAAAATCATAAAAAACCTAAAAACTGTAAAACCCCTAATCCCCCTAATCCCTAAAGAACCCTTAAAACCAAAAAAATACTAAATACCTAAAAGATCTCAAAAACCATAAAAAACACTAAAAACCATGGAAAAACCATAGAAAATAATAAAATCCTAAAAAATACATTAATCCCCTTAAGAACATAAAAATGATAAAATGCTAAAAAGACCCCAAAACCCAACCCCCCCCCCCACCTAAAAACCCCTAAAACTCTAAAACTCTTTGAAACCCAAATAATGTTAAAAAACTCTAAAACCCTCAAAACCCTAAAAAACAAAAAAAACACGAAAGAACCATAAATCCCTAAAACCCTCAAAATCACAAAAAACCCTAAAATACCATTCAAATCCTAAGAAATACCTAAAAATACCTAAAAACATTAAAAACCCTAAAAATGATAAAAACCCTAAAAACCCTAAAAAACTCTTAGAAAACCTTAAAACCCAAAAAGCACTTAAAACCCCAAAAAACCTAAAAAATGCTAAATACAATAAAAAACCTAAAAACACCAAAAAACTTTTGAAATACCTAAAACCCCTAGATAAACTTTAAAATCGTATAAAATCCCTAAGAATCTATAAAACAATTAAAAACCCTCAAAACCCTGAAAGACATTACGAAACCCATATAACCTAAAAACACTTAAACCCCCTAAAATTCCTAAAAAATGATAAAACCCATAAAAACCCCTAAAAGACCCAAACAAACCCTAAAATCCCATAAACACCAATAAAAACCTTAAAATATTAAAATTCCATAAATATCCTAGAAAACCTCTAAAAACTCTAAAAATCATTTAATGATTTAAAAATATTATAAAATTATAGAAACTGTAAAACCGCTAAAAACTAAAAAAACTATAAAACCCCAAAAAAACCTTAAAATCTTTAAAAAATGTAAAGACCCTAAAACCTATCAAAATCCTAAAAACCATAAAAAGTCCTGAAAATCCCAAAAATCCCTAAAAAGTAAAAAACGCTAAAATCCCTAAAAACACATAATATAAATCTTGAAAACATAAAAACACTTAAAACACCTAAAGAACCTAAAAATGATAAAAACACTAAAAAACCCTAAAAATAACCTAAAAAACTCAAAATCTCTAAAACCATAAAAATCCTAAAAGAAAATCCCTAAAAATCACTAAAACATAAAAATCACAAAAAACGAAGAAAAACACAACGAAAACCATAAAAACCTTAAAGAACATAAAACCCCCAAAAACCTAAAAAATTCAAAAAAACCCCTAAAAACATTAAAACCCCCTAAAACCCCAAAAATCCATAAATACCCATAAAACCCCTAAAAACTCTAAGAACTCCAAAAACCCTTTAAAACCCTAAAACCCAACTAAAAACTCTAAAAACCCTTTAAACACTAAAAATATTCAAAAACTATAAAAATAATAAAAAACTTTAAAACCCCTAAAACCAAAAAAAAATAAAAACCTAAAAAACATAAAACCCCTCAAAATCCCTAAAAACCATAAAAACCATAAAATATTCTAAAACGTCCTTTAAAATCCCTAAAATGTAAAAAACATAATAACCCTATCAATCCCTAAGAAAAAAACCTAAAAACACTTACAACACGTAAAAAACCTAAAAATTCCTAAAAACCAACAAAAATCAAAAAACAATAAAACGCCTGAAAACCATAAATCCAAAAAAACAAAAAACCCTAAAAACAATAAAAATCCTAAAAAACCACTAAAAAATATAACAACACTAAAAATGATAAAACAGTCTATAAATCATAAATACCTAAAAAAAACTCTAAAAAACAATAAACCCAAAAAATATAAAAAACCTAAAACCCTAAAAATTTGCAAAATCCCTTTAAACCCTAAAAACCATAAATATCCCTAAAAAGTGCTAAAATCCCTAAAAACCGAAAAAACCCTAAAAATTCTAAATAACCATAAGAAAAACATAAAAACCTAAAAAGACATAAAACCCCAAAAAACTTAAAATATTCTAAAAACCCTAAAAACCTAAAAACCCCTAAAAACATTAGAAACCCTCAAAATCCCTAAAACAAATCCATAAAAATCCTAAAAAATCACTGAAATTCCCTTAAAACATAAAACCCATAAAAACCCTGAAATACCCTAAGAAAACCTTAAAAACCTATAAACACATAAAACCCCTAAAAACCTAAAAACATTTGAAACCCTAAAAGACTGTAAAAACCTTAAAATCATAAAGACCCCTAAAACATTAAAACTGCTAAAAATCCATTAAAACCCTAAAAAGTACAGAAAACACTAAAAACTATTTAAACCCCTAAAAACGTTAAAAAATTATAAAAAACATTAAAACTCACAAAACTGATAAAAACCCAAAAATAATATAAAACCCATAAGAATAATAAAAACCCTCAAAGTCACTAAAAACCCTAAAACACTGTAAAAATCCAAAAATGCCCCAAAAATCCAAAAAAAACTTAACAAACCTATAATTCATGAAAATAATAAGAAAAACATAAAAAACAATAAACACTTAAAATCTAAATAATTATGAAAACCATAAAAAACCCTAAACCCCTTTAAAAACAATGAACCCCCTCAGAATCCCTAAAAACATAAAAACTATAAAAATATTAAAAAATCTCTAAAAATATATAAAAACATAAAAACTCTTATAAACTCTAAAAAACCATAAGAAAACCTTAAAAACCCAAAACACTTAAAACCCCTAAAAACCTATAAAAATCTAAACCCCGGAAAATCGTAAAAACCATAAACCCCTAAAAACATTAAAAACCCTAAAGTCCTATAAAATCCTAAAAATCCACTAAAAACATTAAAATCCCTAAAAGTATTAAAAAAACTCTAAAAAACTAAAAAAACCCTTTAAAAAACCCAAAACCCAAAACGACTATAAAATCCCAAAATCCCCTAAAAACCCCAAAACCCCTCAAAAACACTTAAAACTGAAAAAAAAAACACATAAAAGATATAAAAATGAATTAAAACCATAAAATCATTAAATAACCTAATAACCCAAATAAAACCTTAAGAACCTAAAAACACTTAAAACCCATAAAAACATGAAAACCCAAAAAACCGAAAAAACCCAGAAAACACTAAAACCAATAAAAACCCCTAAAAACCTAAAAATCCATAAAAACCCTAAAAACCATAAAAATCCTAAAAAACCAAAAATCCCAAAAAACATAAAAATACGAAAATCCCTAAAAACCACTATGAAAAACATAAAAATCTATAAACACATAAGACTCCTAAAAGCTTTAAAATTCTGAAATCTCTAAATGAACCTAAAAACACTAAAACCATAAAAAACATAGAAGACCCACTAAAATTTTGAAAACCACTAAATAAATAAAAACCCACTAAAAACATAAAAAATAATTTAATCTTCTGAAAATGTTAAAAACTCTAAAAACCCTTAAAACCCCTAAAAACTCAAAAAATCCCTTGAAACCCAAAAAACCAAAAACCCAAAAAACCCTAAACGCCCTCAAAATCCCTAAAAACCCTAAAAATCATACAACTCCAATAAAATCATTAAAATTTACTAAAACATAAAAACCCCTAAGAAATCCTAAAAAACCAAAAAATAATTAAAATCCCTAAAAACCTAAAAAAATATAAAACCCTAAAAAACCCTAAAACAAATAAAAACAACAAAAATCCCTAAAATATTAAAAACCTATAAAACCCTTAAAAACCTAGAAAACACTAAAGACCATTTAAACCCCTAAAAACATTAAAAAACTCTAGAAACCCTTAAAACCCATAAGAACTCAAAAATCCCATAAAACCCCATAAAAATCCATAGAAACTCTAAAAACCCTAAAAAAAGCTAAAGGCCCTCAAATTCCAGAAAAAATCATAAAAAATATTTAAAAATATTTAAAAAAGCAAACCCCTTAAAACCATAAGAAATCCATCACAACATAAAAACACTTAAAACCCATAAAAACCGAAAAAATTAAAAAAAACTAAAAAACCATGAAAAAACCTAAAAACTCTAAAAATTCTTAAAACCCATATAAATCCATTAAAATCCTTAAAAAACTTGAAAATCCCTAAAAATTAAAAAAACCCAAAAACCCAGAAAACCCAATAAAGAAGTTAAAAAACTAAAAACACTTAAACCCTTAAAAACCTCAAACCCTAAAAGACCATAAAATCCATAAAATCAGTAAAAATTATTAAACCCAAAAAAATAATAAAAACCCCTAAAAACAAATAAAAACACTAAGAACTCTAAAACCACTTCTAACCCCTAAAAATGTTAAAAACTCTAAAAATCCTAAAAATCCTTAAATACTCAAAACACCCCTAAAAACCATAAAAACCTTTAAAATCCCAAAAACCACTAAAAACAATAAAAATTCTAACAAGGCCTCAAAAGTCCCAAAAAATGTAAAAAACCCTAAATAACCCTGAATACCCCCAAGGAAACATTAAAAACCTAAAGACACTATAAACCCTAAAAACCTAAAAATTATAAACACCCTAAAAATCCCAAAAAACCCCAAAAACCCAAAAAAACTGCCAAAAACCATGAAAACCCCTAAAAAACTTTTAGATACCCTAAATTCCCATAAAACTCCAAAGAAATAAAAACTCGAAATCCCCTTTAAACCCTTAAAAACATAAAAACATGCCGAAAACCTTAAAAACCTTAAAAAAATAAAAATAATACTAAAACAGAAAAACAATACAAACCTAAACCCCTAGACAAACCTCAAACCCCTAAAAATACCTAAAACACCAAAAACCATAAAAATATTAAAAATTCCCTTAAAATCCATAAAAATGTAAATACCCATAAAAATCCTAAGAAAACCTTAAAAACCTAAAAATACTTAAAACCACTGAAACCCAAAAAACACAAAAAACCTTAAAAACCCTGAAAACCATAAAAACTATTAAAAACATTAAAACCCGAAAAACCCATAAAAACCCTAAAAACAACTAAAAACATTAACAACCCTTTAAACCTGTAAAGACATTAGAAACTCTAGAAACCCATAAAAACCCCAAAAAAATAAAAAACCATAATACCCTCAAAAACCCTGCAGACCATTAAAATCCTAAAATCCCTAAAAATACCTAAAAACATGAAACACCCTAAAATACCTGAAAATACCTAATAATAACATAAAAACGTAAAAACACTTAAAACCCATAAAACCCTAAAAGCACTAACAACCTTAAAAACCCTAAAAAATCAAAATCTTGAAAACCCCATAAAAATCCTAAAAAAGCCCTAAATTCACTAAAAACATTAAAACCCCTAAAACATGAAAACTCATAAGAAAACCTTAAATACATAAAAACACATAAACCACTAAAAACATAAAAAAACTGAAAACCCTAAAAGACCCTAGAAATATCTAAAAACCATAAAATCCCAAAAAATTATAAACACTCCTAAAACCCCATAAAAACCTACTAAAAAATCTAAAATCACTTTAAACCCCTAAAAATGTTAAGAGACTCTAAAAAACCTTAGAAACCCTAAATAACTCAAAGAAAACAATGAAAACCCAAAAGGACCATAAATCCCAAAAAAACACTCAAAATCCCTAAAAACCATAAAAAATCCAAAAAAACAAAAACAATCCCTAAACATATCTAAAAACAAAACAAAACTCAAAACCCAAAAAAATAAAAATATAACCATAAAAAACATTATAAATCCCTAAAACCCTAAAAAATTCTAAAATCCCTTAAAACCCCAAAAGACTCTAAAACCCGCAAAATACTTAAAACCAAAAAATTTAAAAATCCTTAATATCCCTAAAAATCCTAAAAAACATAAAAATACTTAAAAACAATAAAAAACCATTAGAAAACTATTGAAAACCTTTGAAATATTAATACCCCCAAAAAACCTAAAAAATAATAAAAAAACCTAAAAGACCATAAAAACCCAAAACCCCCAAAAACACTTTGAAATCCATAAAAGCAATAAAACCACAAAAACAAAAAAAACTCTAAAAAACATTTAAAAAGCTACTAACGTTAAAAAACTCTAAAAACCATAAAACACTAAAAACCTAAAAAACCACTAAAACTGCAAAAAACCATAAAACATCTAAAAACACTAAAACCCAAAAATCCATAAAAACACTAAAAATCCCAAAAATCCATAAAAACTCTAAGAAACCCAAAGAAAAAATTAAAACCCTAAGAAAACTTAAAATCATAACAAAGAACCTAGATACTCAAAAAACCCTTTAAACCCCTAAAACATTAAAAAATCTAGAAACCTTTAAAACCATAAAAAAATCAAAAAACAGCTAACACTTAGAAAAACTATAAAAATCCTAAAAAACCTAAAAACACATAAAAACCTTTAAAATACCAAAAAAATCATAAAACTTTTTAAAACCATTATAAAACATTAAAATCCTAATGAACATAAAACCCATAAAAACCTAAAAAATTCTAAAATCCTAAAATCCTAAAAAAGCACACAAAACCCTAAAAACCATAAAAACCCAAAAAAATAAAATGAAACCCTAAAAATCCTAAAAATCTATAAAAATTAATAAAACATAAAAAACCATAAAAAATAAAAAATCATAAGAAAACATTAAAAACCTAAAAATAATAAATCCCAAAAAATAATTTAGAAAACCTTAAAAATAATAAAAACCCTTAAAAACCATTAAAATACCTAAAACCCCATAAAATCTTAAAAACACTAAAATCACTTTAAACGCATAAAAATATTTAAAAAATACTAAAAAATCATCAAAAAACCTAAAAAATTAAATCAAACCCAAAACCCAAAAAAAATAGTTAAACCATAAAAACCATAAAAAACCCTAAAAATAAAAAAAACATAAAACATCCTAAAAAATACCTCAAAATCCTTAAAAACATAACAAATTCTAAAAACCCATAAAAAATATTAGAAAACCATAAAAACATAAAAAAATAGTTTAAACCTATAAAAACCCTAAAAACCCTAAAACCCTAAAAACCTAAAATATTCAAAAACCCTAAAAACCCATAAAAATACCAAAAATCCCTAGTTTCCTTAAAAACATAATAACCATGAAAACCCCCAAGAAAAATTTAAAAACAAAAAACACTTAAATACCCTAAAAACCTAAAAAGACTCTCAAACCACTAAATTACCCTAAAAAACTATAAAACCCATTAAAACCCATAAACACACCTAAAAACCTTGAAAATGATAAAAACCTAAACCGCCACTAAATCTCTAAAAAACCATAGAAACCCTAAAAACTAAAAAAATACATCAAAAACCCCAAAAGCCCTAAAAATCCCTAAAAACCCTAAAAACCCATAAATATCCTAAAAATACATAAAAACCCCTAAAAACATAAAAAACCCTGAAAAATAATAAGAAAACCTAAAAAAATAAAACACTTTCAACCCCTAAAACATAAAAAACAGAAAAAACCCTAATGAACCCTAAAAACCCACAAAATCCCTAAGAACATTAAAAATCCTAATAAATCCCTAAAATCCATAAAAACGTAAAAAACTCTAAAAACCATGAAAACCCATAAGAAAACATTAAAATCCTAAAAACACTTAAATCCCCTAAAAACATAATAAAATCTAAAAACAAGAAAAGACCCAAAATAAATGCCCATAAATCCCCTCAACAACCTAAAAATGATAAAAACCCTAAAAACCCATAGAAACCTTAAAAACCATAAACACCATAAAAATACCTAAAAACCATAAAACCCAATAAAAACTCGAAAAAACCCATTAAACCTAAAAAAAATTAAACTCTAAAAAACCTTAAAAACCAATAAAATCTCAAAAAACCCTCAAACCCCTAAAAACACAAAAAATATTTTAATCCCATAAAAATACACAAAATCCAAAAAAAACCGTAAAACCATACAAATCCTAAAGAATCCCTAAAAATTCCTAATACATTAGAAACCCAAGAACCTAAGAAAACCTTAAAAAACTAAAATCATTTAAAACCCCTAAAAATACTAAAAATCATAAAAACCTTAAAACCCCCTAAAAACCTAGAATCCCTAAAAATCATAAAAAAACCCCCCAAAACCATAAAAAACATAAAAATCCTTGAAACACCTAAAACCACTAAAATCTCTAAAACCCCCTTTAAACCCCTAAAATGTTAAAATGTTGTAAAAACTATAAAAAAAATAGAAAACCCAAAAACATCTTGAAAAAATCATGAAAACCATTAAAAACTAAAGACACTAAAAAACATAAAACCCCTAAAAGCCCTAAAAACCATAAAATCATAAAAAATCACTAAAAATACATAAAATTTAAAACCCCCTAAAACCTTGAGAACCTCTAAGAAAACCATAAAACCCTAGAAAGGCGTAAAACCCCAAAAAATAAAAAGTACAAAAAACCACCAAAAAACCCCAAAAAACACTAAAACCCCAAATAACTCTAAAACCCATCAAAATCCCTAAAAACCATAAAAACCATAAAAACCATAAAAATTATAAAAAATCCCTAAAAATCCAAAAAATATGAAAAAACATTAAAAGCCCTAAAAACCATAAAAACATAAAAACATAAAAAATTACAACCACTAAGAAACCTAAAAAATACTAAAAACCCTAAAAACCCTAAAACCCATAATAATCCCTAAAAAATAAAAAAACCCATAAATCCCATAAAACAACAAAAAATGTAATAAAATATCTAAACCCCCTTAAACCCCTGAAAACATTAAAAACATTAAAACCCATTAAAAACCATAAAAAATTCAAACAACCCCAACACCCCAAAAAACCCATAAAACCCTAAAAACTATAAATATCCTAAAATCCCACAAAAATACTTAAAAACACTGTAAAATCATAAAAATCCTTAAAAGTCCTAGAAATCCCAAAAAACATAAAAAACCCTAAATAGCCTAAAAATACCTATGAAACATTAAAAAACCTAAAAAAACATAAAACCCCTAAAAACCTAAAAATGCTAAAACCCCCAAAAAAGGATAAAATAGACCCTAAAACTGCTAAAAACCATAAAATCCCAAAAAACCTTAAAAACACAAAAAACCCATAAAACCCCTAAATACTCTAAAAACTATTAAATCATCCAAATACATTAAAAAAATAAAAACATTCAAAACCCAAAAAACTCAAAAAACCCTAAAACCAAGAGAACCATAAAACCCCTAAATGCCCAAAATACCATCAAAATACCTAAAAACCAAAAAAAATAAAAAATAAAAAAAATACTTCAAAATCTATAGGAATAAAAAATTCCTAAAACCCTAATAAGGCTATAAAAACATAAAATCACTTATAAACCCTAAAAACCAAAAAACCTAAAAAGACTAAAAACCCTAAAAAACACTTATAACACTAAAACCCATAAAACCCCTAAAAACCAATGTTGGGCCCGGAAAATTTTAAAAAGGGAAATCAAATACTCCCATGTATTTGGAAAAGGATGAAAGGTGAATAGAATGAAGAATTAAAGAAAAGGTGTTTAAAGAATCAAAAAATAGAAAATGAAGGAAAAAAGAAGACACAAAGTATGAATCTTTCACAGACCTCCACTCTACATGGCGGTCTACTTCACAATATGTTCATGAACTAAATAAATCCTAAGCTCAAGACGGAGGTGCCAGTACCCTATAAAACTAAATTTTTTGTGGGAAGAAGGTGGAGGAATCTTCCCCATAGTTGACATTCTCCATGAACTCGAATGGTCCGTGGACAAGGTGAATTCAATGGTTCCCTATGAATGAAATAAAGTAATTTATGGGAGTGAGGAAGTAATTCTTGCTTCCATAGATGATGAACTTATGCCCCGTTGACCGAGTCATCCATTGGTTGGGTTTCTTCTATAGGATTTCATAAAAGACCCCCCCCCCCCGATCCAATCCCTCTGCCTATCTATAAAATAATATTGGCTGGAGTACTTTAGAGGAGGACATTTTGAAGAGGAGATCGATCAATAGACGAAGGCCACGAAGAATATATTATCATGAAATACATGATATTTTGATGATTACCTGTAGGTAAAACCCTCCGTATAGCATTAATGAGGAGAAACTAAACATAATTGGTAGATGAAAAAACCCCATATCCCTTGTGGATGTATTTTCTATAAGGAGAAGGACCAAAGCCTCCTTTATAATCAGGCATCCCACATTATAAAAATCTATGTGGGTGGTACCCTACCTCGAGTAGAAATGTTTTACGCATGTGGAACACAACACCATATAGAAAATCGCTACACAAATGAGACTTGGCCCCGTATAGAAAAATGATATGTGGATCGAACCCTGGTCTTCGTACCACCATGGTATATGGAAGACTCCCTTAGTTGCATAGAAATATTCTATGTGGGGGAAACCCCATCTAGCATAAGGGAATTCTATACAAAATGGTTTATCTTCATGTGTTCCACACTCTGGATCTAATCAATTCCTATCATTCTTGTCGCATCGTCAATAGTCCCTCTACGACCTAGTCAAATGGTGTTAGGCCAAAACCTCTTCGAAAGCCACCAGATTGGTATTATGAGACCAACGGGCACATTCGTGTGCCCTTCTAATTTTACAAAACCATGGTAAACAGAGTCATGTGGGTAATCCCCACAGTGGGGCGGACCCCCAGAATGTTTCTAAGTTTACATTCCCTTGGTAACCCTATTTCTGAACATGGGATAGTCATGTGAACATCCCCATTCTAGGGATAAAGGGGAATTGTTGGCCTTTCCATTGGATGAGGGTCAGTGATAAACAAAGGAAATTATGCTTGTGTTTCCTTTTGATGAGGAATGATGTCCCTCCCCTTTCCTAAAAGAAATTTTAGGGTTCCTATCCTAAGGTAATCCCCTAGAATTTCTTGTAAGAGGTGGCCCTCTTTCTCCCCTCCACCTCTTCACCTTATCCCATGACGTATCCAGGTAAATTTCCAAATGTGACTATCCTGGATATGAAAACAAAAGAGGAAATGGGTATGATCACAGCCCCTCTCTCCTCCACCACTTTTTGGCTCCAGTATCATCCATCAGAGGATGGGGAGGAATTTTTCTAATTATATAAGCCCCAACTCCAAATCAAATGGGATGATTCCATCCTTAGGCCCCAATCAAAAATGGGACTCCTATTTGGTGTAATCCCCAATCATGCCCCCTTAATGGAAAGCTTCCATGTGTAAGTCTTGATCACAAATGGGGGACATATTTAATGTAAGACCCAATCATGCCCCAATTTTGGGAAGCTACCATGCGTAATCCTGGATCGCAAATGGGCCTCTTATTCGGTGTAAGCCTCAATCATGCCCCCTTAATGGTAAGCTTCCATGTGTAATCCCTGATAAAAAATGAGTCGTCTATTCGGTGTAAGCCCTAATCATGCCCCCTTAATGGGTAACTACCATGCATAAGCCTCAGATTTCTAAACTATGTGGGATTTGATTCTCAACAAACTGAGATACATAGGAATCCTTCATCAGGTCCAAACCCAACTCTCAAATCCACCATAATGTTCTTCTTACCACCACTACTAAAAAATTAGTTATTTGGGACATGTCATTTGCAACGAGATCCCGTCGCAACTAACCCATTGCAGAAAATCGCATCTTAAATATGGTTTGTTGCGCCATGAACTTCTCCTTTCACAGATAGCTAAATCTTGACATTTAAAAAATAATTATTTGTAATGGGAACATCCCAAAAAAAAATTAAAAATAAAAATAAAAATATTAATAAAATTTAATAAAATATTATGACTAATAATAAAATAATAATAATAAAATAATATTAAATAATAATAATAATAAAATAATAATAATAATAATTAAAAAATACTAATAATTAAATACTAATAATTAAATATTATTATTATTATTATTACTGATAATATAAATAATAATAATGGTAATAATAATAATAACAAAATAATATTAATATTAAGATAAATAATAATAATAAAATATTAAAAAAATTAAATAATAAAAACCTCAATATTCACAAAAATATAAAAAATAATAATAATAACAAAATAATAATGATAATAATAAAATAATATTAAATAAATAATAAAATAAGTAAAATAATGAATAAATTAAATAAATAATAAAATAATAAAATAATAAAAAATAAATAATAATAATAATAAAACAAAATATTCGTAATATTATAAAAAAAGCACTATGTAGAAATGTAAATTTATAATATTACAAAATAAACTGACATTCAAATGTTTTATTGTAAAATGTAAATATTTCACGGGGGTCTTCTAGAAGAGCTGACATCCTTGGGGGTCTTCTCGAGGAGCTAACATCACTGGGGGTCTTTTGGAGGAGCTAGAAGAGTTGGTGGAGGGAACTTTATCTCTAAACCATAACTCAGACGATGCATGTACTCCATAGTCAGTTCATGTTGTTTCTACTACCATCAACACATCTCCTCCTGCTATTGTTGCTACTTTTGATTGATATTTTCTTGTTCCCTACACATACTCTTTATAAGCTCACTTTGAGCTCACAGTTTCTCCTGATAATGTGTAGCAGATGGCGATGACTCTTCATGAGCTCCTCTCGAGCTGGACGTTGACATCACAACAATCCCATAATAACTCTCAGGTGTCAATGAAGATATAATACTAACACCTCGTTCTTTCTTGAAGTCATATTGGGTCGCCTACATCTATGTTGCCTCATCAAATCAGGGGTCACTGGTCTGACCCTCAGTCTCGTCCTGACTCTCAGTCTATGTCTGAGACGTTGTGGCCTCAAATGACTCCTCCAATTGCAATTTAAAATTAAAATAGTTAAATTATTATTTTTAGTTAATTTTAAAACTCAAAAAATTTATACTAACCACAATCTGATATTGGTGATCACCTCTAATCTCTATAGTGACTGGATTTCTATACTTCCTCCTATAAATGTCGAACTCTGTAATATCAGTATTTTCAACCACCTATATGAATATAAAATAATTTTTTTACATTTATTGTTATATAAATTATTTAAAAAAGTACTTATCATATGTTCCCTATTTGTACTAAATATATGACAACTGTCTCGATGTGTCACCTCATATCTCCCCTAGTTTTGTCGACCTACTGTTGATCTCTTCTAAAAATGACCACCCATATAGAGTGAACATATTCCATCCCAACCCTGAGAAGAAATGTAATCAAGTCAGTGGGCGCGAGAAGGCTCATCAAACTCTATCACTTCTTCATTTATTGTTTCTTTCCTTCTCAAATTGTGCAAAAACCGACAGAAATGGTCACACATAAACCCCTCCCATGACTTCCAGATAGCTCCATGAATGATCTCATCAATGGGATACCATAAACCCTATAAATAAATTTTAATATGAAGTTATTAATTAAAAAAATCAAAATAAATATTATTTATTTATTTCCCAGCCAATGATCGAACATGATCTGTTGAACATCAACGGGAATCTGATCCCATGTGACTCATGCTTTAGAAAAATTATTGAACAATATAAAACTCCCTTATCCAATAGATATATGTGAAAAGATGTTAAAAAAGTACAAATAATCCAATAATTAGTATATAATTAAATTAATGAAAACTAACATTAATACATAGTTAAGCATACCTCTGCATGCAGGGATCGAAGCAATGATGTCGAGGTCACTCTGAGATAGGGTCAGGAATCATCAATCAGGCAATACCACACCCCCTCTGAGTCCTCCCTGAACCACCAACAATCTAAGGGTCAGATGATCCAACATCCTATTCAACCAAAGGTAGATCAACCTCCTGCAACTAATGAAAAAAATCCTCATCCATCTGAAACCCAAAATGACTGTAGTTCTCAAATATTTAAAAACAACTATTATATATAGATATATATTATATATGATAATAACCAGTATTTAACCATGTCAATATTCACATTCATATCTAACTATGTGAATGCCTTCATATTTCTCGTAAGCATCATCAATTTCCATATGAGTTTCAGTTTCATCATCTCTTGTCATTTAAAATTCATTTGTAACATCATTAACACCATCGTCACCATAAATCCTTAACTACGGTGTGTCATCATCGATATTTGTGTTTATTCATGAAAAAGATGAATTTTGAGCATTCTCTTGAAAAAATTAATTTCCTTGCACTTCAGTGGAACCACATTCAATTTGAATAAACCAATTTCCCTGAGATTTCATTTTTATTATGCTCCACCAATCACCCAACTCTCTTGAAGTAGAACTGTAATTTGCATAATAAATTTGATGTGTCTGATGAGTCAATAAAAATGGTTCATTTACTACAAAAATACTTTTATATTTAATATCAATGATTCCATGGCATGGATAAACACACAAACCTCTCTCAGTATCCAATCTTTAAAATTTAAACATCATTGTGTAATTTATCCCAGATAACACAGTACAATGATTTCTTAGAGCATTTCGTAAAATCAACATTAGTTTCTCTATGATGAGATCCTCTCAAGAAAACACCACTATTCATTATTTTTTTGATTCCTCATATGCACGTGTATGAAATAAAAAATCATTCACCACATAAGAATTATAAGATTTAACCATTTTGGATTGTGGGTTACTCAATACACATAATTGATTTTCAATTTTATCATTATGTTGAGATACATGAATTTTTTTAAAACAATTATCAATATAACAAGTAATAAATTGATTTTATATGTTAAACCATAAATAATCAATGTTACTAGTTTTTGAAACTAGTAGGAAAAATTATTTTGCCGATATTTTTCAAGAGCAACTGCTGTAATTTGTGGATGTTGTTTCTTGATATGATTATCATATAACCTACAAATAGAGTAAGATTAATTTATTTTAATAAATATTATATAATAATTGATAGGAGCACTCAAAGTAAAAACTATGTCATTTATTCATAGTTGATAAGAATGTATGTGTGAGCACTGCAATTTTCATCATCTGAAATCCATCATTCATGAACTCCACTGAATCCGCGTTTGGGATGATTAAAAACTAATAATTGATTGATCATTTAATCATCAAAATTTCTATCATTATGTCCCATTAATTTTTGTTTTTAGGTATATTCATATTTAAAACAATGAGATCATAAAAAATAAATTTCCTCCTGCAAATAAGCTTCAGCAATTGAGACTTCAACTGATGCTTTATTACATCATTTTTTCTTCAATTTCTGCATGCATCTATTGAATGGGTACATCCATTGGAACTATAACGGACATTCACATTTTTATTCATGTGTTAAATTTACTATCAACTGTTCCATTGTGTCAAAGAAATACCATGGTGATTTTTTTCCAGTTTATATAAAATTCAAACAACATCTTCTTGTTGTCTTCTTAGTGAATCATAGTCTGTTTTCACCACACAAATGTCTTGGAAAAAATTTGATATTTCTTTTATCACATCCCAAATCATATAATTCAACAAACCTCTTAATCCAATTGGTATAAGTCTTACCATTATAATATGAAAGTCATTACATTTTAATCCATTAATATGACCATCTATGACACATCTTCCCGAATTGGAAGCATATCCATCTGAAAGTCTCAAATCTACAATACACTAAAAAATAATAATTTAGTTTCTTTGGATAGTGTATATGTTTCTTTTGGATTTATTAACTTCTCTGATCTAACATTTTCAAACAGTTAAAGTTCTGGTCACCTACAAATTTGGGAAAAATCTAATAGTGCCTTTACATTATCTTTGGTCTTACATGGTGTATCCAAAATAGTATGAAATAAATTGTAAAAACAATTATCAATATTCATGACATTCAACATGTCACAGACCAACAAATCAATCCAATATGGAAGATCCCAAAAAATTCTCCATTTTATCCAATTTTGTTCCTTCCCAAATCCTTAAATTTTCAGTTTGTTTATTTTTGGTCCAAATGTAATGATAGGTAATGAAGAGACAATTTATTTTAACTCTGTACTTGATATCATCATTGGAGGTCCATCTCTTTCAATTTTTCCTTTTTTGAAATGATATTTGTTCCTCTTAAAAGGATGATCGGTTGAAAGGAATCTATAATGATAGTCAGAAAAACATGTTTTCTTCCATTGATTAGCATAAATGCTTTGATGTCTCTCATACATTAAAAATATTATTTTGGACCATGTGAACTCCAGCTAGATAACATTCCATATACTGGGAAGTCACTAATTGTCCACATCTATGCAGTTTTAAGTAGGACATTTTGTTTCGTAGCAACATCATATGTACTGACACCAATACTCCATAATGAATTTAACTCATCAATAAAAGGTTTCAAATAAACATCAAAAATATTTTTTGGATGTCTTGGATTTAATAAGGTCAAAAAGATATATGGATCCTTCATCAACATCCAAGGAGGTAAATTGTCTGGATTTATAAATATAGGACAACAAGAACACTAACTACCATAAGAACCAATTAGGCATAAACTGTCAGTAGAAAGACTCAATAGCACATTTCAAGATTCTAAAGAAAAGAAGGGTGCACTTGGTCAAAATGATTCCATGAAATGCCATAAGAGGAATAATTTAAGCTTTTACCGGTTGAAATATTGTTTTTGTTTGCTGATATCAATGTTGTTGTGTTCTGAGATAATAATAAACACTATAATCTTGGTGTAATTATAAATATCTCAACTATTTTACAGGAATCAATCTAGACTTTCCTAGTTGAGCCTCATTATACGTTTAATGTTGTCCACATATGGGATAACTATCCAATGAATCATTTTCACCATAATATAAGAGGAAATTTTTTAATCATGAGTGAATCTTATGATAACCAAGATCCAAATTACAAAATATCCTCTTTCTCTCATAGAAATTTATAGGAAACACATTTCCTTTAGGTAATAGTGTTTTAACCAAAGATAATATCTAATAAAAATAGCTATTTAACATTCTATTATCTGATTTAATAGCCATAAAATTTGAAACCACTTTAAATTTTCTTTTCTTGCAAATAGGATATAAGGCATCCTCAAAAGACCTCAACAACTCATATAATTGAGATGGTTCCAACTCAGGTGTTAAATCATTATCATCCTGAGTTTCATTTTGTTTAAGATGGACCTTCCACATCATGTACTAAATTTTCTAACCGTGATGGATCTGAAACCAAATTATTAGTATCTTCTCTGGAACTATGTTCACCATGTTGATACCAAAAAACATAACCTGATAGAAATCCAAAATGAAATAGATGACCCCAATGTTGTCAAATGTGTCAAACTTCCTCAGATCACATTTTTTACAAGGTCACTTAATTGTCCCTTCTGAAACAATTTTTGGTTTTGATGATGCAAATTATAAGAAATATTAAACACCCTCAATATATATAGGATTTAAACTAGAACCGTATGGATTATTTCACTGATTAATCCAAGTATGATCATCTAATAATGACTATTGTTGACTTCCTTGTTCCATATCTGTCTAAAAAATATAAAATAATTAGTTTTTTTAATAATTCGATATAAAGAAAACACTATCCAAAAAATAGAAGAAAATTAAATTCACTTTTCTAACAATTTATAATAATTTCTATTATTTCATAGTTATTTATAGTATTTTTTTAAATTTATACTAATATAAACTAATTTATAATAATTTATACTAATTAGAAAAAATAATTAGTAATTATATCTAATTTATAATAATTACGTGCGGCACAATTTCCAGTGGATTGGCGGAAGCTCTTTTTCATGACGGCTCATCTATATGCTTGTCCTCTATGCCACCTCTATATTGTTCACATATCAATGGGATCCCCACCATCACTACTACTCTGGATGAAATCATCACAAAGGGTCCAAATTGGGCAGAACAAGTAGAGGAATCTTATATAATATAACAAATGGATATGTTGCTCATGAGAAGATAATTATCCAAGGATGACATACTAGTTATGTTCTAGACCATAGCCACTTCTCATTTCGATGTACCAAGGGATTTGTTAGAGGAATACATACATAACATTCATATCACTCTCTAGAAAACTCTCTTCTAGTTAAACAAAAATTTTTACCTTATGATAGGTATATAGACCATGTCAAAATACTCAGAGATCTTCTCCATCAAATAAACCTGGAATCCTTTCTATCTGCTCATTGACCACCATCATAGAGGTGAAATAAGGACCTTGAATTGACTTTCATCCATGCACTACACAAGTTGCATTACCTTATCAGTGACTCCCCATCTAGTGTTCATATCCAGGGATGGGAAGGGCATGGAGATTTTCACTTCACCACACTCACCATCCAGTAGAACCCATTGTAAATGAAATCCACTAATTTCATTATCCTAAGATAGAAAACAAGTGAACTCCATATTTAGGAAATGCATCCATCTCAAAAATAACCAACCTGAGTAAGTCACAAAATCATCAGACCAGAAGTGAGCGAACCATTGAGAACTCCCAAGGTAGGTAACTGAGAACATTATAAAGGATTATTTTCTAAGGGAATCCAATCATCAAGCATTTAACATGTCCTCAAAAATAAATAATTCACATGTAGACCTGACAATATATCTAGCTCACACTCGAATAGGAATGTGTGAGATCAGGAAAGTGTCAATATTAGAAGAAAAAACTATAGTATAGTACCAACCCCAACCGATAGGTATGGGGGAATTTTTAACATGAAATGCCCATATAAGACAAGAAAATTTCGGCTAAGGAATAGAAATAAGGGAATGGGAGCAACCCATCCCACCGGGCTGGGGGCATGTTTACCTCAACCACCTACCTAGTGGACATCAGTATCTTACTTCCTAGGGAGGAAAATAGATAGAGAGGTCACCCATTATTTTTCCATCTCATGACCCTTTCCCCCCACAAGGGAGGTTCACAATAAGGCCATAAAAATTTTTCCTATGATTTACCCTTTCATCAAGAAACCCAAAGAGGATCCCAGAGCAGAATGAGGAAATACAAAAAGGGATACAAAGACCCCTCATACTGTTCGGTAGTTGTTAAAACACCCTCAACGCGTTATTAATCAGAGAAAATTGTAGAAATTAATCCTAAATACCACGCTGAAAATAGTGCAAATGCCAATGAGTAGGGAGAGGATGGTTCCGCCTAGAACCTAATTCACACTGAACCTGAAGGTGTGCATACTCATAACCAAATAACTGACCTAAATTTGGTAACTCCCTAAGAAAATCCCGCATTACCTCTTCTGGGGATTCCTAAAAACCAAAATAATAAAAATAGGGGCACATACAACCCACGTCCTCCTCCAAATGAGATTGAACTTATGATGCTTGAGGATAGATTCACTCGAAAAGAGAAAGAAATGAAAGAGTTGAGATGAATCAATGATGATATTCTCTCAAGAAACCATACTATCAAATATTCTCCTCAAATAGAGCCTTAATTTACACATCTAGCAGGTGTAATTTAGCCATAAGGGTTTATCCTAGAAAATGAAACATGGCTAGAATGCTCATCTAAGACAGTTCTAGGGACATCAATCTACCTAATTCCAATCTTGGAAGGATATCAGTATTTCCATCCATTAAGAAAACAACCTAAATATATTTTGGAAAATCTAAATTTTTTTCCCGTGGACAGGTATCGGCCTCAAGTACCAGAAGAGCCAGTACATCTTATCTTTCCCCCTGATAGGTCATCCCATGCTCAGGATCAATAGAACATACATTAAAGGCACATTAATACCATTGAGTAATTAGTAGGTCAATTGGAAGTCATGGATGGATGAAATACTCTGATACAATCAGAACAGAAACCTTACCCGATATGGGTGAGTAACACTTCACCGCCACCAAATTTCTAGAACCCTATATTCCCAATATTCAATAGATCATGTGACCCGGAACAACATTTAATGAATTATGTGTCTTAATGTAATCCCATAATGGGAACCCCAGAGAAACAAGAAGCTGTGAAACTCGGATTTTTCATGAAAACCCTACAAATCTCATCCTTTGTATGGTACAACATTTTTCAGATCATTCAATCACAAGATGGGAGGATCTTCGATGATAGTTCCTTTTTCAGTTTAGCTCATCATTTCCAAAGATAACAGTTAGAAACCACATGAACTAAAATCAATGTGAGAATGAAGTAGTTCTAGACTTCATTTCCAGATGGAAAGGTCTAACCTACTCTTTGAACCAGCCTATCCCCCAATATTTTATGCCTGACATATTCATCGATAACCTCCCTGATGAGATATGAACACCTCTCATCTTGGTAAAATTTACAAGTGGGTTTTGGGATTTCTCTACCATTTCCCAAAGAATAGAATATTATTTATAATAGACTAACCTCAAGTACCGGGTTGCCCCACAGGTCCCAAGAAAAAGAGTGGGAAGATCTAAAGTGGCTTTCGTTACACTTAACTCACCCCTAGACTATCTCCTGCTCCAAGGTCCATATCGAACTGTGCAGGGTCCCCTGGACGTCAACAACTACCCCATCCTCGACAAGATGAGAAGAGAGGACCAAGTTGTAATCAATTAAATAAATGAAGGAATACTGTTTACTCGTTCCGAGATGACCAAGTATGTGGATACTTTGTAGCCGCTTTGAATCACAACTTTCTCCATCTACCAGAACCAAAGAGGGATGATGAAGTGG
Source organism: Viscum album (assembly GCA_963277665.1). Taxonomy (NCBI): domain Eukaryota; kingdom Viridiplantae; phylum Streptophyta; class Magnoliopsida; order Santalales; family Viscaceae; genus Viscum; species Viscum album. The sequence goes on along the minus strand of OY728167.1, from coordinate 244,864,073 downwards.
GTCTTGATTACCGGACAAATTATTTTCCCTTCCACTGGATACTGGGACTTACCATTCAAGAATTATTCATGTTCAAATACCTCCTGAAAAGAATGATATATTCTAGAAAAGTCATGTTGGGACCACGACCAGCACAAGTGGCATATGATTCCACCACTGACCAAGATGAAAGAGAGGAGTAGAACAAATTAAATAGAAAAAGAAACCAGAATTTCAATAGTTGGATGACTCATAAAATAGTAAACTGAGCTCATGGAATTCTCCAAACACAGTTGAAGTAACTGACTATTCCCCTAATGGATCCTAATGCAGCACATCCAACATCCTCGGCCCCACAATCCTCCAAGGTTTAACCATCCAAAAAAAATATTGACTAGAATGGTAGAGAGAAAATGAATGAAGAGGAACTATTACTATGGATAAAGTTTGTGTTAACCCTCTAAGATTTTATACTATTAGATCTGAAAGAACGGGCATCACCCTGAAAAATGGAACCACCAGAAGAAGTCAATAATGGAGTGTCATCCCCATATGAATAAATAATTTTTGGATCGATTAATTTCATCCACTCAATGGACCCCTTATTTGATGAAGAATATGGTTACAAACCTAAGTTCCCTACACCTAATCAGGGAGCTCAAGGATGATTTCATAGGAGCCGGTGATTCCCAGAAATATACAGTCATGGAAGAAACCAAATATTTGGTCGTACCCTGGCTCAAACTGTCAATATTGCATAAACTAATGGAAGAGCGCTTCAATGGACCCAATAGGGACATGAAGGTAACCTTTCCCCTGTCAGAAGACACTCTAGTCCAATAATCCTAGAATATCCATCAGAAGAGAAGAAAATTTATAATCTCCCATGGAATGTAGGATAACCTACTTGATACCATCCAATTCAAGAAAAGCTGTCCTTTAGAGTATATGTATGACATACTAAAGCAATTGGGCTTGGTACCATCCATGTTATCAATTATGTATGCCCTGAACTTGTCAAATTAACTTAGGCAAGTATTTACTGAAGATTTTCTAAGCCCCAAGGAGTTTGAAGCTTAAGTGACTGCTGGTGAAGTATATCAGATAGAGGCTGATCTTTCATGATGCCACATTGTTATCTCCTTCAGATATCTAGATGAATATTCCATTATGAAGGGAAACATCAAACCCTTATATGTGCCAGGAAAGATAAATGGTGTTGATGTCCACAATGTCTTTATTGACAATGGATCTAGAGATAAACTCATCCCACTATAGACACTTTGTCTTCTGGGCTATAGTGAATATTATTTGACATCCCAAACCACAACTATGTTGGGATATGAAAAATGTGAATAGAATTCAGTAGGTAAAATCGAGCTAAAACATGGTTTGGCGACCTCATAGCTGACTCTGAATTTCTGGTGGTTCGAAAAAATATATCCTTCAACATTCAACTAGGAAGGTCATGGTTGCATCATCAATATGAAATTCCATCATCTTATGATCAATGCCTCAAATATTACATTAATGGGAAGAATGGGACATTGCATGCTAATAAGGACCCATTCAAATCTTGTGAGTCACACTATATTGATTTAGGATTATATGATAAGAAAGGGAAGCAACCCTTAGTTGATGGGATTGATTGGTCCACCGCTCCAAATGATTTTTAAATAGTACTCACTGAACCTTTCAAGAATATCACTGAGGAATACCTACTAGCCATCAATCATATTAAATGCATGGGTCCAGATCTAGATGCTTATTCCACAGTCCTCATGATTTTAGTAATGGATGTTGAACCTAACAGTGTGAAAAATACATTGGTTCAAAAAATAATGGGGGATTCACGAATGGAAATGCCCTCAACCCATATTTAGGACTCCATATAGTCCCTACCTACCCTAATAAGGTAGAATATAATTAATACACTTTAAATTCACCCATTCCATTCTCTCTAGAAAATTCCCCGCTATTAGTTGGGTCGGAAGAAGTCACCCCATCTTCCGAATGCTAAAATGTCAACTCTTCCCTTAACTATGAAGAGCTTATTTTAAAAATTGTGTTCCCATAATAAGGAGAGGAGGATGAAGATAATGTGGAATAATAAGATGAGTAATTCCTTAGGGACACACTTCCATCATTTGAGGAGGGTGTTTCTACCACCTTTGATGAACTTGTGGAAATAAACTTCGGTAGCGAAGAAGACCTACAGCCCACCCTGATTAGTGAAGCCATGTATTACGAATATAAATAGGTATAAATATCCTTCCTAAGGAATAATCATGATTTTTTTACCAAAAACTATAAATAAATGTCAGTCCTTGATCCCAAGTTGGCCACTCACCACTGGTGCTTGCCGGAAGGCCATCGTCTCTACAAGAAAGTTGCCAAAAGGACACATCTGATGCATTCCGCCAAGATAGAGGTTAAATTTGAGAATATCATCCAAGAAAACTTCATTAGGGAGGTCCAATATCCCTCTATATGGACAATATAGTTCCCATAAAAAAGAATAATGGAAAAATTATGGTTTACATCGATTTTAGTTATCTCAATTGGAACTACCTGAAAGATGACTTCCTAGTCCTAATAATATAATTTTTTATCTATGAAACTTACATATATCGGACTACCTCCTTCATGGATGACTATTCAGGATATAACCTAATCCAAATGGACTGATAATATGAATAGGTCGTCACCTTTAGGGCCCCTAGGGAGTATTTTTCTACAAGGTAATTCCCTTTGGTCTGAAGAATGTCAGCGCCACATATCAGTTTTCCAAGAATTGTGTCTTCAATCCCTTCCTAGGAACATTAATTGAATGATAGATCGATGGATTGATGGTAAAATCAAGAAAACATTTAGAACACCTATCAGAGCATGAATTTTTCTTCAAAAAACTGCGATAGCACAGTCTGAAAATAAACCCCTTGAAATGTGATTTTGGGGTTACCTTAGGAAAATTCCTCATATTAATCATGTGCCATTAATGCATCAAAGTTAACCCCAAGAAGACTATGGAAATACATGGAATGTCACCTACTCATAACCTCACAGTGTTGAGAGGACTTAAAGTACATCTTGCCTATATTTGGCACCTCATATACAACATCGAAGGAAAATGTTTTCCCTTCACCAGTTTGTTGAAAAGGGGGTGGAATATCAATGGACTGATGATTTTCAAGAAGAATTTGATGGTATTAAGAATTACCTCTTAAGCCGACTTATGTTAATGATGTCTGTCAAAGGAAGACCACTGATTTTGTATGTGACTACCTTAGAGCGATCACTAGGTGCCTTCCTCATATAGAAGAATGATGCCAATAACAAAAACATCTTTTATTATCTCAGAAAGACTATTATTGATACTGAGATTCATTATTAAAATATTGAGAAGAGTTTTCTAGAACTAATTTTCATAGTCCAAAAACTATGATAGTACTTGCAGCTCCATAAGGTTCACCTAGCCTCTCACAGTAACCCTTTTAAGAGTATTCTCATTCGTTTGATATTAACTAGATGTCTGTCACAATGGGAGGTCATCCAGTAGCAGTTCGATATATGGTTTATACATTAGAAATTTATCAAAGTCTAGGTGTTAGCAGCTTTTCTATAAGAACACCCCTCGATAGAAATGACTCCAGTTGATGCTGAATTAAATAATGAAGAGATCTTCTCTATTAAAGAGTACTCCCAATCATGGGAGATGCATTTTGACGGCACATCAAAAATCCTGAAAATAAAAAGGATGGAAGATCACAAGCTCAAAAAAGTGAGGATGGGAGTTATACTCATATATCTGGAAAAGGTAGTCCTTCCTTACTCCTCTTTTCCGTCAGAGGAGTGCCCAAAAAATGAAGTAGAGTATAATGATATCATTGAAGTCTTAGAGCTTGAACTTCCAGTAAAAGTAAAACATTTGAAGATAAAAGGTGACTCAGAACTGGTTATCAAGAATGTAAATGGTGACTGAGCTATCAAGAAGGAGGAGATAATCCACTTTATTGAACACATTCAAGGATTGATGGAAGAAAATATCCCTCAGAGATGATATTAACTCATTTCCTTTGGTCACAAAATGCATTAGAAAATGCAGCCACAACTCTGGCTGATCCAGACCTGGATGAAATGGTTTTTAGAATTTCCCATATTCAAATGGTCTTTCCATTCATTCAATACAACATGGAAGAAATCGATGATGTTATTCCCATCACTTAGCTGTATGGTCCCTCCACTGGTTGGATGACTCCAATTGTAAATTACCTTCAAAAGGGAGAAATCACACCAAATAGGACTGGAAGGGAGAAAATCTGAAGATGAGTAGTCAATATTTTTCTATGTTACAACATAAATTTAAAAAATGACCTCTATAAGAATGACCTTGATATGGTTCTTCTCATGTGCATTGATGGAGAAGAGACTATATCATCATAAAGGAATTTCATGTCAGAGCTTGTGGGGCACATCAATTAGGATCCAAGCACTCCTACCATATTTGAATTTTTAGATACTTTTGGCCCACTATGACTTAGAATTATGCTAAATTGACCAAAAAGTGTCATTTTTGTCATGTTCATGCCAATTTCATCCACCAAACCTAGAGTTAGTTTACACAGCCAAGAACTCCTAGCAGTTTTCCATTTGGGGAATGAATGTTGTTGGACCATATCCTCCCGATACGGCCTAGTAGTTCATGTATATTCTCACAGAAACTGATATCTTTTCCAAATGGGAAGAATTTTTACCCCTCAAAGTGTTCTGAGAAAGAATCATTATCATCTTTGTGAAATCCAATGTTATTAGTAGATTTTGTATCACCCATACAATACTGACAGAAAATGACACCAATTTCTATTCTGCTATGTTGGATAAATTGTACCACGAGTATGGTATCAAGGCCAATCGTTCATCCCACTCCCTTCAAAGTCCAACAAACAAATAGAATACTTCAACAAGACACTATCTAATATACTCAAGAATATAGGAGAAAAGAAAAAGAAGTCATATCTAGACAATCTCCTCCACGCTCTATGTGATTATCGGACCACGACCCGCACTACCACCCAAGAAACCTCGTACTCATTAGTACATGGGATAGAGGCAGTTCTACCCATCGAGGTTTAATTACCATTGATCTACATTTCCATTTGAGATCATATATCAAAAAATGAGAAATCCCAAAAATGAATTGATAAGTTGGAGAGAATGGATGAGAAAAGGTTGCACACCTTGCACCATTTGGAAGATTATCAAAATCGGATAGCAAAAGCCTTAAAAAAAGGTCCACCTTCAGTCTTTCCTTGAAGAGAAATGGTTTTGGTCCTTAGAAATTTGATGATACTTGGAAATAAACCTCCAAAAATGGATCCAAAATGGGAGGTATTGTATGCCATACACAAGGTCTACTCCAATGGAGAATATTACTTAATTTAAATGGATGAGAAACTCATTATAGATCATACCAATGTAAGGTTCTTGAAGAAATATTTCTTGTAGCTGAAACTCCATGTCCTGATTGCATGATGTAAAGCTGCATGATAACACTATCCTGATTGCATAACATAAAACCACATGATAACACTTTTATTATCGCATGATGTAAAATTTCATGATAACACTATATTGATCACATGATTTAAAACTGTATGATAACAATATCATGATCGCATGATGTAAAATTGCATGATAACACTATCCTAATTGCATGACATAAAACCACGTGATAACAATGTCCTAATTCATGACGTAAAACTGCATGATAACACTATCATGATAACATGACATAAAATATCATGATAAACACATCCTAACCACATGATGTTAGACTACATGGTCAAAATTTCCTTGTTGCACAATGTTAAACTGTATAGCATAACAGTTTCCTCAACCGAGAGGACATTGTCTTCAGAAATCGGTCACCTGCCATTCCATATAAAAGAACTACATTTGGCATGATTCCTATCATCATGGTATTTGTAGTGATTCCCAAATTATACATCCTATCCTAGACACCACCACAAAATAATATAAAATTCCTACCTCCTTGCATACAGACTAGACCGATATGGGGGGGTTTCTCCAAAGAACTACATGTGGCTTGATTCCTGACCTTGTGGGATATGTAGTGACACCTCAATTCTATATCTTGTTCCTACCACCACATGATATAAAATACCTCTGATGGTCCCTCAAATTCCTTTGTATTGTGATAGGATCCCTTGATATCCCTTTTTTCTCATACCAAGTGTGGCTCACGTGAGCTTAGGAATTACAAGTGAGGGTTTCCCCTACACGAGAAAAGACAAAAGGTATATAACAGGCCCATCATCCAAAAATAATGGTTAAACACACCCCTCCCTATGCTCGAGTCAGAATGGTACAGGGAACCAACCTCTAGAATTACATGTGGCTTGATTCTTGCCTTCACAGGATACGTAGTGACACCTGAATTCTATATCTTATCCCACCCTCCCCCAATTTTTTGATGAAATACCCCCTTGAGTATGGGTCATATTTTCATAGGGGGGATTCATAGAACTACGTTCAGATTAATTCTATTCCCAATGAGAGATGCAGTGATACCCATACCTCTAAGCTAGGGCCCAGTTGCGGAAAAAGACCCAAAGAAAAATTCCCACATACTTGGTAATGTAATCCTTATGTGGTTGTATAATCCTTCATCGTACCTTTTTTCTCACACCGATAATATCTCATGTGGGATTAGGATCTTCAGAAGGGGGGTTCCTCATAGGTTCAAGGAATATCAATCTGCAGTAGGTTTCCATTATCCTAGTAATAATACTGAAAAATGGCACATCATGTATTTCCCATTCACAATAGGGAACCTATGCCCTTACTGTACGATGAAAAAATACTTGGTATGTTAAGAACTACATGTGTCTTGATTCTCAGTATAATGTGATATGTAGTGACACCCAGACCTTGTTCCTGATTCTAGCCACAAAAATACAAAATTCCCTCATTTACTGCATGCAAATGAAGATATTTACAGAATATTCCATACTCTAGATCCCACAATAAGGATCTATCAAAGCATCATTTAACCCTATATATGAGTCAAATCTATGAAGGGGAGCCCATACTCCTCCCATAATTCACATCTAATCATGGTATGGATATTTCATGCATGTAAGGATACATCCTTCTCATTGATCAAACTCTGTGCTTCGGGTAATTTTAGATCTTCATAAACCTCCCTGAACATTGGAAATAGAGGGTTAGTGTCCTAAGGAAACCTTTCTTTGAATATTCACAATATTTCTTGGTGGATCTACATATTTTCCCACAATAAAAAGGTCTTTCAACAAAAGAAAAAATTTTCCTAAAGAGAGGCTTTTCCTACCTTCGTACACCCAATGCCTTCAAAGCCCTTGTACCATTCCTCCTTATTTAAGAATTCTTGGAACCACGGTTTATATTTTATTTCCCCTTAACATCTAGACTACGCCAGAATATCCTAACTCGACTAACACCTATTCACTCGTGGTTTCTATGAAAATTCATCAACACAACATGACATTAAATTGTGTTGAAAACATCCTCACTGTATGAAATTAAACTGCATGACTAAAATGGTTGTGTTCCATTATGGTAAACTATATAGCATGATAATATTCTTACCTGAGAGGATATTGTATCTGGCATTGGTCACCTACCATTCCACATCATATAACTATGTATAGATTGATTACTACCCAGGTAGGATACGTACTGATGCCCTAATTTTCACTTGGGTCCATCCACCTCCCCTATAAAACAAAGAAAGTTCCCCTTAGGTATGATACAAATTTTCATAGGGAGATGTATACAAACTATGTTTGGATTAATTTTGGTCATAACCAGATATGTAGTGACACTCGAACTCTCATCATGGTCCAACCACTCTAAATAAGGAATATTACATCCCCTGTTTATGGGTTAGACCTAAGAGGGATCCTTTATTTAGAGAACGACATGCATATTTATTCCTATCCATACAGGGTATGTAGTGACACTAGGATAATAAATATCATGCCCAGCCACCCTGAAAAAAAAAGAAAAAAATATAGAAAAAATTCCCCTCTACCTATATAAGGACCAAACTAATGTAGGGATTCAAACTTTAAGAACTACGCCCAACATAAATCTTGTCATCGTAAGAGGCATAATGGAACCCAGATCATAGAAATTTTGGTCAAACTGCAATAAAGGGGTCAAAATTCCCCCTATGTATGAGTCATATCTATGTAGGGAATTCCCAAATCCATGGGTAACCATGGCTTTATTATATATATCATTCCTGGAAACATCCATTCCATTCATCAAACTCCATGATCAGAGAAATTTTGGATCTCCATAAACCTCCACGACTATTTAAAATGGAGGTTTAATGTCCTGAGGAAACCTTTGGTTGGATATGATAAAAATACATCAGTGGCTCTACATAATTTTCCCAAAAATAAGGTTTGTCATCCAAAGAAAAATATTTCCTCAAGAGAGGCTTCTCCTACTTTCATATTCCCAATGGATTCCATGCCCTATAACATTTCTCCCAATCCACGAAGCCCCTGAACCATGTTTTAAACTCCCCTTACCATCTTTTTCTAGGGCATGTCGGGATGTCCATGCCTGATTATCTACTAGTTAATCAAGGATTCTATCTCAATGTCCTAATCACAAGACATCAATATTGCATAAAGGTTGATCCTAATGTTCATCTTTGGGACCAACCATATTAAATACTTCTAACATCATTTCGTTTCCTATGGGTCAGGCCTGTGTGGGAAATTTCAAAGTAGTAGCAATGAGATATTTTCCCCCATATTCCTATGCATGAAATAAATCCGCACAGGAAAGGATAATAGGATCCCCACCTCATTAATGAGCTCATATTCATGAAATTTGTTTCCCATTCATGTGCATGAACTAGATTCTCAAATAGAGAAAACTTAAAAGAACTATATCTATCATGATTCCAATTTTCACAGGATACATAGTGATAGCTGAATATCATATTACTGATCCATACATGAAATATATTTTCCCCCTCATTTCTTGCGCATGGGCCAGACCTACATAGGGAACCTCTTCACACCTGTATGGGTAGAATATCTTTACCTATTTTTGGAAAATGTCAGCTTGAGATAACCCATTCATATTTAGGCATCCCCTTTGTCACAAACCATTCTATCTATACAGAAAGATATAAATACCCATAACAATTCTTGGACATCATAGATGGATAGTTAGTGTCCTAGTGACACCATTGTTTGAATATTCACAATATATCCCAATGGATCTTCATAAGTTTCCAAGAAAAAAATAGTTCTGTAAAGAAAAGGAAAATTATTCCTCATTAGAGGCTCTTCCTACCTCTGTACGCCCCTATGATGTTTACATCCCATATTACTCCATGGCTTTGGAAACCCCCTATATTATATTTTACATCTTTTCTCCCCTTTTATGCCTCAAAATGATAGAAACTTCCTGGCTAGACTACCATGGAAAGGTTTAATGGTTTACCCACGGGTTAGAGAAAAAACCATTAAATCATAAGCCTCAAATGTCTGATTTTCGTGATGTTAAATTGCACCATGTTTCAAACCTACATTATATAGGCTAAATACATGTAGAAGTGGTCTCTCATTCATCATAAAAATGAATAAAAACACCCTCATACTTTTTAGACACAACTCCTTTGAGAATCCACCCCTGGTGTTTGTGAGACATCCAAATTTCCATAAAATTATCTGTCCATCAAAAGAGGATGGTCAGTGTTGAAAACATTTGTTTGACTATACACAATATGACCTGGTGGATCTGTATAATTTTTCAAAAAAAGGCCTTTCAACAAAAATAAAATTCATCTGTGGGAGCAGCTTTTTCCAACTTCCGTACATCCCACGGCTCCCATACCCCATATCATGTATTATATATAGAAACCGCAAAGTCAGGGTTATGAAAAATCCCTCATTAACATATGAATATTATTGGTAATACTTGGTCAATGAGTCCTACTTGTGTTCCTTGCCCCATAAATTATGGTCTAGGTTGTTCAAACTAACACATCAGTTATGATCAAGTCTATTTGACCTAAAACACCAGTCATGGTAAAAGTTGTTCAAACTCAAATATTGGTCATGGTCAATTTTTTTAACCTAAAACATCTGTAATGATAGTCTGATTTACCAGAATTTAAACTATCCATGAAAATAGACATAAAACTTTCTAGGATGAAAACCTTCAAAGGGAACGCTAAAAAAAGTTTAGTATTACCTCACTAGACCTATGCATTGTATGGTTTAGAAAAAATACCAAGCATTAAAAAAAGAGAGACACAGAATATTTTTAGGATGAAAACCCAGAAAGGGAAGCCTAAAAAAGTTAATTTATACTGTCTAATCCCATACCAAATTGGGTTTAGGAAAAAAATTATAGTATTGACATAAAAGATAGAAAATTTGTATATTTTTCCATGTAACACTAGAAATAGTCAAACTATGCTCATTGGATCCTTTGATTATGGAAAAAATTAGAACTTAACTTGATTATTACAATTTGATTACCCTAGATTATGTTTTACATTGGTATTCAGTGGAGATCATCATTCAAAGTACAATCAATTATAATTAATTAATAGTGTCGGAAAATATAAAGGATATGAAGTGGAGAGCAATATTGTTTTCATTCCATTAAATGAAGTTGAAAAGGGAATCCACAACCTAGAGCCCATCCCTATGAGTGGGACAAAATTGAAAGAATTTCTAAGTAGACTCACAAAGCTGTATCAACACATCTTTTGAGTCCTCTATGGTTAAAAGATGTTTTAATAGGGATGCAGTCTTAGCACCCATTCCAGCCCGCAACTCCTTCACTCTCTCAACCACATTAAATCTTTCCTTTTTCATTCTCATCCATTGAATTACACCCTTCTCTAATCGCCACCCCAATGCTTTCCACTTCCTACATAATACGGGCCAGTTCATGAGTTATCCATTCTATTTCTTGACAAAGCTTCAACAACGAGGTTCTATGCTCTATAAATTCACCATTCCACTTCGTGGCTGCCCAATCATGTTAAATAGTTTCATTAAGAAGGATCTTCCTGGCTGCAGAAAGATGAATTATAGACTCTTTAACAGAATGGAGAAATTAGAGCATTCCATTTCTTTCCCTAGAAGCAACCACCTATTTCAATATTTTTTGTATACCATTATAATCAAACCCTCTAAACCCAAAAAGTGAAAACATGAGACGTAGCATGGGTAGTTTCACTGGCATGTTTTCTAGAGGAGTTTGTCAAATCAGTTTCAAGATCTTTTTCCATAATTTCTGATGCACGGTATGAAGGTTGGACTATCCTTTCTAGTCTATCATAGAATCACTCTTAGATTGAAGGACGTATTCAAGGATGGGTACCATGAGGGAGGGTCCAGATTTAGAATCCCCATTACGACTCAACCCTTCGACAATCGCTTCTTTGGTTGTATTGGAAGGATGAAGGACCGATGCATCAAATGCGATGTTCAGTTCTCGTGGTTGTGATCTTCAAATAAAAAGATTAGAGTAAGTGGGAGTGTAAATCCCAACAGGGAAAATGATGGTAGGAGGAATTGAAAATTAACCTCTATTGTTTGGAATTTCAATATCTTTGGCCTTCATTATGGAATCAAGACCTGACAAAGCAAGTGTTGTATCCCTAATATGTGAATATGCCTCAGGATCATCCAAAGACACCCATGTATTAGGACCATTCTCAACTAGGTCGGTAGATTCCAAAAGATATCTTATAGAAATGGTATCCATAGGAATGACCATCAAGAAACTAGAAATGATATCCAATTCTAATCCTCCCTAGGCTGGAACTACCCCTACTTTGTAGATATATCCCCAAGAGGAGTTGGATCAGTATGCTCAACAAAGACATTGAATCCTGAAGATACTCCCTATACAAGGGAAGTAGTCATTTGGTTTGGAAGGGTTGATATTTTTGGGCTCGGAATCTCCCTGATGTTCTCTGGTAATTTGGGTTCCCCATACAGCTCATTTTCCACCATTAAAGTTGTCCCATTCATCCCTATGAGGACAAGATCAAAACACTCAGATAAAGTTTCAACTTCCACAGACTCCCTCACTATTGGGGAGAGAGTTGTTTGACCCTAAGAAAATGCCCTCCATGGACTAGGGACACCTTCAACAGCCTTGTTTAGCCTAGCTTCCCTAGCATATTCGGCCAGGGTCACCAGTGATATTTCGTACATCTTAGAATGAGTAGGCACTGAAAATGTCTAAATGGTTACTACCTGGTTACTTATTGAACCTACATCAAGAAATGTACATGATGAATAGTTGAAAAATGGAAACATTTAATATGAAAATAAAACAAAAGTATATCGAAGATACCTATAATAACTAGTTTTATACATATAGTCATATGTGATATATTTCAATGTTTTGTGGTATTCCATGGGGATAATCGCCCTGATAAGAGTAGGAAATAATTGTGGTGGAAATGCTCTGGTAGGGTCCACAATGACTGCCTATATATGATTTATGGCCCCATGAGAGACCTCCGCAGTGACCCCCATGTTTGAGGGAATATGCTACCCAACTACAGTACCCCTGGGGGTGTATACCGAAGACAAAATTTTCTCCTAATCCTACTCAGATACCTATAAGAGTAATTAATATGGGTGTATTATCCTAATAATAAATAAAATTAAGGTTGAGGTCAACTAATTTAGTTACTTCTTTTTCAGCATCGCCCATATCATGGATTATCGACATATATTCCACCCGATCAGAAAAATAAGGTCTTCCCTTGGAAGAATTGAGACACGTTTCAATCTCATCCAGATATAAAACAACTTCATACAGATTCTTGTGGGAATAAATCCACATGTGGGTGATGGCTTCTCCAAAACCTATAAGATTAAAGGTCTATTCTTGTATCAGCTCCCAAATATCTTCATTAGAATCATTTTCCATTAAGTTATCACAAGGCTTCCATGACTCCAGGATTGAATTAATAATGGGAATGGATAACACATGAGGATCTATTTGGGGATGTGGACAAGGCTCCACTAACCTTAACCACTTTATTAGTGCCATTATTTCTATAAAACCCTCAGGGGATAGATTCTTGCATGGATCTGGATGGAGGTGAAGAAATTCCCCTACTCCAACTTCAACAGGAGAATTATTATCATCATCACCCCTGAGGCATGACTATCATCATCATCATCCTACTACTCATGGACCTCAGACCTCACCATGGCCATACCATGACATGAATATTTACAATGATCTCATTGAGCATGAATCAGGGTTTTGAGATCCTAAAGGTATAGATTCACCTTTTTAGTGTCCTCATCATAATAAATGTTAGCAGGTACTAAAACATATCCAAAACTGGTGAGAGAAACAACTTTCTCGAGACGAAAGAACCACAGAGCATGAGGTAATTGAGCACGTGAGGGTTGACCCCCCCTAAAGAATCACAATGCCTCCATTCCATGGGAAAGGAAACATTAGAAGGGATGGATTTCTGGCCTTTAGTAATGACACTTGATAACTTAGATTTTGATCCTCAGGCCTTGAAATACTTCCTTGGGGGTTCATAAACAAGTGATTTTCGTGGGTGTTTTTCAATTCTAGAATGTCTAGTGACTTTATTTTGTTCCTCATTAGCCACAGACACTTTAGGGGCCATGAAAATGGTAATTGAATTTTCCAGTTGACCACTTGGATATTATTGAATTTAAAATATTGACATAACCTCTTGTGAGGGAAGACTTGAAACCCACAGAATCATGAAGATTAATCCTACATCGGGTATCTTCCTTGGTAAGCATTAGCCAAAGTTATTAGGCTATCAAGAAATGTTTCTCCTGACATTCACTATTAATAGAAGGAGGTAACATCATTTGAACACAGGTGGATTGATGGATGAATCTAAAAGGAGCATATCCCTCACAAATAAGTTCCTTTCCAATCCAAGAAAATATAATACCTTTCCTCAAGAAGGAAAGGTATCCTTGATTAACAATGTCCTTGGACTCTCCATTCCCCAAAACGCCATTGGGGGAAGAGTAAAGATTATAAGTAAAGTGGTCATGAAAAATTATTTGGTCCATAAATTCCTACAAATCCCGCTCAACCATCTCACCGTGTTCATCCTTCTTTTCTCATTCCATTGGCATGACCCCGCTTATGCTCTGAAGGAACGACTATATATTAGCAACCAGAATTGTATGAGAGTTAACAAATGTGTAGCATCCCATGTGGGATCACATTCAACCCTAGAGGATTTGGAAAGGACCAACCATCCAATGTGGGGGTCTCCCCTCACTGATCCTACTTAGTAAATGGTAGAGTTTCACTAATAACATAATGGCCAGGTTGATACATATACCATTGGCCAGCTGATCCTCCATGGAGAAGGTTGTGACTTTGACTCGGGTGTCTGTTGAAAATCCTTAGTAAGAAAAAAATATCATGAAGTCATCCTCCGGATATTTCAAAGCCTCAAGATGAAGCTAAAAGAAGTAAAAGGCATAAAAATCGCAAGGGACCTATGCAAAAGAGCTATGAGACATACCTACGTAGATGATCTACATGATAGAGCTACATGACAAGATGTTTTCTATACACCTTCATAAAGGAGCTATGTGAAAGAGCTACATGTTCGACCTATTCCGGTGAACTGCTTTCAACTAGCCCCTCTCCATGCCAATAAATAGGACCCTTGTGATCCTCATTTGACAATTGAAAAAGTAGTAAAAACTCTTGAATCTCCCATTGAGTAGCTCTTTTTCCCAGATCTCGCAAATTTTATCAGGTATCTCCCTAAAAACATGATATAGGAGATAACTAGATGGGATAAGAACATTTTGAAATCCTTTGAAAGTTTGAAGCTTGCATATTCTTGGTTATCCTATGTTAAGCACTCTTTTCATCCATCTGTAAGAACTGTGCGACACACCTATGCAACATACCTATGTAGTGTACCTATGCAAAATACATACATGGCATAACTACACTACATAACTATGCTTAGGGCATATGCATCATCTTGTAAACCATCTTCAAAGCCACTAAGGTAGGGTATCTCCTTTATTTCTTCCCTTATCTAAAAGGGACTAAGTTGAAGCCTCCACCAAAACCTCATGACTTATCAAAACATTGGGATAGACACATGAGTGTGTCTCTTATTTGGGTTTGTATATTCACAGTCAGAGGTTTCCCACGTTTGTTTTTTAATGGGGTCAGGATTCATGGAGTGTTTGTGGATTTGTATATCCACAATCACATGGACCTTTATCTCATGAACAGTGTTGGGGGGTTCCCGGTTTAAAAGATTAGGGTTTGGGACCTGAACTCCCCTTCTCATCTCTAAAAATCATAGCCTCTAGTTCCCAATAAGGAGAGTGAGGGTCATACATGATTTTCCATTCAAAAGTGGAGAAGTCTCCCTCCTCTCATGGGATCCAATCCGGGCACTCCCCCTAATGTAAGTCCCAAATCGTCTAAGAGTCGGGCTGCATGACATCCAATATCACCCCACATTGAGAGTTTTTCCACTCTATACCATCTCCCATCATCGCCTCAAATTCTTTCTCCATAGGCGTATCCTCTCCCATCAGAAGAAGAGAGAGTGTGTGTTATTTTGAATATTTTACATCCTCTTGTTTCTCACACCAAGCATGACTCATGTGGTCTTAGAGAGCTATGATGATCACTACATCGACACGATCCACCAAGAATGAACTATAACAATTCTGATTCCCACCATAATTGGGATATATAGAAAGCCTTCCTAAGACATAAGATCTGTCTCATTTCATCCATAAATGGGAAACTTCCTTAAGAGTAAGTCCTAAATTAAACATCAAAATCACCAAGGCATCCTTTTTAAGAAGTAATACCAAACACATTTTCTCTCCAAGGACTACACACTCCTATAAGACTCATAAAACTACATGGGAGTTGATTCCCATCCAGATGGGATATGTAGGAAGCCTCTCCGAGGTTCAATCCCAAAACTCCAAAACAACCATGTTCTTCCTGGGCCATATTCCCAACAGGGTATGATCCATCTTGGAAACCCATATTCATTCCATGTTTCTTGGGCTGCATAGGCATAAGTCCGACACCAAGATTTGATTGGGAACCTTCCTCTTAGATGTCCTTACCACATGACATTAAATTTTATGGCTAGGTCCTTATAAAATGACCTTAAAAGGTATGATGTGTCCCATTAAGTGGCATCGAACTACAAGGGTTATGATTCTTTTCAAAAGGATACGTAAGTAGCCCATTTATGGGTACGATCCCAACATCAAAATAAACTTTCGTCTCCCTGGATGATAATAAATTCCAGAGTTCCACACTGAGTGGATTAAAAACAAATATTTTTATTACAATGGTTAAAATAATATATAAATAATATATGAAGGGATACCATTGATGTAGAAACTAGAATACATACGGATGATTCAAAATTTCACACATGCTAATAATTGATTAAAAATTTCAAGATAAACCTTTGCTATACTTGGTAAATTAATAAGGATTCATAAGAATATCTTAAATCTATAAGAGATTCCCAGAATAGGTAATAATTCCCCCAAAAAGGGTGTGATGATTCTGACCTCCCATCCTCCTGATCAATGTATGTTCTTAAGTATCATAGTACCAAATTTAACGAATGCCTACCTTTGGAAAGAAGGTCCCTTTGGATAAAGATCTGTTGGATATTTATGGTTTCATAAATAATTCCAATGGAAACTACCTGGTAGTAGTTATTCCTAACCAGAACACACGTTCTGAGGGAGGCAAAAAAATGGTGAACCCAACGTGTAACCAATTTGATAGTATTACCCACATGTTAGGCCCATATTAATTGATAAAGGAAGACCAGACAAAGGAATAAATCATGAATGTATCCATTTAAAATATTTTTATTTAATGGAGTTAATTATTTGTATTTACTCAAATTTTCTCATAACTCCCTTCACTCCAAATGGATTCTTTAAAATATGCACCCATGAATGCCCGGCTACTACTCAAGCTGGATCCTCATCCACTAGAAGGATGTCATCACCAACTCAGTATCTTCAACGCTGTGTCTCAAATGTATTTGTATGTAAATACCATCAACATGGAACTATCCCAACCCTAGAGGCTTCCCGATAGGCTCTCAAAGTTTACAAGAACCCTCGATCGTCTGGTCAGCGACGACCCGTGGTCAAGAAGAATATGGTGCCAACCACCATTTTCATTGGTTTCAAGTCCTTAACCCTAGAACACAATAACCAGTCCCTCCCATAATATAGGGATGTGGATCAATTGTTCACTCATTTACTAAACTCAAAGACACAAGGGTCTTTCCTGAGTGCTCCCACCAAAAATTGTCGCCGACAGAATCATGCGGCATTGAACCCTCAATATGATGGGGGTGTTTCCTTTGGTTGTTTGTCCCTAGTCCCTCATACCCAGTCATGCAAGACGAATGACTAGGGACAACATCTGTCCAACAAGGATTAGGTTCTTACCTTTCCCCCCCTCTGAAGAAGTCCACCAACCTAACTTGGTGGAAAACAATGAACATGAACATTCACCCATCCGCCCTAATTCTGCCAGCCAGAAGACTCATCTGGAATCACCCAAAAAATTATACCATTTAAACCCGGTGGGGTACTATGAGAAGGCATATAAACCTACTTAAAACTATAATCTAGTCAACAAAATCATCTGGCTGCATTCAGGGAAGCCCGCCAATCAAATATGGTGGCAATTAGTAAGCAGGAACATACACCTACCTGCACTCACCAATACTACCAGTAGTATCGTCTGTCATCATTGAAAGAAGTCATTCAACCAGGATTGGAATAAAAAATCTCATAGGCACATACACCTACATGCACTCACCAATCCTTTTAGAAGTCTCGTCTGTTAGCATTGAAAGAAGTCCATCAACTATGCTTGGCAGAAAATAGCTAGCAGGAACATACACCTACCTGCACTCACCAATCCTACCAGTAGTATCATCATTCATAATTGAAAGAAGTATTTCAACCATGATTGGAGGAAAACATCAAGTAGGAACAAGAACCTTCCAGCATTCATCAAGCCTGCCATTAGTCTCATTTGGCAGCACTCGAACAAGTTAGTCGGAAGGCCTTGATGAAAAACCTGGGGCAGGCTCAACTCTCTACCCCTTTAAATGAGTACTGTCAGTATCCACTAAGATGAAAGGGAGGATAGGAGTAAGAAAATACACCTACTGTAGATATTTAATGGACGTATATTCTGGTTCCAATAGCAAAAGTCACTAAACACGTTTTAACAATGGTGAAATGGCTGACAGAAATTCCTACCCATATTCTGGAAGGCTTCCAAAATATCATAACAACAACTTCAGCAGTACTAGGGGATAAACACATAATTTTGACCCCACACCTAGTATGACTCATCGGTATGTCATCACTAAGTAGATACACACCTCTTTCAGGTCTAAGAGGGTTATGTGTCATACTCCCCCATATCATACAGACAACCGGATTTGGAACATACAACCATTCCAATTGGAGATAATCATACCATTCTGATAACTGCTCCAAGGAAGGCACATACACCTACCAATGATAACTATTTCTCCTAGAATGTGGCCCCAACTACATATAAAATAACATCTAAGAAAAATTATCTCTAAACATAGTTGGAAAATCAAGATTCAATCTGAGATCTTTCTTCTCTTAATGATGGAGTTATTGAAGCCCTCGGAAATTTATCTATTTCAACTCAATATCCTACTCTCCCATTACCAAATTATTGGAGTAGTATTAGTAATTATGAAGATCCCCATTGAACACTTCATCATGAAGGATTACTTCATGAAAATTTGGTCAATATATAGAATATATCCCCAGATGAGAGCCAAAACAACCCTCTATATGGCCATAATACCAAGGATAAATAGGATTTATCCCTTTCTATAATCCACCATGGTGGTTCTCCCCATGAAGGCATTCACTGTAAAAGATATATCTGTATCAGTGTTTCACATTGTTAAGATAATTCCCTAATTGGAAATGTAGTGATGAGAAATCCCTCTTATCTCGAGGAACTATCCAACATAAGGCTAGTCATATCTGATTAATTGTTATTAACAGGTGAAATACTTTCTCAATCAGAAGACATCCCAAGGCGATGATTATTCTCTGAACCTTCCTTGGGTTATTTCCCTCCTAATACGGCAGAGGAAAAAAAACTGATTCTATTATTTTTAATAAAAAATTGAGAGGCATCCACTATGGTCAGACCAAGTTGAGAAAACTCTAGTTAAATATGATGAAGATATGTTGAATATGAGAAAATAACTGGATAAAGGTGAAATACTAGTCATGTTCTGGACTTTGGAGACCTTTCAATACAAAATTCCAGAATTGATGGCAGAAGATTGCATTCATGTTATCTTCCTCGACTAATGGAATATTCTTCATCACATGAAAGAAAAAGTATTACTATATTAGAAATAAAAAAATCCATGTTAAGGTAATTAAATGGTTTAAATTCCAAATTGACTTGGCATCTCTCTCAGTTTCCCAACATCCAATGGTTGAAAAGCAGCATAGAACCCCTCAGCGTGTATACCTCGATGGACTAAAGAGGTTACTCCAGTTAATTTCGAATACCCCATCTTGTGTTCATATCATAGGATGGGGTGCACATGGAGAATTGAATTTCACTGTTCTCTATAATTAGAAAATCCGTAAAAAGGTGGTTTCATGCAATGTTATTGCCCACGGGCAGCTAAAATCAAATGATTATGTGTGTAATCAAATACATTCTCAAGAAGAAGCCTTGACTAGATCTCATCAAAGTCAGACACAAACAGATAAAGCTGTTGAGATACTTTTACATCAAGAATCTAAGAACATTAAGTAGGCCTTCCACTTAAAGGATGTCATCCATCAGATTGTGTAAATGTATGAAATAGCACAACGATCATCTGAAACTGGAGATTTAAGTGTTTTTTGAATAATTCATCTAGACAATGTTCAAATCCAAATTCATAAAATTATAAGAGAAACTATGCTAATATCATCCATAGCAGTTTAGGAGCCACCCCAACCTACAGGGTTGGGGGATTTATTAAATCAACCTTCAAATTCAATAAACAAAGTTTGAAGGTTTTAAGAAGAAGAAGAACAAAAACAACCCCAAACCATAGGGCCAGGGGATTTTTCACATATACAATACCCTCCTCAACAGAAGTTAGTTTTATCTCCATTAGGGAAGAATACAAAAAGTTAATGCACAATTGAACTATCCAAGGATTCCCTTCAGGTTACATTCCATCAAATAGTTCCTAGGAATTCAGCATATAGGAGAACAATGTCTCATGGAGGACAAAGAGGGGGACGATCTTACAATTATACTAATAGAATTCCACCAATGTATTATGCGTTAGTAAATGGAATTAATACCATTATGGAAGATCCTCTATAAAATTATTCTAGTTCAAGGGAGTCTGAGGATGATGTTCTTATTCATAATACGGTACACACTGAAGGAAATGAAGGAGGGGTACGTACATGAAATCATATGGTTACCTAGAATGTTTTTATTCGATCAATTAACCAACTCCCACCCCTTTGAAAGGTGTATAACAAGGGGAAATGTAAAAGTTTGATCATGTCTCACTTTTCCAATAGAGTAGGTCAATATCTTTCACTTGAAAAAATGATTTTCCTAGTGAGAATAGGAGATGAAGGATATAAAAAGACTCAATGAAGTGTTACTTTGAATCATCATTTCTGTCACACATGCTCTACAAGTAGATCCTCAACTTGCACATCCTGTAGGAACTCCTCTGCAAAGAGGGTTTTTTGTAACTACATATGTGGATAATGAATTCCCTATTTTGGATACATATCTAGGATTAGGTCAAACACATCCTTATAGGAATTCCCCCATGGGTTATCCAAGAAAAATACCATCAGTACCACCACTAGTGGTTTTTCTAGTAGTTGCGCCAGTTTAAGCTCCATCTGATGTACATGTACAGGTCCCAGCTCATCCAAATATTCCCCAAATTCATATGAATACAATTGAGTAATTAAAAAATCTATTGGATGTTATGGAAGAACAACATTCACCTATACAACTAGAAAATAAATCTTACCCTAAATGGGTAAATATGATCCCTCCCCCACCAAACTTTTCAAATACTAACTTTCCAATCTTTAATGGTTTGGGAGATCCGAAGTAGCACTTAACTCATTGTGTTTCTCGTTGAGATCCCAGGACGCGGACCCCTCAATAAAAAGAATCAGAAAAGCTCATATGGTTTTTTCAATAATTATATTGGCCAAACTTTGTCTGGTATACAAGATTACAGTATCAATCAATTACTGGATAGGAAGACCTCCACTAGAAATTCCTTCTCTAATTCAGATAAACGCTGCCAAAGACAACAGTTGTTTATATTAAAATTTTCCACATAAAGGGAAAATTAAAGGGTTTCAGATTTCATTGATCAATTGAAAGGATTAACATATTCCTTAAATCTAACACTGCCTATATAAAATTTCCTTCCAATTTATGTGGAAAATATGTGTGATGAGTTACGCACACCACTTGTCCTTATGAAATACACAGGAGGGTTTCAATACCCTGCTTCAATCGCCCAACATGGAGAGGATAACATTAAGGAAAATAATGATAAATCTCATGTAATCTCATCATCCCCAGGAAGAAGAACATGGAAAATAGAGGATACTATAGTCACACTCAAACAAGAACCTATACCTGATTTTACTTCAAAACCTTCATCATACTGAAGGGCTCCACCTCCCGAGCATCTGTAGCAACGACCGCCTCATCAAGATGATCAAAACGATCAATGTTGGAGATAGTTTAAGGTGTTAAAAACCAAGTTTATTCTTTTCAAAATGAATTTTTTTTCAGTTACTTCATTTCATATTTGTAAAACAATTTTGTTCAGTTTCCAAGGCTAAAGAAACTGAACAAAGAAGAAGATTAAGATCTCCTGAATTATTGACCCTTTCATCAATTTTTTTAAAAGGACGGGGCTGAATCCTCATTTCATTATTAAAGCAAAGCAAATACCTCTTTTTAACTGGGTAGAGGAAGACCCATTACACAACCCGAAGGCCGAGGGGGCTTATAGCTCATTACATAGCCCGTAGAATCTTGAAAATTGAAACTAAAAAGTTCAACATCCCAAATAACATGTGTTACTACTACTGATCCAAAGAATGAAGATTAATGATAGGAAGTCAAAAGAAAAAATGCATAGAAGTAGGATGATTGGATGGTCAGGAAAATGATCAACCAAACTCATGCCATTATATGAACACAGTTTAAACAAACGAATGTTTCTTCTGCCACTTCTGATACAAATAATTCATCTTCATCACATGATCAGTCATCCGATGGTCAATCCTCAAAGAAGCAACATGATCAGAAAGATAAATAGTAGTCGGAAGAAGACAAGCCCATATCAAGGCCCAATTTTTCCTTAACTTTGGAAAATTTCAAGCCATTGGTCTCAAAATCATGGGTACCGGCCCTCCAAATTTCACAAAAATAACCAACTTGTCAAGAAGAATATTCATCAGATGAAGAATTGATCTTTGATTCTGTTAACGTTATCCACTTAGCTGACCCCCTATGAAAATGATGATTCTGGTTATGAACCTGAATTCCCTATACCTAATTGGGTAATTAGGGGAATATGTCAAGGTAGAGGATACAGGGGAAGACACTGATATGATAGCAACCACTATTTTAACTATACCCCTACTCGGACCGTTTATGTGGTAGAAACTCATGGGAGAACCCTTCAGCAGGCTCAGCAAGAATAAGAAAATTCCCCCACACATGACAGGATCAGCCCTGACATGATCAACTTGGAATACAGATTAGAGGTTACACCATCATTCTCTTGGAATGTTGATAGACCTAGTCAGTCTAATCTACCAAGAACATATATATTCCTAACTTCTGCCCCGAAACATGGTACATATACATCAGGAGAATCAAATTCCAAGGCACCTGCACAACCACATCTCTATGATGGAAAACATAGACCTTTGGACTAACAGTATGATGTTTTGAAAAAACAAGACTAGGTACAGGCCTATTTATCAATTTGGATATCTTGAATTTGTCAAAATATCTTTGATAAGTGCTAATTGAGGCTTTTTCAAGTCCTTAAGCATTTGAAACTGAAGTTGTTGCTATTGAGGTTTACCGTATAGAGAATGATCCTACATAATTTCATGTGGTTATATATTTCACAGCTAAAGATGAGGATGATGTTTTACATGGATATGTTAGGCCCTTGTATCTATCTTGCAGGGTTAATGATATAGACATCCAATGAGCCTTCATTGATAATGACTCAGGAGTCAACCTCATTCTCATCCATACACTTTGGAGATTTGGTCTCACTGAATATGACTTATATCCTTCCAATTTTATTTTTCAAGGCTATGAAAAGAATGAACAAGAACCTCTAGGTGAGATTACACTTAGAACTCAGTTTGGGGATCTTGTATCTAATTAAGATTTTGTGGTTATCCATTATGACACAACCTTCAACATTCTACTTAGAAGGCCTTGGCTACATCAACATGCATCCATTCCTTCGTCATATCACCAATGTATCAAGTATTGCTTCAATGGTTAAATTTGGACATTTTATGGTGAAAAGGATCCATTAAATTTGTGTGAATATCATTATATTGAGGAAAAATTCTATCGCACAAAGGGAATGAGGTTCATGGAAAAAGATATAACAAGAAGTAATGCTTTGAATGTTCTAGAAAAGATCCTGGATAACCCATTCAAATATCTGAGTATAGATTACATGTTTCCTATAAATCAAATTTAAAATATAGACCCAAATCATAGAATTCATCTAGTGACTTCCATAATGTCAATTGTGACAATCAAGTCTGATGACATGGAAGGAATTGTTGATCTACCAAGCAATGGTGAAAGCATAAGTGGAGATGTGTTCATTTCATTCACTGAACATCAGAAGGTATTTGCTTCATCAATCAAGCTATAATAAGTTGTAACAGTAATAAAGGAAGACAATGATGTTTATTTCCAACCCATCATCCTCTTTTTAATGATCCAGGAAGACCCTTCATCGTCAGTAGGGTCAGAAATTATTGCCTCTTCTTCAGGATGTTCAAAGACTAACTCATCCCCTAGTTTTAAAAGTTTTTATTATTCACATAATCTGCAAGCAGATATAGAATAAGTGACACATAAGGATGAATAAGAAGAATAACTCAAGGATTATACTCTAGGATTTGAGGAAGGCATCTCCACCACTGTGGATGAGTTCATAGTAATAAATATGGGTACAAAAGAAGATCCACACCCAAATCTAATTAGTGCATTCATGACTTCTGAAGACCAAGAGATGTATACAATATTTCTAATGAAATATTGAGATATATTTTCTTGGAACTATACAGAAATTACATACCTTGATCCCAATGTGGCCACTCATCATTTGGGTTTTCTAGAAGAGTATCGAGGATTTAAGTAGGCAGCAAGAAGAATGCACCCAACTCACGCCTCTAAAATTAAAGCTGAAGTCAACAAGATCGTCAATGCTAATATTGTTAGGGAGGTGAAATATCCCAAATGGATGGACAAAATTTTCCTAGCGATAAATAAGAATAGTAAAATCATAGTTTTCATTGATTTCAGAGATCTTAAATGGCAGTATCCCAAAGATGACTTTCAAGTTCCGATCACATAACTTTTAATTGATGCAACAACCAACTATGTAGGTTTCTCTTTCATGGATGGATACTATGAGTATAATCAAATCTGTATGGCCCAAAAGGATGATAAGTATACCTCCTTCATATCCCCTCAAGGTGTATTTTTTTATCGAGTAATTCTATTTGGCTTATGTAATGTAGTTGGAATGTATCAACGTACCATGCATCATATCTTCAAACACTTCTTAGGAAATTTTTTCAAATGTTATGTGGATGATCTAGTGGTTAAATCCAGACAATGTTATGATCACATGACTAATCTAGATACCATGTTCTGTAAACTCTGACAACATAATTTGAAGATTAATCCCTTGAAATGCACTTTCGGCATTACCTTGGGGAAATTACTTGTCTTATTTGTATTCCATCGTGGCATCGAAGTTAATACTGAGAAGAAAAAATAAATCCTTATCATGCCACCTCCTCAAAATTTTAAGGAATTAAGAGGACTTCAAGGAAACTTGGCCTATATTCGGCGCTTTATCGCTAATTTTGAAGGAAATTGTTTACCCTTCACCTGATTAATGAAGAAGGGAGTTACATATCAATGGACCAAGACTGCCAAGAGGCATTTGATACCCTTAGGAAATATCTCTTGATTCCACTGGTATTTATTCCACCTATTGAAGAAAAGCCACTTATTCTCTATGTGACAACTTTGGAGAAATCACTGGGTGACTTCCTCTCCCAAAAGTACAATGATAGGAATGAAAATTGCCTTTACTATCTTATTAGAACTATGATTGACAGATATACTCAATATTAAAGTATCGATACCTGCTTCCTGGCATTAATCATTGTATTTCAGAAGTTGAGGCACTACCTGCAACATCACGAGGTCCACTTGGTATCTAGTAAAAACCTGCTCAAATTTATCCTCAGTCGTCCTATGCTTACAGGATGTTTGGCACAATGGGAAGTTATTTTGCAACATTTCAATATCATTTTGTGCCTCAAAAATCAATAAATGGCCAAGACTTGGCAGACTTCCTTGTTAAAACCCATCTGAAAAAATACATCTTTGAATATTGAACTTCTTGATGAAGAAATATCTTCTATTCAAGATTATCCCCAAACATGGGAAATTTAATTTGATGGTTCTTCTAGAAGTATAATGGGGAAGAGAATGTAAAACCCTAAACTCAACAAAGTTGGGTTAGGAATTGTGCTTATCTATCCAGAAAAGATAGTGTTTCCATATTCCTTTCTATTATCAGAAGGTGGTACCAACAATAAGGTAGAATATCATGCTCTCCTTGCAGGTCTATAATCTCCACTCTAGGTACATGTGAACCACCGAAAATTTAAATGTGATTTAGAATTGGTAATCAAAAAGATCAATGGGGATTATGCTATCAGAAAAGAAGAGTCAATACCTTTGTGTGATTATTTCAGAGGATTAATGGTTGAATTCCCCCCAGATCTAGCATTGTCATTTGTATTGCGATCACAAAATGCCCAAGACGATGCATTGGATAACACATCCAAAAACCTGGAAAATCCAAATTGGAATAAGAAAATCATCAGTATTCCCATCGTCGTGTGGTTTCACCTTTTGTTCAAACTAAAACAGAGGAATTTAATTAAATCATCCCTATTTCTGATCAGTATGGTCATACTATAGGATGGATGACACCCATCATGTAATACCTTCAAAATAGAGTACTTCCACCAAATAGAGATGAAAAAGAATAGATCCGACGAAAAGTGTCCAATTTCACTCTTTATGATAGCCTAGATCACCGGAAGGTCTTCTACAAACGAGGATTCGATGGAGTCCTCTTTAGATGTATTGATGAAGAAGAAACTATAGCTATTATAAAATAAGTACATGCAGGAGCTTGTGGTTATCACCAGTTCAGGCATATGATTTCTGATCAAATACAAAGGCTTGGATACGTATGGTCTTCAATGACATAAGATTTCACAGATTTCACAAAAAATTTCACCACTTCCAAGTTCATGCTAACTTCATTCATCATCCCTCAGAGTTGCTACATATAGCTAAATACTCCTTTCCATTTCCTACATGGGGAATAAATATAGTAGGACATTATCCTCCAGCTACGGCTAAGCAGTTCAAGTATATTTTTATTGATAATGATTTCTTCTCTAAATGGGACAAGACAATACCTTTAAAAGAAGTTAGGGCCAAAAGAATTGTTAGATTTGTTAAAGCTAATATCATTACCAGATTTGGTATCCCTCATACCACATTGACGGATAACATCACTAATTTCTATTCTGTTGAGGTAAAGAAGATATATTAGGAGTAAAATATCAAATAAAACCATTTATCTCACTATCATGTAGTAGCCAATGGATAGATTTAGGCTTTCAACAATACCCTATCAAATATACTCTAGAAAATGGTAGATAAAGATAACAAATATTGGCCTAATAAACCTTTTCATGCTTTATGGACTTATCGAACTACTACCCATACTACCACTCAGGAAACATTATATTCATTGGTATATGGAATAGAAGTAGTTTTTCCTATTGAAATTTAATTACCTTCACTCCAAGTTCCAATCTATGATCAGTTATCTATAGATGAATAGTATCAGAAGTGATTTGATGAGCTGGAATGATTAGATGAAAAGATATTACGTACTTTTCATCATTTTTAAGTATATCAGAATAGAATAGTACTATCTTTTAAGAATAAAGTTTTCCTCCACTCATTTATTCAATGAGAATTGGTATTACTCCTCAGAAATCCAACGATACAAGGAAAGAAGCATCCAAAACATAAGCCAAAGTGGGGAGGACCTTACTCTGTATATAAGGACGACTTTAATAGAGATTATTACCTAACCTCAATGGATGGAGAACTTATTAAAACTCGAACCAATGAAATATTCTTAAATAAGTACTTTATGTAATTACAAAATATAATGTGCTCACTGCATGACTCTAAACTGCACAACACAAAGTAATAGTTGAAAGACATTAAACTGCATAACAACCATATGCATCCATGTTGCACAACATTAAAATGTGTAGAATATTTTTCCTTATCACATGACATCATTTTTCCTTGCTACATGGAATTAAAATTTGTGGTTAGCATCTTATTCATTTGACATTAAGAAATCCCATAAGATACTGCAAATTAGTATTCCTTGTGATTCCTTAAAAAATTAGTAGCTTCCATGAATAAGAAATAATCACATCATTTTTACTCCTTAGTGGTACATGGGTTACATTTCCCCCCTATGTTTGAATCAGATCTGCATAGAGACCTCATTTCAATAACTACGTGTGACTTGATTCTCACTTCAATGAGATACGTAGAGATTCATGGATCTCCAATCATGGGCCCAGTCACAACCACAAAGAAATTTATTTCACTTTTTCTTCCTATATATGAACTAAATATATAGAGAGTAATCTTCTAGGACATATGGTTTGATATTCATACCATCTAATGTTTTAATTAAAATTTAACTATTACTCCGGAGTGTGATAGAAGACCCCATCATTCACATCAAACTAAATTGGTGTGGGAAACAATTTTTTCAGGAACTACGTTTGGACTGATTCTCATCCATATGAGATACGTAGTGAGATCTCGGTTCAATTCCCTAGTCTAACCACAATATTCCTTTTTCATGTCGGAATCACTTCAAGTCCTCGCTACATGACTCTAAATAGAACGACATAATTCCCTTGGCACATGACATTAAATTGAAAAGTACCCAAAGAACTATGTATGGCTTGATTCTCATCCCATTAAGATACGTATTGAAAACTAGGCCTTAACTCCTAGTCCCATCCATGGGATAAATTTTTATCTCTATTCCATATATAATCAACAATCTATGTGGGAGTCTTCATATTGGGTCCTCTCCTTAGAGATCCCCACCAAGAAAAAAAATGTCCTCATTTTACATATGAGTCAAATCTATGTAAGGGACTCCAAAATCATGGACAATATTATTTAAAATATTTCTCATATGCATTGAGAATTACCCCCTTTTGTATTTCACACTCTTAATGTTGAATAATTTCATATCTTCATAACCTTTGTTACGGTTTCGTGTTAGAGATTCTAATATCTGAGAACTCTTTTTCCCCACTATGTGGTACGTTCCCCTTGGTGGCCTTGCATAATTTTTCTATATAATGGTCCTGTCAGTCAAAATATTTCACTATTTTTCTATGCAGCATATGCCCTATTTGGCCCTACATAATAAATCCCCCATACGGGTTTTTCAAATAATGGTAACTTCATTCTTGGTAAAAGTGTCTTTTGTCACCTTCAAACATTGACGACAATATACAAGAATCTGTATCTTAAAGCGATCATCCATGTATATTTTCCCATTAACCTTATCTAGAACTAAAAATATTCAATAATATGGTTTACACATTTTTACCTATCCATATATTCATATAATTTTTAAAAAATGGCCTTAGATCATTTGAACACATATCATCCATTGTTTCCATAATATTCTGATCCTTATCGCATGACCTAAAATTACAGGCACCACTTCTTACATTTGGGCCAGACCTTCATAGAGAACCAATTCCTCATTTTCTTTGGAAATTATGATTGGATATATTCTTTCTATATTTAGTTACCTTTATCCATAAAGAAAACTCTGTGTTTTGAATAATTTGAATCTCCATAAACTTTCTTGGGATCATAGTAAGAAAATGTTTGATACCCAAGATCTCTTTTGTTTGACTATGTAGTACATTCCCCTAGGTGGCCATTCTTAAGTCACCTACATAATAGGACTTCCAGTTAAAAGAAGCCACTATTTAGCTATGAAGAATATGCCCCAGTTTTCCCTACATAATACAGCCCCCATTACGG
Source organism: Viscum album (assembly GCA_963277665.1). Taxonomy (NCBI): domain Eukaryota; kingdom Viridiplantae; phylum Streptophyta; class Magnoliopsida; order Santalales; family Viscaceae; genus Viscum; species Viscum album. The sequence continues at coordinate 244,834,415 of OY728167.1, read as the reverse complement.
GTTCATCAAATAATGGTAACTTTGTTCTTGGAAAATACATCCTCTAATGACTTTATCCCTTTTCCCATATCATTCTCCAGATCCATAAATTCACAAATAACTATTTACAATTATTCCTTTCCATACATGAACATGGTAGTATGTTTCCAAACAAATTATAATGAAATTAGAGACTCGTGAACCTTTGGTCAAAGCTAAATAACTTAAATTAAATCCATAAAATGTCCTCACTACATGACTTGAAACTGCACAGTACAATGTCCTCATTGGATGACTTGAAACTGAACAGTATAATGTTCTTGCCGCATGACTTTGAAACTACATAGCATGATATCAGAAAACCCCCTTTCTAAAAAAATTTATTCATTCCTCACACACCAAATTTTTGTAGGAGTGGTTTCCCCATTCATGACATGTCTTAGCATAGATGAACCTTTATTCTTAAAATCCCTTTCCTTGGAAAAACAAAGAATTGTGGTCTAAGTCACCCAAATATTATTTCCCCTTGTCTATCAATAATAAATTGTCAAATTCCTAAGATTTATTTTTCTTGACTATGTAGTACATGCCCCTAGGTGGCCTTATAAAAGTTGCCTACAAAACAGGTATATTAGTGAAAAGATGCCACTATTTGGCTATGTAGTATATTCCCATGTTGGACCTACATAATACAACCCCCATAACGATTTTTTCAAATAATGGTAACATTCTTCTTGGAAAATACCTTCTCTATTTTTATACATCAAGTTTTAGATTCGGTGACCATAAAAATCATGAATCAATATTCCCCATGGAAGTATCTAAAGAACATTAGAGAAATTTCAAGGAATTGATCCTTTTTTGGAATCTAATTTTAAAATTTATGGTCAATGATATTCGACCTTAAACACTAGACTTATTAGTCCAACATGCATGACTCTAAACTGACAATAAAAAGAGACATGGTACTCACCAGATTGAAAACCCACAAAGGGAACTTTGGAAAAAAGTCAAGTCTCAACTCACTAGACTTACATTTTTGTATGTTTTAGGGAATATTTAACAATAAAAAAATCAAAAGATACAATGTTTACGGAGTTTGTCTATATAACCCTAGTAAAAATCAAAATATGCTCATTTTTCCATTGTATTAAATAGAAAATTTTGAGCACCCCCATTCCTTTTATGGTAATTATGATCATCTGACATAAAAGATTGATGTTAAAAAAATTTGTCATCATCACCTTTGATATTGAAATTATAGAAATAAAGAATGAATAATTACATGGTTGGAAACAAAATTCCTTTCATTCATATGGTAAAATCAGAGGGGCATCCATAGAATGGAGCCTCTCTTTCTTATGTTAAAATAAACTCTCAACATGAATCTTCATCTGTTAAATGACTTCATGAACCATATCAGCTGCTTGTTGAAGTTGAGACGGTTGAGAAAGTTCAGCTTCCTCACCTTGATGAAGTTCTTGTTTGGCAGTTGAAATGGTGGTTATCCCTTCCGACTGGGTTTCTCCCAATGTTTGGTTTAATTTATCAAGATTTTTATGAATATAATCCATTTGCTGTTGAAGATGTATCATCTCCTTCATATCTTGTTTAATTTGTTGTCCAATTTCTATCGACCTCTTTCTATGGTCAGACTCTACCTCATCTACTACATCTTGGAAGCTCTCAATATTAATAAGTCGTTTAGACTTTTCAAGATCTTTCTGCAACTTATGTTATTTCTCCTATCGACAAATGGTCTCCTTCACTGCATTTTAGACTAGGAGATAATTAAATCCACCAAATCCCAATATGCAAAATAGCACTAAGAGTTTTAAAAAATGGTACAACAGATCATCCAAAGGATTCTCATAAATTATCTTCCAAATTTGTTGACATGTATTTTTACATGTCATGCCTAGAGAAAATTGCATATCTAAATCTGAATATGAGTCACTACCATGGGGAAAATTTACTCTAAAAACAAATCACTTAGAGAGGTTCCTTGAACTCCTTCTCTCAAAACACTGGATGCTTATCCTTCTATTGATGTTTGAGCCACGAAAAAAGTATCACCTTCTGATATAGATGTGGGATCGAATAACCCTAAATGGAGAGTTATATTGACATTATATTTTAGACGAATGGTTGAAATGGGACATGATCTAGACATTCGATCACATTTACCTAATAACAAATCAGCTTCTTGATTAGATTCATCCCCGGTCTCCTCAACATCAGTAGCTTGAGAAAGTGTTTCTTGGTTAGAGGAATTCTCCTGAGTTTTCCTGGTTCCCATTATTAAAGGCTCTAGAGCATCTCCCAACATAGGGTCCTTAGTAGGTATTTCTATAGCTTCAGCAGAAGAATGATATAGTGTAATACCCCATTCTTGTATGGCCTTCACAACATTCTCTAAAGACAAAGATGTATAAGTTGAACTTTAATGTGAAGTACCAAGTAAAATAAGAACAATTATGTATGGAAAATGAATGAATGAGAACTTACGTCCTTTCAATTCCTCATAATGTCCCCAAACTCCTTGATGTAACTTGGAATATCAATGTTTGGATGAAGGGAATCCATCATTTCAGTGTATTGTGGATGGAAATATCTTTTTGATGATGGCGAATAGATTTCCTCGATGCTGTAGGTATTATTTCCCTAATCTTAGTCTTCTTGGTATATCTCTAGAAGAGATGTTTTGAAGGTATTGAAGCTTCTGAAGCCTTTACATCATCTTTGAATTTAGACCTCTTACCACAATTGCTACACACAATAGTTGTCTCTGAAACTACCCAATATATTCCTTTTGTTAAATCCCCTTAAGGGTATGAAGAAGGAAATGTTTTTTCACATCCATTTTCCAATCCAATTGAAGCATCTGATGGAGGTAACATAATTAGTAACTTGGATGTCTCTAAAGCCATCAAAATCCACAATTGTCTCGCTACCATTGGGTGTTTCTCTTGTCTAACATACGTGGGAGGAAAAGTGTTTGATTTTTGAACACATTTGAATTGGAGAGAAAAACTATAAGGGACATAAGCCTCACAGATAATTTCACCATCAATCTGGGTCAATAACATGCTATCCCTGAATATTATCATATAGGACCTCAGCTCATAATTTTTTTCATTGCCATCATCAATAAATGTTCCAGTTGGTGGGTTACCAAAAGGGAAGAATCTGAATTCTCCTAATTCGTTCAATGCCCATAGTACTACATCAGGTCTCAAATTTAAATGTTGGATACCAAATAATTTTTGTAAAAATTGGGTAAATCTACCGTTGGGGACTCTAACTGAATTCAACACTAAATATGAAGAAAAGTGTGCCTTAATCCTTCCCCACAACACCTGGAATGGACCTGCAATTCTAAATAGAGCCTTACCATTGTATAAATGCAATAAGTAATAATAAATTATTTCCAATACAATAGTTTCTAACCAAATATACTTTCCCTCTACTAATTTGGCTACAATAACAAAAGTCACTAGCCTTAAACCACCACCGGAATCATAGATTGGAAGCAAGTAAATACTTATCCACATGGAAAGAAAGTTGAATAAGAATACCTTTTCATCAATATCAGATTTGACTTTATAGACCCTGTTCTTGTAGTCACATCTCTCAAATGTGGGACAATATGTGCCCGAAATGCCCCAATTATCTACAAATGTACAAATAGTAGGATATCTGTTGGTGGGACCATTCTCTTTTTTTGGTTCTAAAAAAGATGTCGTCCACACTCTTTTATGAATATCTTTCTTATCTTTTGGAAATTACTTTGCTATATTGAATAATTCATAAGCCAATGGTGGTGTTCTAATAACATCACCCCATGTTGTTACTAGTGAAATGAACTCATCATACATCTCCCCAAGAATAGGAACCCCAGATATCTAGTAGATATCCCATATACTTATGTCAACCTCACCATGCGTTAAGTGAAATGTATTTTTTTTTGTGGAATACATCAGATTATAAATTCAGGGATGGAGTAATTTTTATAAACATAAGTTTGTCCCATCCAGACAGATTCATAATTGTGAACATCTGATAGCTCCTTCTTGAATTTTTCATAAGTCCTGCATACCCAAAATTCCCACATCAATTCAGGTTTTACTACTCCTCTGGAATGAAGATCCCAGTATTCCTTCCAACCATTAGACTGATCTTTTTTCAATGCACGAATGGTTTAATCATAACATTATGTCCATGGATCTATAACATGACCTTTCATATCAATAGTACAACCACTATGGTGTAGGATGCATCCAATAAGGACATTTCCCTCATGAATAGGCATACCCTTCATAGTAATATTCATGAAATAACAGTTGAAGTATTGGAGAAACCAATTCTTTGTAAAGTATCTATTAATAGCTGGAATGTGGGAATCTTGTAGAATCCCATTTCCTTACATAGGTAGATAATGACTTTGTAGATATTCCCATTGGTATGGAATCAAGCCTTTTAGTAGTATAGGGAGAGTACTCTCAACAACGTCATAATAGTCTAGTCTAACAATTTTCATCATCTCATTTTGATGAGCCTTAACTTCCTCAATGGTGGTAATCAATTGATCCATTTCCTACAAAAGAGTTACCATGTTTTCCCTATTTGGTTGGAGTTTTTACATAAGAAAATTAAAATTTCAACTTAAAGGAATTTAAAATTTTCGAAAAGGAAATGCTCTGCACAGGTCCTTTGACAAGGTCATATATGTAGGTCCTTCAACAAGGATCCTAGTAGAAATAATTTGATGAAATAATTCTGTGTATCTCCATTGCTCAAATAGTTTCACCATGAAAAAATTTCAAGGGACCTATGCAATAGCACAATGTGACAAGACTGGATGAAAGAGCTACGCAACGAGACAAAAAAAATATGAGATCCTAGGTGAATAAAATTGTGAAGGAACAAATTTATTTATAGAAGTCATTGACCTACGCGGCATACCTGTGTGATATAGCTACATGGAATACCAGCATGGTTTAGAATTTACTCCATAGTCTTTTCCCCATAATCTTACCTCAGGACTCAATCCTCTTTCAAATAAGATCCAATCCTGAGGGGGGATTTTGTTGACACTCCTTAGTAAGAAAAAAAATATTATGAAGCCATCCTATAGATATTTCAAAGTCTCAAGATGATGTTCAAATAAGTAAAAGGAATAAAAATCTCAGGGGACCTACATGGAGGAGCTAGGCGACAGATCTTCACAGAGGAGCTACGCGACAAGATGTTTTCTAAACACCTACGTGAAGGAGCTACGTGAAAGAGCTATGCGGACAACCTATACTGATAAACTACTTTTGACCATCCCTATCCTTGATTATAAATAGGACCCTTGGGCTCCTCATTTGACAATTGAAAAAGTTGGAAGAACTCTTGAATCTCTCATTGCGTAGCACTTTCTCCCAGATCCCTCAAATTTTCTCAGGTACCGATATAAAAACATGAGAGGAGAGAATTATATGGGATAAACATGTTTTTAAATACTAAAATAGTTTGAATCATGCATAGTCTTGGTTCTTCTATGTTAAGAACTTTTTCCAGTCATCTCTAAGACCTACGTGACACACCTACGCAACATACTTGTGTGGTGTACTTACGCGGCATACCTATGTGGTATAGCTATGCTGCATAGCTATGATTAGAGCCTATGAATCATCTTGTAAACCCTCTTAAAAGACACTCATGGAAGGGTATCTCCTTCCTTGGTTTCCCTATTTGAAAGGGAATAAGTTGAATCCTCCACCAAAACCTCCTGACTTATCAAACCTTTAGGAAAGGCACATCATCATGTCTTCTATTTGGGTTTGTATATCTATAGTCAAAGGTTTCCCACATTAGTTTTGTAATGGGTTCAGGATTAATGGAGTTTATATGGTTTTTTATATCTGTATTAACATGGACCTTTCTCCTAGGAATAGTGTTGGTGAGTTCCTAGTTTGGAGGATTGGGGTATAGGCCATGCCCTCCCCTTCTTATCTCTAAAACTCGAAGCCTTAGATTCCCAATATGGAGAGTGATGGTCACACTTTCTTTTCCATTCAAACAAAAGAGAAGTCTCCCTTCTCCCCTAGGATCTAATCAGGGCACTCCCATTGAGGTAAGTCCGTAATATTCCATGATCTGTGCTACATGACCTCCAATTTCATCCCACATTGAAAGGTTCATCGCTCTGCACACTCTCCCACCGTCGCCTCAGCTTATTTCTCCATAGGCCATCCTTCTCCCATCAGTGGAAGAGAGAGTGTGTGGTTTGTTGAATATTTCACATCCCTTTGTTTCTCACACTGAGCATGCCTCATTTGTTCTTAAATAACTGTGATGATCACAACATCCACATTATCCACCAAGAATGAATTATGAGAAATTTGATTCCCACCATAATTTGGATACATAGGAATCCTTACTAAGGCCCGAGATCCATATCATTTCATCCATAATTGGGCATCCTCCTTAGGAGTAAGTACAAAATTAAACTCCAAAATCACCAAGGAATCCTTTTCAGAAAGTAAGCCCAAACTCATTTTCTCTAAAAGGACTACACTCTCCTATATGAATCATCAAACAATGAAGGATTTGATTCCCATCCGAATGGGATACTTAGGAAGACTCTATGAGGTTCAAACCCAACACTCCAAAACAACCCTATTCTTTCTAGTCCATATTCCAAACATGGTCTATTATAACTTAGAAACTCATATTCTTTCCAAGATCCTTGGGCTGCTTAGGCATAAATCCTACACCAATATTTGACTAAGCACCTTCCTCTTAGATGTCCCTACCACATGACATTAAACTGTATAGCTAGGTCCTTATCACACAAACTTAAAAGGTATGATGTGTCCCATTTTAAGGCACCAAAATATGAGGGTTCTGATTCCTTTCACAAGGATACAAAGGTATCCCATTTTTGGGTACAATCCCAACATCAAAACAATCTTTTGTCTCCATAGACAATAATAAATTCCAGAGTGCCCAACTGAGTGGCTTAAAAACTAGTATTATCATAACAATGGTTAAAAGAATATCAAAATAGTATATTAGAAGATACCATTGATTGGGAACCTCAAATACTTATGGATGATTCTAAATTTCACACATGATAATATTTTATTATATATTTCTGGGGAAAACTATGTTATACTTGGTAAATTAATAAGGATTCACAAGAAATATCTTAAATCTATAAGAGTGTGTCGGAGTAGGAAATAATTCCCCCCAAAAGGGTGTGATGAGTCTGACCTCCCATATTCTCAACCAATGTATGTTCATAAGTATTGTAGGACCAAACCTAATGAATGAATGCATTTGTAAAGAAGGTCCCTTTGGATAAAGAACTGTTGGATGTTTCTGGTTCCATAAATAAATCCAATGGAAACTACATAGTGGTAGTGACTCCTAACCAGAACACACATTCCGAGGGAGGAAAAACAGTGTCGTAATCACACATCGGTAAAAGAAAATCTCTTGAAAACATAGCTAGAAAGGCTTCCAATCTAAAAAATGGTCGTTACAAGTGATAATCTTCTATACCCAAGTATTTAACTGGTCTTCCTTCAAGATAGGAAACAAAGAACCTATTATCCTTCATGTTTTGTTAGTTGGGAAGCTCCTCGGTCTTCATGCATGAGGTTCTTAACTAATTTTCTTGAAAAACACATTAATCCAATCAGAAAAGGGGATGCATTTCTTAGAAAGAGGGTTTTTATAATTTGAAATAGATTTTTTCCGTATCAATAAGCTTATTGAAAATAGTTTGAGTTCTATCCTCTTCATCCTAGGTGGAAGGAGGGGTTAGAAATTCATCATACATGTCTTTGACAATGGGAACTCTCGAAATCAGTCAGATATCTCAAAGACTAATACTGAACTCCCTGTGAACCAGATGAAAAGAGTTGGTGTCTAAACTCCACCTACTAAGAAGCTATGGGAGGATAGATTGGTTTCAGTGAGCATACGTTTGGGATACCCAATTTCTTCATAGATCCCCATGGCCTGTAATTCAGTTCGAAATTCCTAGCAGCACTAGAAAAACTAGAAAGGACACCACCAATCCAAACCGAATGAGCCCCTAGGGAGAAGTTCTGATTTTGATGACCACCCACATTTTTCATTTTCTGTAGCCTTCCACACGATTCTATGGTAACGATGAACCTTGTCATTCAGTCACCATATATCACCCTCTAGTGACTAAGGGGTATAATTCAATAGAGAAAAAGAAGTGTAGCTTTTCTGTATGAATCATCCCTTTTCCAAAATAAGGGCTCGAGGAATGTTATTATTATCAACTATCTAGGCTGTGGGTAGGATGGAATGAAATTGTGCCTAGATCGCCGCATCATATGGTAAATCAAATCCATAAATAGGTAATATGTATAAAATTTGATACTATTTTTGACTTTCACTTAGAATTTCATCTAGAGATTAATGAAATGGGATTATGAGGATTTTGTTATAGATGAAGTCTATCATATCCTTCTATTATTCCTCAGCAGTTTATAGGGATGAAATTATAGAAGAAGAAGTAATCTGTGGAGGATTCATCCTAGTCTATATAAAATATCCATGTAAAAGAGTTATCTTAATAAAAAATTCTGATTAATGGAAAAAAGAAAATGTCCCATGAACTAATAGTTTGTGGAAGGCACCATCCGTGAATCGATAGTTCGCAGAAGCTTTCAAAGCACTGGCCAGTGAAGCAATGATTCAAAGAACAAGAAAACAGTGCACCAAACCCCAACTATGCCGAATATATAACAAACCGTTCATGGATTCAATGTCACATTTTGTGGGTGAAGGCACCCAAAATGGGACACAGTTCACGAAATCAAGACATTCGATAGAATCCGCAGGAGCACTAAGTTCTCCTAGAAACATGATAAAGGAAAAATTAATTGGCCCCCTATATATATGTGTGGTCCCCTACTATGGTTCTAACCATATAATTTGAACCAGTTCAAGTCATTACCAATTTCTACATCTGAATAGCCTCCTCTTCATCCTGATTAGAGACCATTTTTATGGGTGAATTTGTTGGGTCCTGAAAATTTTGTAATGGGAGGTCAAATAATCACATCCTCCGGTCGAGTTTCTTCCATGGGCTTGCACAAAAGTGATTTTGGACCCTCGATCCAATCTCTCCACTTCTATTTAAAAGGACTAAATGGGAAGAATTTGGATGATGACTTTTTAGAATGGAGATCGATCGATCGACGAAGGAACGGAAGAAGAGACAACCACGAAAGATAGACTCTTTTGAAGATTCCCTGTAAGTAAAACCTGCCACATGACATTACATAGAAGAAACTAAAAGTAATTGGTAGATGAAAAACACCACATCCCATTAAGATATATTTCCCAAAAGGTTCAGAACTAATTCCTCATTTGCAATTAGGCATCCCACATAACTAAAATCTATACAGGAGGGACCCTGCCCTGCGTCGCAAATCACTATGTGGGTGAAACACAACAATGTGTAGAAAATCGCTACACAGACAAGACCTATCCCTTCATAGGAAAAATCTATGCAGATTGAACCCCAGTCCTCATACCACCATGGTATGCAAACAGATCCCGTATTTGCGTATAAATATGCAATGCAGGGGAAACACCATCCCACATAAGGGAATGTTACGTGGAATGGGTATCTTTGGGTGTTCTGCCCTTAGGATCCAATCATTTCCTTCTATTCCTGTCACGTCTTCAGTAGTCCCTTCACGATCCAGTCCGAATATGTTATACCAAAGCCTCTTCTAAAGCCACCAAACTGGTATGATGAGACTGATGGGCACATCAATATACCCTTATAAGTTTACATTCACATGTTAAGAGGAGTCATATGTATAATCCCCATAGTTGGGTGGACCCCAGGAATGTTCCTATGTTTACATTCCTATTGTAACATGAGTTATGACCATGGGATACTCATGTGAACTTCCTTGTTCTAGAAATAAATGTGAATATATTGTCTTTCCCTTTGATGATGTTTATTGATAAATAAAGGTCATTATGCTTGTGTTTCCTTTTGATGAGGAATGATGTCCCTCCCCTTTCCCAAACCCAATTTTAGGGAATGTATCCTAATGTAATACCTTAGAATTTCTTACAGGAGGAATTAATATTCCTTCCCTTCGCCTCTTCACCTCATCCCAGGACATATCTAGATAGATTACCAAATGTGGATATCTGGGATATGAAAACAAGAGAGAAAATGGGCACATTGGCAGCCCCTCAATCTCCCTCTTTGGGCTCTAGTACCATAATTTAGTGGATGGGGAGGGTTGTATGATCATCAGATTTACTACTTCTCACATTAAGTATGACTCATTTGGTCTTAGAGATTAGTGGAAATCGTGAAATCTGTATGAGCCCAATCTTCAAATCAGCCTTCTCTACAGGTGTAAGCCCCAACCCAAAATCAAATGTACAACTTCCATGCATAAGCCTCGATCAAAAAATGGGACTCCTATTCGGTGTAAGCCCCAACCATGCCCCCTTAATGGGTAGCTTCCATGTGTAATCCCCAATCACAAATGGTCCTCCTATTTGGTGTAAGCCTCGATAATCCAGCCTTAATGGAAATCTTCCATGTGTAAGCCCCAATCACAAATGGACCTCCTATTCAGTGTAATCCCCAATCATGCCCCCTTAATGGGATGCTTCCATGTGTAAGCCCTGATCACAAATGGGCCCCCTATTCAGTGTAATCCCCAATCATTTAACCTTAATAGGAAGCTTCCATGTGTAAGCCCAGATCACAAATGGGCCTCCTATTCGGTGTAATCCCCAATCATGCCCCCTAAATGGGTTGCTTCCATGAATAAGCCCCAACTTTCAGAACTATGTGGGCTTTGATTCTCGAAAAATAGAGATACGTAGGTAGCCTTCACCAGGTCCAAACCCAGTTACCAAATCCACCCTAATGTTCTTCGGGCCACATCCCCAGTAGGGTTATAATATCCTAGAAGACAACGTCTCTTTCAGTTCCTTCGGGTTGCCTCAGCGTAAGTCCCACATTAAAACTTAACTAGGCACCATCCGCCGAAAATGTCCTTGCTGCCTGACGTCAAACTCCATGGATGGTTCCTCATCACTTGGATGGGTCCTAAGTGGCACAAAATTATGTGGGTTCTGATTCCTCTCATGGGGATATATAGGAAGCCCATCTTATGGGTTTGATCCCAACATCAAAATAATTCCCACCCCCTGTATGATGATAAACTCTATAGCACCTCATAACATGGATTGAATTAGCGTTGTCTTAGTGAATGACTAAGGAATCCCTGATTTTTCCACAAAACAAAAACATCAATGAAGAACCTTGGATATGAAAAGATATCTTCATTGATGGAGAACCTCAGATACATTTAAATAATTTCAAACCCATGTGTATTTATGATTGATCTCACCAAGGGGTAATATGTGGACACATTTCTGGGAATGAACCAAGGATTCATGATCATATGAACATGGATTAAATTTTTAAGAGAGTTCTATAATAGGAAATAGTTCCCCAAAAAAAGGGTGTGATGAGTCCGAGTTCCCATTGTCTCGACTAATGTGAGTTCTTAAGTATCATTGGCCAAATCATCCAATAAGCTTCTGCCTTTGGAAAGCATGCCCATGAATCAAGGACGTGGGAACCGTTGGGTGTTTCTAGCTCTGCGAACTAACCCATTGGAGGCCATTTGAAAATAACATCTCCATCAAACAGAAAATTATGAATCTGGAACAAATAAGACATAGACTATGGAACCTCCTTTACATGATAATAAGGATATACTGCCCAGTCCCCATCAGACAATCTTGTTCCTCATGGATGTCATTTTCATCTGAAACACCCATAAAACCCTAAAAACCCACTAAAAACTCTAAAAACCCTTCAAACCCCTAAAACGTTATAAAATCTAAAAAACATTTAAACCCAAAAATTATAAAAAAAACCTAAAAACACACAAAAACCATAATGACCCTAATAACCAAAAAACCCAAAAAACCCTCAAAATCCCTTAAAACACTGAAGACCATTTAAATCATAAAATCCCTAAAATCCCTAAAAACACAAAAAATATAAAAACACCAAGAAAACCTTAAATAATTAAAAAGACTTGAAACCCCTAAAAACGTAAAAAATCTTCAAGAAATCCCCTAAGACTCTAAAAACCATAAAAATCCCTAAAAACCTAAAAAAAATCCTAAAAACCCATAAAAACTATAATGACCACTAAAAACTCTAAAAATAATCAAACCACTAAAAATAGTAATAATAACTAAAAACCCTAAAAAAAATAAAAAACTCAATATCCTCTAGAAAATAAAAAATACCATAAAACCACAGAAACCCAAAAACCCTCAAAATCCATAAAAACCATAAAACCCCATAAAAATATGAAAAAAATCCTAAAAATGTAAAAAACCCTAAATACCATGAAAACATTATGAAAACCTTAAAATCCTAAAAAAACATAAAAACCATAGTAAATATTAAAACCCAAAAAAATATAAAATACCTAAATACCATAAACCACCCTAAAACATTCAAAAACCCAAAAATGACCAAAAAACACCTAAAAACCACTGAAAATTCCAAAAACCCTTTAAACCCCTAAAAACATTAAAAAACTCAAAAAAAAATTAATAACCCTATGAAACTCAAAAAACCAAAAAAAAAGCCAAAAAGCCATAAACAATATAACCAACCCTAAAAACCCCCAAAATCCATAAAAACACTAAAAACCATTAAAATTCTAAAAAACCCTAGAAACGAAAAAATGCACCAAAAACATAAAAACCCTAAAACCCCTAAAAAGTCCCTAGAAAACAATAAAAATCTACAAACACTTAAAAACCCTGAAAATCTAAAAAACACTAAAAAACCTAAAAACACAAAAATGAACCCAAAACCCGAAAACCCCTTAAAAACAATAAAACCCCCTAAAAATATTAAAAAACTTAAAACCCATAAATTCGATAAACCACTAAAAACATTAAAATAACTGTTAAACCATGAAAAAAGTTAAAACCTCTAAAAAACCTTAAAACCCCTAAAAGACTCAACAAAACCCTAAACATAAAAAACCCAAAAACCCAAAAGACCCTAAAATCCCTAAAATCCCTAAAAACAATAAAAAATAATAATACTACTAAAAAATCCGTAAAAATCCCTAAAATGTAAAAAACCCAGAAATGATAAAAACCTCCAAGAAAACATTAAAAAAATAAAAATACTTAAAACCCCTAAAAACCTAAAATACGCTAAAAACCCAAAAAACTACTAAAAATCATAAAAACCCAAAAAACCATAAAAAATCAAAAAAACATTAAAACCCCCATAAACCCATAATACCATAAAAACTGACTATAAACTATAAAAACCATTTAAACCCCTAAAACCATAAAAAAAATTAAAAATACACAAAAACCCTAAATCCCCAAATAACATCAAAACCCAAAAAAACCTAAAAACCATAAAAATCTTAAAACCCCTCAAAATCCCTAAAACCCCTAAAACTATAAAAATAATCACATCCTTGAAAATTCCTCAAAATAAAAAACCCTAAAAATCCAAAAACCCAAAGAAAACCTTAAAAATCTTAAACCACTTCAAACTCCTAAAAAATATAAAAAAACATTAAAACCCCTAAAAACTCACCTAAAAGAAATTGAAACCCTAAAACCCTTAAAAACCATAAAAACCCCTAATCGTCATAAAACCATAGAAAAAAACTAAAAGGTGTAAAAAACCCTTTAAACCCCTAAAAGTTTCAGAAAACTCAAAAAAACCAATAACCTAAAAACCGAAAATAAAACCCTAAAACCCGAAAAAACCATAAAATACCAAAAAACATAAAAACCCTGAAAAACCTAAGAAAACATTAAGACCCTAATTACTCTTAAAACCCCTAAAACATCAAAAAATATAAAAACCTGAAGAAAAAAAATTCCTAAAAACCCCTAAAAACATAAATACATTAAAACCCCATAAAAACCCTAAAAACCCACAAAAATCTGAAAATTCTAAAAACCCCACTAAAACCATAAAAACCCTAAAAGAACTGAAAACCTCTATGAAAACATTAGAAACCTAAAAACACTTACATCCCTAAAAAAATAAAAAAAAACCCATAAAAACCCAAAAACACCCTAAAATCCTAAAACCCCCTAAAAACCATAAAAACCATTTAAAACCATTTAAAACCATAAAATCCCATAAAACCATAAAAACAAATAAAAACTATAAAAAACCTTTAAAATCATAATTTTTTTAGAAAATATAAATACCCATAAAAACTATAAAAAATAAAAAAAAGAACCCTAATACCCAAAAAAAACCAAAAAATCCAAAAAACCCGAAAACCCCTCAAAATACTAAAACCATAAAAACCTATATAAAACCGAAAAACCATGAAAACCCAAAAAAAACTTAAAAACCTTAAAACACTTAAGAACCCTAATAAACCAAAGAATGAGAAAAACCAAAAAAACTTTTAAACCCCTCAAAATCCATGAAAACCCTAAAACCCCATAAAATTACTAAAAATCCCAAAAAATATATAAAAAATAAAAAAACCTCAAAACTAGAAAACCCATAATAAACAATTTAAACCAAAAAACACTTAAAACACCTAAAATACGTTTATAACCCTAACACCCATAAAAGACCCTACAAACCCCTAAAATCCACAAATACCCCTAAAAACCATAAAACCCATAAAAACCGTAGAAATTCAAAAAAACACAAAAAACCCATTAAAAACTCTAAAAACCGTCAAACCTTTCAAATCATTGAAAATCTATAAAAACCTTAAAAATACTAAAAAACTCAAAACAAAAACCCAAAAACCAAAATCCCCCAAAAATCATAAAACCCCAAAATACCTTAAAAACCCTAAAAACATCAATATCCCTAAAACCCTAAAAACCTTAAAAACAATAAAAAATATAAAAAACCAAAAAAATCTCAAAAAATGTAAAAAAATCCTAAAAACCATTATAAAAATTTAAAAACCCTCTGAAAACTGTAGAAAATGAAAACACTTAAACCCCCTAAATCCTAAAAAATGTTTAAACCCCCAAAAAACCCTAAAACCCTAAACACCCTTAAAAACCATAAAAAACCTAAAAACCCATCAAAACCCTAAAAAACCAAATAAATATCTAAAAACCATTTAAACCCCTAATTTTTTTAAAAAAAATCTAAAAACATTAAAAATACTTAAAACTCAAAAAACCACTAAATACTCAAAAAGACCATAAAAACCCTAAAATAACTAAAAATCTCTAAAAACCCTTAAAATACCTAAATTAAAAACCCATTAAAAAATATTTAAAATCGATAAAAATACCTACAAATGTAAAAACACTAAAAACACTAAAAACCCCTATAAAATCCTATAATCATAAAAACACTAACCCCCCCCTAAAAAGAATAAAAAACTAAAAAACCTAAAAAAACTATAAAAGCCATAAAACCACTAAAACCATAAGAACCCATAAAACCATAATAAACTATAAACACCACAAAAAAATCTAAAAACCTTTTAAACCCCTAAAAATGTTAAAAACATTAAATATCCAAAAAAACACTAAAAACATAAAAAACCCTCAACACCCAAAGAAATCACAAAAACAATAAAATCCATAAAAATCCAAAAAATCCATAAAAACCCTAAAAACCATATAAAGCATTTAAAAGACATAAAAATCCTTAAAAACATAAAATCCTTCAAAATCCCTAAGAAAATATTAAAAACATAAAAACACATAAAACCCCTAATGAACTTAAATATCACTAAAATCGTAAATAGACCCAAAAACTATAAAACCACAAAAAACCATGAATACCACTAAAAACCTTAAAAATCACTAAAAATCATAAAATAATAAAACCACTAAAAACTCCAAATACCCTTTAAACCCTTAATAACATTAAAAATTATAAAAAACATTAGAAACCCTAAAAAATTCAGAAAACCCTAAAAACCCATAAAACCCTCAAAATTCCTAAAAACCCAAAAGAACCCATAAATATCCTAACAAGACTTAAAAATCCCTAAATAATGAAAACCCCTAAAAACCTTATAAAACCATAAAAAAACCTTAAAAACCTAAAAATACTTAAATGCCATAAAAACCTACATAAATGCTAAAACCCCTAAAACCCAAAAAACCTTGAAAACCATAAAACAACGTAAAAAAATTAAAAAATATAAAATCCATAAAAAACCATAAAACCCTTCAAAAACTCTATAACCCTTTAATCCCTTAAAAACCTTAAAAAACTCTACAAAAAATTAAAACCCTAAAAACTCAAAAAAAAACCTAAAAATGAAAATAAAAATTAAAACCCTAAAACCATTAAAATCCCACAAAACATTAAGAAAACATAAAAATCATAAAAATCCCCAAAAATCCCTAAAAATAGAAAAAAAAATAAACCCTAAAAACCATGAAAATACCAATGAAATACCTAAAAATATACAACACTTAAAACCCATAAAAACCAATAAAATGCTTTAAACCTTAAAAACCCTAAAAGACTATAAAATCTTAAAAAACCAGTAAAACCCATATAAAACACTAAAAACCTTAAAAACCCTAAAAACCCATAAAATTCTACAACTTGCTAAAATCTCAAAAAACACTTTAAACACCTAAAAACGTTAAAAAACTTTAAAACCACTTAAAATCCCTATAAAATCATAAATCCCTCAAAACAAAGAAAATTAAAAAATATATAAACCCCAAGAAACCATTAAGGTCCTAAAAATTCCCTAAAAATTCCTAAAAACATGAAAACCCCTAGAAACCCTATGAAACCTGTAAAAACCTAAAAACAATTAAACCCTTAAAAACAAAAAAAATAATAAAAATCCTAAAAACCCAAAAATACCTAAAAACCATTAATACCCAAAAAATTACACAAAAAACACAAAACCCATAAAACCCTAAAAACCACTAAAAACTAAAAAATCCCTTTAAACTCCTAAAGACATTAAAAAACTCTAAAATCCTTAAAAACAAAAAAACCCGTTAAAATACTAAGCACCCTAAAAATCCCTAAAAACCCTAAAAACTATAAAAATAATAAAAAATCCCTAAAAACCACAAAAAATGTAAAATCCATGATAACCCTAAAAACCCATAAGAAAAGCATAAAAACATAAAAATAAATATAACCCCTAAAAATGCAAATAACCCTAAAAAACATAAAAGACCTCAAGACCCCTAAAAACCATTAAACTCCTAAAACCCATAAAAACCCTTAAGACCCAAAAAATTACTAAAAACTCTAAAAATCCTTTATACCCCTAAAAATTATTAATAAATTAAGAAACCTTAAAACTATAAAAACTAATTAAAAACCCAAAAAAACCAAAAAAACAATAAAAAAACCTATAAACCCTAAAAAACCCTAAAACCCCTAAAACCCCTAAAACCTTAAAAATCATAGAAATCTCTAATAATATATGAAAAAAACACATAAAAATTAAAATAAATACATAAAGATATAAAAACACTTAAGACCCCTAAAAAACCAAAAAAACAGTAAATACCCTTAAACCCTAAACCCTGAAAACCATAAATACCACTAAAAACCTTTAAAACCCTATAAACCCATAAAACCCTAAAACAACTAAAAACTAGAAAATCCCTTTTAAACCCCTAAAAACATTAATGAACTCTAAAAAACATGAAAACCCCTAAATACTAATAAAATTCCAAAAAACCCAAAAAACAATAAAAATCATAATAACCCTGAAAACCTGAAAACAATCAAAATCCCTAAAAACCCTAAAAACCATAAAAATTATAAAAAACCCCTAAATATCCCTAAAAACATCAAAAACCCTAAAAACTATGAAAACTCGTAATAAAACATAAAAAACTAAAAACACTTAAAACCCCTTAAAACCTAAAACCCCATAAAACCCTAAAAAACCATTAAAACTCTAAAAAACATTTAAACCCTAAAAACATTACAAAACTCTAAAAACACTAGAAAGTTATAAAAAACCATAAAACACTAAAATTTTTAAAAAACCTAAAAACACAATCAAATCCCAAAAAATCCAAAAAACCCCACCCAAAGCCCCAAAATCCATAAAAGCCACAAAAACCAACATAAATCCTTAAAAGTCCCTAAGATCCCTAATAATGTAAAAACCATAAAAAAAATATAAAAAATATTATGAAACCCAAAAAAACTAAAAATTATTAAAACCCCTGAAAAACATAAAAAAGGATACAAACCCCAAAACCCCCAAAAAAACCATAAAACCCCAAAAAACTACAAAACCCAAAAAACACATAAAAACCCCCAAAACACATAAAAACTACTAAAATTTTAAAAAAACATTTAAACCCCTAAAAACATTAAAAACTCTAAAAACATTAAAACCAATAAAAACTAGGAAACCCATAGAAACCAAAAAACAAGAAAAACCCTAAAAAACTAAAGAACCCTAAAAAATACAAAAAATACCAAAAACCAAAAAACACCTTAAAAATCCTAAAATCTTTAAAAATGACAATAAATGTATAAACCCACAATACCTCTAAAAACCCATAATAAAATCATAAAACCAAAAAACACTAAAAACCCTTAGAAACCTAAAAACTGCTAAAAACCCACAAAACCCTAAACACCGTAAAAACCCCTAAAAATCATAAAAACCCTAAAACCCCATAAAATCATAAAAACAAATAAAAACACAAAAACTCACTAAAAAATAAAAAATAACTTTAAGATAATAAAAATTTAAAAAAACGTTATATAACATTAAATACATTAAAAACTCAAAAAATCATTTAAACCCCAAAAAACCATAAAAAACTGAAAAACATTAAAAACCCTCAAAATCCAAAAAAACATAATAATACTTAAAAATCAAAAAAAATCCCTAAAAACATAAAAAAATAAAAACCCTAAAGATACCTATGAAAAACACGAAAACCTAAAAACAAATAAAAACCCTATAAAACCCAATTTTGTTTTGAAAATGATAAAAATCATAAAACCCCTAAATCTCAAAAAATACCCTAAAAACCCTAAAAACCCTAAAACTCATAAAAACCCTAAAAACCCTACTAAAAATATAGAAACCATCAAACCACTAAAATCATTAAAAACCTTAAAAACCTTAAAATCAATAAAAATTTCAAGAAACCATAAAAATCCTAAGAATCTCTAAAAATTGAAAAAAAATTAAATACGCCTAAAAATAGGGAAAACTCTTAATAAATCCTTAAAATCAAAAAAAATGCCCAAAATTCATTAAAATAGTTATATCCCTAAAATACCCTAAACCCCCAAAACCCCTAAAACCCATATAAAATCCCCTAAAAATATTAAAAAACATTAAAACAACTAAAACATGAAAAACACACTAAAAACCTTAAAAAAAATTTAAACCCCTACACATAATAAAAAATCTAAAAAATCTTGAAAAACCTAAAAAACTAAAAAAAACCTAAAAACCCTAGAACACCTAAAAATATAAAAACCCTCAAAATCCCTAAAAACCATAAAAATACTAAAATCCCCATAAAATCGCAAAAATTGTAAAAAACCCCAAAATCCCTTAAAATCCATAAGAAAACCTAAAAAACCAAAGAACACTTAAAACCCCTAGAAATCATAGAAAATTCTAAAAAACCTAAAAACCCTTAAAAACCCTAAAAACCCTAAAAAACATTAACCCCATAAAAACTATAAAATACCGTAAAAACCCATAAAAACCCTAAAAACCCACTAAAACACTAAAGACCATGTATGCCCCTGAAAACTTTAAATTACTCTAAAAACCATTAAGACCCTGAAAATAAAAATAGAACCAAAAAAACCAAAAAACTCAAAACCCCCTAAAAAATCCTAAAAATCCACAAAATACCTAAAAACAAAAAAAACCCATAAAAATATTAAGAATTTCTAAAAATCCATAATGATGTAAATAAATAAAAACACTAAAAAGCACCTAATAAATCCTTAAAACATAAAAACACTTTAAACCCCTAAAAACCTAAATAATGCTAAAAACCTTAAAAAAATAAAACCCCTAAAACCATAAAACCACCAAAATACCATTAAAAGACATAAAACCTATAAAACACTAAAAACATCTAAAATATATAAAAAAAATTTAAACCCATAAAAACGTTAAAAACTCTAGATTACCTTAAAACCCCTATTAAATCAAAAAGATAGGCAAAAAAAACATAAGAGATGGTAGTGCACTCCCCCAGATCTCCCTCTTGTTTGCCTGTCCTAGGGTTTCCCCTAGATTCTTCTTGGGGATTCGGCCATGGATCTGCACTCCTTCCATATTCCTGGCAAAGGTGTGCTCTAGAGTAGCTTCCCGGTCTCAAGGTGGCTGCGAATTTCTATTTTCAACGACTTCGAATTCCTTGGGTGGTGTCATTGATCTGGATTTTGGCCTTAGATCTAGGTGGGGATTGGATTCTGTGCACTCGGGAATCGACATATTTAGAGACCTCATAGTCTGCTAGGATCTCTGATCAGGTTGTTTTACATGACGTCACAGACGGATCCTTAGCAGCTGAAAACCCTTCTAGTCTATAGCTGTGGATCGAGGTCAAGCTTGCAGATATGGGGCTTCAATAGATGGTCCAATGGAATAGAGGGCTTCAAAAATAGAGAGGGTTGTAGTGGTGGACTAGGATCTAGTCTCTTCGATGGTTTTTATTCCCTTCTGGTGTGCTTCCTTGGGTTTCAATTTCTCCTCCGATGATGGTCTGGTATGTTGCCTCTTCTGTAGTGTTAAACCTGTGATTTTTCTTAATTTCTGGTGCGCTGGTGGATCATGGCTTCAAATTACTTATGCTTAGTCGGTACATGATTTATCGGCAATTTTGGATTGGTTCGTTGGTGATTGGGCCTATTGGTTGGGCTTCGCATTAGGTTAGAGGTTTTCGATTTGAATTTCTGGTTGCGATAACTCTAGTTTGTTCAGGTTTTTTGTTACTGATGGGCATTTGGTGTGTGACGATGCGAGAGATTGGTTTTGTGATGATGATCATTTAGAATAAGGAGATGTTGGCTGCTGGAAATGGTGTTGTTGCATGCTACTTGTTGATGGGATGGGTTGTGATGAAGATATTGGTTACATGTTTGGTGATGGTGGCACTGTACTGCTAGCTGTGGATCCTCTTGGTGAGGAGGTGTTGAAGGCTGGTGATATTAGTTTTTTTATGCTATTGACAGTTGTTATTATTGGTATGGAGATGCTTGAGGATGGAAACACTTCTCTAGGATGGTTGCTGATGGGCTGGGAAGTGGTGAAGCTGACGAGTTTGAATTTGGTACTAAGAGGAGGTGCTTGATGCTGATTGTTGCTTGGTTGTGAGCTGCTGGATGATGGTTAATACTAGATGATGGTGATGGTTTCTTCTTGTCTTTTTGTGCTTTTTTTCTTTGGTTTTGTTTTTCTTTTTGACTATTTTGGGTTTCTTTTTCTGGGTTTGGGGTTGTTAAGGGTTTTTGGATGCGGGTCGTTTGACCACTCCACTCCCTTGTCTGTTGTGTCTTTTTCTTCTAATAAATGGGGGGGGGGGGGGTCGGGAATAGCCTGACCCTTCCATATTCCTTGCCCCTAATAACTCAAAAAATCACTAAAACCAAAAAAAAAACAATATAGACCCTAAAAGCCATAAAAACAATAAAAACCCTGAAAAACAATAAAAACCACAAAAAAAATTAAAATCCTAAAAAATACCTAAAATCTTTAAAATGTAAAAACCCTAAAAACACTGAAATTTCTAAAAAAACATTAAAAACCAAAAATAACATAAAACCCCTACAAAAATAGAAAACCTCAAAAACCCTAAATAAATTTTAAAGAACTCATAATCACTAAAAACCATAAAAACCCTAAAAATTAACAAAAATCACTAAAAAATCCTAATAACGTAAAAACCACTTACAACCCCTAAGAAAACCATAAAAATATTCAAACACATAAAACCTATAAAAATGATAAAAACCCTTAAAAATCCAAAAGAGACCCTAAAATCCAAAAAACCCCTAAAAACCATAAAAACCCTAAAACCCTAAAAAAATATTTAAACCAATAAATCCCTAAAAATCACTAAAATCATTAAATACCGTTAAACCCCTAAAAATGTTGAAAAACTCTAAAAAAACTAAAAAATTTAAAAAACCCTAACCCCCCCCCCCCCCCAAAACCCATAAAAAGCACTAAAAATGCAATGACACTAAAACCCATCAAAATACCCTGACCCTAAAAACACATAAAAATCCTAAAAATCAATAAAAATCCCTATAAATGTACAAAACCTAAAAACACTGAAAAACCTAAAGAAAACCATAAAATACTAAAAACACTTAAAACCCATAAAAACATAAAAATTTCCAAAATCCCTGAAACCCTAAAAATCCTAAAAATTATAAAACAATAAACCCCCTAAAAACCATAAAATCCTTAAAACCCCCTAAACACTTGAAAAAATAATCTAAAAACCCTTTAAACCCATTATTTTTTTAAAAAAATAATCTAAAAACCGTAAAACACACAAAAAACCCCCTAAATCCCCAAAAAACCAAAAAAACCTTAAAACCCCATAAAATCCCTAAATAACCTAAAACACATAAAAATACTAAAAAACCTTAATGTTCTCTAAAAATATAAAAAACCCTAAACCCCTTAAATCCCCAAAGAAAACCATAAATACCTAAAAACACTTAAAACCCTTAAAAACATATAAAAGTATAAAAATCCTATATGAACCTAAAAACACTCAACCCCAAAAAACCATAAAAACCTCTAACAACATTAAATAAACACTAAAACCCCTTAAAAACCACTAAACACACTAAAATCCTTTAAACTGCTAAAAAAGTTAAAAAGCAATAATAATCATAAAAACCCTAAAAAACTCAAGAAACCCCTTAAAACCCCAAAAAAATAAAAACACAAAAAACCCTTAAAATCCTAAAACC
Source organism: Viscum album (assembly GCA_963277665.1). Lineage (NCBI taxonomy): Eukaryota > Viridiplantae > Streptophyta > Magnoliopsida > Santalales > Viscaceae > Viscum > Viscum album. The sequence continues at coordinate 244,811,437 of OY728167.1, read as the reverse complement.
CTCAAAATCCCAAAAAATCCCAAATCCCAAAAAATATTACAAAATCCTTATAAATTCATAAAAATGTCAAGAACCATAAAAACCCTAAAAACCATAAAAACCTAAAAACACTTAAAATCCTAAAACCCTAAAATGATAAAAATCATAAAAAACCTAAAAAGGCCCTAAAAACCATAAAACACCTAAAAACCAAAAAAACACCAAAAACCCAATTAAAACCCTAAAAACCCACTAAAAATATAAAAAACCATTAAATTCTTAAAAACATTAAAAACCTAACAGTCCTAAAAAATAAAAAAAAACTCAAAACAACCTTAAAACCCAAAAAACCAAAAAACCCAAAGCCCAAAAAGCCCAAAATCCCCCAAAACGCTCTTAAAACCCTAAAAAACAAAGAAAATCCTAAAAAAGCCCTACGAATTTATTAAAATTTAAAAAACCCTTAAAACTCTAAAAATCATAAAAACACAAATCACTAAAAACTTCTAAAAAACCAAAAAACACTAAAAAACCTAAAAGACCCTATGAATCCTAGAAACGCCCAAACAAAAAACCCCTAAAAACCACTAAAAACTAAAAAAACCATTTAAACCCATAAAAATAGAAAAAAAACTCTAGAAAAATTTTAAACACAAAAAATATAAAAAGTAAATGTAAAGAACCCCTAAAAACCCATAAAAACCCTACAAACCATAAAACCTCAAAATCCCTAATAATCCTAAAAAATATAAAAAACACAAAAAATCCATAAAAATACCTAAAAATGGAACTAACCCTAAAAACCTTGAAAAATCCTAAAGAAACCTTAAAAATCTAAAAACACTTAAAACACCAAAATCCTAAAAACACTAAAACCCTAAAAACCCATAAAAACTCAAAAAATCCTAAAAACCATAAAAACTATAAACACCACTATAAACCTTAAAAAAACCTTAAAACCGATAAATATCATAAAACCCCACAAAAAAATAAAAATCCACTTAAACCACTGAAAATGTTAAAAGACTCTAAAAACCATAAAAATAACAAAGACCATAAAAATCATATAATATCCCTGAATTCCCTAAAAATGTACAAAACCCTAACAACCCCTAAGAAAACCATAAAACCAATGAACAATTAAAACCCCTATAAAACCTAAAAATGTTAAAAACATAAAAAAATCCTAAATTTTTTTATAATTGTAGACCCCCTAGAAACCATTAAAACACCAAAAATACTTAAAATCTAATAAAAACCATAAACGAGTAAAAACTATGAAACCCATTTAAACCCCTAAATGTGTTTAAAAAACTCTAAAAACCCATAAAACCCAAGAAAACTCAAAAAAACCTAAAAACCTATGAAAACCACAAAAACCATAAAACCCAAAAAAACCACTAAAAATCCTCTAAATCCAAAACAACCCTAAAAACCAATAAACCCCTAAAAACCCTAAAAACCCTAAAAATACATAAAAAAAATAAAAACCTTGAAAACCCCTAAAAACCCCTAATAAAACCTTAAAACCTAAAAACACTTAAAGAACACTAAAAAGATAAAAAACTCTAAAAACACTAAAAAATTCTAAAAGACCCTAAAAACTTGAAAAATAATAAAAACCCATAAAACCTTCAAAAACCATAAAACCCATCAAATTCCTAAAAAAGCACTAAAAATTATAAAAACCTATTAATCCCTTAAAAATGATAAATACTCTAAAAGCCCTTAAAAACTATAGAGAACTCAAAGAAAACCTAAAACCTGAAAAAAAAACCCAAAACCCAAAAAACACTCAAAATCCATAAAAACCCTAAAACCATAACAATCTTAAAAAAACATTAAAAATCACTAAAAATGTGAAAAAATAAAAAATTTCTAAAAAACCTATAAGAAACCATACAAACCTAAAAACACTTAAAACCCCTAAAAACCCAAAAAAATACTAAAAACACTAAAAACCATAAAAGACTATAAAAATTAAAAAAACCATAAAAACCAACTAAAAAAATGTAAGAATCATCCAAATGCATAAATATATTAAAAAATCTAAAAAACCAAAAAAACTCAAAACCCCTAAAAATCCAAAATAAACCATAAAAACCCTAAAACCACATAGAATCATTAAAAACCCAAAAACCCAATAAAAATCCTCAAAAACCCTAAAAATACTTAAAAACGCAAAAAAACCCTAAATCCACAAAAAACCCAATGAAAAATTTTAAAACCTTAAAACACATAAAAATCCTAAAAAACCTACGAAACACTAAAAAATCTAAAACACCCTAAAAACTCTAAAACCCCTAAAAACCATAAAAACGCCAAAAAACCAAAAAACCCCTCAAAATCCATATAATCCATTATTCCGCTTCTGAGGTGGTGCATTTTGGGTGGGGAAAAATGGTCCGGCCAGGATCATCGCCTGCCTCTATCATAATGGATACAGGTGCTCATCGAATTCATCACTTCTTTTGTTTCAACGCATTCAACATCATTGTCCTTTAAATGGAGGTTAGATTAGTCTCATGTGGACTGGGCAATTCACCCCTTTCTCATTACGAAGGAGGTTCCATAGAAAGGTGATCCTAGTAGGAGATTGTGTGAGGTCTAGTACTTGTGCAATCAGTTCACCTCGGATATAATTTCCTCGGATGGTCTCCAACTCTTTTATTCGTGGAGCCAAGATTGCCCAACGAACCTGGAATCCAGGAATCATGGACATGCTTTCCAAAGGAAGGTGCTCATTTGTTCACAATTCATCCAACTACACTTAAAGACTCTATTGGTCGAGAGGATGGGAAGTTAGGCTCACTGCACCCTTCCGAGGGAAGATTTAGGCCAATTTTGGGACTCCCTTATAGATTTAAGTTGTGTTCATATGTTCGTGAATCCTTTGTCCACTCCCAAAGAGTGTGTCTAATGGCTACCCATGGTTTTCCAGATCATCGTAGGCATGCATATATTTGATGCTGCAGAGGTGATGCTGACTTGAGCCATATAATAAGGCACTCTGAAGTTTATCGTTATTCAGATGGGATGGAAGGTGACTTGATGTTGGGATCGAACCTATAAGATGGGTTTCCTATGTATCATCAGGAGAGGAATCAAAACCCATGTAGTTCAGAATTGATGGGGACTGCGCATGGAAGCTTCCCATTTGAGGGACATGGTTGGGTGGATCCTTTTGGATGGGCATCCTTTTGAGCTCGGGCCTTCTGGTAGGCGTCCTACATATCCTAGTTTCATCAGGAATCAGAGTTATCATAGTTCAGATTTTGTTTGGGGATTACACATGATAGCTACCCATTTGAGAGGTCGAGATTGGGTGAACCCTTTTGGGAGGGCACCCTTTTGAGATCATACCTTCAAGAAGGTGTCCTACGTATTCTATTTTCTCTAGGAATCAGGGTTCTCATAGTTTAGAATCACATGGATGTTGTAATCCTCACAAAACTATAAGCCCATGTGAGTCATTCTCGGTGTGAGAAATAAGATGATGTCAAATATTCAACAAATAATATTCCTCCTCCACTGTTGTTGGGTGAGGGAGAGCCTACGATGGAAGTGGCAGGGGTGACAGTGGGTGAGGTCATGGAGCAATGAACCCTTCCATGTGAGATGGAATTAAAGTTCATGCGGCCTAACCTCGGAAGATTGGTGACTTACCTCAGTGGGAGGGCCCCAAAGTATGTTCTGGGAAAGGGGAGGAGTTTTGTCCTTGTCAAAGGGAGGAGAGAACATAACCCCTTTGACTGATCACTATTCCTCATTGAATAGAAAAGCGAGTGATCACCCTTAATCACTAGAACGGGGAGGTTCACATCAGCATCCCAAAGTTGGACTCTGGGTTACCATGGGAATGTAGACCCATAGACATTCTATAAGACCAAACCATTATAGGGAAAGCCTTCGTGACTCCGTTTACCATGGGTATGTAGACTCAAAAGGCAGTGTTGATGCACCCGATGGTATGATCATATGGGTCAAGTGGTTTTGTAGGAGGAATTGGACTGATGTCGGGGGACTGGTTAGAGGAGGGATCATGGAGGACAAGATGGTAGTGGAGGGGTGAGATTGGAACCCAAGGAAACAATACCTGAAAATACCCCATTCGGCGTACTGATTTCTAATGCTGGATGGGGGAGGCCCTACATACCATAGTGGTATGCGAGCAAAGGATCCGTCTGCATACCACTATGGTACGCAGTAATGGTTATAGTCGACCACATACCATAGTGGTATGTGGTCCATTATGCCACTTTGGGTTCCATCCGTGTACTAATGCAGTACGCGGCATAGGGTTCAGTACACTACACGGCACACCATATTGAAGGAGGTTCTGGGGGATCATCATTCGCAGGAATTTCATCTGCGAGAAGTATATGGTCATCGATTCACCAATTAGGTTCACAGTTATGTTATTATTATTCAATTCCCCATTTTATGGTTCACAGCTGGTTGTACCTACGGAGGGTGTGGTTCACGATTTAGTCTTCACCAATGGATCAGAACTGAAGTTAGAATCTTCTTAGAAATATTTCTTCACACCTCTGAGTCTCACTCAAGATTCATCATCTGTCTCGTTGCCGTCCTCTATAATTCTTCATACTACTTTCTCTATTCATTCTGTACTCCTTTTATAGAGCGATGGGGCAATCGTATCTATGGGCATGTGACACTATTTGTGGAGGCCCATGAGAAGATATCCTAACTCGTGGAAGTCTCAGTGAATCTATGGTTTGAGGAAGCTTTGGTTCATGATAACGGTTCACCGAACCCTGCAGTTTCACTTCATCCACGAACTGATGAGTTCATGAAATGGTACACATATGACCTTCATGTGCATGAGTTCTTCGGCGACTCAGTTTGCGGTCTTCCTTGTTCACTGGAGATCACTTTGCAGGCCAGCTGTTTTTGGATCATTTTTCATACATGGTGGTTCATGATCCAAGCGGTCTATGGACCTTTCTCGGTGATGGTACGCAGTCCACTTGAAATTCTTTGAAAACTGTAATTTCTTTGAGTTTCTTCCAAAATTTGAAACTCAATTGGAGTCTATTAACCTTTATAGACATGTAGAAGTACTTTATTCCTTCATTAAATAATTTTCAGGGATATTTTCTTCCCTTTGAATAATTTTTAGGACCCTAAAAATTCCCCCATCAATTTGGGGTCAATTTGGAACGAAAAGGGGACTATTCTGTTGTTGAAGAGGTCCTGAATTGAAATGGTTTGCGGTAGAATAGATGGACCTGGTAGGAGGGGACCACACCTATATATAGGGGACCATGTCATTTGTCTTTTACCGTTTCTCATGGAGAAAAGTGCTCTCGATTTTCTCAGATTCCTTTTCTCTCCCGTTCTGTGATCCTTACAAAAATTACACTCGCGAACTGCTTTGTTTGTACCGCGAACCAATCTTCTCTACAATTCTCTGTCCGCGTACCGAATTTTGGGGTTCACGAATAGGTTTGTGGAATTTTAATATTAAAATCTGGATTCCACGTAGGAGGACACTATGCGGTCGACATGTCCGCATACCAAACATTTATTGGAGAAATGAACTTTGAAAATTAACAATATAAACATAAACTTTAATCATAAGTTTTTGAACATGAACTTAATCAAGGCCTAGGTTCACAGGCCATCTTCTGCGAACCTTTCTATTTTTCATCCAATGATCTATGGGCCAATGCCTCATAGTTGGTTCACGTACCATTGCTATACACTGTGGAATGTATCCATGTATTGTAGCTATTGAAGGGGTTGCTTCAGCACATTTATATAGTACAAGGATTGAACCTTTCATGTACCATTTTCAGGAACACTACACAGAGCCTTATGTGGACATATTTTGATTCCTTTATCCATTCTTCCATAGCCTTTATCTAATAATTTTTTTATTGGACTGATTTTCTGTTGGCTTCTGGATCTTCATATGTAGGTAACAATGGATTCTTCATAGGATATGATAAAATCGATGAAGACAAGGGAAACCATGGCGGGGAATAGCAAGGATCATCTTTGAGCCCACATCATTCCTCGTGACAGCTTCTTCAATGAATTCTTGATGCCAGAGCTCATAGCTTATCTGTTATATATATATTTTCCTCTTTATGGATTTGGCCTTCCTGCTGACGTTCCCCTACTATTGGATCACCCTGATATCCCTTTCATCATCTTATAGGAACCGCAAGGTCATGATCGTTCCAACATTTCCTTGGTAGAAAAATTAATTGCCACTCTGATTCAGGAGAACATCTTCATACTAAGAGGATCTACATGGACTCAGGGAAACCACAGGTGCCATGATGGTGTCCCAAGACTAGACTCTTGAGAATAACCTTCCATTATCAGCATCTCCCATGAAAAGCCTAGCTATAGGTGGAGCACCAAGTGGGATCTTTGGGCTGGAGGATGTTTCCCCGATGAGTGGGCTAGGGCTTTCTGTGTACATCAGACCTGTTTGGAGTCCCCTGACCAGCTGGAGGTGGTGGGATTGTATCAGAGAGTCTGGGTTTCTTAGTTTCCAGTCCTCTCCCCAGGTGAAATTCTTTCGGAGCTACTGAGTCGCTGGTGTTCAAGCACCAACACCTTCCACTTATTGCATGGGGAGGTGGCGATCATCCAATGGGATTTCCACAAAATCAGGGGACTCTATATCTTTGGAGAAATGTATGAAGAGTTTATCCCAACAACTTCCACATGGAATGACATCAACCATATCTCCCCTCTGACAATAATTCTACTGGTCATGGTAGTGGGATTACCTGATCATCCCCAGAAGGCTTGCTCTATCATCCCATTCGAGGCGTGGATAACATTATTCTTGTAGGTGAATGGACCCAAGCCGAGGAGTTGATGAAATCAAAATCATCTAACTCATCAGTCCTACCAAACTCCAGGGTCATATTATGATACCCTTGAAGCAGGATGATATACCACATGGGGATATGAGCTTCAACCAAACTTATCACTTGCGCTTAGATTGGCAGGTTTCTTTTTCATGTTTTTGAGTGGATGGATTTTTCTATCCAGTGACGTATATACCAGGGTTTGGGCCTCTACTCTAATGATAGTGGCCACGCTGGTAGAGGGTCGACCCATTAATTTGTCCCTCCCTACTCTCTCCTTGATTTATGAGTTTTTGGGACAGATAGAAGAAGGTAGGCCTCTGCATCATCTCAGCAGACCGTTCCAATTCTTGTACAGGTGGATGGTGGAACAATTCCCCTGTTATGAATACCGACATACCACAAGTGTTCCCCATTATAACTTTCATCCTCATCTTCTCAACATTTCCTCTATTCAACCTAGGACTCTGAGCATTATTGATGTGGTTGGTCTATTGAATGATGCTTCTTGTTTCTCATTTTCACCACATCCTACCCCCCATGGGTCATTGAGAGGTGATAGGGGTAGTTCTTTGGGGGAATTCTCATACCTCACCAACCTTTGGGACGAGATGCTCACTGCTTGTATAGAATGAGTAGTCATTTGTGAGCCATACCTCCCCTACCAGTTTTCCAGGAAATTTGGATGCCTTCACCAAACTGCGCTGCTTCAGGCTATTCAATTAAGGGGAGAGTCTCATCCCGTAGTTCTTCGCCAATTGTGGATTATGATGATGCATGAAGGTGATTATATGGAGGTTATCATGTCTAACACAATAGGTCCCACCTTTATTTCTTTCTAATATGCCCAACAATGGGCATATTGTTACCCCAACGGGATGTTTAATGAACCAGTTCAGCGGGTTCATAATCCCTTAACCATTTCTTGCCTCGTCCATACCCAAAATACTATGCAAAAAACTCCTTCTTCTGTGAATAGTGTGATTGCTATGCCTTCTACTTCTTCCCCTGTAGTATCCACAATGGATACACCATCTACTTCTGCCCTTGTGGTAAGAAGTCGCTCAGTCCACTGTCAAAAGTTTCTAGGAGGTACCTCATCAGTACAACCTATTTTAGTGCGGAGTGACTCAGACTACTCCCCTCTGGCGGATACTACCCATGATCTTAATGTGGCCGACACCAATAGAGTATCACCAATCACCCCAGAAGCCGCAGCTAGTCCTCCACATCCAAATCCAGCGATTGAACCATCTGAGGGAAAGAAGAATCCTCTATATTTGGGAGACCTATCTCGGGTCCCTCCCCAATCCTGTGATGATGCTTTCTATTTATAGCCATGTTGCGATGGGGGAGGATCAGAGTACTAGTGCTGCGGGGAGGCACCCTTTAGTGAAAAAAGATGCATGACTCTAGTAATTTTCTCGCTTCATGGAGACAACCATTGTCAATTTTGTTGATGAGAGTGGAAATTTTTACATTGGGAGGGTGTACCCCCTTCTATCCATAGGACACCCCCCTCTGACCAAGTCTTTCATTTCTTCCTAAAGAGAGTCCATTACCCATTCTGCCGATCTTTCTTTCCAGGGTGGGACTAATCCCTTCCATGAAATTATTCACTATGTTCTGTTCTAATGGCTTTAATTATCGACACTTACACCTCCTCATCTACTAGATCCTCATTGACCAAGAAAACCTTACCTCATATGAGGACAAGCTGGACAAGTTTAATTCTTCCTATCATCAGTTGGTGACCTTATGAGATATTTCAGAAGAATTTGATCATCTAACGGATGAGGAGGTGATGGATCATGATTTTGTGGAAACCCAAGAGGAAGAGTTGCGGAAGTTCAAGGCCCACATATCAAGGTTGAGAAAAAGATGGCCTCTTCATGCGCCGATTATGAAGTAGTCTAGAAGAAAGGGAGGGACCTTAAAGTCATTCTAGAGCGGGTGTGTCTGATGGTCAAGTAAAAAATTTTAGAGAGAGCCTCTTTGGAACATACTATTGATGGCCCACAGAAATCACTTTCCATCCTTTTGGAAAGGTTGAACTGAGCCTTGTTATAGTCCCATCTCAAATCATGATATATACTCTGTTTTTTCAATACTTTGGAGAGACTCTGAATTGGGGATGTTCCTCCATTTTTACGAAACTCAATGTATGTGATTTAGCTTTTAAATATATTTTTTCCATATTTTACTATAATTTCAATTGATCAATCAATCATATAAAAATTATTTCAATCATTTATATTTTTAAACCATTATTTGAAACCAGTAGACAGAAAAAAATGAATTCTACTGTAAGTTTTTCCTGAGTTGCATGAAATAGCAAACATAGTTCAACTATTGTTGAGGTATTATGGAACACCTCACGAAATTTTATGTCTTTTATCATTATTGTCCTAATTTTTTCCTAAGTCATCTTAATACGGGATTAGCGGGCATAACTTTACTTTTACTTAGGCCTCCCTTTGAATGTTTTCAACCTAACAAGATTTACATCTTTTTTTATATGGCTCATCATTTTTAATGAACTGATACTCGACTTTTACCTAGAGGTTCCTTCTGAATATTTTATCTATGGAATGTATGGTATCTTTTTTCACTGGTAGTCCAAAGTCTTTCCAATCAAAATTATTACTAATGTTTTAGGTTGACCAACTTTGACAAAACTTAATGGGGCAAGGGCCCCAATTCGGGGCCATATGCTAAAAATGTTTTAATATCCTTCAGACATGGACCATGGATTTTTATTGACCCTTAATTTGCGAATTCGGACAATCGTAAGGATCCGGATCCATTTTAGGCATATGAAAGTAGGAAAGGACTCTCTTGGGGATGAATTTTCTTTTGATTGACGACCATTTTGTGAGAAACATATGTAGATCCACTAGGGAATGATGTGCCTAGTCAAACGAAGGTGTTTGCAGGACAGTGGCCTTCCATTTCTGATGGCTTGGTGGGATTTTCAAAATTTTGAATTTATTTTGAATTCTGGAGCCACAGTGGGTGGATGGACTGAGTAGTGTTGTTTGAAAACATTAGGGACATTCATATCGGATTTTAGTGGGAAACTATTCCCGCACGGTTTTTACTTGCGTGAGGGAGAGCTAGTGAATGATCAGTTTAGTTAGGAGTCCTTTTGATGTCTGGGGAAGTTAAAAAGAAAGAGGTACGTAAGCCGTTATCCATGAGTTTTCCAAATCTGGGGTGTGATATGACATGATTGTCATTTGAGTGTATGGAAGCTGTAAAGGACTCTCTTGGGGGTGAATTTTCCTTTGATTAATGACCATTTTTGTGGGAAACATATGCAAAGCCACCAGGGAATGATGTGAATAGTCAAACAATGGTGTTCTCAGGACACTGACCTTCCATCTCTGATGAACATTGAGGATTATGGAGATTGGGAACTTTCTTAATATAGTTTGTGACCTTCGACAAGGGGTGCACCTAAACAAAAAAAAAGTGGAATTTTAGCTGATCTTATTTGGGGGGAATCTAGAAACTAGTGGGAAAACTCTTCTTTTGAATGCGGATAAACCTCACGCATATGAATGCATTATCTTTTGAAACCTCAAAAGGGACCAAAGATGAATCATACTCGTATGTTCTAATATATCCAAGATATGTGCAAGGAGGAAAATGTAAGCCATGACTTTGAGGGCCCTTGAATCGGGAGGGATGCAATGAGGATTGGAAGCCATTAGGCGTACTGAGATATGAGAGGAATCTCTTTGGGAAAAATTTGCCTTTGATTGACAACCATTTTTGTGGGAAACATATGCAGATCCACTAGGGAATCATGTGCATAGTCAATCAAAGGTGTCCGTAGGACACTGGCCTCTCATATTAGATGGCCTTGGAGGGTTATGGGGATTCAAGATCACTCAGAGAACGGATTTTGGGGCATGACAGGACTGTATCTTGACATATTTGTGACATTTGGGCTATAATTTACTCATGGAATTAGGTGTCCCTTATGTAGATCTGACTTGTATACAGGGTGAGGCATTCGTTTCATCTTTTGGGATACTTGATAATTTAACATCAGAGGGCTAGGACGTGGGGTTCCTCTCGGGGGAAGGAACCATGACATTCCTTTTAGGGTCATGTTTCTAGGACCAAATTCCTAGACTGTTTTTTCATAACATCACAGTGTATCTCTTGATGAGATCCCTAATCTCACGAAAAATATGATCAATGTGAGAAACAAGGTATTAATAAGATTCCGTGTCATTTCCTAGGAATAGAAAAATCAACATTGGAGGGAACTATAGGCATAAACCATTGCTATAAAGTTTAACGTCATACAACAAGGACAGTTTTGGCCTTGTATAATTGATGACATGATGTTGTGTAGTTTAGAGTCATGTAGTGAGGAAGATTATGTTGTCATAATGATCTTTAATAGTTTTGAGTTAATCGTAATCAGGATTTTATGGTGTTCTCTAGATGTGAGTGATGATAGAAGGTGTAAACCATAGTTCTGGGGGAAACTTGAATCAGGAGGGATGACATAGGGCTCAGAAGCCATTGGGCATACTAAGATAGGAGAGGAATCTCCTAGGGATGAATTTTCCTTTGATTGATGCCTGTTTTTGTGGGAAACATATGTAGAGCCACTGGGGCATGATTTTAATAGTCAAACAATGGCTTCTGCAGGACACTGGCCTTCTATCCTAGATATACTAGAAGGATTATGGGGATCCAAGCATTCTCAAGGAATGGAGTTTGAAAAACGGGAATGATGTGCCAGGGAAAATTAGGAATTCCCCAACCATGATTAACTGTGCACTATTGGGGCTTCCACATAGTCATGGGTCATATGTATAGGGGAAGTATGATCTTTTGACTTCTGATGAGTGGGAGGCTTGTGTGGGATCTTGTAGCACCAAGGACTGGGCCACACATAACTCTTGAAGAACTCTGCAGTTTATTGTCATGTGATTAGGACCGTTCATGGACTCTTCATACAAGTCTGACTTATGTGTGTGGAGAGGGTAATTTTTTTAATGGTGGTTGGGCCGGGATGCCAAATATGGGGGTCACTACATATCCTTTGATGGTAGGAATCAAGCCTCATGCAGTTCTTAATGTTTCCTACAAATGTTTTCTTGATGTGTAGGGACATTTGAGGGGTTTTTTATGATGATTATTGGCAGGACCGGGATACCATGTCTGGGCATCACTACATATCCTACAAGAGAAGGAATAAAGATGTATGTAGTAATGAATGTTCCCTGTACCGATTTGGCTCGGTCCATGTGGGTGGGAACATTTTCATTTTATTTGATACTGGTGCTGAGACTACTATACTTCTCTAAAACTTGCTTGGATAAGATAATCCTTAGAAAATATCCTAAGCTCAGATGATTTATAATCGATGTGAGAAACAAGTATTGGACATAGGTTTCCCTCGCATATGTGAATAGGTTGAGGATATGATGGGGGCATTTTTTTGATGATAATGGCTGGGCCGGGATGCCTAATTCAGGCATCACTACGTATCCTGCAAACGCAGGAATCAGTCAATACGTAGTTCTGAATGTTCCATATACTGATCTAACTTGGTCATAGGGGTAGGGGCATTTTTGTTCCATCCATCATGGTCTCCAATTCTACCATGTCACTCTATTGTTTTCTTTTGTTTGATAATCCCTACCACTGATCCTAATCTCACGTGAGTTACACTTGATGTGAGAAATAAGGAGTGATAAGGGTTTCCTTTATGAATAAGGGTAGATAAGAGGCATGATGGAGGCAATTTTTTGTGGGGGATGGGTCGGGATCGAGGATCGAGGTGTCACTACGTATCCTATGAGAGCAGGAATCAAGCCATACGTAGTTCTTTGAGAGATCAAGAAGTTTATTATCATGCAATTAGGATGCTTTGTGCTATGTATTTTGACATCTTAAAATGAGGAAATGAGTCACAGTTTATGTCTTGTTTGAGGGACAAGTTCCTTTTAGTTTAACACCATGTCAGAAGAACTGTTACTCATAGTTTAGGGTCATAGAGTTTAGACCATGGAATTTTAGTTTAATGTCGTGTTGCATGGACTAATACCATACAGTTTAACGTAATGTGGCTAGGACAATGACTCATAGTTTAGAGTCATACAGTTTGGACCATGGTATTTTAGTATTATAACTCATATTTTAGGGTCATAGAGCTTGGAACTTAACATGGGGTTATTATAACTCATATTTTAGGGTCATAGAGCTCAGACCTTAACATGGGGGTATTATTACGCAAATTAGTTCATTAAGAACCTCGCATTTGTAGGAGCTATGATGAGATGTCTATCCATTGATATCAGGGTTTATGCTCCATTGGAATAGACCCTATGTATTACATATGGTAATTCCCACATTGGTTCAAGATTTAGTTGATTCTACCTGAGTATCATCGGGGTTCGAATGACTAACACCATTTATACATCGAGGAAAGATCGAAGGTGAAACTTTATGTTGAAGGCTCATGCAATATGATTTTGGTATATTTCCAAATGGTCTAAATTGTGTAGCCTTTTTTCATTTAGATGGTCCAATTCATCAAACCATATTTAGGATTTCTCATCCATGGATTGTTGATCTCAAATGCCCTCATGATGTGATGGCACTTGGATCTTGATAGGAAAAATTGCCTCTGCCCCGTATACCAGTGTGTATGAGTTTGCCTAGGTGTCATTGTGGTTCATGGTCCAATAAGCCTACAAAGTATGAAGGAGCTTGTCTGGCCACAATTTCTTATCCTTATCAACCATCTTTTGGGGTATGTTGGAAAAAGTCTTGTTCAAAGCCTTTATCTTCCCATTGGATGGTACGTGGTAATAGGATGAACGATTGGTTTTAATTCCATTCTCCTAGTATATCTTGTCCAACTCATCAGAGAAAGAGTTGGTGCTGTTGTCCATCGGGATTGTATGTGGGACAAAAAATCAGGTAATGATGTTGGCCTTCACAAAGCTGAAAATTTTTTTTACCCTGAATTACATAAGGGGTATGGATTTGGAAAATTTGGAAAAGAAGTCTGTCGCAGAGAGTATGAACTTAAATTGTCTGGCTCTAGCGGGAGGATATGGTCCCACAACATCTATCCCCCAGGAAGAAAATGGCCATGAGTACTTAGATGTATGAAGTAAATCCGAGGTACGGTGAATGGAATTGGCATGAACTTGGCTGGAATGGTATTTCGTAGAGTATATAGAACAATTATATATCATAGTGGGTTAATAATACCCAGGACATTCGATTTGGTGAGAGAGCTTGGTTGCTGATTAATGCGCTCCACAAGATCTGACATGAACTTCTTTAATGATGAAAATAGTCTCTTCTCCATCAATTCACCTGAGAGGGGCTCCGTCAAGGCCTCATTTGTATAGAACCTTTTCTTTGTTTAACCCATTGTACCAAAAATAAATTAAATTCCCATCTTCAGACCTGCTCCCTTCTAGCTCTATCTGGTGGGGGTTCCCCATTTTGAAATTAATTTGTAATGGGCATCATCCAACTATTAGTGTGACCATAAGGCTCATAAACAGAGCTAATTTCATCAATTTACTCCATATTTATCATGATAAATGGTAATACCATCCAGCGGTGGGAAATGATAATGACTATTTCATCCTAGTTTGGATCGGCCAAGGTTGTGGCTGTATTTTCCAAAGCATCGGCTTGAGAAATTTTTGACCTGGGGACATAAGTCGATGTTGGTTTTGATGGGAATTCTTCCATCAGTTCTCAAACATGGTTCATCAAGGGGACCAATACCTCTTTCTTAATGGCATAGTCACTATTGACTTGTTTGATTTCTAGCTCTGAATCACCCTTTATTTTCAGGTGTTTGGCTTGCACATGAAGTTCCAATTCCTAGCCTGCAATGAGGGCCTGATACTACCCTTAATTGTTTGTAGACCCTTCTAAAAGTAGTAAAGATTAAGGAAATATGGAATTTTCAGGGGATACGAGTATAACTCCCAGACCCACTTTGTTGAGCTTGGGATCCTCCGTCCTTTTTCCTGTCAGGCTTCGGGAAGCATCATCAAAGTACATTTCCCGTGTTTGGGATTCCTCCTAAATGGAAGAAACATCTTCATCTAGATGTTCATAGTACAATAGTGTTGTTTATTTCAAGGGGTGATCGACCAAGATGTTTGGTAATGTCTGGCCTTTGATGGACTTCGGGGTTACGTACCATATCTCAAACTGTTATAGGATGACTACCCATCATGATAGGTTCCCATTTAGCATGGGACGGTTGATGATATATTTGATTGGGTTACAGCGGGAGACCAGGTGGACCTCATGGTACTCCAGGTAATTCATGAGCTTCTGGACTACAAAGATTAGGGCTTGGAAGTTATTTTCAATTTTCTAATACCAAGTTTCAGCATCAATCATTGTTCGGATTAGGTAATAGAGGTTGTTCTCGCCTCCGGCATCATTTTTCTGCACGAGGAAGGTGCCTAATGATCGTTCCAGGGCGGTTACGTACAAAATGAGCAGTCTCCCTTCAACTAGGGGCATTAGAAACTTCAGGATTAAGAGATATCTTTGAGATTGTCAAACGATTCAGGAAAATAATTATCCCACTCATAGGTAACTAATTTCTTCATGAGCCTAGTGAAAGGTAAACATTTACCTGATAGGATGGATATAAAGTTCCGAATGTAGGTGAGGTGCCCTTGGAGACATCTCAACTCGGTGAGGTTGTGAGGTGGGGATATTCCAAGAATGGATTTTTTCTTCTCGGGGTCAACTTCGATTTTACAATGGAGTACGAAGAAGCCGAGAAATTTTCCCGAGGTAACACCAATGGAGCAATTTAGGGTATTCACCATTAAATTGTGCTGTCATAATTTGTTTAAGATAGTTTCAAGATCATCCAAGTGGTTTGAGCGCTATCGTGATTTAACCTCTAGATTGTCGACATAACACTCGATAAGCATTCCCACGAAAGGCTTCAAGATGCGATGCATGGTGCGCTGATATGTGGCACCAACATTTTTCAGACCAAAGTGAATCACTTCATCTCCTCAGGACATCCGAATTTGATTATATCTAGAATAGACATCCACGAAGGAGAGGGATTCATATTTGGTTGTTTCATCGATCAATAATTCCGTGATCGGGACTCGGAAGACGTCTTTTGTCCAATACCGGTTAAGGTTCCTGATGTCAGTGAAGATTCTATTCTTTCCATTCTTATTTTTGATAGGGACTACGTTTTCCATCCAGATCAGATATTGGACTTCCCGTATGAAGTTGGCTTTGATCATCTTGTCGACTTCATCCTCTATTTTGGAAGAATGCATCGGGTCGGTCCTTCTGGATACCTTCTTATTGACCCGGTGACCTTCATGTAAGCCCAGATGATGAGTGGCGACCTCGAGATCGAGGCCTAGCATTTTTTGTATAGTTCTAGGAAAAAAATTATTGATTCTTCTTTAGGAATGAGGTGCATGACTCTTATTCCTCAATAGTCATAGCCACACATATCAAAGTGGGTTCCGGGTCTCTTTCGTTGCCTGAATTAATCTCCATAAGTTCATTGATTATGGTGGATAAACCTTATTTGAATGCAAGAGGGAATCTTTGAGGTCTTCTTCCACTTATTCTTCTCCTTCATCGTCATCTTCTTATTCTTTTTCTTCTAATGGGGAGAGGATTTCTGAGTTGAACTCTCCAATGTTGGGAGAGAAATAGTCTTTTGCCTTAGTGAGTAAGGCCAGAGCAGTCTAAGGTCCCGATGATGGGTTGGGAGCATATTTGATAGGGATTTTCCTGAAATCGTGGGAGTCATCCCGCTCTTTCGTGTCTTCGAACTTGGTGGACATAATAGAGACCATGAAGATAATTGGGTCTGCATCCAGACTTTCACTCGCACATTCAACTTGGTTGAGGGGTAGTACGTACTCTTCCCCAAGTTGTTGGAGGGGGTTCGTGGGGGCCATTTCTAATCCATTCGGGGAATTGATCCAATCAATGTCACCTACTGAAAGATGTTTTTCTTTTGGTTTAAAGAACCCTGCCTCTATATAATGTGATTCACATGATTCAAATGGGGCTTTATTACCATGTAAGGTCCCTCTTTTCCCATCAGTGCAATATTTTATGCACTGATGGTATGATGACGGAATCGTAGTGTGCTGATGTAGCCAAGGCCTCCCTAACAAGATTCTAAAGGCCGTACTTTTCCATACTACTAGGAACATAGAATTTGAAATGAGGTATCTGACCAAAGTTTTATGCTTTATTCATCCTAACGGCTTCTTCTCACTTTTGATGTATCCCAGCAGATTTGTAGTGCATGGTGTCAAGCTATCTTCATCATAGCCCATTCGAAAAAGCATTCACAGTGGGAGGAGGTTGACCCCATATCCATGTTCAATAAAGATTCTCCAGAAATAAATTCCACTTATCTTTCTAGACACATATATGGTTTTGATGTTCCCTTTCATGATGGCATCTTCATCCATGTTTATGAAGGAGATGACATCATGAAATCTTCAAGACTGGTCTCCATCTGATAAACTTTGGATGCTGATACTTTGGCCTCGAACTCATGGGGACATAGTAAGGCTTCAATTAGTGCCTCCCTAAGATATGTGGACAGACTTAATGCACCCAGGATCGACAGATTTGCTGGTATTAAAGCCATCTTCTTTATAATATCATATTTTTTCTCTAAAGTTTGGTTCTTCCTAGCTTGGGGTTTCTCTTTCACATACACTTTAGGGGTTTGGGATTTGGACATGGATGGTTAGACTTCTGTTATGGGAGATGGTGCCACTATGGCCTTTTCCGGTTTTGGCCAAACTGGTCCACCCTTATACATTGGGAGATTTGATATTTGTTTTTTCACTACTAAATATTCCAAGATAATCGGACTTGGATTTCTTATGACAGGGGCGGAGGAGAATTCCAGTTCTTGTTGTGTCTACTGTAGGGTCCTTCCGTGAGTTTCTATAATGTTAACGGTTTGACTTGTGTCATGGCTGGGAATTTTACTCCTTCCATGATCGTGTATTCCAGGAAACCTTTGGCCTCTATGACCTCTTACTTTGGCTCTCCGGTTGGGCGCAAAAAAATTTGGCTCAAGGACATAATCTCCATATGAGAAGGTCTCTATAAAGTGAATTACTTTAATAGATCTGATGATTAATTCTTGATCCGACAATTTTTATGTATGATTGTCTCCTTCGGATGGTACCATTTGGTGGGGTGGCACCCGTTTTAGCATTTAGTGGGGCGGTGCCCATTATACCATTTGGTAGGGCAGCAGCCACTGTACTAATTATATTGGCATGAAGTCTTAAATCATCAATAATAACTTTTTCTTTGGTGTCATCCCATCTTCTTGCTCTATCTTTTTTCCCTTCTGGCCTTTAGAGGGCTGTGAGGCTGAGGAGGATGGTTGTGTTGTATCAGGACCTTTTGGGGGCATAGTGGGTTGGTTCAGTTGTGCCCAAAGGATTTCATGAACTCAATTTATGGTCTTTCAGGTCATCCAATTGTCAAATTATTGATCCTTCTTACTGGCAACTGTTTTCCATTCCTCTTCCTCTATTGATTCTGAGGTTGAAACATACGTCACTTGTGCCGGTGGTGGGCCCAACTTGACTTTCCCAGAATCCATTATATTTTTCCAGAGATCCTTGAAAATGAATCATTCTTGGATGGTGTGTCCTAGTATTCAGTGATAGGGACAATAATTTGGATGGTCATCGGGACCCACTTCATCGACTCGCTTTGGCTCTGGTAGAAAGAGAAAATTTCCATTCATGGCGGTTATGAAATAGTCGCGAACTTGGTCTTCTCAGAATGAATAGAATTTATTTCTTTATTCTTCAAACTGATTTCTTTTATCACCCCATCTCTCATCTTTCCAAGGTGGCAGGGGGGGTTGCTGGTGTCTAGGGTGTCCTGCACGGTTCAGTAGGGGACTCACAACTGGATCTAGTGCCAGGGGTGGCTTAAGCATTACTTAAGACACTTCAGCTTTTACTGTTATTTTTCCAAGGGTTGATGGGGTCACTCGAGACTTAATATTGGTCTGTTACAAGGAGTCTTAAATACTTTAGGCAATGGCAGAGAAATATCTAACCCCACTTGTGTGATTCACTAGGATGAGTGGTGTTCACAATTCATCCTAAATATTATTGTTTCACATGGAGAGCATCTCTTCTTGGGGGAGCGGCCCATTCATGGAATAATTTAGGCATTTTCATTTGGAAATTAACTCTGAGACTCTTTCATTCTCTCGTTAATTATATTTCATGAGTTCAATGATTTTTGTTTTAGGCAGCTTTGAACTCAATTGGAATTGAAACTATCATAGGAGGTCCTCCAATACTGTGATTTAATTGGCTAGCAGGATAGTATAGCATATGAAGGTCAAACCTTGTAGGGTTCATAAGAAGCACATGAGCTTTAATGCTTCTTACAGCTCTGGAGTACCCATCATGGGGTCACAGTAAGAGGCATAATGCATTAAATGCTATTCCAGGTCCCCTGATCCATTGAATACTGGGCATATGGGGTTCCCGAAGTTTGCCTATGGTAGAACATTGCTCACCCACTCGAGGTAGGGTTTGTGCTCTGGTTGTATGAGAGTGTGCTGCCCCTCCTTGGATTCTAGTTGAGCTGTTAATTGATCGACAGTGTTCAAGAGCCCCTGATGAATATCTTGTTAGGCTTGAGCTTTAGTTGGTGCGGCAGTGGCGAAGACTGGGCATGCTGGTGCTACTGGAATTTGGGGTGGATACCCAGCCAAATGTATCATTTGCGGGTTCACATGAATATATTCTGTTTTCCTTCCCAATGGGGGAAGTCTTGATGTCCTTCTGTGGTTGGGTTGAATGGACATCCATGCTTAAATTAATTCATTGGGATGAGTGCCTATGGTAAGGGAACCTCTTCTGGGATCACCTGCTGATGTTCCGTGGGGGGAACACTTCTGACACGGTAGCTCCATTGACATAGATCAACATTAATTCGCCTAAAATATTTCATTTATTCCTCCTACTTGGTGAACCTTTAATTGAGAGTGAGGGGAACATCCTCAGGAGGAGGAGGTGGTTCATAGACGACCTTGGATTTATTCTTATCCTTGTTGGGATTTCGTGAGAGATTTAGCGATAGATTAGATGAGGGGGAACCCAAATTTAGGATCGCTCTCTCGTTCCAGGTATGCACACCATCAGTCTCAGTGTGGGATGGCTCTATGAGGGAACCATCTTCCTTCACATCCTCTCCCTCCACGTCATTTCCTATGATATATACGGGTTTGATGTTTACCATGTTCAGTGAGGCATACCGCATTGGGGGTGGTGTACCTGGTGTCGAATGGTAAGAAGGATTTGTGCGCCCTTTGTTGGACTTTCTCCTTCCATTCTACGGTGTTCTTTTTGTTTCTTGGAAAATATTGATCTAAAAGGATCCTTTGTTTTACCTTGTAACATGCCTTTGTCTCGGAGGGTGAGAACCATGAGAAAGAGTGGAATGGGTAACTCATATGTCCACCGTTCTTCCTAGACGGGAGAAACCAGATGCCCGCTGTGCAGGGAATTGAGGTAAAAATTCCCCTAGCCCAGTGGGCTGGGGATGTTCTAATTCTTCCATTGATGCGTTACGGCCTAGATTTGTTGGTCTTAATGGGGCGTTTTGATTTAAAAATTCCCCCAACCCTGTGGGATGGGGTTGTCTCCGTATTGCGGCGGTAGACTCCACTATTTCCACCTTTTCAATTTTACCTACTCTCGCGTGGGTGTGAGCCAAGTATGGAATTGGGCCTGCATAAAGTCTATAGTTTTTTGAAGACATTGGCACTGATTTCAATTTAGATTCTCATAGATGGGAAACCTATTGGATGTTCTTGGTTTAGTGACTCATAATATTTTGGATGGCTTGATCTTTTCATCCTTGACAATTTTGAAACTTACTCGGGGTTGGTTTTATTGAGTATCCCATCTTTCCTGAGTAGGGGTTTCACTTGATTGCTGCCTCTGGGTGATGACGTTGTAGGACGTCATTTCCAATGGGGCCTGCTAGACGGGATGTGGGGTAAAGTGCAGAGCTCCATGTTCCCCAATCCCTGTATGTGAACTCCATTTGAGGCAATTCCAATGAGGCGACACAAGTTATGTAGTGCGTAGAGGAAATACAGTTCAAGGTTTTTCTTTTTTCCTTTCTAATTGTGGCTTCCATGCTGACATGGGGGTTTCCCGGTCAATTAGATGGAGAAGCTCCACTATCATGCTGACATGGTCCTCATACCCTTTGTAGGGTAGGAATTTGTCTTTCAACTTTCTAAGAGTCGTCCATATGTTGAGTCGAATTTCATGCATGCATTCCCTAGACAACTCTCCAGGTATGCCGAAGTGAGAAGTGGTCGTAGGCCAATACATCACTGGTATATTATCTCTAGCTAGTTTTCTTTTCACTAGAAATATATCCTACTTTTTTTCTTTCAGAGGATCCTCTACTTGATATGCCCAGATCGACTACTTATTAATAATTTTGTTCCAAGAAACTGGTGTGGTGGGAGGCTTATTGATTTGTGGATGGTGCAAGGGTGGCTTAGAAGATGAGAATAGCCACGGGCCATCCTCTGGTTGAGAAAGAACATCCCTCATTGTAGACAAAGTGCTCAATATGTATGAATCCTTTCTGAGCACCTCATCAAAGGAGGTATTTACCACATTTGTTCCAACAAGGGGAGGACCATCCAGCCAGTATGGATTTTGGTTGTGGGGAGAACCTTCACAATTGATGCGGCAATAAAGAGGGCAATTATTGAAACTTGATGCCCGAACACGGGAATTTTTTTACAGCGTATACCCTGGGAGGACCTTTAGGGTGGGCTGTATCAATGGGAGGACCTTCATAGAAAATTTCATTGTGGGTAGGGCTTTTCAAATGACTGTCATCATGGCAAGGACTACCATCATGAATTGATATATAGCTACAAGGATAATTTCTACAGTGCACATTTTGAGGAGGTCCTTAAGGATGTACTACAATGAGGGGAGGATATTCTCATTGCTTACTGTTACTATGGGAAGGTCCTTCATAGCAGCTACTATTATAGGGAGGGCCTTCGCAATGATTGCCATCATGGTAAGGACTACCATCATGACTTGATGTCTGACTATAGAGAGAATCATATCTGCAATGTATACCCTAGTGAGGACCATCAAGGTGGAAAACGACAAGGGGAGGACCTTCTTACTATCTAGTATTTAGGTTGAGGGGAGGGTTACCCCAACACGCATCAGGAGATAGGCTCTCTTGATCGATCATTCCTAGCCCACGAAGTGAGCCCCCATAGGTGCTCCGTAGTGGAACTTCAGAGCTGCTGGAAGCAATATTGTGGGGAGGACCTTTTCAACTGCTACAGCCACATCCATAATTTGGTAATTTACTGATAGAATCTTGATACTTTATTGATATATGTTTGAGGGTGTTATGAACCCCAACTTCCAGTAGAGCATGATTATGTATGTGCTCTTCATTTTTTTTGGTTTCTTTTGGAACATTTAATTTTTGGGTGCTATCTTGCAGGTAACTGTGGACATCTGCTGTTGGTAATAGACTTCACATGTGGTTCCCTATCTTGTTGGGTCCTGTGATGTCATCGGGTTACACTAAAAAACATCTTGCGTTTCGGCAGGGATATATGCCTGCCTTAGGGGGACCACCACGTTGGACCGACATCCCCCAGTTGGAACGGGTATTTGTTCCCGATACGGTTGTCCATATATCATGGTATATTTCAGTCGACCCTCTTGGACTAGAGAAGGTATGTCTAATTGCTCCGGAGTGATGAAATCATTTACCAAGTGAGTTAGTCGGTTTGAGAAAACCCGTTCGTGGGGCTGATTTCTCTCTTTTTCCGCCGATGTAATGATATCTTGGCATGTTTGGGGGATATGATCTGGAATTGACGTATGATCTTCCATCATTTATAGTATTTTTTGAGATAAATATATGGATATAATGGGTATGAAGGCTAATTCTGATGTCGAAGAAGGAGTTTGTGCCTGCTCTGGTTCTCTATGAGTTGCCAATAGATACTGGAAGTTCTCCTGTGTCGGGAAAGAGGAATGAGTCTACCACTGGTTTCCTTCTCCAGTTTCCACCGTATTTTACTAGAGGTCTTCATATTCATGAGTGGGGAGTTTTATCTACTATTTTTTCACTTTATTTTTCTCATGGACTTTGTATGCATCCGTAGGAATTTGACTTTTCTCATATTTTCTTGCCACCCTATTTGGATGGTGGTCTTGAAATGCATCAGCATGTATTATTGCCTATGTATAGCTGGTTGCCACCCTATTTAGATGGATGGATTGAAATGAATCATAAGGTATATGTTCTTACATATAGCTGGTTACCTCCCTATTTAGAGGACGAGCTTGTTGTTCATCGGCAGATATATTCATCTGCCTATAGTTTACCGCACTGTCTACACGGCAGGACCATCGAGCATTATCAGAAATGTGCATGTACTCGTATTGTGCCAACCTATTTATGTGGTGGGATTGATTGGAGTGGGCATAGTTGCATGTATGGATGTTTAATTCCACCGCGTTAGTACGAAAAAGTATCGCCTCATGAACCAAGGTGATGGAATGTTACTGATTATACATTTTCATCCCATGGCGGGAAACTCGAGGGCCCCGGGTCTCTTGGAATTTTGTAGGTGCCCTCGGAATAAGGTCCTCCTTGGCAAGAGGAGGCCTAGTCTCCTAGTGTTAGTGGTGATTTTCTCTAGCGGGGACCCGTGAGTAGGACCCATTTGCAGTTGAGATGAAGTTATCAGCATCGACTTCATCTGCCTCCCTAAGATAAGGGAGGTACTCGTTGTCACTTCCCAGGGACAGGATCCCGAAAGAGTTTGAGACGACCACTAGGGTCTCCCTATTCTTAGGTGTCGGCCACAATTTAAGAAGAGGCCAGTGAGTCTTTTCATACTGGAGGGCTTGTATCGTGTCCTCTAACATGGGGAGAGTACCATTTCGGCGGTACTCTCCAATCAGCGCGTTGGATACACAGCGTTGAAGATGGTGGGTAGGTGAGGGGATCATAATCTTCATTGGGGCCCTGGACAACTGCGGGATTGCTGATGTGTGTGTCTGCATTGGTGGTTGGGATGTCATTTGGATTTAAGGTTTCTCTATTGGAACCTACAATATATATATATGACATACAGACCACAAAACCTCATCAAAGTAGCATTCTTTTAAACATATGCATATTCGGTTATTCTTTTTGGCCCCCTTCCTCTTTTTTCTTTTGCGGGGTAAAGGGGCTTGGGTTGGGTAAGATTTCCACCTTGGTTAAGGATTCACGTTGGGTTCACCATTTTTGTTCTGCCTCTGAGGTGGCGTGTTTCAGGTGGTGCAGAAATGGTCCGACGAGGATCATCGCCTTACTTTTTCTTAATGGAGATGGGTGCTCATCGAATTCATCACTTCTTTTATTTCGACCAGTTTGGTGTCATTATCCTCTAAATGGAGGTTGGATTAACCCTATAGGGACTGGGCAATTCACCCCTTTCACATTACGAAGGAGGTGCCACAGACTGATGATCCCAGTAGGGGATTGCGTGAGGTCAACTACTTGTGCCATCGGTCCTCCTCGAATATAATTTCCTTATATAGTCTCAAAAGGGTTTATTCATGGAGATAAAAATTCCCAACAGCCCTGTTATCCATGATTCATTGACCTACTTTCCAAAGGCAGGCGCTCATTGGTTGAAGATTCATCCAAAGACACTAAAGGACTCCATTGGTCGAGATGATGGGAATTCAGGCTCACTACACCCTTCTGGGGGAGGATTGTTTCCTATTTTAGGGATCTCTTATAGATTTAAGTAATGTTCATATGTTCCTGAATCCTTGGTTCATTCCTGAAGAGTGTGTCCAGGGGATACCCTTGGTTTTTGAGATCATCATAGGAATGCATATATTTGATGCTTCAGAGGTGATGCTTACTTGAGCCATATAATAAGGTGCTCTAGAGTTTATTGTCATCGAGGAGGGATGGAAGGTGACTTGATGTTGGGATTAGACCCATAGGATGGGTTTACTATGTATCCTCAGGAGAGGAAACATAAACCACATAGTTCGGAATTGCTAGGGCTTACACATGAAATCTACCCATTTGAGAGACATGGTTGGGTGGAACCTTTTGGATGGGCACCCTTTTGAGCTCAGGCCTTTTGGTAGGCATCCTACATATCCTGGTTTGATCAAGAATCAGAGTTATCACAGTTAATATTTTTCTTGGGGCTTATACATGAGAGATTCCCATTTGAGAGGTCTACCTTGTTTGCTGGCGATCGCTCTGTGGGCCAGCGGTTCGCAGATCGTTTCGTGTACCTGGTGGTTCGTGATCCAAGCGGTCTATAGAAATTTCCCGGCTATGGTATAAGGGCCACTTGAAATTCTTTGAAAACATGAATTTCTTCAGGTTTCTTCCGAAATTCGCAACTCAATTTGAGTCTATTCACCTTACTAGACATGTAGAAGTACATTCTTCCTTCTATAATGTGGTTTCATGGGTATTTTCTTTCCTTGGTGGATTTTTCAGGACCCTACATCCATAAACCCCCATAAAAATACTAATAATCCCTAAAAATTCCTAATTACATAAAAACCCCTAAAAATCCTAATAAAACAATAAAAACCAAAAAAACCTGTAAAACCCCTAAAACCCCTAAAAACATTCAAAATCTATAAAACCACATAAGAAACCTAAAACCCACCAAAACCCTAAATCCCTTTAAACACCAAAAAACGTTGAATAAATCTAAAAACCATAAAACCCCAAAAATCTCAAAAGAGACTGAAAACCCAAAAAATGAAAAAAAAACTATAAAACACAAAAAACTATAAAAACCCTAGAGACCTTAAAAACCCTCAAAATCACTAAAAATCCTAAAAAATATTAAAATCATGAAAAATCCCTAAAAACATAAAAGCCCTAAAAAACCTAAAAACCAATAAGAAAACCTTAAAAACCTATCAAAACGTAAAATACCCAAAAACCCTAAAAAACATAAAAAAACTAAAAAACCTAAAAATCCATAAAAGATCATTAAAACTCAAAAACCCTTGAAGACCATAAAATCCCTAAAAACTTTAAAATACTCTAAAAACACACAAAAACCTAAAAACACTAAAAACTCTATAAACCCTGTAAAACCCTAAAAACATTAAAAAACTCTAAAAACCATTAAAAACCCTAAAAACTCAAAAATCCCCTAAAATCATAAAAAACCATAAAACCCCAAAAAAACCCTAAAATACATAGAAACCCTCAAAATCCATAAAAACCCTAAAAAATCATAAAAATCATAAAACAATCCTAAAAAAACTAAAAAATTAAAAACCATAAAAACCATGAAAGACCTTAAGAAAACCATAAAAACTAAAAACACATAAACCAATTGAAAAATCTAAAAAAACATTAAAATCCCTAAAAAAATAAAAACTCAAAAAGCCTAAAAGCCTAAAAACCACTAACAACATTAAAAATCCATAAAACCAATAAAAATCCTAGAAATCCACTAAAAAATATAAAAACCCTTTAAATAACTAAAAATGATAAAAACCCTAAAAGAACATAAAAATAACTAAAACTCGAAAAAATACCTAAAACTCAAAAAAAACCATGAAACCCTAAAAACCCTAAAAACCCTCAAAATCCCTAAATACACTAAAAACATTACAAGTACAGAAAAGGGCTTAATAATCCCAAAAAAAATAAAAACACTAAAAACCCTTAAAAACACTAAGAAAACCTGAAAACCTAATAACACATAAACCCCTAAAAATTTATAAAAACTTAAAAACCCTAAAAACCCTAAAAACTCAAAAAATCCCTAAAAACAATAAAAACCCATAAAAATCCTAAATATTCTCTAAAATCCATAAAAATGTAAAAAACCCTAAAAACTCTAAAGAAACCTTAAAAACCTTAAAACAATTAATACCCTTAAAAACCAAAAAATGCTAAGTACCTAAAAAAGAAACTAAAAATACTAAAACCACTAAAACCACTATAAACCCCTAAAAACCATTAAAATCCTAAAAACCCATAAAAAACCTAAAACCCCACTAAAAACTCTATAAACCCTTTAAACCCCTAAAAAGGTTCAAAAAAACTAAAAAACAATGAAAATCCTAAAAACATAAAAAACGTGAAAATCCCTAAAAAACCATCAAAATCCATAAAAACCCTAAAATATCATAAAAAACCTAAAAAATATTTAAAAATCCCTTAAAAATTTCATACTCTAGAAACCCTAAAAACATCTAAGAAAACCTTTAAACCCCTAAGAAAACCTTAAAACCCAAATAACACTTAAAGAACCTAAAAACCCTAAAAAATAAAAAACCTAAACAACCCCAAAAAACCCCCCAACAACCATAAAACCCATATAAACCATTAAAAACACAAAAATTCATAAAAACTCTAAAACCACTAAAAACTATAAAATTCCTTTAAGCCAATAAAAACATTGAAAAACACTAAAAAATATTAAAAACATAGAAAAACTAAAAAAACTAAAGACCTAAAAAACCATTAAAACCCCCAACCCCCTCAAAATCCCTAAAAATCCTAAAAATCCTAAAAATCATAAAAACATGAAAAGTCCCTAAAAACCTTAACAACCTAAAAAACCCTAAAAAAGATTAAAACCCCTAAAAAACTAAAAATTCTAAAAACCCTAAAACCCTAAATAACCATAAAAACCCTCAAAATCCCTAAATAACTAAAATCCATAAAAATACTAAAATAAAAAATAAAAATCCATAAAAATGTTAAAAACCCTAGAAATTGAGAAAAACCCTAAGAAAACCTTAAAACCCTAAAAACACATAAAACCCATAAAAACCTAAAAAATGAAAAAACCCAAAAAAAATATACAGAAGATCCAAAAAACCATAACATTCCCTAAAAACCTTAAAAACCACAAATAACCCAAAAAACCACTAAAAAATATAAAAACCCTTTAAACCGCCAAAAATGTTAAAATAATCTAAAAACAATAAAACACCTAAAAAACTCAAAAAAATAATAAAAACCAAAAAAACAATAAATACACTAAATTCACTCAAAATCACTAAAAACCCTAAAAACCAAAAAAACTTTAAAAAGTCACTAAATATCAATAAAAACATTAAAAACCATAAAAACTCTAAAAAATAATAAGAAACCCTTAAAATAGAAAAATACTTAAAACCCCATCAAAAAATAAAATAAATAAAAAACCCAAAAACCCCTAAAACCATAAAAACCAAAAACACAATAAATTAATAAAACCCTAAAACCCCATAAAATCCTAGAAAACACTAAAAACTCTAAAAATAGTTTAAACTCCTAAAACCAAAAAAAACTCCAAAAAAACCCAAAAACCCCATGAAATCCCTAAAAACCCTAAAACCCCTGAAACCCTCAAAATCCCAAAAAACTGTTAAATGGAATAAAAAATATAAAGAAGCCCTAAATATCCATAAAAACATAAAAAAAATACTAAAACCCAAAGAAAACAATAAAAACCTAAAATCACTTAAAACCCCTAAAAGCCTTAAAAACACTAAAAATCTTAAAAACCCCATAAACCAAACAAATCCCAAAAAAAAACACCTAAAAACTATAAAAACCCTAAAGAATGCTAAAAAATATCTAAAAATTTAAAACAAAACTAAAATCCCTAAAATCCCTAATAAAACCTTAAAAATATAAAAACACTTAAAAACCCTAAAAAACCTAAAAATGATAAAAATACTACAACCATTAAAATGGCCTTAAAACCCCTAAACCCATAAAAACCATAAAAACCCCCAAAATCCTTAAAAACCATAAAAAACTAGAAAAATTATAGAAACCCACTAAAAACACTAAAAACCCTTTAAACTACTAAAAATGGTAAAAACACTTAAAACCATAAAAACCCTAAAAACTCAAAAAACCCTTAAAAACAGAAAAAACCAAAAAACCCATAAATACCATAAAAACCCTAATACCCATAAAAATCCATAAAACCCTAAATACCATAAAAATCCTAAAAATCCATAAAATTCATTAAAACTTAAGAAATCCTAAAACCATAAAACCCTTAAAACCCATAAGAAAACCTTAAAAACCTAAGAACACTTAAAACCCCTAAAAACCTGAAAAAAATCATAAAACCCTAAAAAATCAAGAACACCTAAAAACCATAATAACCCCTACAAACCTTAAAACCCTCTAAAATGCATAAAACCATAAAAATGCACTAAAAACTCTTAAAACTATTTAAAATCCAAAAAAACGTTAAAAATCTCTAACAAACCTTAAAAACCCTAAAAACTCAAAAACACCTAAAATGACAAAAAACAGTAAAGACCCAAAAAACCCAAAAAACCTAAAAATACTAAAAATCTATTAAAACATGAAAAACCTTAAAAATACAAGAAAATCCCTTAAAATCCACAAAGACGTAAAACCCCCCAAAACCCAAAAATCCCTTGGAAAAACCTAAAAACCTAAAACCACTTAAAATTCCTAAAAACCTAAAAATAGTAAACACCCTGAAAACCATCAAAATCACTAAAAATCCTAAAAACCATAAATATCCTTACAAATCCCTTAAAATACCTAAAAACAGAAAAAACCCTAAAAACCATAAAAACCTAAGAAAACCTAAAAAACTAAAAAAAATTAACTCCTAAAAAAAGAAAAAAATGATTAAAACCATAAAAACAGAAAAATTCCAAAAAACCCCTAAAACCCATAAAAACACCAAAAAACATCAAAATCCATGAAAACTCTAAATCCACTAAAAACTGTAAAAACCCTTAAAACTATAAAATGTTAAAAAACTCAAAAAAACCTTATAAATCCTAAAAAAATAATAAAAACACTACAAAATTAAAAGAAACCCTAAAACCCCTCAAAATCCCTAAAAATCCTAAAAACCCATAAAAATGATAATAATTTATAAAAACTACTAAAAACATTGAATCCCCTAAAAACCCTGAACACCCCTTTGAAAATGTTTAAAAAATTAAAAACACTTTAAACCCCTAAAAACCTAAAAGATCCTAAAACCCATAAAAATCCTAAAAGAGCCTAAAACCCTAAAAAACGTAAAAACCTAAAAAACATAAAAACAAAAACCCTGAAATACATTAAGAACCCTAAAACCCCATAAAACCCGAAAAAAGTACTAAAAAATCATAAAACCCTTGAAACCCCAAAAATTGTAAAAACAAACTTTAAAAAACCATAAAAACCCTAAAAAACTAAAAAAACCCTAAAAACCCAACAAAATCATAAAAACACTAAAACCCCCATAATCCCAAAAAACCCAAAAACCGTAAAAATAAAAAAACCCTGAAAATCCTTGAAAAAAAATAAAAAAAACCATAAAACCCCTGAAAAATCCAAATAAAACTTTAAAATCCAAAAAACACATGAAACCCATAAAAACAGAAAAACCCTAAAAACCCAAAAAATACAAAAAATCCCTAAAACTCCTAAAAACCATAAATATTCTAAAAATCTCTTAAAATCCCAAAAAATATTAAAAACATTGAAAACCCATAAGGAAACAAAATTAAAACCCTAATAACACTTAAAAACCCTCAAAAACCTAAAAAATACTAAATCCACTAAAACTCCCTAAAAAACCTAAAATCCATAAAAACACATAAAACCTTAAAACACCTAAAAATGCTAAAACCGCTTAAAACACTAAAAATACTTTAAACCCCTAAAAATGATTAAAAACTCTATAAACCTTAAAACCACAAAAAAAAAAATAAAAAACCGAAAAACCCAAAACCATAAAAACCCTAAAAACCATACAAAACCTAAAAAGCATCAAATTACATAAAAATTTTAAAAACCATAAAAATTCGTAAAAATCCAAAAAATCAATAAAAAACCGAAAAACCCCAAAGAAAACCATAAAAACATGAAATCACTTAAAACACCTAAAAGGTTAAAAAATCTAAAAATACTTAAAAACCCTAAAAATCCTAGAGAACCCTAAAAATTCTCAAAATCTATAAACACCGTAAATAATATAAATTTCCTAAAAATTTCTAAAAATATAAAAAATATAAAAAAATGAAAACCATAAGAAAAACATAAAAATCTAATAACACATTAAACCCCTAAAAATATAAAAAACACAAAAACCTAAAAAAACCTCAAAAAACCCGAAAAACCAAAAAACCCCAAAAAACCTTAGGAAACCATAAAATCCCATAAAACCATGAAACTGCTAAAAATCATAAAATCCCTAAAAATCCATAAAAACATAAAAAATCATCAAAACTGTAAAAACCCTTTAAAACACTAAAACATTAAAAAATATAAAAACTTTAAAAATGATAAAAAACTCAAAAAAGAATAAAAACCCAAGAAAAACCCCTAATATTCCTAAAAATCCTAAAACCCCAAAAATTTCCTAAAAATGTATTAACATTAAAATCCCAGTAAACCCCTAATAAAATCAGAAAAAACTAAATATACATAAAACCTATAAAAAACCTAAAATTGCAAAAAAAACACTACAAATCCTAAAAACCATAAAACACCTAAAAACCTTTAAAACCCATAAACCACTATAAACTCACTAAAAGCACTAAATAACCTTTAAAACCATAAATTTTTTAATAAAATCTAATAAACCTTTATAACCCTAAAAACTAAAAAACTATATGAACCCCAAAGGAAAATAAAAATAATAAAAACCAAAAAAACACTCAAAATACTAATAAATCCTTAAAACCCCTAAAAACCTTTTAAAACCCCGAAAGAACCATAAAAGCCAAAAAAACCAACCAAAACACCAAAAAACCATTTAAACAACTAAAAAGTTAGGAAAATCTAAAAAAATATAGTAACCCTAAAAAACTCAAAATGAACCCTAAAAACCTAAAAAGCCATAAAACCCCTAAAACCATAAAAAACCCTTAAAACACTAATAATACCTAAAATTATAAAAAACATAAAAAACCCCTAAAAATCCCAATTAACACAAAAAACCCTAAAAATCCAGGAAATTCCATAAAAATCCTCAAAAACTAAAATACAATTCAAACACCTAAAAACCTAAAAAAGAAAAAAACCCAAAAAAACCCCTAAAAACCCTATAAGACCCCTAAAACACCTCAAAATCATTTAAATTACTAAAAACCCCTCAAAATCCTAATATGGACTTAAAAATTTATAAAAAATTAAAAAACCCTAAAAATGAAAAAAAACTGAGAAAACCATAAAAACCAAAAAAAAATTAAAACCCCTAAAAAATAGAAAAATGCTAAAAACCCCAAAAAACCCTAAAACCCCTCAAAATCCCTAAGACCCATAAAAACCATATAATTCTTAAAAAGCATAAAAAATCATTAAAAATGTAAAAAACCCTAAAACCATGAAAAACATTAAGAATACCTAAAAACCCATAAAACACTAAAAACAATGAATAACCAAAAACATTTGAAACCCCTAAAAGACCCTAAAAACCATAAATACCCCTTAAACCATAAAAACCACTAAAAATTTAAAAACCCCATAAAACCCCTTAAAACCATTAAAATAAAATTAAAAAAACATTCAAAATCTAAAAATATTAAAAAACACTGAAATACCTTAAAAACCCTCAAAACATAAAAGAACCTTAAAACCCCAAAAAACCAAAAAAACCCTAAAAACACCAAAATACCCTCAAAATCCCATAAAACCCTAGAAAACCATAAAAATCCTAAAAATGCAATAAAAATTCCTAAAGAATAAAAAACCATAAAAATAATGAAAAATCCTATGAAAGCCTTTAAAACCTAAAAACACTTATAACCCATAGAAAACATAAAAACCTAAAACACTAAAAAACCTAAAGACTCTAAAACCCTAAAAACCCTCAAAATCATTAAAATCCCTAAAACCCATAAAATTCAAAAAACACTAAAAATCCATAAATATGTAAAAAAAAGGAGAAAACCCTTAAAACCCATAAGAAATCATAAAAACCATAAAAAAACTTAAAACACCTAAAGAACCTAAAAAATGATAAAACCCCAAAAAAACCAAAAAAACCATAAAAACTCATACAAACCTTAAAAACCTTAAAAATCCATAAAACCCTAAACCCACTAAAAACTCAAAAAAATCTAAAAAATATTTAAACCCCTAAGAACTTTAAAAACTATAAATGCCCAAAAAACCCTAAAAAAACTAAAAAAAATCTAAATAACAAAAAAAACCAAAAAACCCAAAAAAAACCTAAAAAACCTCAAAATCACAAAAGAACATTAAAAACCAAGAAAATCACAAAAATCCCTCAAATTTAAAAAAAACATAAAAATACTGAAAACCCCTATGGAAACATTAAAAACCTAAAAAAATTAAAACCCTTAAAAACCTAAATAGGTTGAAAACCTTTAAAAACCCTAAAACCCTTCAAAATCGTAAAAACCCTCAAAATCCCTAAGAACCCTATAAAACCATAAAATCTTAAAAAATACCTATAAATCCCTAAAAAAAACAAGAAACTATAAAAACCCAACAAATCCATAAGAAAACCATAAATAACTAAAAACAACTAAAACCTCAAAAAATCATAAAATCACTGATAACCATAAAACCCATAAAACCCCTAAAACCATAAAAAACCATAAAATCCAAAAAAAACCCTAAAAACCACTAAAAACTATAAAAATCCATTTAAACACATTAAAATGATAAAAAAACACTATAAAAAATTAAACCCCCTAAATACTCAAAAAAAACCTAAAACCCTAAAAAACTCTCAAAATAAATAAGAACCCAAAAGACCCCTAAAAATCCCAAAAATCACTAAAATTTCCAACTAAAGTCAAAAATCCTAAAAACCTTGAAAACACCCTTAAAAAAACCTTTAAACCCCAAAAAAACCTAAAACCCCAAAAAACCTTAAAACCCCATAAAAACCCTAAAACCCCTAAAAACTCTAAAAACCATTTAACCTCATACAAAAAATTAAAAAAACTCCAAAAAAAGATAAAAACCCTTAAAAAACTCAAAAACACCCTAAAACCCAAGGAAATTCATAAAACCCTTAAATCCCTAAAACCCCTAAAAATCCCCAACAACCCAAAAAACTCATGAAAATCCTAAAAAAACCCAAAAACTCCCTAAAAATATAAAAAATCATACCCCACAAACCCCTAAGAAAACCTTAAAAAAACACTAAAAAAACTAAAAACCCCTAGAAACCTGAAAAACGTTAAACCCTGAAACCTCTTTAAAACACTTAAAACTCTTTAAACCCTTAGAACCCTAAAAATCCCTAAAAACCCTAAAAACCATAAAATTCCTATAAGAGTCCTAAAAATCTCTAAAAATATAAAAAACTGACTGGAAATCCTTTTTTTTGAGTTTCAATAGCCGGTTTAATGGGTTCCGGTGACCAAGCATACAACCACAACATAAACCCAGAAACATCAATCAACACACTAAAAACATCAGTATAAATCATCAAATGCGTACTCCTCTCCGCATCCCCTGCCAGAATCGTCTTCTCCAGTGGCCGACGCTGTTTCCCAACCTGGTGTCCTCCAATACTGAGGACTTTGCACCCGATTCCTGAGAAGTTCCAGAACAGGGTCTGGTGAAATCCTCTCAGTCACAATGTTGTTCGCAAAAGACACAGCGACCTTGCCTTTCTTCCTAGATGCTGAACGAGTCTGCATAGGCCGCGGGAGACAGGAGTAATCCTTCCTTGACCGACGTCTTACTGTGGGTGAACCAGGCCCTCCGACTGGAAAAGAGGTTTGCTCACTCTGTACCACCTCACTGAACAAGCGGTCACCTGTTCCGCTCACCTTCTCTGTCCCTCCCAAAGGTAACTCCCTTCCTTTGTCATCCTAACCCGTAGTAGGGTTCTCCATCACCGGAAGAAGCACCCCCACTGAAACACCTTCATCCACTGTTGCCGTAGGGACTGCTTTCAGGCCCTGCTCAACCTGGCTCTCATCAGCTCCCACCACATTGGAGTTTCTGGTTTCAGTGAAAACATCCAAGGATGATCCCTCCAACCCCAGTCCCCTATCACCCTCTTGCATAACCTCCATGGCCTCCATTCTGACCAAGCCAACTTCAGTCTCCAAACCTCCAGTCAACTGATCCTCTAAGGCCCTGTCACCATTCTCCTTACCTGTAAAATCATTCTCTTCCAGGCATTCAGATCGACCATCCTCAGCAATGATAGAGAATATATTACTCAAAGGTATAATGGGGGGAGCCACAAGATCCAATCCCCTGGATTCCTTCGAATAATCCAAATTCGGATGACTACCTGGCCCCTTCCCATCCAAAGAACCAGGAACCGAATCACCCTCCAGAATTTCCTTACCAGTCCTGACTGATTCACCATCAAGTGTCACCGAAGCCACCCCAGAGCATTCTCCTCTGGTAGCCGGCTCCATCGGTCTTGAGGGAGAACCCTCCTCAACCTGCAAACAGTTATTCCCCTTCAAGGCCGGCGGGATATATTTCCCTTTACCATCTCCCTTGGTCGACCGAGGAGGAAGTCCCCTATGGCAGACCTCGGTCGAGTGCCCTAACCTCCTGCAAGACCCACAGAAATCAATCCAATCTTCAAAAATCACCCGCTGTTTACAGCGGTACTCTTCACCGATCGTGACAAAAACATACTCAAAGGGAGATCTAGATGCGTCTATCTCAACACAAACACGAGGATTCACTGGATGACAGAGATCTTCAGTTCGACTATCCGCGCAAAGGAATCTACCTACCATATTTCCAAGCATTCGGATAATTGCAGGGTTCTGGAACGGTAAGGGAAGCTTGGGAAAACTTACCCAAACTGCGATTTAAGGTGAGTCCCTTTTCATGTGCAGGTCGAAAGACCACCGCAACAGCAGAAAACGGGATCCCTTGTAAAAATGAGGCGCGCTTGACCATGCTTTTATCAAATCAGCCTCCATCTCAAAGCAAACCATTATCTTCCTATTGTCGAGTAAACCCACCACCGCTCTTTCTTGGAGATCCCACGAACCGAAAACGAAACGATCAAACTCATCAACCGAGGGCCTCTTGTCCTTGAAGCGGGCAACAAGAGTGAGATTCAATAGGTTGGTCCACTCAGAAAACAAATATAAAAAACTAAAAATCACTAAAAACCCCTAAGAAAACATTAAAAACCTAAAAAGAACTCAAACCCCCCAAAAAAACCTAAAAATGATAAAAACCTTTAAAACTATAATATATTGTTAAAACCCTAAAAACACTTAAAACCCTAAAACTCCTAATAACCTTAAAAACCCTAAAAACATATAAAAACCCTAAAACCCACTAAAAACTCTAAAAATCGTTTAATATCCTTAAAATGATAAAAACTATAAAAAATATTAAGAACCCTAAAAAATAAACAAGACACTAAAAACCCAAAAAACCATAAAAACAATAAAAAATTATAAAAACCCACAAAATCCCTAAAAACACGAAAAAACTATATAGATCATAAAAAATCCCAAAAAATCCCTAAAACCATAAAAAACTCTAAAATCCATAAAACACTAAGAAAATGATCAAAAGCTAAAAATACTTAAAACTCCTAGAATCCTAAAAAATAAAAAAAAACCAAAAAACCAAAAACCCCTAAAAACCATCAAAATCTGTAAAACCATAAAATTCATAAAAATCCATAAAAATTCCTAAAATCCCTAAAAAAATAAAAATCATTGAAAATCATAAGAAACCAAAAAAACCAACAATCCCTTAAAACCGTAAAAAACCAAAAAAATACTAAATTTCCAAAAAACCCTTAAAACCGTAAATACTATAAAAACCTCTACAAACCTTAAAAAACACTAAAATTTTATAAAACCCCTATAAACTACTAAATAATCTAAAAACCCTTTAAGCCCCTAAAAACATTAAAAAACTCTAAAAACCCAAAAAACTCTAAAAACACAAAAAACCCATTAAAACCATAAAAACCATAGAAACCTTAAAACCCCAAAAATCGCTTAAAATCCTAAAAACCATAAAAATCTTATAAAATTAATAAGAATCCTTAAAATTATAAAAAACCACAAAACCTATGAAAAGCTTAATAAAACCTTAAAACCTTAAAAACACTTGAAATCAATAAAAAAGCTAAAAATGATAAAAAAACCTAAATAACATTAAAAACCCTAAACCCCCCAAATCCATAAAAATCCAAAAAACACTAAAATACTAAAAATCAATAAGAACATAAAAAACACTAAAAACAAAGAAAAACCCTAAAAATATTATAAACATAAAAATTATTCAAGGCCCTAAAAACCTAAAAATTATAAAAAACCTAAAAGGCCGAAAACCCCCTAACAAACCCATAAAAACCAAAAATAACCCTAAAAACCTCAGAAACCCATAATACCCTAGAAACCATTAAAAACTCTAAAAATCCTTTAAAACCCAAAAAATGCTAAAAACTCTAAAAAAACCTAAAAAAACCTAAAAACAAAAATATCCTAAAAATCCAAAAAAACCATAAATCCCCAAAAAACCCCAAACCCCTCTAAAACCCTAAAAACCAAAAAAACCATAAGAAACCTAAAAAATCTATAAAAATCCCAAAAAATGTAAAAAAAACACTAAAACCTATGAACACCCTTAAAAAACCATATAAACCTAAAAACACATAAATCTACTAAAAACCTATAAAACACTGAAAACCGTAAAATCCTTAAAAACCATAAAACACATAAAATTTTTTAAAAAATAAAAAGGAAAAAAACCCCTAACAACCACAAGAAACTCTAAAAACTTGAAAAATTTAAAAGAACTAAAAAAACTCTAAACCCCCCAAAAAACCATACATACCCTAATAACCTTAAAATCACTAAAGCCCCTCAAAATCCCTAAAAACCCAAAAAACTATAAAAATACCAAAAAGCACAAAACATCCCTAAAAACATTCAATACCATAAAAAACCTAAACACCCTGAAAAAATTTGAAAATCTTAAAAAACTAAGAATAGTTAAAACCTATAAAACCCTAAAAATGATAAAAACCCTAAAAATACCCTAATTACCTTAGAAACCCCTAAAAACTACAAAACCAACGAAAACCTCAAAAACCTCTAAAACCCCTAAAACCCCCCCAAAAACTCTAAAAACTCTAAAAAACCTATAAATATTTAAAAATGATAAAAAAAATATCTAAAAGACTTTAAAACTACTCAAAAACTGAAAAAAGATTCTAAAAACTCAAAAATTCACAAAACCCCTAAACCCCCTCAAAATCCCAAAAAAATCCTAAAAAACCATAAAAATCCTAAAAAACCCTAAAAATCCCTAAAAAGGTAAATAACCCTAAAAACCTTGAAAAGAACCCAAAGAAAAACATAAATTCCTAAAAATAATTTAAACCCCTAAACCCCTAAGAATCTATATGAACACTAAAAAAACCCTAAAACCCAAATACTCTCTAAATTCCTAAAACCATAAAAAACCATTGAAATCCCTTAAAATACCTTAAAACACTAAAAACGTAAAAAACCCAAAAAATCCCATCAAACTTATATCAAAACCATAAAATACTAAAAGCACTTAAAACCAATAAGAAACCCTTTAAAGGCTATAAATAGTAAAAGTCCATAAAAACCCTAAACCCCCTAAAAACCGTAAAACCCCCCTAAAAATATGAAAAACTCTAAAAACAAATAAAAACCCTAAAAAGCACTCAAAACTATAAAAACCATTTAAAACCCTAAAAAATAAAAACCTATAGAAACCTTTAAAATCCATAAAAAAATAAAAAAACCCTAAAAACAAAAAAATAAATTAAAACTAGTAAAAACCCTCAAAATCCTGAAAACCCCTAAAATCCATAAAAAACCTCAAAAAACATAAAAATATATAAAACTTAAAAACCCCTAAAACCTTTAAAACCCCTAAGAAAACATTAAAAATCTAAAAACACTTAAAATCACTAAAAATCCTAAAAAACACTAAAAACACTAAAAACCCTAAAACCCCTAAAAACCCTAAAGACCATAAAAACTCCAAAACCATTAAAAACATAAAAACGCACAAAACACCTAAAGACCACTAAAAACGTTTAAAAAATCTAAAAAACATTAAAAACTATAAAATGATAAAAAATCCGAAAAACCAAAAAATAAACCATAAAAACCATAAAAACCTTAAAAACCATCAATGTCCTCAAAAACCATAAAATCTCATAAAAATCATAAATGATCCAAAAAATAAAAAAAAATTGTTAAAAACCCTAACAACCATGAAAACCCTGAGAAACCCAAAAAACGTAAAAATAATTAAAAAACCTAAAAAAACTAAAAACCCTAAAAATTCCTAACACCCCTAAAATTACATAAAAATCCACAAAAAACCCCATATAATTCCATAAAATAGTAAAAACCCTCAAAACCCTGAAACCCCTATAAAAACCTTGAAAACCTAAAAACACTAAAAACCCTTGAAAACCTAAAATCTCTAAAAACACCAAAGATATTCTGAAACCCCTAAATCCCCTAAAAACCATAAAAACAATTAAAAATATAAAAAAACACTATAAACCCATAAAAATAATCTTAACTCTTAAAACTCGTTAAACCCCTAAAAATGTTAAAAAACACTAAAAACTTTAAAACCCCTAAAAATAAAAAAACTTAAACACCCAAATAAATAAAAACCCTAAAATCCATAAAAATCACTAAAAACTCGTAAAAACATTAAAATACTAAAAAACCGTAAAAATTCATAACAATGTAAAAACCCCCAAAAATCTAAAAACCCCTAATAAAACTGAAAAACCTTAAAACACTTAACCACAGAAAACCTAAAAAAATACAAACCATAAAATCATAAACAACCCAAAAAACCCAAAAAAAACCAATAAAAACCACAAAAAACTATAAAGACCCATAAGACCCTAAAAAATCATGAAAAAAATAATAACCATTTAAACAATTAAAAATAGTAAAAACCCTAACGAACCATAAAACACTAAAAAATACAGAAAACCCTAATAACCCAAAAAACACTCAAATAATATGAAATCCCTTAAAACCATGAAGATACTAAAAAGGCCAAAAATCCCAAAAAACAAAAAAAAACTAAAACCCTAAAAATTCTAATAAATCCTTAAAAACTTAAAAAAAAATTAAAATCCCTAAAAAACCAAAAAACCCAAAAAAAAAACCTAAAAATCCTAAAAACCCCAAAAAACCCTCAAAACCCACAAACTCCCTAAAATCCCTAAAAACCATAAAAATCCAAAAAATGCCTAAAATCCTTAAAAACATAAAATACCCTAAATATTCTAAAAACCCATAAGAAATACATAAAAACCTAAAAACACTTATGATCTCTAAAAACCTAAAAATAGAAAAAAAAAACACTAAAAAGACCAGAAAATCCCCAAAACCCATAAAATGCCTAAAACATTAAAAAATATAAAAAACCAAAAAACCCTAAAGAACTACAGAAGACTCTAAAAACCAAATAAAACCCTTAAAAAGTTTAAAACTCTAGAAAACCTCACAACCCTAAAAAATTTAAAAAACCCTAAAATGCCAAAAAAACCAAAAAAACCTTAAAACCCCCCAAAAACACCAAAACCTCAAAAAAAATCCTTAAAAACCCTGCATAACCATAAATATCCAAAAAATCCAGAAAAATCAATAAAAACATAAAAACACTTAAAACCATAAAAACAACAAATGAAAAACTAAAAATATAAAAACACTTAACACCCTTAAAAAACATAAAAAGCTAAATCCCTAAAAACCATATTAACCCTAAAACCCAAAAAACCCCTCAAAATCCATAAATAACTAAAAATCCATAAAAATCCGAAAAAAACCTAAAAAATATAGAAAAATATAAAATCCTTGAAAACCCTAAAAACCCAAAGGAAACCCTAAAACTCTAAAACACTTAAAACATAAAAAAATGATAAAAACCCTAAAATTCCATAAAAAACCCTAAACTTTTAAAAACTATTTAAACCTCTAAAACCATAAAAACCCTTAAAACACATAAAACCCCTAAAACCCTATTAAAAATTCTAAAAATATGTTAAATACCTAAATACTAAAAAACTTTAAAAACCATAAAAACTCTTAAAAACGCAAAAAATCCCTAAACACCCACAAAAATAAAATCCTTATTAACCCTAAAAACCAAAAAATCACTAAAAACCCTATAAAACCTAAAAATCTTTAAAAATCCCAAAAAATATATTAAAACATAAAAAACCTAAAAAAAATCAGATAATCCCAAAGAAAACCATAAAAACCTTAAAAAACTAAAAACCCCTAAACTCATAAAAATTGTTAAAAACCCTAAAAAACTATGAAACCCATAAAAATCCCTAAAACCCCTAAAAAACTAAAAAAATACTAAAAAACAAAAAAAAATCATAAATCCCTAAAAAATCTAAATCCCCTAAGAAATCATTAAAAACCTAAAAAAATATTAAACCCCTAAAAACCTAAAAGCACAAAAACCCCTAAAAACCCAATAAAAACAATAACAACCTATAAAATCATTAAAAACAAAAAACCCATAAAAACCATAAAAACCCAATAAAACCTCTAAATTCCTTTTGAACAGCTAAATTTTTTAAAAAGCTCTAAAAAAAACTAAAAAACATAAAAAATCCAAAAAAAATCCAAAAAAACCCAAAAAAACAATTAAAACCCTAAAAAACCTAAAAAACCCTAAAACCCCCCAAAATCCCTAAAAACCCCCAAAGTCCATAAAAATAATAGAAAGGCCTTAAAATCCATAAAAATTTTAAATACCTTAAAACCAGAAAACCCATAAGAAAACCTTAAAACCCTAAACCCATTTAAAACTCTAAAACCCATAAAATTCCATAAAAACATAAAAACCATAAAATTACTAAAAACCCTTAAATTACAAAAGACTTAAAAAACCCTATAACCCCTAAGAAAATCTCAAAAACACATAAAAACCTAAAAATGATTAAAACCCCTAAAAACATAATAAATGATAAAAACCCTAAAACACCCTAAAAACCCTAAAAACCCTTAAAAACATAAAAAATATAACAACCATAAAACCCCCTAAAAACCCATAACAATCCAAAAAACCACAAAAAACTCAAAACCCATTAAACCCTTAAAGTCGTTAATAAAGTATAAAGAAATTTAAAACACATAAAAATCCCAAAAAACCATAAATGAAAAAAAATCAAAAAAACCCAAAAACCCTAAAAAACCATAAGACCCTTAAAACCCTAGAAACCATAAAAACAATAGAAAACCCTAAAACCCAATAAAACACCTAAAAATTAAAAACTATAGAAAACCATTAAACCCCAAAAAAATGTTCAAAAGACTCTAAAAACATTATAAATCATAAAAACTCAAAAAAACCTTAAAACCCCAAAAAACCATAAGAACACTAAAAACCTTAAAAACCCTAGAATCCCTAAAAACTGTTAAATTCCCAAAAAAATCCTAAACATGGTAAAAAAATAAAATATCATTATAAACCCTAAAAACATAAAAAACAATGAAAACCTAGAAAACCATATGAAAAACTTAAAATCCTAAAAACTCATAAAACCCATAAAAACCCTAAAAACTATAAAGACCCTAAAAACTATAAAAACCCAATAAAACCCATCAAAATCCCTAGAAACCCAAAAAACAATAAAAATCATAAAAAATCCCTAAAATCCCTAAAAACATAAAAACACTAAAAGCCTTTAAAAATCCTATGAATACCATGAAACCCAAAACACACTGAAACCCCTAAAAACCTAAAAAATTCTAAAAAACCTAAAACCGCTTAAAAGACATGAAAAACCCCTGAAAACCATAACGACCCCTAAAATACATAAAAATCGTCAAAGATCATAAAAACTCTAAAAACCCACTAAAAATACTAAAAACACTTTAAACACCTAAAAACATTAGAAACCTATGAGAACATTAAATCCCCTAAAAACTCAAAAAATACCCTAAAACCAATAAAAACCATAAACACCATAAACACCATAAAAACCCTAAAAACCCAAGAAAACCTTAAAACCCTAAGAACCATAAAAATCCTAAAAAGCCCTGTAAATCCCAAAAAACAGAAAAATTCCAAAAAACATAGAAAACCCATATGAAAACCTTTAAAACCTAAATGCACATAAAAAACCAAGAAAACATAAAAAAACAAAAAACCCTAAAAATACCCTTAAAAAAACTAAAAAACATTAGACCCCCTAAAAATATTAAAAACCCCATGACCCATAAAAAACCTAAAAAACAAAAAACCCTAAAAACCCTTTAAACCCCTAAAATCATTTAAAAACAACATCAAAATTAAACAAAAAACCCTAAAAACATAGAAAATCAAAAATGCTTGAAACCCTAAAAACCCTAAAAACCTACAGAAACCCTAAAAACCACAAATAACATTAAAAATACAAAAAATGGCATAAAAATCCCTTAACTATAAAAAACCTTAAATTTTTTTTAAAACCATAAGAAAACCATAAAAACCTAACATCACTTAAAATCCAAACAAATCCTTAAAATTATAAAAAATCCAAAATGCTTAAAAGACCTAAAAACCCTAAAAACCAGTAAAAACAAAAAAAAATCCCATAAAAACATACAAACCCTAAACACCCATAAAAACCTTTAAAACACTAAAAACCTTAAAAACCATTTAAAACACTAAAAACTTAAAAAAACTATAAACACATTAGAAAGCCTAATAAATTATAAAAAACCCCAAAAAAACCCTAAAAACCGAAAAGACCAAAAAAGCCTAAAAAAACCCTAAATATCCCAAAAAACCCTAAAAACATAAAAATCCTAAAACATACATAAAAATACTTAAGAATTTTAAAACTTATAAGAGAA
Organism: Viscum album; assembly: GCA_963277665.1. NCBI lineage: Eukaryota > Viridiplantae > Streptophyta > Magnoliopsida > Santalales > Viscaceae > Viscum > Viscum album. The sequence continues at coordinate 244,767,681 of OY728167.1, read as the reverse complement.
TTGAAAAACCGTATGAAAACCTTAAAGGATAAAAATACTTAAAACACCTTAAAAACCCAAAAACCAAAAAAAAATCTTTAAAAGACCCTAAAACACATAAAAAAAATTCTATAAAACACAAAAAAACCATAAAAAATCCAAAATACCCTAAAACACCACTAAATACACTAAATACCTTTTGAACCCCTAAAAACGTTGAAAAATCTAAAAAATACTAACAAACTTAAACTACTAAAAAACCCCTAAAACCATAAAAACCATAAAAACCATAAAACCCTAAAAACCCTCAAAATCCCTAAATAACCTGAAAACCCTTAAAAATCCAAAAAAATCCCTAAAAAACCCTAAAAATATAAAAAGTATAAATAGATGAAAACACCTCACAAAAACCATAGATAACTAAAAAAAACCTAAAACCCCTAAAAAATAAAAATTAGAAAACCCCTAAAACCCTAAAAAAATAAAACCCCCAAAAATATTAAAAAATCCTAAAATCCCATAATACCATAAAAACCTACAAAAACATGAAAACCCCTTTAAACACCAAAATTGTTAAAAACTCTAAAAATAAATTCAATCCCTAAATACTCATAAAAATCCTAAGAGGTACAAAAAACCATGAAACTCTAAAAACCCTAAAAATACCCACAAAATCACAAAAAAAAACCCTAAAAACAATAAAAATACGAAAATTTCATTAAATCCCTAAAAACATAAAACACTAAAAATCCTCATTAACACTATGAAAATAATAAAAACCTAAAGAAACATAATACCCCTAAAATAACTGAAAAACACAAAAAACACAAAAACCCATAAAACACCTAAAACACATAAAAACCCCTAAAACCTTAAAAAACTAAAAAAATCCATAAAATCCTTAAAAACCCACTAAAAATTTTAAATACTAAGAAAACCCTTACAAATCTAATAAAACCATTAAAACCCTAAAAACCCCAAAAAATTCATAGAAAAAAATTAAAAACTAATAACACATATACCCCTAAAAAACCTAAAAACCCTGAAATTCTAAATACCTTAAAATTCCCAAAAGGCCCTAAAACCCATTAAAACCATGAAAACCCTTGAAATATATAAAAAAATCTAAAAACCCATAAAAAATATTAAAACCACTAAAAACATTAAAACACTTTAAACCCCTAAAAATGTTTAGAAACTCGTAAAAACATTATAAACTCTTAAATGTAAAAAACCTAAAAACTGAAAAAACCTTAAACCCCTAAAATTCCCAAAAACCCTAAAAAACCACAAAAATTTTGAAAATCCCAAAAAACCCCTAAAAATGTAAAAAACTAAAAATGCTAAAAAATCTTAAGAAAATTATAAATGCCTAAAAATAATTAAAATCCATAAAAGGTTAAAAAATTCTAAAAAATCTAAAAAACCATAAAATCCCTACAAATCCTAAAACCCCTATAAATACCGAAATTCAATAAAAATACCTAAAAATGACTAAAAATCCAAAAAAACATAAAAACCCAAAAACCTGAAAAACCCATAAGATAACATTAAAAACCAAAAAAATTCCAAAAACCATAAATCCACAAAAAACCCTAAAAACCATCAAATTCCCTAAAAAACATAAAATGACACAAATACTAAAAATTCCCTAAAACTCACTAAAAATGAAAAAAACCATGAAAACCCTGAAAACCACAAAGAAAACATTAAAAACCTAAAAAAACTTAGAACACCAAAAAAATCTAAAAATCCTAAAAACCTATAATACCCTAAAACCCTAAATACCCCTAGAAACAATAACAACACCTAAAACATATAAAACATTAAACACCATAAAAACATTTAAAACACTAAAAACATTAGAAACCTTTAAACCCCTAAAAACTTTAAAAAACTATAAAAAACAATAGAACACTAAAAACTATAAAAAAACTAAATTCCCAAAGAAACATCAAAACCTGTAAAAACCTAAAACCCCAAAAAATCCCAAAAAAATCCTATAAACTATAAAACTGTTAAAAATACCTAAAATATTTGAAAACATAAAAATCCATAAAAACCATGAAAACCCCTAGGAAAAGCCTTAAAAACATAAAAACACATAAAATTACTACAAAACCTAAAAAATAAAAAATGTGCTAAAAAACGAAAAAAACCCAAAAAAACCCATAAAACCATAAAGCCCCAAAAAACTCAAAAAAAACCCTAAAACCATACTAAAAACTATTTAAATCCATTAAATATTCAAAAAATTTAAAAACTCTAAAATAGAAAAATACATAAAAACTCAACAAAAACACTAAAACCCAAAAAACCCATATAAACCCTAAAACACCAAAAAACCAATCGAAATCTATTTTTTTTTTTTAAAATCATAAAAATCCTAGAAAAAACTAAAAATCCCTTAAATATAAAAAACCATAAAAATCCTTCAAAACCCATAATAAAACCCTAGAAACCTAAACAAACGTAAATCCCGTAAAATGTAAAAAATGCTAAATAACCTAAAACCCCTATGAACAATAAAAACCCTAAAAAAATAAAAATCCTAAAAATCCATAAAAGCATAAAAAACCTAAAACCCCTAAAATCCCTATGAAAACCATAAAACATTAAACCCAATAAAAACAATAAAAACAAAAACCCCTTAAACAAAAAACCCTAAAATGAATAAAAACACATAAAACCCCTAAAAGGAATAAAAAATTTAAAAACCCTTTAAACACATAAAAATAATAGCAAACTCTAAAAACCCTAAAAATAATAGAAAACACACAAAAAACCCAAATAGCCCTAAAGACCCTAAAAACCCTACAAATCCATAAAAAACTTAAAATACAATAAAAGTCCAAAAAATATTTAAAAATCCATAAAAACATAAAAACCTTAATGACCCTTACAAATCCTAAGAAAACCATAAAAACATAATAACACTTTAAAACCCTAAAAACCTAAAAATGCTAAAAAAAACCTACCCCCAAACCCTAAAACCCTGAAACCCTAAAAAACCATAAAAACCCTAAAAAATTAAAGACTTAAATATCCCTAAATATATAAAAAACCTAAAACCACTGAAAACCACTATCAAAACCATAAAAACCTAAAAACACATAAAACCCATAATAACCCGAAAAACACTTAAAACCATAAAAACCCTAAAAACCTTAAACAACATAAAAACCCCTATAAACCATAAAACCCCACGAAATATAAAAACCCTAAAACCCCAAAAAACCTAAATACAAATAAAAATACCAAAACACATTAAACCACTAAACTGTCAAAAAACTCTAAAAAACATAAAAACCATAAGACCTTAAAACACTAAAAACCTAAAAAATTAATAAAAACTGAAAAACCATTAAAATCCAAAAACCAATCAAAACCCCTAAAAACTTTAAAAATACTCAAAAATCCATAAAAACCCAAAAACCATAAATACTAGAAAAACCCTAAAAACCCTAAGAAACCCATAAAACCAATTAACATAAAAAACTTCTAAAAATATAAAAAAGATTAAATCCCTAAAAGAACCTAAAAACATGAAAAAACCCTAAAACACTAAAACTCCAAAAAACCATGAATACCCTAAAAGACTTAAAAACCCTAAATAACCACTACAAATTATAAAAACACTTTAAAACCCTTCAAACTTTAATAAACTTCAAAAAAAATTTAAAAAACATAAAAACTCAAAAAAGCCCAAAAAAACCCATAAAAATAAAAAAAAATCCCCTAAAATCCTTAAAAATGTAAAAACTTATAAAAACCCTAAAAAACCTAAATAAAATATTATAAAACTAAAAACAATAAACCCCTTGAAAACCTAAAAAACGGTAAAAACCCATACAACCCCTCAAAACCCAAAAAACTTTTAAAACTGTAAAAATCCATAAAACCCATAAAAACAATAAAAATAATAAAAATTATCTGAAATCTCAAAACACGTAAAAAAATCTAAAAACCATAAAATACCTAAGAAATCTATATAACCCTAAAACACTTAAATCCCTTAAAACCCAAAAATTTCTAACAAACCTTAAAATCCTAAAACCCCTAATACCACGTAAAATCCACAAGGAACCTAAAAATAATAAAAATCCTTAAAAATCCATAAAAATCACTAAAAACATAAGAAACCCCTAAAAACAAAAAAAACCCTGAGAAAAAATTGTAAACCCTAAATACCCTGAAAACAGTGAAATCTCTAAATACCCTTCAAAACCCTAAAAACATTTAAAAACTCTAACGAACCATAAAAACTATAAACACTCAAAAATAAACCAAAAACCTAAAAAACCATCAAAACCAAAACCCCTAAAACACCGTTAAAACAATTAAAAATCCCTAAAAACCCTAAAGAACCATAAAATATTAATAAAGCCCTAAAATTTTTAAAAAATCTTATAAAAACCCAATGAAAAACCTAAAAAACTTAAATACATATAAAATCCCAACAAATCCTAAAAAACATTAAAAACCCTAAAAACACTTAAAACCCATAAACCCCCATAACCATTAAACCTAATAAAAACCCATAAAAACCCTAAAAATAGTAAAAACTCTGAAACCCCTTAATACCCCTAATTTTTTTTGAAAATATAAGAATCCTTAAAACCCTGAAAAACTACATAAACCCCTAAGAACCCCTTTCGACTATAAAAATCCTAAAAACACAAAAAACCCTCAAAATACCTAAAAACCCAAAAAAGCATAAAAATCCTAAAAAATATCAAAAAACACCTAAAAGCATAAGAAATGATAAAAATCTTGAAAACCCCTAGGAAAAACTTAAAATATAATGAAACTTAAACCCCTTAGAAACCTGAAATGCTAAAAACCCTAAAAAATCTAAAAACGCTAAAAAATATCTAAAACACCTCAAAATCTCTAAAAACCCTAAAACTATATAAATCCCAAAAAACCCTAAAATCCCTAAAATGAATTAAAACCCCAAAGAAAACCTTAAGAACTAAAAAACACTTAAAACCCCAAAAAACCTTATAAACACTAAAAACCCTAAAAAATCTAACGACCAAAAAAATCATAAAAACCCCTCAAGACCATAAAAATAATAAAAACCCATAAAAACACTGAAATAAACGGTAAACTCTAAAATACCTTTAAATTGATAAAAACATTTAAAATTAATAATAAACCTTTAAATCCTTAAAAACTTAACATTTTCCCTAAAAACATAAATACCATAAATACCCTAAAAACACTAAAAACCCTAAAAAAAGAAGAACCTCAAAAAACTTTTAAAACTGCTAAGAACACATAAAAAAATAATATCCACAATAAATAATAAAAATACATCAAACCCAGAAAACATGAACAAACTCTAAAACCAGTTAAAATCCCTAAAAAAACTCAAAAACCCCTTACAAACAAAAAAAACCATAAAACCCATAAAATCCCTCAAAATCCATAAAAACCCTGAAAACATTTAAATCCTTCAAATATCCCTAAAAATCCCTGAAAATGTTAAATCCCCTAAAATCCCTGACGAACCCAAATATAATCTTAAAAACATATAATAATTAAAAGAACTAAAAACCTAAAAAAAACTAAAAACCCTAAAAACCACTAAAAAGACCCTAAAAAATCATAAAAAAAGTACCCTAAAAACCTATAAACCCCTATAACACATAAATACCATAAAACCACTAAATACTTGAAAACCCCTTTAAACCTGAAAAATTTTAAAAATTTATAAAGAAACATTAGATAACTAAAAACTCAATCCCCCCTAAAACACCAAAGAAACCATAAAAACCCAAAAAACCCTAAAAAATCCTTAAAACTCGTGAATTCAATAAAAACCTTAAAAACGACAAAAATATAAAAAACCTATAAAAAATACCTAAAAATGTAAAATAACCCTAAAAACCTTAATAAATACTTAAAAACCTAAAAAACCTAAAAAAAATTATATCCCCTTTAAAACCATAAAAAAACCCCAAAAAACCAAATAACCCCATTAAACCCCAAAAAACCCCTCAAAATCCCTAAAACCCCTAAAACCATATAAATCCTCCAAAATCCCTAAAAATACCTAAAAATGTAAAAAACAATAAAAATACAAAAAATTCCAAAGAAAACCTAAAAACACATAAAACCCCCAAAATCCCACAAAATGATAAAAACACTAAAAACCCATAAACCATTAAAACCCAAAAAACCATTAAAATAACTAAAAACATCACAATCCCTAAAAACCCAAAAAACCATTAAAATAAAAAAAAACATCACAAACCCTAAAAATCCATAAAAACCATAAAACCTCTAAAAATAAACAAACAGTATAAAATTGTTAAAACATTAAAAACCATAAAAAAAATTCCAAAAAAACTCAAAAAACCCAAAAAACCAAAAAAAACCTAAAATCCCTAAAAACCATAAAACCCCTCAAAATCCCTAAAACCCTTAAAAATTCTTAATGTTCTTAAAAATATAAAAAAACATAAAAACCCTAAAAACCATAAAATCCCCTAAAAATCCTAAAAACACCTAAAACCCAAAAAACATTAAAAAATTAGAAAGCCCTAAAAAATCCTAGAAACCCCTAAAAAACATAAAACTATAAAAACCCCTAATATCTATAAAAACACTAGAAACCCGTAAAAAATATAATAAAAACTCTAAAAACACTTTAATCCCCTAATATGATCAAAAACTCTAAAAAACCTTAAAAACTCTGAAAACATAAAAAACCCAAAATACAAAAAAACCATACCAATCCAAAAAAAGAAAAAAAACCCTAAAATGGTAAAAATTCCAAAAACCACCCTTAAAATCATAATAAAACATAAAAAACCAAAAAAAATTAAATTCCCTGAAAACCTAGAATTTCCAAAAACACTAAAACAATATAAAAGACCCTAAAAACCATAAAAGAACCCTAAAACCCCTAAAAATTCATAAAAACCATAAAAATGTAAAAAAACCCAAAAAAATCCTAAAAAATGGAAAACAATAAAAACCATAAGAAAACCTTACAAACCTAAAAAAATTAAAATCCCTAAAAAACCAAAAAATTATCGAAACCCTAAAAAACCATAAAAACTCTAAAAAATCATAAAAATAATAAGAATTGCTAAATTAATTAAAAAACTATAAAATTAGTAAAACACGAAAAAATAAAAAAACACTTTAAACCCCTAAAAATGTTTAAAAAACTCTAAAACCATAAAAAACCCTAAAAACACAGGAAAAAACCCTAAAAACTCGAAAATAAAACCATAAAATCCCAAAAAACTATAAATAACCCAAAAAATCAATAAAAATCCATAAAAACCATAAAAATCTATAAAATTGTGGAAACCTTATAAAACCATGAAAACCCATAAGAAAACATAAAAACATAAAAACAAATAAAATCCCTAGAAACATAAATACCCTGAAAATCCCCAAGAAACATAAAAAAACCTAAAAACCATGAAAACACTACAAAAACATTAAAACACGTAAAACCCCAAAAAACCAAAAAAAACCCCTAAGAACCCTCAAAATCCATAGAAAGGCTAAAAACCCATAAAAATTTAATAAAAACCCCTAAAAATCATTAAAATATCTAAAATCCATAAAACCCTAAAAAACCATGCAAAAAACCATAAAAACCTATTAACACTTAAACATATAAAGAACCTAAAAACACTAACCCCCTCAAAACCCTTAAAATTCCACAAACCCGTTTAAACCCCTAAAAACCAAAAAAACCCTAAAAATATTAAAAACCCTAAAAACCAATAAAAACACAAAAAAACTATTTAAACCCGAAAAGGCTAAAATTTTATAAAAAACCTTAAGTAGTATAAAAAAAATACCTAAAATCCCTAAAAACACAAAAAAAAACCCCGTCAAAATCCTTAAACACCATAAAAATCATAAAAATCCTAGAACGCACTAAAATACATAAAATGTAAAAAACCATAAAATCATTAAAAATCCCAAAGAAAACCTTAAAAACCTAAATACAATTAAACCAACTAAAAACATAAAAGGAAAAAACCATAAAACCCCTTAAAACAATAAAAATCCCTACAACGTTAAAACCCCCTAAAAACCTATGAAAATCCTAAAATGCACTGAAAACTCTAAAGACACATTAAACCACTAAAAATGTTATAAAACACTAAAATCATTAAAAACCTTAAAAACCCAAAAAACCCCAAAAATTCCTTAAAATCCTTTAAAACCCTAAAAAATATAAAAATCTTGAAAATTTTGTAGAAATATAAAAACCTAAAAAAACAAAAAAAAAATCTTAAAAAACCCTAAAAAATTATTAGAAACCTAAATACACATAAAAAACAAAAATAAATAAAAAATTCTAAAAACCCAATGAAAACATTAAACCCCAAAAAATTCCTTCAGAATCTATAAAAACTATAAAATTCATAAAGAAGTACTAAAAAATTCAAAAAAATCATAAAACCCCCTAAAAACATAGATAAAACCATAACAAAACCTTAAAAACATAAAAACACATAAAACCCCTTAAAACTGTGAAAATGTTAAAAACCAAAAAAACCCATAAATGACACTAAAAACCCTACATACCATAAAAATCATAAACACCCTAAAACCCATAAAAACCCTAAAACACATAAAAACCCTAAATACCACTGAAAACTCTAAAAACCCTTTAAACCCCTAAAAAATTAAATAAATATAAAGACCATAAAACCCCTTAAAACTCTAAAAAACCCTAAAACCCCAGAAAACCCATTAAAACACCGAAAACCCTAAAAACATAAAAAATCCCAAAATACCTAAACACCATAAAATTACATAAAATCCCAAAAATTCCCTAAAAATGTAAATAACCCTAAAAACCATGAAAACAATGAAGAAAACCATAGGAACCTAAAAATAGTCAAAAACCTAAGTAACCTAAAAGATGCTAAAACCCCTTAAACCCCTAAAAAACTAAAAAACACAAAAATCATAAAATCCATCAAAACCTAAAAAATTCATAAAAATCATTAAAATCCCTAAAATACCTAAAACCATAAAATTTCATAAAACCCTAAAAAAGGAAAATAAAACATTAAAAACCAAAAAACACATAAAACCCCTAAAAACCCTTGAAAATTCTAGAACCCTAAAAACCCAAAAAACCCATAAAAATCCTTAAAACCCCAAAAAATTAGAAAAATCCTAAAATATCACTAAAAAATAAAAACCCTAAAAATAATGAAAATCCCTAAGAAGGACAAGCTAAATCTCAAAGTCAATTCACGGGAGCAGACTTCACAAACTGATGAGCAGAAGAGGGCTAGAGAGAATATTTTTTCGATGCTTGGAATGCAGGAGGAGTACAAGTCAGGATATGATTCTATGGATACAGGTGCTGAATCAGACTTCTGCTTTACTGGTGTGGGTGCTGACCTGGGTGCTAGATTCGGTTTCCGTGGTGTGGAGATGGATGACTTTGGTGGTGATATTGACTGACGCGATCTCTTGTGTGTGTCTTTTCTTTTGGACCCTTTCTATTTGTTTTTATCTTGGTCTTTTTGGGGGGTCGTTAAGGGTTTTTGGGTGCGGGTCGTTTGACCCCTCCCCTCCCTTGTCTGACGCTTCTTTTTTCATTATAAATTCAAGGGGTTTGGGAACTACCTGAACCACATATCTTCATTGCCACTAAAAACTCTAAAAATACCATAAAACCCTAAATCCCACAAAAACTCATAACAAACAATAAAACATTAAAATCCTTAAAAAATATAAAAAACTCTACAAAAAACCAGTAAAACCCCTAAAAACTGATTACACCCATAAAAATGTTAAAGGAATCTAAAAAACTATAAAACCCCTTAAAAACTAAAAAAGCACCTAAAACCCAAAAAACCCTAAATATCACTTAAAATCGTAAAAATGTTAAAAATCCTATAAAAATATCTCAAAATCTCTAAAATTGTAAAAAATCCATAAAAACTGAAAAATCATAAGAAAAACTAAAAAACATAAAAAAACATCAAAATCCTAAAAACCTAAAAACACTAAAAATCCTAAAAACCCTAGAAATCCTAAAAAAAATAAATAACACAAAAAAAACCAAAAAAACCATAAAACCCCCTTATAAATAAAAAACCCACTAAAAACTCTAAAAATCCCATAAAACATTAAAAATTTTAAATTTAAATAAAAACCATAAAACAATAAAAAACTCAAAAATATCGTAAATCCCAAAAGAACAATGAAAATTCTAAAAAATCCTTAGAATCCCTAAAACCCTAAAAAATAAAATAAAATCATAAAAATCTCTAAAAACCCCAAAAATGTAAAAAACATTGAAACCCTTGATGAATCCTTGATGGTGTCGACAATGATCCTTCCTCCCCCCCCCCCCACGGGGGAGGGATTTTCACTTGATGGTGATCGAGACTTTGCATTAATCTCTCCTCCTGTGCCTAATCTTCTTCCCCTTTTCCCTAGAATTGAAATTTTCTCGAAGTTTCATGATTTATATGATGGCTACCCTCATTTATCCTTGTTAGACTCAGAGTTTCATGTGGCCTCTGCACTACATGGCTTGACCTAGGTTTCCCGGTTCATGAAGCACCGACCCTCGATGGATTCTTTTGACATATTTGTATTTGGATCTTGGAATTTTCATGATCAGGAGATGGTAAGGTTACTAGATGACCGCCACTTTATGATTCAGTTTTAAATGGAGGAATATTTGATCTGTGCTTGGTCTGTGGCCCCTCAAAGCTTCAATGGCGTCAGATTCTTTCTTTTTAGGTGGATCTTTGACCTAAACATGATTCGGGACTCGTCATTGATTGCTTCATTGGTTATGTTCTTGGAACTCTCTCTTCCATTTAACAATCCATCCATTATATGTATTCTTGAGAATCATGGGGGATGGTATTTGTGTTCAGACATCTGGACTCAAGCGATCTTCCACTCAGTTTCCCAAAGAGTCTATGTTGAATAGGATGTCTCAAATCCTCTAATTGAAATTGTGTGGATTACTATTGGCATAGAGTTTCATTACAAACAAACGATGGTGGTTGACTCATTTTTTTGCGTTCTGTTCTATATGTAAGTGACAGGGACATTCTAGCACTTCTTGAAGATTAGGGGGTAGCAGCGCAGGAGCTATGGAGGGGTTTCATGGGGTGGTTGGTTCAGTTGTTCAGCCAGTGATGGTTGATAAACATGGTAATGTCGTTATAGGGAATCATGTGCTGAAGGTAGGGCCGTGAAAATCCACTGGGCCTAATGTCTCTCAGGTGTATGAGATATTTAAGCGGGATCTAGCAAGTGTGCATGAGAAGGAAGTAATGGAGATAGAGGAATGTGCAAGGATACTTAAGTCAGACTTAGGTTTGAATGACTTTGTTGTGGGTTTGGGTGTACAGTCTCAAGAGGGGGAAGAACAGATGGAGGATAGACTGCCATCAATTAGGTTGATCAGTGATGAATTACAGGAGAAGGGGGAGTATGGAATATTGGAGGAACATGCTTCAGGTGGGTAGGTAATGAAGGTACAAACTTCGGGTGGTTTTTCATTGTGCAATGGGTTTGATTCGCTAGAGTCGGAGGGGGAGGCTGCTGCACAGGGGCTGGTGGCAGCTTCACCCTTAGGTAGTCTAGACCTGGAGGCTCCTCAGAATGGTAATGGGCATGAAGAGGCTGGTGGGGTAGTTTTTCAAGAATTTGGTTGATGTTGTTTGCTTGGGAGGGGTGGTTGAGGGCCAAGAGGCCATGAACATTAATAGTAGGCATGCTGGAAGTAGGGATGGTCGGGCCTTGGGTGGTCCCCCCTTGTGTAATAGGTTTGATTATCTTCGTTCTATGTAGCCGGAGGGAGAGGATGATACAAAATAGGATGTGGAGGATTAGGGGGCGGTGGAGGAACATGGGGAGGTAGCTGATATCAGGGTTGCGATGGATTTTTCTGCTAGGCCTGGTGCCATCGTGGATGAAAAGGGACCCTCGGTAAAAATGAAACCCCTGTTTAGTGATGATAGCCATGGGAATGATGTGATGAATCTGCCCTTGATTAAGGCCCATGGTAAGGGTGCGGGGGTTGAGGAAAGTCAGATGATCACTGAGGCTTTACTGGTCCTTGGAATTGATTTGCAGGATAGGGCACGGGCCATGCGTGGTAGAGGGAGTGTGTCCTAGATTGCCAGGGAAGTAAAGATTATGTTGGACACCATTGGGCACTCAGATGGTGATGGTGAGCAGGAGAAAAGGGCGATGTAGGTTATAGTGCACAATAGCGATGGGTTTGCAGCGAATGAGACTTCTTGTTAGGGGAACAGCAGCCTGGGAGGAGGGTCAATTAACTCTTAATCTACCTGAAGTTGAGATGGAGAACACAATTGGTGATGTGGTTTGTCCTACATTGAAGGAAGATAAGGGCCTTTAACTGGTGCTGGCTCTCGAGGGACCTGCCCTGGTGGTTCCCTATGTGTCTCAGTGTGGGGTTCTTTCTTATTGTTCCCTAAACTAGGAATCCGTCTTCATCCCTGATCAATACATTTTATATTAGAATGGTAGAAGAGGAATCATAATATGGCTATGATCATTAGGGAAAGGGTTAAAATTCAAGATGATGGTTCTAGCTCTGCCCCCTCAAATAGAAGGATGAAGTGGGATAACTCCACTCTTCCCAGACCCATGGCTACCCGGGCGTCATCAAAGGCAGCCAAATTGAAAGTCAAAGTTATCAAACGGGATCAACAGTGCACCCTGGAGCTGGATAGATGCTGGGAGGAGCACCTGACGCTCCTCAACCTTCATGAGGACTTCGAGTCAGGATGGGAATCGATGGACCCAGGTGAACATTATGACTTTTTCTTTGATGATGTGGCTCCTGGATATGGAACGGAGGGTGACCCTTATGGCACAACTTTGGTTTCTTATTTTGGTGGTGATGTTGGCCGACTTGTCTTTCTTTTGGGTTTTTTTTTTTTGGTGTTCTTAAGGGTTTTTGGGTGTGGGTCATTTGAATCCTCCCCTCCCTTGTCTGTTGTGTCTCTTTTTACTAATAAATTTTAGGGGGGTCAGGAATAGCCTGGCTCTGCAATGTCCTTTCCCTAAAAAGAAAAAAAACCCTACAAACCCATGAATGTCCTAAAAATGTCATAAAATCCCTAATCATGTAAAAACCCCCCTAAAAACTCAAAAACACCCTAAGAAAACCATAAAATACAAATATATTACAACCCTTAAAAACATAAAAACTCCAAAAACCCTAAAAATACCGACAAACACCAAAAAACCATAAAAACCCTCAAAAAACATAATAACCCAAAAAAACCAAAATATCCTTAAAATCCCTAAAAATGCCTAAAAGCATAAAAAACCAAAAATCACGGAAAAACCCAAAAAAATCCTTAAAAACATAAAAACACTTAAAACCCAAAAAGACATCGAAAATGAAAAAAAACTAAAAAATATTAAATGAAACTAAAACCCCTAAAACCATTAAACCCCCTAAAAACTGATAAAACCCACTAAAATATATAAACACCATTTAAACCCTTAATATTGTTAATAAAATTAAAACCTTAAAAACACAAACAAATCGTAAAACCCAAGAAAACCAAAAAAACCCTAAAATCCTTAAAATCCATACTAACACTAAAAACACATTAAAAATCCTAAAAATCCCTAAAAGGATAAAAAAATAAAAAAACCTAGAAAAGGACTCAAAACCCTTAAAAATAAAAATAAATGTAAAACCCCAAAAAACCCAAAAAACCCAAAACCTTAAAAATCCTAAAAACCAAAAAACACCAAGAACACTAAAAATCCTTAAAACCCAAAAAAATAATAAAAATACTAAAAAATCCATAAAATCCATAAAAATGAAAGAACCTTTAAAACCTGGAAAAAACCAATGAAAATCTATAAAACCTAAAAACACATAAAACCCCAAAAATTAAAAAACACTAAAATCTTGAATAACCCAAAAGACCCTAAAAACCCCAAATAACATAAAAACCCTAAAAACTCATCAAAACCCTAAAAGCCACTAAAAAATTATATAAGCCCTTTTATACCTTAAAAATGCTAAAAAACTTTATAAACCCTTTAAACCATAAAAATTCAAAAAGAACCCTAAAAACCAAAAAAACAAACAACCCTAAAAACTAGAAAAATATAAAAATTCCATAAAACCCTAAAAAATGATAAAAACCCCTTAAAATCCATAAATATCCCTAAAATTGTGAAAAACACAAAAAACCTAAAGAGAGTATTAAAACCTAAAAACCCTGAAATCCCCAAAAAACATAAAAAAACTAAAATCCTTAAAAAAGACTTAAATAGACTAAAAAACCTAAAAACCATAAATCCCCTAAAAACCATAGAGAACCATAAAACCCAAAAAACCCACTAAAAGCCCTAAAACCCTTTAAACCCACTAAAAAAGTTATAAAAATATAAAAACCCTTAAAATCCTCAAAACATAAAAATGATTAAATCCCCAAAAAACATAAAACCCCAATAAAATCATTAAAATCATAAAAAACCTAAAACATAAAAAACACTAAAACCCATTAAAACTCTAAGAAAAACTTAAAAACCTTAAAAAACATAAAACCCTTAAAACCCTAAATGATGCTAAAAACCATAAAAACAGTAAAAACCATAAAACCCCATAAAATCATAAATAGCTCTAAAACCTCTAAAAACGAATTAAACCCCAAAAAATGTTAAGAAAATATAAATAACATTGAAAACCCTAAAAAGATAAAAAAACCTTTAAAACCAAAAAAAACCATAAAAAACCTAAAAACTCTAAAAAGCCCTTCAAATCCTTAAGAACAATAAAAACCCATAACAAATCTAAAATTCCAAAAAAAATAAAAACATAAAAAACACTAACAACCCAGAAAACCCTTATGAGATCCATAAATACCCTAAAAACACTAAAAAACCCTAAAAACATAAAAACACTAAAATCCCTAAAAACCCTCAAAATCAATAAAAACCCTAAAATCCAATAAATCCAAAAAAAAAATTTAAAAATCCCTAAAAAAGTAAAAATTCCTAAAAACCCTAAAAACCCATAGTAAAACCTTAAAAACCAAAAAAAACTAAAAATGCTTAAAACCCCTAAAAATTCAAAAAAATATTATATAAACCCTAAAAACGATCAAAATCCCTTAAAACTCTGAATTACATAAAAATACTAACAAATAACTAAAAAAACTAAAAACATAAAAACCCTAAAAACCCTGAATAACCCAAAGAAAACTTTAAAAACCTAAAAACACTTAAAACCCCGAAAATCCTAAAAACACTAAATCCTCTAAAAACCCTAAAAACCACTAAAAAAAATTAAATCCCAAACACCCATAAAAACCCTAAAAACCACTAGATACTCTAAAAACCCTTTAAAACCCTAAAAACACTAAATAGACTCTAAAAGACCTTAATAACCACAAAAAACTCCAAAACCCCAAAAAACCATAAAAACCCTTAAAATCCTAAAAATCACTCAAATCTCTAAAAACCATAAATATCCTTAAAAATCTTAAATATCCCAAATAACTCAAAGAAACCCCTAAATACCTTGAAAACGACTAAGAAAACTTTAAAAACCTAAAAACACTTAAAACCCCTAAAAATATAAAAAAACACTAAAATTAACTAAAAACTATAAAAACCCTTTAAACCCTTAAAAGCGTTAAAAAACTCTAAAAATCTTTAAAAACCCCCACAAAATTATAAAAACCATAAAAACCAACAAAACTCTAAAACCCATCCAAATCACTAAAAACCCTTAAAACTCAAAAAAATCCTAAAAAAGACCTAAAAATACTTAAAAACATAAAAACCCCCTTAAAACCCTAAAAACACTAAGAAAACCTTAAAAACCTAAAAATTCTTAAAACCCCTTAAAACACTTAAGAAAACTAATGTCCCTAAACCCTAAAACACCAAAACCCTCAAAATACCTAAAATTCAAAAAAACCATAAAAGTCCTAAAATCAAAATGAAATCCCTAAAAATGTAAACAACCATAAAATCCTTAAAATCCATAATAAAAAATAAAAACAAAAAAAACATAAAACCCCTAAAAACCTAAAAAAACTAAGAATCCTAAAAACACTGAAGGGCCCTAAAAACCCTAAACCCTGAAAAAGCATAAAAACTGATAAAATCATAAAAAACTCCAAAAATCCAAAAAAAACCCTAAAACACTAAAAACTCTAAAAACCTTTCAAATCCCTAAAAATGTTTAAAATATATAAAGAAACTTAAAACCCAAAATACATAAAAAAACCCTAAGAACTGGAAAAAATCATAAAACCTAAAAACCCTAAAAAACCCCTAAAAGCAATCAAAATACTTAAAACACCTAAAAACCTATACTAACAAAAAAAAATCAATAAATCCCTAAAAATGTAAAACCCCATAAAACCTAGAAAACCACTAAAAAACATTAAAAACATAAAACACTTAAAATTCCTAAAACCTAAGAATGAAAAAAAACCCTAATAACCTAAAACCCTAAAACCCCTAAAAATCCCTAAAACCCCAAAAAACAATAAAAATCCTAAAAAATATCTAAAAGCAAAAAAAAGCTCTAAGAACCAAGAAAAAACCCTAAAAATCACAAAATACGGAAAACACATATAACTAAAAACACTAAAAAATAATGAAAACCCTAAAAGACCCTCGAAACCCAAAACCCCCTCAAACCCATAAAAACCATTAAAAATGTTAAAAACCCTAAAAACATTAAAAACCATGACAAACACTAAAAAATTAAACCAATAAAAAAATTAAAAAAATATAAAAACCCTTAAAACCCTAAACAATAAAAAGCATGAAATCCCCCAAAAACCCTTAAAACCATAAAAACTCTAAAAACACCTAAAAACCAAAAGAATCCCAAAAACCCTAAAAACACATAAAAATACTAAAAAGGTATAAAAAGTCCCTAAAAATATAAAAAAACTCTAAAACCCTTAAAACCCCTAAGAAAACTATAAAAACCTAAAAAACACTTAAAATCCATAAAAAACAAAAAAAACTTAAATAACCTAAAACCCCCAAATACCAAAAAACCCTAAACAGTCATAAAAATCCTAAAATAGAAATAAAAATCCTAAAAAATGTAAGAAACCCTAAAACCCCTAGGAAAACCTAAAAACCCGAAAAAAATTCAAAACCCCCAAAAAACCTAAAAATTGATAAAAACACTAAACCCCATAAAATATCTTAAACCCCCTAAAAACCCCCAAAAACCATAAAAATCCCTAAACACATAAAAATACTAAAAAACCATAAAAACCCATAAAAATCTAAAACCCATTAAATACCTAAAAACAATAAAAACTCTAAAACCCTAAAACCCTAAAAACTAAAAAAAACTCTAATCCCAAAAAAACTAAAAAACCCCAAAAACCCCTAAAAACTATAAAAACACTCAAAATCTCTAAAATCCCTAAAAACCATAAAAATCATAAAGAATCCCTAAAAATTTATAAAAATACCTAAAACGTGAAAAACCGAAAACCTATAAAACCATAAGAAAACCACAAAACCCTAACACACATAAAACCATTTAAATACCTAATAATTCTTAAAACCCAATTTTTTTAAAAAATTCCCCAAAAACCCTCAAAATCCCTAAAAACACTAAATCCCCCAAAAATCCTAAAAATTACATAAAACCCCCTAAAAAGTAAAGAACCCAAAAAACCCAAAAAATACTAAGAAAACCTAAAAAACCTAAAAACACTTAAAACCCCTAAGAACCTAAATAATACTAAAAAAATATAAAAACCTCTAAAACACCTAAAAACTATAAAACCTTAAAAACCCTAAAACCCCAAAAAACCAAATAAAGGCACATAAAATCCTTTAAACCCCTAAAAATGTTAAAGACTATGAAAAACCTAAAAACCCCTAAAAACCTCAAAAATCCAAATAAACCAGAAAACCCATATCAACATAAAAATCCTAAAACATCTCAAAATCCCCAAAAAAATAAAATTCTAAAAAATCACTAAAAATATCTAAAAACATAAAAAACAAAAAACCTAAAAAACCTTAAAAATTGATAAAAACTATAATAAATTACAACCCCTAAAAAACCTCAAAATGATAAAAACCCTAAATATCTCAAAAACCCTAAAAACCCTAAAATCCCCAAAAAACCCTAAAAATCCCTAAAAGCCTAAAAATCCAAAATATAAAATAAAATCCCCAAAAATACATAATAACGTTAAAAAATCTAAAACCCCAAAAACCCACAAAAAAACCTTAATGTTATTAAAACACATAAAACCCCAAAAAATCCTAAAAAACTCTAAAACCCCTAAAAACCAAAAAATGACCCTGAAACCCATAAAAATCATAAAAACCCCTCAAAACCATAAAAACAGTAAAACCCAAAAAAACCTTAAAACCCCTAAAAAGTATAAAATAATTTTAACCACTAAAAAACTAAAAAAATATAAAACCCCTTCTAAAATGATAAAAACTCAATAAACCCTAAAAACCCAAAAAGCCATAGAACTCTAAAGAACCTGAAAACCCATAAATCCCTACAAAATCCTTAAAACCCATAAAAAAGTCATCAAAATCCCAAAAAATACCTAGAAATAATTAAAGATTTAAAAAACCATCAAAATCCGGAAATCCCCATAGAAGACTATAAAAACCTAAAAACACATAAAAGCACTAAAACATAAAATGTGATAAAAACATCAAAACCCCTAAAACCCATAAAACCCTAAATGTCCCTAAAAATACTAAAAACCTTAAAAAACATAAAAATCCCTAAAAATACCTAAAAATGTAAATAACACTAAAAACCATAAAAACCCCAAAGAAAATATTTAAAACCTAAAACACTTAAAACACCTAAAATACTAAAAAACTCTAAAAACCCTAAAAGAAACCAAAACCCCAAAACCCGAAAAACCATAATGAACCTTAAAAAACCGAAAAACCAATAAAAATCTATTAACCCTTTAAACTCTAAAAAATGATAAAACTCATTAAAAACATTAAAAACCCAAAAAAACTGCAGAACCCCCCTAAAAATACAAAAAAAACCCTAAAACCCTAAAACCCTCAAAATTCCTAAAACCCTAAAAAACATAAAAAACCTAAAAAATCCATAAAAAATCCGTAAAAACTAAAAAAAATCCTAAAAAACAATAAAAAACATAAGAAAGTCATAAAAACCAAGAAAAAAATTAAAAAACCTAAAAACTATATAACCCATAAAAACCCTAAAACCCCTAAAAATTCAAAGACCCTAAAAATCCCAAAAAAACACAAAATACCCTTAAAACCATGACAAAACTTAAGAGAAGTATAAAAACTAAAAACACTTAAAACTCCTAAAAAATGCTAAACATCCTAAAAACCCCTAAAGAGACCTTAAAATCCTAAAACCCATAAAAACTATAAAAAACCTAAAACCTTAAAAACCCTAAAAACTCATAAACACCCTAAACACCACTAGAAACTCTAAAAACCCTTTAAATACCTAAAATTGTTAAAAAACTCTAAAAATCCTTAAAACCCTAAAAACAAAAAAACCCAAAAACACACAAAAAACCCTAAAAACCATAAAACCCTTCAAACCCGAAAAAACCCACAAAATCCCTAAAAACCCTAATGTCCCTAAAAATCATAAAAATCCTTAAAATCCCAAAAAATAGAAAAACCCCATAAATAATGAAATCCTTGAAGAAAACCTTATAAGTAATAAAAACCCTTAAAACCCATAAAAACATAAAAAACACTAAAAACCCTGACACACCAAAAACCATAAAAAACCCCAAAATCCCATAAAAACCATAACAAATAAAAAACACTTTAAATACCTAAAAACATTAAAAAATATTAAAAACCATAGAAACACAATAAAACTCAAAAATAATCTCAAAAAAACAAAAAAAAACCCTAAAAAACTAAAAAACATTAAAACCATTCAATGTCCCTAAAAACCCATAAATTCCCAAAATACTCAATAAAAACCCCTAAATATGTTAAAAACTGTAAAAAATCCTATGAAAGGCATAAAATCCTAAAAACGCTTAAAACCCCTAAAAACCTAGGAAATGATAAAAACCCTAAAACCCCAAAAATTCCTAAAAACCCAAAAAAACCTAAAAAGCACTAAAAATACCTAAAAACTTAAAAACACTGAAATCCCATAAAAAATCCTTGAAAACATAAGAACAATTAAAACCCATAAAAACATAAAAAATAATAAGAACCATAAAAACCTGAAAACAACCGTAAAACCCTAAAAAACATAGAAACCCCTAAAAACTAAAAAAATCATAAAAACCCATAAAAACATAAAAACCCACTAAATCTCTAAAAACCCTATTAAAACCCTAAACATGTTAAAACAAACCAAAAAACCATATAAACCCTGAAAACCCAAAAAACCATAAATACCATTAAAAACTAAAAATCCCTAAAACCCTAAAAATCCATAAAAATTCCTAAAAATGTAAATAACATAAAAAACCTAAACAAACCCTAATAAATCATTAAAAATCTAAAAACACTTAAAACCCCCAAAAAATGCTAAAGACACTAAAAACATTAAATGGTAAAAAACCCCGAAACCAAAAAAAACCCTAAACCCCTTAAAAACTATCAAAATAACTAAAAAAATTAAAAGCCTATCAAAAAACTAAAATGACCAAAAACCCCCTAAAAAGGTCAAAAACCCTAAAACCCCAAATAAAACCTTAAAAACCTAATAAAATATAAAACACCTGAAAACCTAAAAAATAATGAAAACCCTAAAACCCTAAAAAACCCCAAAACCATGAAAACCATAAAACCCCGGAAAAAATTTAAAAAACCCTAAAATCCATAAAAAAAACCTAAACAAACACCAACACTATTCAAACCCTTTATACCTAAAAAAGTTAAAAAAAACACTAAAAACACATGAAAACCCTAAAATCCAAAAATAACACTAAAAACACTCCAAATCCCTAAAAAACCTAAAAACTCATAAAAATCCTAAAAAATCCCTAAAAAACCCTAAAAATACAATACCCAAAATACCTTGGAAACCCCCAAAAATCATGAAAAACAAAAATAACCCTAGATATGATAAAAACCATAAAAAATCCAAAACCCCTCAAAATCAAATAAAACATAATAAAATTAAAAATTAAAAATTCCCTAAAATTCCCTAAAATTCCCTAAAAATGTATAAAACCCTAAACACCTAGAAAAAACCCAAGAAATAAAAACCGAAAGGACCTTAAAAACCCTAAAAACCAAAACCCAAAAAACCATAAAAATCCCTAAAATTCCAAAAATTCCTAAAAATGATAAAACCCCCTAAAAACCTTCAAAAAACTAAAAGACCCATCAATCACCTACAAAAACACTAAAAACTCTATAAACTCTATAAAACCATAAAATGTTAAAAAAAACTCTAAAGAAACATAAATATCTTAAATATATATATATATAACCTTATAAAAAACAATAAAACCCAAAAACCTTAAAAACCCCTAAAACCCCAAAAAAACCTAAGAACCTAAAAAGACCAAAAAAATCATTACAATCCCTAAAAACCCTTTAAAACATAAAAAACCCTAAAAACCCTAAAAAACATAAAAAACTAAAAACACTTAAATCCCCTAAAAACCTATAAATTAGAAAAAAAACCCAAAATCACTAAAAACCTAAAAATTCATAAGAAAACCTAAAATCCATAAAACACCAAAAAACATGAAAAACCCTAAAACCACTAAAAACACTAAAAATCCACTAATTCCCTAAATTTTTTAAAAAACTATAGAAGACCTAAAAACCCAAAAAACCCCAAAATACCCAAAAAAATTATTAAAACATTTAAAACCCATAAAAATCCTAAAAAAGAAGTAAAAATTTCTAAAAAGGTGAAATACCCTAAATACCCTAAAAAACCTTAAGAAAACCCTAAAAACCTAAAAAAACATAAAACCTTTGAAAAACCAAAAAATGATTACAACCCTAAAAATCCTTAAAAACCCTAAAAAACCTTAAATTCTATACAAAATTGAAAAAAACTATAAAAACCCAAAAAAACATAAAAAACAATTAAAACAATCAAAACTCTAAAAACCCTAAAAATACCTAAAAAATTTAAACCTATATAAATTAAAAAAAATCCCTAAAAACCCCTAAAAACATAAAAAACCATAGAAACCCTGAAATCCCAAAGAAAACTATAAATACCTAAAAACACTTAAACCCACTAAAAACCCAAAAAACACTAAAAATCATAAAAACACTATGAATACCATAGAAACATTAAAACCCCTAAAATCCATAAACCCCCTAAAATCATTAAAAACTATAAAAACCAATAAAACCCATAAAACCGACTAAAACTTCTAAAACCCCTTAACCCCCTAAAATGTAAAAGAACACTAAAAGCACTTTAAACCCCTAAAACCTCTGGACTCTGTGGGTGCTGAGGAAGGGGTCAGGTGGGACAGGAACTGTAGGAGGTGGTGATTGCTGATGTTCTCTAGGATGTAGAGTTTCCTTCCCCTAATAATGGTTCATGGGCCTTGGGTGTGGCACATCCCCTACCCACTATGTACTCTCCGGAGCTTGTGCTGCTGGACTCAACTGCACCTAGAATTGGTCTGAGTGATGCCCCTCAGCCCATATTGCAACTTGATAGTCCTCATGCTGATAAGAGAAACATTGAGCAGCCTGAAAAGAACTCATCTCTTGATCTGTTTGAGAAGTTACTTCCCTATGTTTAACCGTCTAACCCGATTATGTTGGACTGCTTGGAAATCCTTCTTGAGCAGCATATAAAAGATATCTTTCAAAAGCCAGACCTGCAGCCAGTGATCTTTCTTGGGGATGATAATGATGAAAACATAAGGCTTGGAGAAATCCTTAGGGATCATGATGACCTTATGTATGCTAGCTTGAGTAGAATCAAGAGGGCGCATGAGACAATGGGCTTCTCTGACTCCTCTGGAAGTAATCAGAAGATAAGGTCACGGTCTGATCCTGAATGTGGTAGGTAGGGTGAGTTTGTGCCTGCTGCCACAGCCCAAAAAAAGGCTAAGGTGATGAGTGACCCTCCAGTGAAATGGAGGGCTATGAGGGACTACTCCTCCCTACCTAGGCCAATGGAAAATAGGGCCTCCTCCAAGGCTAGAAAAGGAAAAGTAGATTTACATGTTAGGGAAGACCATTATACCAATGCGAAGCCAGATGTGGAACTCAGGAAGTATTGTGCAGCCTTCCTCAAGCCATATGAATCTTCTGAATGGAATTCGGTGGAATCAGATTCTTCCTCGGGCTATGGTGCTGACGGGACCCCTTTGGGTATGGTTATTTTTTTTCATAGATGTCTCTCCTTTTGCATCTTGGGATTTTTGGACTTTTGTTTGTGGGGTTTCTAGGGTTTTGGGTGTGGGTTGTTTGACCCCACCCCTCCCTTTTCTGTGGTGTCCCTTTTTATATAATATTTGGGAGGCCAGGAATAGCCTGGCCTCACACCTTCCTTGCCTTAAAATCTCAAAAAACATTTAGAAACCAATAAAATCCATAAAACCCTATAATCCAAAAAAACCCTCAAAATACAGAAAAAAACCCAAAAAATTCATAAAAAGCCTTAAATATTCCTAAAAATGTAAAAACCCAAAAACACCCTAAGAAAACATTTAAAATGTAAAAACACAAAAAACCCCTTAGAAAACTAAAAAACACTAAAAACCCTAAAACACCTAAAAACACTGAAATCCATAAAAACCCCCTAAAAACCTTAAAACCCCACTAAATTCCAATAACCCCCCTAAAACCACTAAAAACTCTAAAAACCCTTTAAACCCCTAAAAAGGTTTAAAAACTATAAAAACACTTAAAACCATAAAAAATTTAAAAAAACCAAAAACTTCAAAAAAACATAAAAACCATAAAACCCTCTATTCCCATAAAAAGTTGAGACAACCAAAAAGTACTGAAAAATTACTCAAAATCATGAAAAACATAAAAATTATTAAGAAACCTAAAAATCACTAATAAAAACATAAAAACTTAAAAAAACTTAAAAACCCTAAAAAAATGTTGGAAACCATATAAACCATAAACCCTAGAAATACTCAAAATACCTAAAATCTGTAAAAATAATAAATATACTAAAAAACACTAAAATCCCTAAAAATGTAAAAAACCCCCCTAAGATCCTGAAAATAAATAAGAAAAAAACTAAAATCACTTAAATCCACTAAAAACCAAAATATACATAAAACCCTAAAATACCCTAAATACACTAGAACCCATAAAAATTAGAAAACCCCTTAAAATTCGTAAAAAACTATAAAACCCCTAAAAACCACTAAAATCCAATTAAACCCCTAAAAATGTTATAAAACTATAAAAACCCTAAAAACCCTAAAACCCCCAAAAAAACCTCTAAACCAGGAAAAATAATAAAAACCCTAAACCCCCTCAAAATCCCTAAAACCCAAAAAACCCAAAAAACCCTAAAAACTCATAAAATCATAAAAACCACTGAAAACCTAAAAAAACTAATAAAACATTAAACACTTAAAACACTTAAAATTCTAAAATCCCCAATTCCTTTTATATATATTTCTTTTATTTTTTACATAAAAACCTAAAAATTCTAAAAATAGTAAAAGAAAACCTAAAAATAACCTAAAACCCTGAAAACCCATAAAACCCTTATAACCCATAAAAAACCAAAAAAACCCATAAAAACTCTAAAAACCACAAAAAAAACTCTAAAAACCCTAAAAACATTAAACACCTAGAAACACTTAAAACACTTAAAAATATAAAAACCCCCAATTCTTTTTATATATATTTCTTTACTTTTTTACATGAAAACCTAAAAATTCTAAAAACAGTAAAACAAAACATAAAAAGAACCTAAAACCCCTAGAAACCCATAAAACCCATAAAACCCTTATAACCCATAAAAAACCTAAAAACCCATAAAAACCATAAAAACCACTAAAACACTAAAACCCCTTTAAACCTATAAAAAAATTAAGAATTCTAAATAAAATTAAACCCTTAAAACCTAAAAAACACTAGAAAACCTAAAAATAATATAAACCATTAAAACTGTAAAAACACTAAAAAAACACTAAAACCCTAAAAAATGAAAATCATAAAATCCCTAAAACCCCTAAAAATTTTAAAAAGCGTACAACCCTGAAAACCCCTAAGAAAACCCTAAAACCCTAAAAACACTTAAAACCACAAAATATGATAAATATCTTAAAACCCTTAAATCCAAAAAACCCCTCAAAATCCCGAGGACACTTAAAAACCATAAAAATCCAAAATATGCGCTAAAATCTCTAAAAAAATAAAAAACCCTAAAAATCCGAAAAACCTGTAAGAAAACAATAAAAACATAAAATACTTAAAATCATAAAAAACCTAAAAAATGATAAAACCCAAAAAAGACACTAAAAACCATAAAAATCCCTAAAACCCCCAATGACCCATAAAAATACTAAAAAATCCCTCCAAATACCAAAAAACAAAAAAAACTCTAAAACCCCTAAGAAAACCTTAAAAATTTATAATAAATCAATCCTTTAAAAACCGAATAAACATAAAAAACCGTAAAAATGAAAAGGACCCCAAACCCATTAAAACCCAATAAAAACCATAAAACCACTAAAAATAATAAAACACCAAAAACTTCATAAAAACCTTATAAACCCACCAAAACACTAAAAATAATTTTATCCCCTAAATTTTTTAAGATACTCTAAAAACCATAAAACCGAAAAAACACAAAAAAAACTAATAGCACATAAAACCATAAAAACCCTAAAACCCCTAAAAATCCTTAAAACCCTTCAAAATCTCTAAAACCCCCAAATCTCATAAAAACACTAACATGTGCTAAAAATACCTAGAAGCATAAAAAACCCAAAAAAACCTTGAAAGCATTAAGAAAATCCTACAAACCCAAAAACACATAAAATACCTAAAAAAACTAAATAAACTAAATAAACTATAAAAGACCCTAAAATCCATAAAAAATATAAAACATATAAAAACCAGAAAAACACTAAAAACTCTAAAAAAACTATTAAATGCCTAAAAATGTTAAAAAACACTAAAATACCTTAAAACCCTTTTAAAATATCACTAAGACCTTAATAACTCTTCAAACCCTTAAAATACATAAAACCCCTAAAAATATGTCCAAAAAACCCCTAAAATTCATTCGAAGACAAAAAACCTAAAACCATCTTCAACCCCTAGGAAAACCTTAAAAAACTAAAAATAATTAAAACCCATAAAATTTTAAAAAACTTTAAAAACCCTTAAAACCTAAAAACCCTAAAAAAACCCAAACCTCTAAAACCATAAAACCCTTATAAAACTTATAAACCCTAAAAACCAATAAAAAAACTACAACCCACTAAAACTATAGAAACCATTTAAACCACTAAAAACATAAAAAACTAAAAAAAAACCTTAAAAACATTAAAAACTAAAAAAACCACAAAACTAAAAAAACATAAAACCCAAAAAACTATCAATGTCCCTAAAACCCCTTAAGCCATAAAAAACCTCAAAAATCCCTAAAAATACCCAAAAATATAAAAAACCAATAAAACCATAAATCCCTAATAAAACCATAGAAACTTAAAAACACTTAAAACCCCAAAAAATCTAAAAAGCACTAAAACCCCAAAAACACTAAAAAATCCACAAGGACCCTAAAAACCATAAAATTATAATAATTCATTAAAACTATTGAAAACAAAAAATTACTATAAAACCCCAAAAAATCCCTAATAAAGCCTTAAAACCCTAAAAATAATTAAAACCCCTAAAAACCCAAAATTTCTAAAACCCATAAAAACCTTAAATATCCATAAAACCCTAAAAACCCACTAAAAACTATAAAACCCCATTAAACCCCTAAATAATTTAAAAAACTATAATACCAAAAAACCCTTAAAACCCAAAAAAATACCTAAAACCCAAAAAAAAGAAACATGAACCCTAAAAACCCCAAAAACCCTCAAAATCATAAAAAACCCTAAAAACCAAAAAATAGTAAAATATTCTAAAAAATACCAAAAAAATAAAAAACCCAAAAAACCTGAAGAACCATATGAGAAACATTAAAACATAAAAACACATGAAACCCCTGGAAACCTAAAAACACTAAAACCCCTTAAAATCCTAAAAATACTAAAATACCCTAAAACACCTTTAAAAATAAACACACCTAGAATCCTTAAAAACCCTAAAAACCCACTAAATACTTAAAAACTCCTTAAAAATCCTAAAAATACTAAAAACTCTAAAAAATATTACAACCCCTAAAATCTAAAGAAACTTAAATACCAAAAACACCATAAAAATCCTAAAACCTATCAAAATATCTCGAAAACCCTAAAAATAGGAAAAATCCTAAAAAATAACTAACACCATAAAAATATAAAAAACACTGAAGATACGTAAGAAGACATAAAAATCCTAAAAACACTACAAACCCCCAAAAACCTAAAAACGCTAAAAACCTAAAAACCCCTAAAAACCCTATAAAAACATAAAAAGCCTCAAAATTCATATAAACCTAAAGAAACATAAAAACCATAAAGGACCTAAAACTATAAAACATAGAAATCCCTAAAACCATGAAAAACCCAAAGAATACGTTGAAACCCTAAAAAACACATAAAACCCCTAAATACCTAGAAATTCTAAAAACCCTACAACACTATAAATTCCTAAAACTATAAAAACCCTATAAACCTTAAAAACCAATACAAAACCTTAAACCCCTAAAAACCCAATAAAATCTATAAAAACCAGTTAAACCCCTAAAAATAATAATAAACACTAACAAAAATTAAACCCAAAAAACTCAAAAAACCATAAGAACTATAAAAACCCATAAAACAATTAAAATTTCTAAAACCCTACAAACCATAAAAATACTCAAATTTCCGAAAATATCCCTAGAAACATAAAAAACCTAAAATCCATGAAAATACCTAAGAAATCATTAAAATCCTAAAATCACTTAAAACCCCAAAAATCATAAATATTATAAAAATCATAAAAAATATGGAAACCCTAAAAAACCGAAGAAACCCTCAAAATCCATAAAACCGTAAAAATCCTAAAAATGCCCTAAAAATACCTACAAATGACAAAAACACTAAAACCATAAAAAAATAAAAAACATTAAAAACCTAAAAAACCATAAAACCCCTAAAAACATAAAAGTTCTAAAAACCAAAAAAACCAAAAAACATAAAAAACCAAAAACCGTCAAAATCCATAAAAAGGTAAAAACCCCTGAAAACCCCTTAGAAAACCTTAAAAACTAAAAAAAATTCAAACCCCTAAAAAACTAAAAAATCTAAAACCCCCTAAAAATCTAAACTCCAAAAAACCATCAAAATCCCTAAAACCCTAAAACCATAAAGATCCTAAAAAAGTCTAAAAAGTCCCTAAAATGTAAAAAAATCCTAAATACCTTGAAAAAACTAAAAACCCTAAAAGACCCCAAAAACCATAAACCACGTAAAAAGAATAAAAACCCCTAAAAAATAAAAACACTATAACCCATAAAACACTAAAAACCTCTAAAAACATTGAAAACCTTATAAACCCATAAAACATTTAAAAACTCTAAAAAAACATTAAAACCCTAAAACTCAAAAAAACCCAAAAAAACCTAAAAATCCCCATAAATTCAGAAAATGCACTAAAAATACTGAAAAAAAATAAAAAATAAAAAAACACTAAAATATCCTAATAAGAAACGCTAAAACCCTAAAACCCCTTATTCTACCTCTGGCGTGGTGCATTTAGGGTGGTGCAGAAATGGTCCGATGAGGATCATCACCTATCCCTCTTTTCGGAGACATTTTACTATCAAATTCACCATTCCTTTTGTTTCGACCTATTTTGTTTCATTATCCTTTAAAGAAGGTTGGATTAACCCCACAGGATCTGGGAAATTCCCCTCTTTCGTACTACAAAGGATGTACCACAGTCTGATGATCCCAGCGGTCGATTGCACGGGGTTATGTACTTTTTCCATCGGTCCTCCTTGGATATGACTTCCTCATATGGTATCCAATGGGTTTATTAGTGGAGCCAAGAATGTCCAACGACCTTGGTATCCATGATTCATGGACCTTCTTTCAAAAGACTGGTGGTCGTTTGTTGATGATTCAACCAATGACACTGAAGGACTCCATTGGTCAAGAGTATGGGAGGTCAGGCTCACCTACCCCTTCCGTGGGAGGATTGTTGCCTGTTCAGGGGCTCTCTTATAGATTTGAGTCATGTTCATATGTTCGTGAACACTTGGTTCATTCCAGAAGAGTGTGTCCATGGTCTACCCTTAGTTTGTAGGATCGTCGTAGGTATTCATATATTTGTTGTTATAGAGGTGATGCTGAATTGAGCCCTATAATATGGAACTCTGGAGTTTATCCTCATCCAGGGGGATGGAAGGTGACTTTATGTTGGGATCGTACCCATTAGATGGGTTTCCTACGTATCACCAGGAGAGAAATCAGAAACCACGTAGTTCAAATCTGTCGGAGCTTACGGATGGAAGCTACCCATTTGAGGGACATGGATGGGTGGACCCTTTAGGGGAGGGCAGCCTTTTGGGCTTGGGACTTCAACAAGGCATCCTACATATCCTGTTTTGATCAAGAATCAGAGATCTCATAGTTCTGGTTGTGTAAGGATTACACATGGATGCTTCCCATTAAAAGAGGCATGATTGGGTGGAACCTTTATGGAAGGGCCCCCTTTTGAGCCCGATCCTTCAAGCAGGCATCCTACATATCCTATTTTGAAAAGGAATCAGTGTTCTCGTACTTCATATTTGGTTTGGGGATTATGCATGAGAGATGACCATTTGAGCGATCATGATTGTGTGAACCTTTTCAGGAGGGTACCCTTTTGAGCTCGGGAAATCAAGTAGGCATCCTACGTATCCTATTTTGACTAGGAATTAGAGTTCTTATAGGTCAGAATCATGTGGATTTTGTAATCCTCACAAACCTTTAATCCCACGTGATTCGTTCTTAGTGTGAGAAACAAGAGGATTTCAAAGATTCAACAAAGCACATGCCTCGTTCCCTATTGGTGGGGGAGGGAGAGCCCACAACAGAAGAGGTCGGGGTGACCATGGACGAGGGCACGGAGTGATGAACTCTTCCATATGATATGGAATTAAAGTTCATACGGTCTAGCCTCAAATGATTGGGAACTTACCTTAGTTGTAGGGCCCCAGTGTGCGTTCTGGGAAGGGGAGAAGTTTCGTCCTCATCAAAATGAGATGCATACATAACTCCTTTGACTGATCACTCTTCCTCATTGAATGGAAAATAAATCAATCACCCTTAGTCCCTAGAATGGGGAGGTTCACGTTGGTATCCCAAGGTTGAACTCCATGTTATCATTAGAACGTAGACCCACGGGCATTCTCGAATCCCAGACCGTTGTTGGGAGAGTCTTCGTGACTCTGCTTACCATGGTTATGTAGACTCAAAGGGGTGCGATGATGTGACTGATGGTCTGATCATACGGATTCAGTATCTTTAGCGGAGGCTTTGGCCTAATTTCATAGGACTGGTTAGCAGAGGTATCATGGAGGACTGGATGGTAATAGAAGGGTGAGGTTGGAACCAAAGGAAATAATACCCAAAAATACCCCATTCCGCATACTAATTTCATATGCGGGATGGGGGAGGCTCCGCATACCATAGTGGTATGTGGGTAAAAGAGTTTTCCGTATACCACTATGTTACGTAGTATTCGGTATAGTCAATGGGGTACCATAGTGGTAAATGGCCCATCACACTGCTTTGGGTTTCATCTGTGTACGGATGCAGTATGCGGTGCTGGGTTCAGTCCGTGTAGCAGTACACTATACGGAGCACCATATTGAAGGAGGGTCTAGGGGATCATCATTCACGGGGAATTCATCTGTGAGACGTATATGATTTACGGTTTACAAATTAGGTTTGTGGTTCTGTTATTATTATTTGATTCCCTATTTTATGTTTTGCGACCGACTGTACCAATAAAGAGAGTGGTTCACAATTATGGCAATGTCGATGAATTGAGGCTGAAGCTCGTGTCTTCTTCGAACTCTTTTTTTCCAACCTCTGGGTTCCCTTCGGGATTTCGTCATCCATCCATTCTTCCCTCCATCTTTCCCCATACTACTTTCTCTATTCATTTTGTGATCCTTTTATAAAGCATCGGGGCAATCGTATCTATGGGAATGCAATACCATTTGTGGAGGCCCATGAGGAGATATCCTGACCTGTGGAATACTAGGTCAATTGGGGGATTGCAGTGGCTTTGGTGCATGATAATAGTTTGCCGAACCCTGCTGGTTCGCTTCGTCTATGAACTGATGAGTTCGCCACACAGTACACGGATGACCTTCATGCGCATGAATCATTTGGTGACACGGTTCGTGATCTTCCTTTTTCTTTGTCCATTGCTCCATGGTACAACGGTTCACAAATCATTTCGCATACCTGGTTGTTTTCAATGTATCCAGTCTGTGTACCTTTCATGGTGATGGTATGTGGGCCACTTGAAATGCTTTGAAACTTGAATTCCTTCAAGTTTCTTCTGAAATTTGCAACTTGGTTTGAGTCCATTCACCTGGATAGACTTGTAGGAATACTTTATTATATATAAAAAGTTATTGTGGGGGTATTTTCTTCCCTTGGTACAATTTTCAGGACCCTAAAAATGCTCCCCATCGGAATGGGGTCTGTTCGGAACAAAAATGGGACTATTCCGATCTAGAAGCTTCCCTGAACTGAAATGGTTCGCGGTAGAACAAATGGGCATGGTAAGAGGGAACCACACATATATATAGGGGCCCAGGTCATTTCCTTTTACCATTTCTCGTGGTGAAGAGTGCTCTCAATTTCCCCAGATTCCTCTTCTCTTGCGTACTATTCTCCTTGTGAAAATCATGTTCGCGAACTGCTTTATATGTACCGTGAACCGATATTCTCACCAAGTTTCCATCCGCATACCATATTTTGGGATTTTCGAACAAAATTTCAGAATTCTAAGTCTAAAATCTAGATTCAGTGTTGGATGATTCTATGTGTCTTGCATGTCCACATATTAAACATGGATCATAGAACCAAACATTGAAAATTATCAATCTAAACTTAAAATTTAATCCAAAATTTATGAACATGAACTTAATCAAGTCCTAGGTTCACATGACATCTTCCGTGAACCTTTCTGTTCAATGGAAAAAAATCCCTAGGCCAACACCTTTTGGTTGGTTCACATACCATGGTTGTACATGGTGGAATGTATCCAGATATCATATCTGTAGGTAGGGATTCATCCACACATTTATACAGTACAAGGATTGCACCTCCCATGTACCGTTTCCAAGAATAGTGCATGGAGCCTTATGTGGACATGTTTGGAGTTCTTTATCTATTCTTCCATAGCCTTTATCCAACATTTTTTATTGGACTAGTTTTTCTGTCGGCTTCTGGATCTTACTGTGCATGATACAATAGATTCATCATAGGTTGTTCCTAACATCACTTCTTTTTCTAAGGGTACTGTTGCTTCCCATCTTTTTGCTGCTGACAAAAAATCAAAGAACATGGAGGCTTTAGTTGAAAAAAAAATTCTAGTCATTCCATTTCACCAATATCTAGATAATCATCTCACAACTGGCCGATGGGAGTACCCAGCTTCATACATACTTCCTCCCTATGGGTTTAGACTATTGTCTAACTCAACGATCTCGGCGCCAAACCCAATTGATCATCATACCACCTAGATAATTAATACCTCCATTCCAAAGGATTTGATTTCTTCCAATGGGAGGTACCTTCAGAGGGATACTACCTCCGGATCTTTGCTAAACTATGCTCCTCAAAATTTGGAGGGAGTTCACCAGATGACCGACCAAACGGCCCACTGTTACCAAAACATTGCGAGGAAGGCTACAGTGAACGAGCAGCAAGGTTGGTCGTCTCGGTGCATCCTTCACAATAGAGGCTCATTTGGCTGGGACCGAGGGGTGGCCCTTTTGGGTTCTCTAGAGTTGTGAAGAATTCTGAGATGATCTGCAGACTGTGGGACTGTACGTGGCTACTTGGGTTTCTCAGACATACACCCACCGTCCTACTTCCCTTATTTCATAGCTCTTAAATAGGTGGAGTCCAGATACCAATACCTTTCATTTAACTCACGGGGAGGTCGGCATCAGTCTATGGGACATCTGATGATTTTGGGAGTCCCTATCATCAGGGAAATGTATGATGAATTTCTTCCTCCCACCCCTTCTTGGGATGATGAGGAAAGAACCACCCCCCCCCCTTTAGCCAATAAACTTTTGTTCCAAGGGAAGGTGCTTCTGAAGTACAACGATCCCTTTCCAAATCAGGATGTTTCTTTTGACGACTGGTTTGGCGCTTTTGTTAAGCATAATAGTCTCAAGCCCGATGCATGGAGACCTAGGACTTTCCCCATAAAACCACCAAGAGGTGAGTGGGTACTTACTGGCCCACCATAGAAGAGGGTAATTTTCAAAAATGGGGATGGGGGATCATCCCAGATGTTGATTGGTTACTTCAACTTGCAGATTTCTTTCCATGTTTCTGAGCGTTTGGATCCTACCAGTGTGGGAATCCAGTGGTGTAAGAGCCTAAAATTTCATCATGGACACTCAGTTGTCCACCGATATATGTATTAATTTGGATATCCCAGTGTGGGCCAAGATTTACCACCTACTAGGTCGAATTAGTGAGGGTGGGGGGTCACCATATCGGATAACTGGTCCCTTCCAAATTCTTTGGGGCT
The DNA here is from genome assembly GCA_963277665.1 of Viscum album. NCBI lineage: Eukaryota > Viridiplantae > Streptophyta > Magnoliopsida > Santalales > Viscaceae > Viscum > Viscum album. The sequence goes on along the minus strand of OY728167.1, from coordinate 244,733,862 downwards.
GGATGTGAGTCCACATTTGGGGTTATTCCTCCATCAATTCCCTACCAATTCCGCATTCCACCCTCTGACTGTATCTTCAGAGCACCAGTGGGGTCATGCCAACGGCTTGGGATTCATAGGATAAGTAAGAGGAGAAAAGTGAAAATAATTAGCAGGACTTGATGGTTTGTCTCAACATTTATGAATGTTTCTCTTACCACCCTTATGATTCCCCTACTGGTACTATTACAAATAATGCATCTGATGATTTAAACAATTGAGGATACTTATTTTCTCTGTGAGAAGGCTCCCTAGTTGCTCGTATCAGAGGGGAACTTATTTGTTAGGGTTATACACCCTGCAGGTTTAGTCCACAATTCAACTGCGTTCAAAAGTTGTGTCCCCCTCCTCTCAACAGTTCTCGTCAGGAGAAGAACATGATGATAGCCTACCAATTATGGCTAATGTTCACCTGGGAGGACACCCAGATCCAGGCCATACTTCCAGGTCTTGCGGATTCCATTCCCTTCCTTACCAAGAACTATGTTGAGCTCTGGGTTAAGTCATAACTCGACAACCAAATAGCCGACATGGGGCCTATTGTGACGAATTCCAAGGTGTCTAAGGAAAAGGGTAAAGAGAAGAAAAAGTAAGTTGTTGAACATTATTTACTGGGAAAATTCCTCTAAAGACCTCTTGACTCCACCCCTAGGAAAGTTGTGAAAGATTGGGTTATGACATCACGGGCGGCCGGACAATCTGCAGGAGCTACTGCCAGGAATCCATCATCCATTCCTTCTGAGGCCCATTTTCCACTATCCTAAAGGCAATGAGACCTTTTGAAAGGTCATCCATATACCTGTGACCGGTCTCCTCATGATTTATGATAGCTCTTCCAGACTAGGGAAGTGGCCCTTACCGGCATTGGCTATGTGTCAGCATCGACTGACATTTCTTTTGATTAGGATCCAGACAGTGTGGGTTGATATCTTAAGGACCTCGATACCCTCATCCATTCTCAAAGTGGTATTTGAAAGTACTCAAATCAGGTACTTTCAATGCTACGACCAGAAACCATTGATGAGGATGATGATGTCGTTGACTCTTCTATTGAGGCTATCAAGGAAAAATATTCCCACTTTCTCCCCTCTCCTCATAAAAATTACTCATCTCAAGGTCTTTAGTATTCAAGGACACCCTGGAAACATTTTTGGTTGTCGAAACCCGCTCCACTTCCTTGCATGAATCCTCCAGTGTTGGACATCCCAATTACGGTTTCATTTCCAGATACTTGGAGAGACTATAATGAAATGAGGGAAAGCGCTTCTAATGAAGATATATGGAGACTTATTCATAGGGAATGCTTCGATATTCTAGGTTTTGGGGGATCCATTCCTCCTACCAGTATTTTAGCCGATGAAGAGCCTGATGAGGTGGCTGCTTACTTGATAAAATGGATAAGTTTCTTATTGCTCTCATGGACAGGCATTACTGGTCAGATCGTGTGACATTGATGATGGAATTCCCATGACTGATGGGAGAGATTTCATCTACAAACACTAACATTAAATTCTTTTAATGTAAAAAGTATGATAGTTTCTCCCTTCTTCACCTTTTAATCTACGAGGGCCTACAAGATCTCTGGAAACATATTTTTCCCTGGTCTATTCTCTCGGAGGTACTGTGGCTGTGGAGTGTGACCTATCAATAGTAGGCGTACTGCAAAAGGATCCCCCAGAGCCCAAGAACATTTGGACGTGGTTATTATAGACCCTTCCAAGGAATCCCCCCCCCAGTTCCTCTTGGTGATCCTATTAAAAATCCATCCCCCAGTAGTCAAAGAAAGATAAGAAAGCCTCTCAGCTGTCCAAGAGTATTCAAAGGAGGATCACAAGTAATTTTCTGTTTATCTGGTGATTTAACCAAGTAACCTTGTTTTTTCGACTCACTGATACATAGATAAACTTTCACGCAGGGCCTATTGGTGACCAGATGACAACCGCTCAGGAATCTATAGCACCTATTCCTTTTAGGGTAGAGGAAGGGTCACCATCTTCTATGGATGATCAGAATAGGGAAGCGGGTCCATTTGAAGGGACCGAGGGTGCTTCTGAACCTTCATGTGTGCCTGATCCCACTCAAACAATCTCTTCCCCAATAATTTAAGGACATTCATAAGTTGAGAGCTTACTTGACCGTAATGATCTAACTCTCATGGAGAGAGATAAGGTGGTCTTTATAGAAGGGTATGAGTCCAGTAGAAAGCCTTGGGACTTGGTGAATCTTGAAGGGGATTTGAATATCGAGGAGCCAATAAATCTTGATCGAGTGGATTTTTACCCTACATAGGGAGACAAGTCATAGATTGATATTTTATCTGCACATAGTGGTTCTAGGGAAGTCGTAATCGGAGAGGCTGATGTTCCATCTCCTGAAAATTTGGAGCGGGCTATTGTCCCCTTTTTGACAGTTCTAAGAGGGGTTATGTTTTTTCCCCTGGGATTCTGAGACTAGTATCCTTATCTGAACTGGATGTCCCTACCGAACTGATATTAATCAACAACCTTTTGAGGTCTACCTTGAGGCCTAGTGTTTTGGCCGAGCATAGCCCTAGATCTTCAGTATTCCTGCATATCATAGGAGTTCAACTGATGATTAAAGATATAACACCATCTGTTTTAGATATGAATATGACTACGGGGGTGGTAGGTATTGAATTAATCTCCTCCATATCCTCAGAATCACAACTACAAGCCTTAGCAATGGCGGAAGATGCCCCCAATTTGTCATACACTAAAATTACCAGAGATCATGTTGTTGCAGGGTCATTCCATGTGGTAGCTGCTAAATCATGTGCATCTCTAGTGACGTTCATTATTGACTACATTTCATCTTCATAGGGTGATTCTGAGAGAGATCTAGAAAGCCTGGTCGATCTTCATCCCACTCAGCAAAAGGCATGGAGGAACATTTGAAGGATGATCTCCCAGACTCCATTAGCTGAGATGCCAATGTTCCAAAGTTACACTGCCAATTCGTGGTCCCAGGATTTTGTGGATTTAACTATCATGACATTTATGATATAGTAAGGCAGGTAGTTTCTTCTTAAGAAGCAACTGGTGTGCTTTAATCTCAACTCTCTACGGAAGATTCGATGGCATATCTTGCTGCTACATGGAAAATTATAGTTGATGAAGTTGTCACTCATTATGGAATGGTTGAAAATTTTCAAGATGAACTCATGAAGTAAGAGTCTCTGATAGATCAATTTGATCATGAAAAGGAGAAACAAAGCCAAAACTGGAGAGACTCAAATAAGAGCGTGCTCGGGTTGCAACCGCTGTTGAGGAGGGGCGATAGAAAATGAATGAGGGAGAAAGGACCGGCCTCTAATTCATGAGGTATGTGAAGGAATTGAAGGTAGGCACAAAGACTAAGACTGAAATTTTACTGAATATTCACCAAGTCTTTGAGGAGTCTCACCAACCATTGATGCAACTCTGAAACTCTACCGAGCATATCTTGTAAAGGTCCTATATTTTCATACAAGAAGAGGCTCCAGGCTATGGATTCCCACCATACATCTTTATGGAATATTATGGAACCAATTTTCCTTTGAATGACTCTTATTCTCCTTTTATTATCATGTCAATTGATCAATCCATCATATAAACATCATTTCCATCGGGTATAATTTTAAACCATGTCTTGAAACCATTAAACTATAACAATCGAATTGTGCTCTAATTTTTTCCTGAGTCATGGGACTCAATGAGCATAGTTCGACTATTGCTGATGTTTTATGGAACACCTCATGAAATTTTATTCCTTTTTTCATTATTACCCAAATTTTTTTCTAAGCCTTCCTGGCACGGGCTTAGCGGGCATAACTTGACTTTTTCTTAGGCCTCCCGTTGTGGGTTTTCGACCTAACAAGATTTACCTATTTTTTGTTGGATCAATCTTTTAAACAAACTGATACTAAACTTTTACCCAAAGGTGCCTTCTATGGATTTTCCCTCTAAAAAGTATGGTGTCTTTCTTTTCTCGAAGTCCATAGTCCTACCAATCATACTTATTACTAATTTTTTAGGATGAACATCTTTGACCACGCTTAATGGGGCAAGGGCCCCAATTCGGGACCATCCACCAAGAATGTTCTAATATACTTCAAACATGGATCATGGATTTTTATTGACCTTGGATTTGTTATTTTGGGAATGCATGAGGTATGGGAGCCATTTTAGGCATAAGATGGTAGGAAAGGATTCTCCTAGGGACTAATTTTCCTTTAATTGATGACCATTTTATAGGAAACATATGAAGAGCCATTAGGGCATGATGTGCATAGTCAAACAAAGGTTTCTACAGGACATTTTCCTTCCATTTCTGATGGCCTAGTGGGATTTGAAAAATTTTGAATTTATTTTGAAGTCAGGAGCTAAAGTGGGTGGCTATCCTGAGTAGTGTTGTCTAAAAACATTAGGTACATTAATATTGGCTTTGTGTGGGAAACTATTCTCACATGATTCTTACTTGTGTGAGGGAGAGATGGTGAATGATTTGTTCAATTAGGAGTCCCTTTGATGTTAGGGGAACTTGAAAATAAGAAGGTACATAATTCGTTATCCATGAGTTTTCCAAATCCGAGGTGTGATAGGACATGATTGTCATTTGAGCATACGGAAGCTGAAAAGGACTCTCATGGGGACAAATTTTCCAATGATTGATGACCATTTTTGTGGAAAACATATACAGAGCCACCGAGGCTTGATGTGAATAGTCAAACAAAGGTTTTTGTAGGATATCGGCCTTCCATCTTAGATGGCCATTTAGGATTATGGATATTGGGAACTTTCTAAATACGGTATGTGACCTTCAACAAGGGGTGAACCCGAACACAAAAAGGGGCATTTTAGCTGAAATTATTCAGGGGAAACCCATAAACGAGTGGGGAAACTCTTCTTTTGTATGTGGATCAACCTCACGCATATGAATGTGGTATCTTTAGAAACCTAAAAAGGGACCAGAGATTAATCAGGCATGTATGTTCTGATATATCCAGGATATGTGTAAGGAGGAAAATGTAAACCATGACTTTGAGGGACCTTGAATCGGGAGGGGTAGAATGATGCTTGGAAGCCATTGGGCATACTGAGATGGGATAGGACTTTCCTGGGGATGAATTTTCCATTGATCGATGACCATTTGTTTGGGCAACATATGCAGATCCACCAGGGCATGATGTTCATAATCAAACAAAGGTGTTTGTTGGACACTGGCCTTCTATCTTGGATGGTCTTAGAGGGTTATGGGGATTCAAGATCACTTAGATAACGAAGTTTGGGATATGTCAGGAGTGTATCTAGACATATTGGGGACATTTGGGCTTCCATTTACTCATGAAATCAAGTGTCCCTTATGTAGATATGAATCATACGTAGGGTGAGGAATTTGTTCCATCTTTTGGGGCACCTGGTCACTTATCGTCACATGACAAGGACGTTGGGTTCCTCTTGAGGTGGGGGGGGACCGTGACATGCCTTTTAGGGACATGCTATTAGGACGGAATTTCTAGATTATTTTGCCATAATTTCACTGTGGATATCTCACAAAGATACCTAAGCCTACATGAGCTATGCTCAGTGTGAGAAACAAGGGATGACAAGGATTCTATGTAATTTACTAGGAATAAAAAAAACAACATTAGAGGTCACTTTTGGGCTTAAACCATTTTTATGAAGTTTAACATCATACAATAAGGGAAATTTTTTCCTTTTAGTTTAAGGTCATGGGGTGAGGACATGATATTCTGTAGTTTAGAGTCTTTTAGTGAAGGAAATCATGCAATCATAAATATATTTAATTTCTTTGACTAAATCACAATTAGGATGCTCTGGTGTTCCCTAGATGTGAGTGATGATAGAAGGTGTAAACCATAGATTCAGGGGAAACTTGAATAAAGAGGGATGACATGGGGCTAGGAAGATTTTGAGCATATTGAGATAAGATAGGACTCTCCTGGGGATGAATTTTCCTTTGATTGACAACCATGTTTTTGGGCAACATATGCAGAGAAACTGGGGAATTATGTACATAGTCAAGAAAAGGTGTCCGCATGACATTATTCTACCATCTCAGATGGCCATGAATTATTATGGGGATCCAAGTTTTCCCAAGGAATGAATTTTGAAAAATGGGAGATATATGCCTAGTAATTTGATAAATATCCATATTGTGATTACCCATGATCTAATGGAGCTTCAACATAGTTTTGACTCATATATATAGGGAGAAGCAAGATCTTTTGACTTCTCATGAGTGGGGGGAATGTGCGAGATCTCATAATACCAAGGAATGGACCACACATAACCCATGAGGATTTTCACAGCTTATTTTCATGTGATTATGATTTTTCATGGACTCCCCACACAAGTATGACCTTTGTATGGGGGGAATTTTTTATGGTGGCTGGGCAGGGATGCCAAATCCGGGTGTTACTACGTATCCTGCAAGGGTTGGAATCAATCCACACATAGTTCTTAATGTTCCTTGCAACTGTTTAGTTGATGTGTAGGGACATGTGAAGGATTTTGTTTATAATGATGATTTCATGGGCCGATATTTTCAATCTAGGCGTCACTACGTATCCTGCAAGGGTAGAAATCAAGCCATACGTTGTTCTGAACATTCCCTGTACAGATCTAGCTCGGACATGGGGGTGGTAACATGTTAGGGCATTTTTTTCATTCTCTATGGGTGTTGGATCTACCATAATTTTATGTACCTAATTTGGAAAAAGAATCCTTACCACTAATCCTAAGCTCACGTGAGTTATAATCGATGTGAGAAATAGGGAGTGGACATAGGGTTTCCTTCGTAGGTGTGAGGAGGTAGAGGGAATGATGGGGGAAATTTTTTTATGGGGGATGGTCCAAGATCAAGTATCATGGCGTCACTACGTATCCTACAAGGGTAGGAATCAAGGCATACATTGTTCTTTGATAGATCATATAGTTTATTTTCCTGTGATTCTGACGATTTGTGCTATGCAGTTTAACATCTTACAGTAAGGACAAGAGTCACAGTTTAATGTCATGTTTTTGGGATGAGTTCCATACAATTTAATGTCATGTGGAAAGGATAATCACTCAATATTTAAGGTCTTGGAGTTTAGAACATAGCATCTGGGTATTACAACTCATAGTTTAGGGTCATAGAGTTTGGACCATGGCTTCTGTTTCAACGTCATGTTGCAAGAACTAATACCGTACAGTTTAACATCATGTGGATAGGACAATGACTCATAGTTTAAGGTCAGAGAGTTTGGAACGTGTCTTTTGGTTCAATGTCATGTTGTATATACTAATACCATATAGTTTAACGTCATGTGGTTAGGACAATGAATCATATTTTAAGGTCATAGAGTTTGGATCATAGCATGGGGGTATTATAACTCATAGTTTAGGGTCACAGAGATCAAACCTTAACATGGGGACATTATAACTCATAGTTTAGGGTAATAGATATCAGACCTTAACATGGGGTTATTATAACTCACAGTTTAGGGTCATAGAGCTTGGACCTTAGCATGGGGTATTATAACTCATAGTTTAGGATCATAGTGCTTGGACTTTAACATGGGGTTATTATAACTCATAGTTTAGGGTCATAGATCCCAGACCTTAACATGGGGTTATTATAACTCATATTTTAGGGTCATAGATCTTGGACCTTATAATGGGGTATTATAACTCATAGTTTATAGTCATATATCTTGGACCTTAACATGGGGTTATTGTAACTCATATTTTAGGATCATAGAGCTCATACCTTAACATGGGGTTATTATAACTCATAGTTTAGGGTCATAGAGGTCGGACCTTAACATGGGGTATTATAAATCATAGTTTAGGGTCATAGAGAATAGAAATTAACAAGGGGTTGTTATTACTTGATGTATTTCTTCAAGAACTTTTCATTTGTAGGATCCTTGATGAGCTATTCGTCCATTGATATCAGGGCGTATGATCCATTATAATAGACTCTATAAATGACATATGACCCTTCCCACTTTGGTTCAATATTTGGGGGATTCTTCTTGAGTATCATCAGGGTTCTAAAGACTAACACCATTTATCCTTTGAGGAAATATCGAAGGTGAACCTGTTTATTGAAGGCTTGTGCAATCCAATTTTGGTAGATTTCTAAATGGTGTAGAGTGTGAAACCATTTTTGTCTAGTTCCTCCAATTCATCAAATCATCACTAGGATTACTCATCTATACACAATTTATCGCAAATGGCCGAACGAAGTGATGGAACATGGATTTAAATAAGAAAAACTACATCTTCCCTGTATACTAGTGAGTACAGGGTTTCCTGGGTGGTAGTGTAAGTCGTGGTTTGGTAAGCCCACAAATCATGAAGATGCTTGTTTGGCCACATTTTCTTATCCTTGTTGACCATCTTTTAGAGAATGATGGACAAAGTATAGTTGAAATCCTCTATCTTCCCATTGGTTGTCCCGTGGTAATGGGACGAATGGTTGGTCTTAATTCCATACACATGGTATAACCTTTCTAACTTAGTAGAGTAAAATTTGGTTCCATTGTCCATTAGTATTGTATATGGGACACCAAATATGGTGATGATTTTGGCCTTTGAAAATCTGATGATGTTTTTTCACCCTCACTTCTTTAAGGGGTATGGCTTTGGCCCATTTGGAAAAGAAGTCGTTCACTATGAGTATGAACTTAAACTATCTGGATGTAGTGGGAAGATATGGTCCCTCAAAATCCATTCCCCAGGTGGAGAATGTCCATGAGTACTTAGTTGTATGAAGTAACTTTGGGGGTCGGTGTATGAAATTAGCACCAAAATGAAAAAAATGGAACTTCTTAGTGAATGTGGCACAGTCCTGTATCATAGAGGTCCAGTAATACCCAACCCTTCAAATTTGGTGAGAGAGTGTGGTTTCTGATTGGTGCACTCTACAAGCTCTGGTGTGCACTTATTTCATGATGGAAACAGTCTCTTCTCCATCAATTCACCTGAGAAAGACTCCATCAAGGCCTCGTTTGTAGATAACATTTTCATGGTTTAGCCCATTGTACAAGGCAAAATTTATTGCCTGTATTCAAACATGCTCCCTTCCAACCCAATCTGGTGTGAGTCCCCTGTTCCATAGGTAATTTGTCATGGGTATCATCCAACCAGTGGTGTGACTATAAGGCTCAAAAATAGGGATAATTTTGTCAATTCCCTCTATATTGCTCTAGATAAATGGCAAGACCATCCAACGGTGGGTAATTCTAATGACTATTTCATCCTAATATGGATCGACCAAGGATATAGCTACATTTTCCAAAGTGCCTGCTTGAGAATTTTGTGGCTATGGGACATAAGTCAATGTTGGTTCTGATGGGAATTCTACCATCAGTTCTCAAACATGGTTCATCAAGGGGACCAATACTACTTTCTTAATGGAATAGTCACTCTTTACCTATTTGAGGACTAGCTCTAAATCACCCTTTATTTTTAGGTGTTTGGCTTGCACATGATGTGTCATTTCTAGTCCTGTAATGAGGTCCTGATAATCTTCTACATCGTTTGTACACCCTTATGAAAGTAGGAAAGAGTAATGCAAAATGACCTTTTTGGGGGATACAAGTATAACTCCCAACCCCACCTAATTGAGTTTGGGATCCTCTATCATTTTCTCTATCGGGATTTTGCAAGCACCATTAAATTACATTTCCCATGTTTGGGGGTCCTCTGGAATGGAAAACACTTCTTCATCTAGAATTCCGGCATCCAACGGTGTTGTTTCTTCTAAGGGGTTCTTGGTCAAGAAGTATGCTAATGTGTGGTCTTTGATTTCCTTATGTGGTACGTACCGTATGTAAATCTATTGTAGGATGACCACCCATCATGATAGGCACCCATTTAGCATGGGATAGTTGAGGATATATTTGAGCAGGTTGCAGCGGGAGACCAGGTGGACCTCATGGTGTTGTAGGTAATGCATGAGCTTCTAAACCACGAAGATTAAGGCTAAGAAGTTCTTTTCAATTTTTTAATTCCGAGTTTCAAAATAAATCATTTTATAAATGAGGTAATAAAGGTTGTTCTCACTCCAATATCATTTTTCTTTGTTAGGAATGCACCTAATGATCTTTCTAGGGAGGTTACATACAAAATGAGTGGTCTCCCCTCAACTGGTGGCATTAGCACTAGTGGTATTAGGATATATCTTTTTAGATTTTCAAACACTTCTTGGAAATCATTATCCCACTCGTACATAACTCATTTCTTCATGAGTCTAGTTAAAGGTAAACATTTACCTACTAAGTTGGCTATGTAGCGCCGAATGTAGGTGAGGTTCCCCTAGAGACCTCTCAAATCAGTGAGGTTTTGAGGTGAGGACATACCAAATATGGATTTTTTCTTCTTAGGGTCGACTTTGATGTCGAGATGGCATATGAAGAAGCTGAGTAATTTTTCTGAGGTAATGCGAAATGTGAATTTTAGGGGATTCATCTTTAAATTGTGTTGTCACAATTTGTGGAAAACTGTTTCAAGGTCAGCCAGGTGTTTCAAGAACTGTCATGATTTAACCACCAAATTTTTGACATAAAACTCAATGAATCTTCCCAAGAAGGTCTTGAAGATACGATTCATGGTGCACTGATATGTGGTACTGGTATTTTTCAGATAAAATGGAATCACTTTATAATATAACACTCCCTATGTGGCCCTAAAAAAAGTAGCTTCTTCATCTCCTCAGGACATCTAGATTTGATTGTATCCAGAATAGCCTTCCATGAAGGAGAGGGATTCATATCCGATTGTTTCATCGATCAACAATTCTGTGATCAGGACTAGGAATTCATCGTTTGGGAAATTCCAGTCAAGGTCTTTGAATTCAATACAGATTCTAATCTATCCATTCTTCTTTTTGATAAGAACTATGTTTTCCAGCGAGATTAGTTATTGGACCTCCTATATGAAGTTGTATTTGATCATCTTATCATCTTCACACTCTATTTTGGCATCATGTGTCGAGTGATACCTTCTGGATGCCTGCTTATAGCCCCAGTGATCCTCTGGTAATCTTAGATGATGAGTGGAAACCTCAGGATCGAGGCCTGGCATTTTGTTGTAGTTCTAGAAAAACACATCTCAATTATTCTTTAGGAAGGAGGTATATGCCTCCTGTTCCTTGAAAGGTATATCCACACTGATCAAAGTGGGCTGCAGGTCATTTTCGGTGCCCAGATTAAAATCCTTAAGTTCATTGATTGTGGTGGATACACCTTCTTTGAATGCAGGAGGGACATCATTGAGGTCTTCTTCCTCTTCTTCTTCTTCTTCTTCTTCCTCTTCTGATGGGGAGATGATTTTTAGATGAAATCTCCCATGTCGGGATACATATCATCTTTCGCCTTTGTGAGTGAGGCCAGAGCAGTCTGGGGTCGCGAGGATGGGTTGGGAGTATTTTCTATAGGTCTTTTCCTGAAAACATGGGAGTCAGCCTGATTTTCCATGTCTTTGGACTTGGTGGTCGTAACAGAGACCATGATGATAATTGGCTCTACATCTAGACTTGTACTCGCACATTCAACTTGGTTGATGGGTAGTACGTACTCTTCCCCAAGTTGTTGGAGGGGGTTGGTGGGAGCCATTTCCAATCCATTCAGGGAATTGATCCAATCAATGTCTCCAGCCGAACGATGTTTTTATTCTGATTCATAGAACCCTACGTTGATATAATGTGATTCACAAGTTTCAAATGGGGATTTATTGACATGAAATGTCCCATTTTTCGCATTCATGTAATATTTAATGAAATGATGGTATGATGATGGAATTTCAGCGTGTTGATGTAGTTAAGACCTCCCTAACAGGATGATGAATGCTGCACTTTTCCATACTACCTGGAACTTAGAATCTGACATGAGGTCTTCGAGCCAAGTTTCAATATTGATTCTTCCTAACAGTTTTTGCTCTATTTTTTTGTATCCCAGCAGATTTGTAGTGCAGGGTGTCAAGTTGTCTTCATCATAGCCCAGTCGACGAAGCGTTCACAATGGGAGGAGGTTAACCCCAGAGCCATTGTCGATAATGATCCTTCGGACATCAATTCCATTTATCATTCTAGACACATATAAGGGGTTTATATGACCTTTATTGATGGTATCTTTATCCCTTTCTGTGAAGGAGATGAAAACATGACATTATTCGAGACTAGTCTTCGTCCAATAGACTTCGGTTGCTGCTACTTAAGCCTCGAACTCCTAGGGACTTAGTAAGGCTTTGATGAGTGCCTCCCTAGGATCTGCGGACAGACTTAACGCATCCAATATTGACAGATTTACTGGTAATGAAGCCATCTAATTTAGAATATCATGTTTTTCTCTAAAGGTTGGCACTTCTCATCTTAGGGTTTCTATTTCATAGACACATTATGGCTTTGGGATTTGGACGTGGATGGATCGGCTTCTATTATGGGAGCTGGTGTCGTTGTAGCCTTTTCTGGGTTTGGCTGAACTGGTCCACCCGTATAACTTGGGTGATTTGATATTTTTTCTTCCCCTGATGGATATTCCAAGATAAATAGACTTTTATTTCTTCTAACAGGGGTGGAGAAATATTCCAGTTCTTGCTGTGTCTGCCAGAGGGTCCTTCCGTGAGTTTCCGCGATGTTAATGGTTTGACTTGTGGTGGGGCTGGGAATTTGACTCCTACCATTATCGTGTCTTCCAAGAAACCTTCATCCTTTGTGACCTCTTCCTCTGTCTATCCAATTGGGTATGGGGAATTCAGGTTTGTGGCCATAATCTCCATCTGATAAGGGGTCTATCAAGTGAATGACATTAATGGAGATGAAGATCAATTCTTGATCCGATAATGTTTCTTTCTGACTGTCTCCTTCGAATGGTATCATTTGGTGGGGCGGTGCCCGTTGTACTTTTTAGTAGGGAGGCACCCGTTGTACAAAGTCTATTGGAATGAAGTATGAAAGATTCAACAATTAATTCATATTTGCAGTCCTCCCATATTCTTGATCTTTCTTTCTTCCTTTCCAGCATTTAGAGGGTCGTGGGTCCGAGGAGGATGGTTGTGTTGTATCGGGAGCTTTTGGGGGCACAGTGGGTTGGTTCATCTATGCCTGGATGATTCCATGAACTTGGTTTATGGTCTTATGGGTCATCCGATTGTAAAAAAATTTCTCCTTATTACTGGTTATTGTTTTCCATTCCTCTTCCTCTCTCGAGTCTATGGTGTAAACATACACCACTTGAGCTGGTGGTAAGCCCAACTTGACTTTCCTGAAATCTACCATCTTTTGAACGAGATCCTTGAAAAAGAAGCATTCCTAGATGGTGCGTCCTAGTATTTGGTGATAGGAACAATAATTTGGATGTTCTTCGAGACCCACTTCATTAGCTCGCTTTGGATCAGGTAGCTAGAGAAAATTTCAATTCATGGTGGCTATGAAGTACCAACGGACCTAGTCATCTTGGAATGAGTAAAATTTATTTATTCGTTCTTGGAATTCATTTAATTTAGCACCCCTTCGCTCATATTGTCGAGGTGAGGATGTTTTTTGGAATCCAGGGGGTCCCTCATGATTCGGTGGGGGCCTCGCAACTGGAGCTGGTGTTGGTGGTGGCTTAAGCATGACAGAAGCTACTTTATCTTTTTCTATTCTTTTCCTAGGGGCTTATGGGGCCACTCGGGACCTAATATTGGTCCACTTCAAGGAGTCTTCTATCCTTTGGGAAATGGCATAGAAATATCTAAACCCAATGGTGTACTTCACTGGGATGAGCGGCATTCGCAATTCATCATGAAGGTTATCGATGCACATGGGGAGCTTCTCATCCTGGGGGAGCAGCCGGTTCAGGGAATAAGTCAGGCCTTTCCATCAGGAAATGAGGTCTGAGACTCTTTTGTTCTCTTCCTTCGTACAGTTCATGAGATCACTTACCATCATCATAGGCAGCATTGAACTGAACTGGAAGAGAAACTATCACCAGAGGTCCTCCCATCCTGTGATTGAATTGAATGGCAGACTAACATACCATAAGAATTCCATACCTTGCAGGGCTTGTATAAAACACCTAAGCATTACTGCTTCTTGCTACTCTGAAGTTCCCATCATGGGGTTACAGTAAGAGGCATAGTGCATTAAATGATGTTTCGGGTCCCCGAGCCATTGAATACTAGGAATACAGGGTTCCCAATGTTTGGATGTGGTGGAACATTGCTCACCCACTCGAGGTAGGGTTTGGGCTCTAGCTGTATCAGAATGTGCCACACCTCCATGTCTTCTAGTAGATCTGTTAGTTTCTCAATGGTGTTCAAGATCCCTTGATGCATATCCTACCGGACTTGATCTTGAGCTGGTGCGGGAGTGCCTAAGACTGGGTGTGCTGGTGCTACTGGAATTTGGGGTTGATACCCAACAGGGGGTATCATTTGTGGGTTTACCTGGATATATTTTGGCTGCCTTCCCAGTGGGGGGAAGTCTTGATGTCCTTCTAGAGCCGGGTTGTAGTAGGTTTCTAGTCCCGATTTCTGGTTGGACGGGCCTCCGAGCTTGGATTCATTCATCAGGATAAGTACATGTGGTATGGGAACCTCTTCTAGGAGCACCTGTTGACATTAAGTTAGTGGAACACATTCGGAAAGCTAGCTCCCTCGATGTAGCTCATTATTAATTCACCTGAGAACATTTATTTATTCCTCTTGCTTGGAGAACCCTTCCTCAAGAGTGAGGGGAACATACTCATGGGGAGGAGGAGGAGGGTCATATAATAACTTGGATTTATTCTTCTCCTTATTGGGGTTTCGTGGGGGAGGTTGTGATGGATTAGCTAAGGGGGTGACCAAATTTAGGATCGCTCTCTGGTTCCGGTTATGCACACCATCAGGCTCGGTGTGGGATGCCTCTAGGAGGGAACAATCTTCCTTCACGTCCTCTACCTCCACTTCATTTCCTGTGAGATCTATGGGGTCTACGTTTACCATGTTCACTAAGATATACTGCATTTAGTGTGGTGTGTCTGATGCCGAATGGTAGGAGGTCTCTTTGCACCCTTTATTGGACATTCTCCTTCTATTCTGCAGTATTCATCGGGTTTCCTAGTAAAGATTTGCACGAAGGGAATCCTTTTCTAACCTCATAATGCACCTTTGTTTAGGAGGGCATGAACCACTAGAAAGGGTGGAATTATTAACTCCTCTGTCCATCATTCTTCCAATATGAGAGAAGACAGATGCCCGTTGTGCAGGGACTGAGGTAAAAATGCCCCCAACCATATGTGTTGGGTTATTCCTATTCATCCATTGATGCGCTATGACTTGGAATTTCTGATCATACAGGGCACTTTGATTTAAAAATACCCCCATCCCTATGGGATGGGGTTGTCCCCGTATTGTGGTGGTATCCGCTGCTATTGCCTCCTTTTCAATTTTACGTACCCCTATGCTGGTGTGAGCTGAGTATGGAATTGGGCCTGCATGGAGTCTATGGTATTTTGAAGACATGGGAACTGCTTGTTGGTTGGATTCCCTTAGGCGGGAAACCTATTGGATGTTCTTGGTTTCCTGACTCTGAAGCTTTTCGATGGCTTGACTCTTCCGCCCTGACACTTTTAAGACTTACTTGGGGCCAATTTTTTTTTAGTATTCCATCTTTCCTGAGTAGGGGTTTCACTTGATTTCTATCTCTGTGTGATGATATTGTATAATGTCACTTCCAATGTGGCATGCTGGATGGGATGTGGGGTGAAGTTTGGAGATATATGTTCTCCCCATCCCTGAATGAGAACTCCAGCCAGGGCATTTCCAATGAAATGATACAACTTATGTAGTGTATGGAGGCAATCGAGTTCAAGGTTATTCTTTTACCTTTCTGATTTTGGCTATTGTGCAGATGGGAGGTCTTCCAAATCGATTAGACGGTGAAGATCCCCTATCATTCTAACATAGTCCGCACACCCTTCACAGGGTAGGAATTTTCATTTTAGCTGATGAAGAGTCGTCCATATGTTGAGGCGAATGTCATGTGTGCATTCCCCAGACAACTCTCCTGGTATGTTGAAGTGAGAAGTGGTCGTAGGGCCAATACATCACTGGTATATTATCCATTTCTAGTTGTCTTCTCATATGCAATATATCATGTTGTTGTTCCTCCGAAGGCTCCTATACTAGATATTCCCATCACGACTACTTCTTAATAATTTTGTTTCAAGAAACCGGGATGGTGGAAGCCTAATTTATTTTCTAATGGTGCGGGGGTGGATCAGAAGATGTGCCTGACCCCGAGCCATCCTCTTGTTGAGAAAGAACATCACTCGTTGTATACAAAGTTCCAGATGTGTGTGAATCCTTTCCGATCACCTTATCATAAGAGGGATTTCTCACATTTGTTCTGGAAAGGGGAGGAAATTCTTGCCGGTATGGCTTTTTGTTGCGGGGAGGACCTTTGCAATTGGTGCTCTAATGGTGAGGGCTACTATTACAACTTGATGCCCAAGCATGATAATTTTCATTATGATGTATAACTTGGGAAGGATCTTCAGGGTAGGATGTAGTGAGGGGAGAAACTTATTTCTTCTTGATATTACTATGGAGAGGACCTTCATTGAAACTGCCATTACGGGGAGGACCATCACAGTGACTACCATCATGGGAAGGATTGTCATCCTGACTTGATACATGGATGCAGGGAGAATTTCTACCGTGCACATATTGGGAAGGGCCTTCAGGATGTACTGTAATGATGGGAGGACCATATCGTTGCTTAACATTACTATGTGGAGGACCTTCACAACAACTGTCATTGTAGGGAGGGCCTTCACAATGACTGTCATCATGGCGATGACTACCATATTGACTTAATGTACGACTACAGGGAGAAGCATATATGCAGCGTATACCTTAGGGAGGACCATCAGGGTGGATGACAGCAAGGGGAGGACATTCTTTTTGTTTGATCTTTAGGTCTAGGGGAGGTCTAACCTGACACACATCAAGAGATATGATCTCATGATCGATCATTCTTGACCCATGGAGTAAGCCCCCATGGTGCTCTAGGGAGGACCTTCAGAGCTACTGGTAGCGATATTGCGGGGAGGACCTTCGCAACTGATACTTCCACTTCCATAATTTGGTAATGGACTGAAAGGGTCTTGAGCCTTTATTGATATATGTTTGACGGCATCAAGAACCCCAAATTATAACATAGTAGGATTTGGCATGTTCTCTTCATTTTCTGGTTGCCTTTGGCGCGTTTCATTTTTGGGCGCTCTCTTGCGGGTAAATGGGGCCATCTGTTGTTGATAATTGACTTATTTCGTGGGTCCGTATCTTATTGGTTCCTATAATGTCGTCGAGATACACCAACAGACATCTTGATTTTTGGTAGGGATATATGCCTGCCCTGGAGCGGCCACCATGTTGAAACGGTGTCCCCCAGTTGGAACGAGTATTTGTTCCCGATCCGGTTGTCCGTATATCGCAGGATATTTTCGTCGACCCTCCTAGACTGTAGTAGGGATGCATAAATACTCTGAAGATAGTAACTCATTTTTCAAGTGAGTCATTCCATTTGAGGAAACCGGGCTGTGGGCTCGATTTCTTGCCTTTTCCACCGATGCAATGATATCTTGGCATGTTTGGAGGATATGGTCTGGAATCGAAATATGACCTTCCATCATTTCCAGGATGTGCTGAGATGAAACTTTGGCTAGAACAGGTATGAAGGGCCATTTCTATGTTAGAGCATAAGTTTGTGCCTTCTCTAGTCCTCCATGCATTTCCTGTAGATACTGGGAGTTCTTCTGTGTCGGGACAGAGGAATGAGTCTGCCACTAGTTTTCATCCCTAGTTTCCACTATATTTGACTTGTGGTCTTCATATTCCTGAGTAGGGATTTTCATCTACTCTCTTTTCATTATATTTGTCTCATGGGCATTGTATGCATTGGCAAAAATTTGACTCTGCTCATATTTTCTTACTGTCCTATTTGGATGGTGGGATTGAAATGAATTAGCAGGTATTTCTGCCTACACATAGCTCATTTCTTCCCTATTTATATGGACGGCTTGAAATGCATCACCATGTATTTGTGCATGTATATAGATGGTTACCACCCTATTTGGAGGACGGGCTTGTTGTGCATCGGCAGATATATGCATCTTCTTATAGTTTGTCGCTCTGTCTACACAGTGGGACCTGCGAGCATTAACAGGAATGTGCATGTGCTTGTATTGTGCCGCCATATTTCTGTGGTGGGATTGAGTGGAGGGGGAAGTGTTGCATGTCTACCCATTTAATGTCACCATTTTTGTACGTTGGAGTTTCTCCTCAGGAACCAAGGTCATGGTGTGTTCTAGATTATACATTCACCGCACATGGCGGGAAGCCCGAGGGGCCTAGGTCTCTTGGACTTTGGTAGGTTCCCTCGACATAAGGTCCTCCTCGGCGAGAGGAGTCCTAGTCACCCAGTGTTGGTGACGATGTTCTCTGGAATGGGCCCGTGAGTAGGACCCATGTGCAGTTGAGATGAAGTTATCAGCATCGACTTCATCTGCCTCTCTATGATATGGGAGGTACTTGTTTTCACGTTTCGGGGACATGATCCCAAAATGGTTTGAGAGGACACTGAGGTCGCCCTATGACGGGGTGTTGGCCGTGGTGGAAGAGGCAGTTCGTGAGTCTTTGTAGAGTGGAGGTCTTGTATCGTAACCTACAACATGGGGAGAGTACCATTTCGGTGGTAATCTCTGATCAACATGTTTGATACCCAGTGTTTAAGAGGTTGCGTAGGCGTGGGGGTCCTACTCATCATTGGGGCCTCTACCGCATATGACATTGCTGATGTGTGTGTCTACATTAGTCTTCTAGATTTCATTTGGATCAAAAGTTCCTCTAAAAAACCTACAATATACATATATGACAAACAAACCACAAAACCTCATCAAAATAGCATTCTTTTAAACATATGCATATTTAGAGATTCTTCTTGGCCCCTTCCTCTTTATTCTATTCTAGGGTGAAGGGGCTTGAGTGGGGTAAGACCGCCACCTTGTTTAAGGATTCATGCCAGTTTCACCATTTTCTGTTCCACCTTTGAGGTGACGCATTTAGCACATACTAGGGAGAAAAAAATGTTTTGGCGTGTAGTGTCCTTTTGTTTATTATCATTGGGGTAAGCCCGCCACCCTGGCTAAGGATTCACATCAGGTTCACCATTGTAATTACTCCTTCGAGGTGGTGTGTTTAGCATGTACCAGGGTAAACAAAATGGTTTGATGTGTAGTGTCCTTTTTTCTATTATCATTGGGGAAGCCCGCCACCTCGGTTAAGGATTCACGTCGGGTTGAACATTTTTGTTCTGCCTTAGAGGTGACGAGTTTTGTGTGGACTGGGGAGAAAAAATGGTTCGATGTGCAGTGTCTTTTTTATATTATCATTTGGGTAATCCCACCACCTTGGTTAAGGATTCACATTGGGTTCACCATTTTTGTTCCGCCACCGAGGTGGAATGTTTAGCGCGTACCAGGGTGAACAAAATGGTTCATTGTGTAGTGTCGTATTGCCTATAATCATTGGGGTAAACCCACCACCTTGGTTAAGGATTCACGTCGGGTTCACCATTTTTGTTCCCCCTCTAAGGTGGCGCATTTAGGGTGGTGCAGAAATAGTCTCATGAGGATCATCACCCATCACTATTTTCAGAGATGGTTTCCTGTCAAATTCACCATTACTTTTGTTTTAACCTATTCTTCATCATTATCATTTAAAGAAGTTTGTATTAACCTCATGAGGAATGGTAAATTTACCTCTTTCATACTATGAAGGATGTACCACATTCAGATAATCCTAGCGGGCAATTATACTGGGTCAAGTACTTGTGTAAATGGTCCTCCTCAGATATAACATCCTTATATGGTCTCCAATGGGTTTATTTGTGGAGCCAATAATTCCCAATGGCCATGGTATCCATGATTCATGGCCCCGCTTTTTAAAGGAAGGCGCTCGTTGGTTGATGATTCAGCCAACGACACTTATGGACTCCATTGGTTGAGAGGATGGGAGGTCAGGCTCACCGTATCCTTCTGGGGGAGGATTGTTGCCTGTTCTGGGACTCTCTTATAGATTTGATTCATGTTTATATGTTCATGAATCCTTGGTTCGTTTCTGAAGAGTGTGTCCATAGGCTACCATTAGTTTGTAGGATCATCATAGGCATGTCTATATATGATTATATAGAGGTGATTCTGAATTGATCCATATAATAAGGTGCTATGGAGTTTATTATCATCTAGGGGGACAGAAGGTGACTTGACGTTGGGATCAAACCCATAAGATGGGATTCCAACATATCCTTTGGAGAGGAATCAGAACCCACGTAGTTCGGATCTATCGGGGCTTATGCATGGAAGCTTCCCATTTGAGGGACATGGTTGGGTGGAACCTTTATTGGAGGGAACCCTTTTGAGATCGGGACTTCAAGAAGGCATCCTACATATCCTATTTTGACCTGGAATTAGAGTTATCATAGTTCCTATTGTGTGGGAATTACATATAGAAAATTCCCATTTAAAGATGCATGATTGGATGGACCATTTTTGGGAGTGTACCCTTTTGATCTCAGGCCTTAAAGCAGGAATCCTCCATATCCTGTTTTGACCAGGAATCAGAGTTCTTGTAGTTTATATTTGGTTTGTGTCTTACGAATGAGAGCTTCCCATTTGAGAGATCGCGATTGGGTGAACCTTTTTGGGAGGGCACCCTTTTGAGATCAGGCCTTCAACCAGGCATCCTACATATCCTGCTTTGACCAGGAATCAGAGTTCTCATAGTTCAGAATCACATGTATGTTGTAATCCTCACAAACCTATAATCCCACATGATTCATGATCGGTGTGAGAAAGAATAGTTTGTCAAAGATTCAACAAAGAACATGCTTCCTCCCCTGTTGGTGGGAGAGGGAGAGCCTGTGGCGGAAGAGGCCGAGGTGACCGTGGATGAGGGCACGAAGCAATGAACACTTCCATGTGAAATGGAATTAAAGTTCATGTAGCCCCGACCATGGATGATTGGGGAATTACCTCGGTGGGAGGGCCCCAGAGTACATTCTGGGAAGGGGAAGAGTTGCGTCCTCATCAAAAGGAGAAGCGAACATTACTCCTTTGACGGATCAATATTCCTCATTGAATGGAAACAAAAAGTGATCACCCTTAGTCCCTAGAACGGGGAGGTTCACATTGGCATCCCGAGGTTGGACTCCGGGTTACCATGGGAATGTAGACCCACGGGCATTCCCAATGCCCGAACTATTGTGGGGAGATCCTTCGTGAATCCGCTTACCATGAGTATGTAGACTCAAAGGGGTGCACTGATGCACCCGGCAGTCTGATCATACGAGTCCAGTGGATTTGGAGGAGGCTTTGGCCTAATGATGAAGGATTGGTTAGTGGATGTATCATGGAGGAATGGATTGTAATGGAAGGGTGAGGTTGGAACCACATGAAATTATACCTGAAAATACCCCATTATATGAATTGATTTCTTATGCGGGATGGGGGAGGATCTGCATACCATAGTGGTATGCAGGTAAAGTATTTGTCCGCGTACCACTATGGTATGTAGGCATGGGTGTAGTTGACTGCGTACTGTAGTGGTACACGGCCCATCACGTCGCTCTGGGTTCCATTCACGTACTAATGCAGTACGTGGCACCGGGTTCAGTCCGCGTAGCGGTACACTACGCAGTGCACCATATTGAAGGAGGGTTTAGGGGATCATCGTTCATGGGAAGTTCATCTACAAGAGGTATATGGTTTTCAGTTCACCAATTGGGTTCACGGTTCTGTTATTATTATTCAATTCACTGTTTTATGGTTTGCGGCCTGCTATACCTGCGGAAAGAGTGGTTCGCGATTCAGGCTTCGTCGATGAATTGAGGCTGAAGCCATAGTCTTATCCAAATTTATTCTTCCAACCTATGGGTTCCCTTTAGGCTTTCGTTTTCCATCAGTTCATTCCTCCATCCTTCTTCGTACTACTTTCTCTATTCGTTCTGTGCTCCTTTTATAGAGCATCAGGGCAATCGTATCTATGGGCATGCAACACCATTTGCAGAGGCCCATGAGAAGATATCCTGACCCATGAAACACTCAGTCAATCCAGGGTTTTAGGAGGCTTTGGTTTGTGATATTGGTTCTTTAAACCCTACTAGTTTGCTTCATCCGCTAACTGATGATTGTGCGGCACGATACGCAGATAACCTTCTTGCACATGAGTCCTTTGGTGACACGGTTCGCGGTCTGCCTTTTTCGCTTGCCATTTCTTCACGAGCCAGTGGTTCGTGTATCGTTTCATGTACCTGGTGGTTTGTGATCTAGCTGGTCCACGTAATATTCCTGGTGATGGTACATGGGCCACTTGAAATGCTTTGAAACTTGAATTTCTTCAAGTTTCTTCTGAAATTGTCAACTTGATTTGAGTCCATTCACCTTGCTAGACTTATAGGAATACTTTATTCATTCTACAAAGTGATTGTGGGGGTATTTTCTTCCCTTGGAGTAATTTTTAGGACCCTAAAACCCTAAAAACCTAAAAACCCCTAAAACCCCTCAAAATCGATAAAAACCCTAAAACCTAAAAATTCTAAAAAAATCCCTAAAAATCTAAAATCCCTAAAAACCCTAAAAACACTAAGAAAACCATGATATCCTAAAAACACATTAAACCCCTAGAAAACCTAAAAATTTCAAAAATACATAAAATGGCACTAAAAACCCTAAAAACCATAAAAACTAAAAAACCCATAAAAACCATAAAAACCCTAAAACTTTAAAACCCCATAAAAATCCTAAAAACTACTAAAACTATAAAAACCATTTACACCCCAAAAATGTTCAAAACTCTAAAAACCTTAAAACCATTAAAAAATAAAAAACCAGTAACCCCCTCCCCAAAAAAACCATAAAACCCCTAAAAACCCTCCAAATCCTGAAAACCCCAAAAAACACATAAAAATCTAAAAATTCCCTAAAAATCCCTAAAAATGTATAAAACCCTTAAAATAACAAAAAAAACTTAACTAAACCTTAAAAAACTAAATCAATTTAAAAACCTAAAACCCCTACAAAGGAAAAAACACTTAGAAACCCCTAAAACCCCTAAAAACCCTCAAAATCCCTAAAAACCCTAAAAATATTAAAAAAACAAGAAAATTCGTTAAAAACATAAAAAAATAAAAACCCCTAAACCCCTAAGAACACATTAAATACCAAAAAACACATAAACCCCCTAAGAAAAAAAAATACTAAAAACCCTAAAATTTATAAAAACAAAAAAAACCATAAAACCATTAAAATCCTTAAAAACCTAAAAACCATAAAAATTCTAATAAAACCATAAAAATACATAAAAAGATAAAAAACCAAAAAATCCCTGAAAACTCTTATGGAAAAAATAAAAACCTAAACAAACTTGCATCCCCTAAAAACCTATAAAACACTAAAAACCCTTAAGAGGACCCTAAAAACCCCTAAAAACCATAAAAACCAGAAAAAACCTAAAAACCATTAAAAAATCTAAAAATCCCTTAAACCCGTAATTTTTTAAAAAAAACTCTAAAGAACCTTTAAACCCCTATAAAACTCAAAATAACCTTAAAACCCCCCAAAAAACATAAAACCCTAAAAACTATAAAAACCCTAAAAACTCTCACAATCCCTAAAACCCCTAAAACCCAATTAAAATCCTAAAAAATATCAAAACAAATCCTAAAAACATAAAAACACCAAAACCCATAAATCCCCTAGGAAGGCATTAAAAACTTAAAACACTTAAAACCCCTAAAAACCGAAAAATGTTAAAAACCCTAACAACCCAAAAAACCAAAAAACCCTTAAAATCCCTAAAACACTTAAAAATAATCAAAATCCTAAAACCCCCTAAAACCCCTAAAAATCCCTAAAAACTTAAAAACCCTAAAATCTTATAAGAAAACATAAGAAAACCTTAAAAACCTAAAAATGTCTAAAAACCCTGAAAAACCTAAAAACATTGAAACCCCAAAAATGGCCTAAAAGTACCTTAAAACCCTAAGACCCCCCAAAACCATAAAAACCTGTAAAAACCTTAAAACCCCTAACAAACCACTAAAAACACTAAAAACCATTTAAACCCCCCAAAATGTTAAAAAACTCTAAAAATCGTTAAAAATTAAAAAAACAAGAAAATCCTTAAAAACTGAAAAAAATCAATAGAAACTCTAAAAAATCCAAAAAACCTAAATAATCACTAAAAAACATAAATACTATAAAAATAGAAAAAATACATAAAATTTAAAAAACCATAAAAACCATAAAAATAATAAGAGGTATAAAAAACAAAAAATGGTAAAAACCCTTAAAAATCCTTAAAACCCATAAAACCAAAAAAATACAGAAAAAGCCTAAGAAACTATAAAAATCATAAATGACCTAAAATCCCCAAAAATGAATAAAACAATAATAACCATAAAAATAATATGAAATTCTCAAAACCCTAAATAAACTCAAAACCCATAAAAACCTAATAATTATAAAAACCCTAGAAAACCCTAAAAATACATTAAAAAATCTAAACCCCTAAAAACCATAAAAACCCTCAAAACCATAAAAAAATAAAAAAAAAGTAACAAAAACCCTAATAACTTATAAAAACTATATAACCCAATAAACCCCTAAAATTATTAAAGAACCCAAAAAAACCTAAAAACCCATAAAAATACTAAAAAAACCCAAAACCCTACAAATTATAAAAATCCTCAAAATCCATCAAAATATCTAAAAAGATAAAAACCATAAAACCCTGAAAACCCCCAAACATAAACATGAAACCCTAAAACACTTAGAACCATTAAAACCTAAAAAGGATAAAAAATAAATAAACTATAAATCTTTTTTAAAACCCTAAAAACAATCAAAATACCTAAAAATAAAAAAAAAGTAAAAAACCTCAAAAATATTGAAACCCCCAATGAAAACCTTAAAATCCTTAAAACACTAAAAAACCCTCAAAAAACTAAAAAACACTAATAACAATAAACCTCCCCCCCAAACTTTAAAACCCCTAAAAACCTAAAAACCACTAAAAACCCAATAAAAACTCTAAAATCCCTTTAATCTCCAAATAAATTTTAAAACATATAAGAAAACATAAAACCCCTAAAAACCTAAAAACCCCCTAAATACTAAGAAAATCCATAAAAACCTTAAAGATCAATAAAAACTATCAAAATATCTAAAAATAATAAAAATTGGAAAAATCCCTAAAATCCATAAAAACACACAAAACCATAAAAAACTAGAAACCCCCATAAAGACCTTAAAAAAATAAAATCACTTAAAACCCATAAAAACATAAAAATGTTAAAACACTAAAAAACTATAGAACCCATAAAAACCCTAAAAATCCATAAAAAACCATACAAATCCTAAAAAATCTCTAAAAATACATAAAAATGTTAAAAACGCTAAAAATAAAAAAGAAAACCTTAATAACCTAAAAAAATTGAAACCCCTAAAAATATAAAAAATCTGAAAACCCTAAAAAGAATGTAAAACCCTAAAACCCCTAAAATCCTAAAAACATCTAAAACCCATAAAAACCCATAAAAACCCAAAAACCACTAAAAACTATAAAAACTCTTTAAATCATTAAAAACATTAAAATAACTCTAAAATACGTTAAAACCACAAAAACCCACAAAAACCCAAATAAACAATAATCCCCCCCCCCCAAACATGAAAATCCCTAAAAACTCTAAAAAGCCTAAATAATCCATAAAAATGTAAATAACCATGAAATCCATGAAAATATATAAGAAAAAAATTAAAAATGTGATTTTTATTGAATGATAAATATGAATATTTATAAAATGATAATTTCATAAAATTATTGAGACATGATTATAAGAATTTTAAAATGATAATTTCATGAAATTAAAAAAAATTGCAAAGAATAATTTGATAAAATTGTGATTTAATAATTATCATTACGTTGATTTGTTAAAGAATAATTGTGGAAAAATATAAATGATAATTATAAATTAATATTATGAAATTATAAAATGATAATTATATAATATATTATTATAAGATATTTATCAGTGGATAACGCCTGTTTTTTATGGAGTTCATCAGTTTCTTCGATTTCTCTCAAACCAGACCGAATCATACCTCAATTTAGGATGTTTGGTTCGTCCTTGTTATAAGGTGGTTGGTATAATCTAAATTCCTTTTTATCTAATACAATTAATTATTGTATATGTGATATGTAATATCGCACCGGTATACTGCGGGCATAACATAGATAAATTGGATAACCTCTGTAAAACTAGGATCTCTTATTTTTTTAAACTGCCATTGAATCCCTTTATATCCATAGTTAAAGTGACTAAAAGTCATGGACACCTGATAGGTGCACCATCCTTGGATTTAATTGTGACTTAGACTGTTTGAATTTTTAACCCTACGAAAAAATTGGATAATTTGATTGATTGATAGATTATAATTTTGATTTGGAATAACAATAAATTTGTGTGATTTATTGTAGAGGAATCACCTTGGATAATTTTTGTTAGTTGATATTTTAATTACCTTAGGGTTAAATTATAATTTAAATGGGTTTAATATAATTTTTATGATAATTTGGAACCCTGATAAATGAAATGAATTTGGGTAGAAAGATGATAATTTGATTAATTTATTATTTTGTCTTATGATAACACAGTTTTTATATTTGATACTTTCCTTGTGATTTTTTTATTTTATAAATTTTTTTATTATATTATATTTATGTAATTGATACTTTATGGTTTGATTCTGATGAAATTTTGAGTTTTTCCTGACATGACTCATGTTTATTGTGGATGCTTGAGGACTTGGTGCATGATTTTCTATACTACCTGATGGAAAGTCTCATAAGTACTTGAAGTCCAAGGGTAGAATATATGATTATATGGGATGTCCTAGGACTATATGAACAATAACTTGATGCTTGAGGGTGAGATTTTGGAACGAATTCATGTTGAGGACATATTTTTATGACGTGTTTTTAATGATTCATCCTCAATAGAATAATATTCCACTGATTTGGGTGATCCAATTTGATGCATGAGGATCTATCACCATACATAGTTAACCAATAGGTTTCGGATGTAGGTTTGGTTGGCCTCTGGTGTTATCCTATAACCTAATGTTTAGTTGGTTTTAGTTCATGTGCAGTATTGATTTATTAAATTAGTGCCTTGTTTTACCGCTATATTGCATACACTATATCTCTCAAATTGGGTTTGATTAGACATGGCAGTGTCGACCTACTGAGTTATACTCACACCCTAGATGGGATGTCATTTAGTAACCAGACAGACTTCATGGATGCAGGTTTACACAAGGGAAAGGGACCTTGTAGTTGATTTGTAGTAGGCTGGATGGGTTGGATCTTGGAGACGGGACAGACATGGGGTTTAGACTGGGGTTTTGGATTTTTTTATCCAATTCTGCTTATTATTTTTATTTTTATAACTTTCATCATGTCATTTATACACATTCATCTTTTCATTAAATTATAATTTTATTATGTGGATTTATTCAGTTTGTACCTTTATTAGTATTGGATATATGATTATTTATTCGTCATGTTTTAATTATTTCTGCTACTCTTCTATTATTTCAACTTTCATTTTAACTCTTACCAGAGGGTATAGTCTCCCTATAATATTTATTAGACCCTTGCTTCTAGTCAGTATCCTATTGCGTATAGGGCGGCACACTTGAGGTCACCTAGTGAATTGACTCGATCACTTGAGGGAGCACCTGGTTAGGGATGTTACAAAGTGGTATCAGAGCATTGGTTTCTTTTATATTTCTTTACTATTTGGGAAAGGTATAAAGTATACTAGGATGTTTCGGTACTTTGTAATGGGATTGTGAATGGTAGTATCTAACCCATGTATAGGGGAAAATATGAGTGCCCTAGGATGGAATTATTGTTCATGATATTTTCTTGTTATAGTTTGATGTTATTTCACTATGGGAGATCCACATGTTCTGTGATGTTATTATTTCATGAGATTTATACTTGTGTCCCATTATAGTGTGGGATGAGTATTCATGGACCATCACAGGAACATAGGGATATATATTAATATGCATCATTCATGACACGGTCATAATTATTTCATGTTATTTATTGTCTGTATAAACTATGAAATGAGATACTTGTTTTACAAGATTAAAAAAGGGGGTAATAAGTGAACTATTATGTTATTCTAATTAAATTAGTGAGACATGTTTATAGAGTCCATGATTCAATGGTTCTCTATTTTTTTCAAATTTTGAGGTTGACCTTTTTTTTATCTAGTATTATAAGTAGTTTGTTTTTCTTATAGATAAAATGTCTCCTCGTCGCCTTCAAATTGAGCTTTGGGAGAGAGGAAATCAGCATGGTCCTAACATAGTTGAACAAGATATTCCTCTAGATCCTACATATAAGAATGATATTCATATTCATGGAATTATCATGAAGGTCATGTGATCCATGGATAGGGAGACTGTTTGCACCGTACCATCGATGTATAAGCTGATGAGAGAGTTCCAATTGCAACACCCGCCTATGTTTACTCGGAAAGGAGGCCCTCAGGTAGCCTAACTCTAGATTGATTCGGCCTAGAAAATATTCAAGAACCTCGATAAACCTACTATAAGAGTGTGA
Organism: Viscum album; assembly: GCA_963277665.1. Classification (NCBI taxonomy): domain Eukaryota; kingdom Viridiplantae; phylum Streptophyta; class Magnoliopsida; order Santalales; family Viscaceae; genus Viscum; species Viscum album. Next base: position 244,705,090 of record OY728167.1, on the reverse strand, counting down.
ATATGTCTCAATACATGCTTTGTGGACCTTCCAAGCATTGTTGGTGCATTCTGGAGAAAGCTGGGCGACAAGAGGAGTTATCCTGGAAGGAATTTGAGATGAAGTTCTTGATCCACTTATATCCTAAGACTTTTAATGATGAAAAGGCACATGAGTTTATGCAACTAACATGGGAAAACTTTTCATTGATGGACTATGCCTAATGCTTCACTGGCCAACATCACTTTTCAACATCCTTAGAAACTGATGATATTGCTAGGGTGAGACGTCTCCAGGATGGTCTATGCTATGTGGTCAGGTCATAAGTGAAAATATTTCATTTGATAATCCTTTAGTATGTAATGAATCATGATATCATCAAGGAAGGGAATCTAAGATATTCCCCATGTGTTGGTCGGATAGTTTTTTCAGGAAAATTTAAGAACACTTCATTCATTGGAAAGAAGTATCATTATGTCTATTGTCACTAAGGAAGTGGTGGGTAGACCATACAATGGACTGGAAATCCTCCTCAAGACCATGGTTTGGTGTAGTGATTTTAGTGTGGTGGGATGGACCATAAGCACCCAAAATGTCCTCACCCTATAGTGGAGTGCCATGTATGTGTAAGGTTGGGTTATCTTTAGAAGATTTGTGGTAACTTTCCATAGAAGAGAAGTGGTAGAGGATCCGCACTGGAACATGAGTCTGGAAGGGGCTCAACTACCCCTCAGCATACTGGTAGTTGGAATTCCACTATTCTCTTAATATAAGTAAGGGGACATAGTACCGCAATGTAAGAGAATCAATACCACTCATAGGGAAGAGCACAAGGGAGTCAGAAAAGAACCCATAGTAGATAAGAGAGCCAGCTGCATGTTATACATTCTGCTCTGACGAATTTGGATGTTGGACCTTCTACTATCAGAGATATGATTATTTCATTGCCTACTATAACTTGAATTTTATTTGACACAGGAGCATAAAATATCTTTATATCTACTCTTTTTGTTAATGTTTTAGGTTTTTCTTTGGAGATCATAGATGGTGTAATGAATATTGACACACATGTGGGAGTGCAGTCAGAGGATATTTGGTATTGTAAGGACTATTTTCTAGAAATTAGAGGCTATAATTTCCTTTAGAATCTTTTTGCAATTAAAATTTTAGTATTATATTTGATTCATGATATGGATTGGTTAGTTATATACTAGGATAATATCGACTGTTATAGGAGAAGAGTTACCTTTATATCTCCAGAAGGAGGAAGCTATACTCATCAGGGTGAGTGAGATTTTAAAGCAAGTCATATAGGACCAATTCGGTGTAGACTAGATTGTATCACAGATCATATTTCAATCCTTGTTCTTCATGATAGAGGAATTCATCATGATACATTTCCTCAAGTGCTATAAAATTTTTAGGATGTATTTCTAGAAGATTTATTTGGATTACCACCCTATTGGGAGATTGATTTCATGATCGAGTTGGTTTCATGATCTGAATCAATTTATATTCCTCTATACAGAATGGCACCAGTGGAGCTTTGTGAATTGAAATTTCAGTTGGAACGTTTAGAGGACAAATGTTTAATACGACCTAGTACATCGCCTTGGGGTTCACCAAATCTATTTTTCATGAAGGCTGATGAGAAATTTCACTTATGTGTGAATTATCGGAGACTGAACCAAATAAAAGTTAAGAACCGGTATCCCCTTACATACAATGTTGATCTCTTTGATCAGCTAATAAGTTCTAGTATTTTCTCAAAGATCTTATTGAGGTCAGGGTACCACTAGTTGAGGTTGATACAAATAGACAAACCTTGGTCTGAGTACAGATTATATGAGTTCATATTGATGTTGTTTGGTTTGAAGAACGCACTAGTAGTATTCATGGCCTTTATGAATCAGATCATTCATCATTTAGTAGATTAGTTTAGGGTTGTTTTTTTACAAAATCATAGTGTACTCCTAGTTTCTAGACGATCATGACCGATATTTTGACATCATCCTGAGTACACATAGAGGGAATTGACTTTACACCAAGATATCTAAAATTAGTTTCTAGATTGATAGAGTTAAATACTTGGGTCATGTTATCTCAGAGGTTGGTGTGTCAATGGAACCATAGAAGGTGGCAACCATGGTATCTTAGGAGTGACCCAATAATGTATTTGATATTTTGAGTTTTCTTGGTCTAGAATTTTTTTTACAGACACTTCATCCAAGACTTATCCCATATGGCAGCACCGATGTTCAGGCTGATAAAGAAAGGGGTGAAGTTTGTTTGGTTAGATTCTTGTAAGGGAGATTTCGAAGAGCTAAAGTGCAGTATGATCTCAACATCAATCCTCACCTTACCGGAGTCTAGTAAAGAGTATACCAAGTATTTTTATGCATATAGAATTGGACTTAAAGTAGTTCTGATATAGGAGGACCATGTGGTTGCATCTGTCTCCAGACAGTTGATACTACATGCGGGGAATTATCCCACTCATGATATAGAGTTTATTGCAGTGCTGCATGCCCTGAGATGTTGGAGACACTGTCTTTTAGAAGAAAGGTTTGTGGTGTAAATGGGCCACAAGAGCCTTAGATATATATTTTCTCATCGAGACTTGAACCTTAGATATAAGAGGTGGGTTGAGTATATTCAATCATTCAACTTTGAGATGGATTTCACATCGATAAAGAGATATGTCATCGCTGACGCCTTCAGCTGGAAGACATGGATAGAGGCAGCGTGGGAATCTTGCGATGAGTGGCGGTTGATGGAACTCATTGCAGATATGTATCTTGATGTTCAGGATTACTAGGGATGGGTAGCTCTGACTTCAACATCTATTATACCATTGCTTCATGACCGAATCAAGATGAGTAGTTATCTGATCTGGAGGGATTAGTTCTAAGAGGAAAATTATATGGTGGGGATCCAATATAAGGATGGTCATTTGGAAGTATAAATTCCCATATTTTTCATGGTCAATTATGGGTTCCTATAGGCTTGTGTGAGGAGCGGATGAGAGAGTTTCATGCTTCCAGATGGGTGATACATCCTGTTTTGATAAAGATGTATCATGATCTCCAAAGACAGTACTGGTGTACAGGGATGAAAAAGGAGATATCAGGATTTATAGTGAGATGTTTCACTTTCCAATAGGTGATGGAAGATCATCAGAGGCCTAATGGGATATTGTAGCTTCCACCCATTCCTATGTGGAAGTGGGATAATTTCAGTATGGATTTTATGAAAGGATTACCCAAGGCACATCATAAGAATGATGTTTTGTGGGTGATTTTATAATGAATAATTAAGGTAGTCCAATTGTTGACAATTAGGGAGACCTTCACCGTTGATGTTTTGGGTAGTATTTACATGTGTGAGATAGTTTAATTTCATGGTGTTATGAGGAGAATTTTTTCTAAACAACATTCTTTTTTCACATGTTTTTTTTGGTAGGGTATTCAATAGGCCTTGGGATCACAGGTTCTTTTATGTACAACCTACCACCCCTATATAGAAAATAAATCTAGTCAGAAAATTTAGATTTTTGATTATATGTTACAACCATGTGTTTTGGATTTCAGAGGTTCATGGTAGCTTCATTTGGAACTCGTGGAGTTTTACTCTAATAAAATATTCCAGGCATCAATCCAAATGAATCATTTGATGTACTTGTAAGGAATGACATGTTGTTCGCCTCTTTATTAGTTAGAGGAAAAACAAGCATCACTTGTTGGTCCTAGTCTCATGTAGGAGACACATGAGCATGTTCAGTTGATCAAAAAGCCTTTAGTGACTGTGTAGATCCAACAAAAATCTTATACTGACCAATAGATAATGTCTATGGAGTTTGATGTTGGTCATCGAGTTTTTTTTTCAGGTGTCACCTACATTGGGAAAACATCATAATAGAAATCAAGGGAGGCTTTCTCCCCAATTTGTTATCCTTTTTATATTGTGGAAAAGTTCATTCCAGTGATATACTGTTTACCCTTCTATATAACTACATTACCATGCATGATGTGTTTCACATATCACAGCTTTGGAGATATCTTTATGACCCTTCTCATGTGATTCACATTGATCTTTATGTAGATGCATCCTTTAAGGAAAATCCTTTATGAATTTTGGGCCATAATGAGAAGAATATCTGGGGAAATATTGTGCCTCTACTATGATTATTGTGGATGCATGTACATTTTCAAGATGAGGCCTCGTAGAGGGAGACTGATGTGTGACAAATACCCCATAGTGATGCATGGAGAAACTCGAGGATGAGCCATTATATGGTGGGGGAGGTTGTAAGATCCTGTCCTTTTTCTAGGTTTTTTTCGTTTATAATTTTATTATATATGTAACATCCTGATTTTTTACAAAGATAATAATAAACTTTTGATAAATTATAAATTCTTTATGTAAAAAAAGATTTATCAGAGAAATAAAATAAAAAGGTGTTAAAGGTGTTTCATAAGAGAAGATGCCCAGTTAACTCTTTGGAATATTCAATGGAATATTTTTGGAGTCATAAAATGTGTTAGTGTGAGATTCAGAGGCATGTAAAGCATTGAAAAAGGTGGAATTAAAATATTAAATATATTATATTAAGCACAGAAAATTTAATCAAAATAATTGAATAACTCCAAAACTGTGTGTTGTGTGAGAAATATGAGACCCCCGTTAGGTCATGGACATAGTGTTTACCCTAGGCAGCGTATAACATATATAGGTGTCATACTTTTGGATGAATTTCCCACAAGAGAAATTTATTAAATAATAATTTTTTTATTTTATTGAAAATAATTAAATATCTTATAAATGGTTCATCATACGGGAAATCCAAGACCAACATTGTGTCCATAACAGGGGTTATAGCCTATGAATGGTATAATTTCAATATGTAATGAGAGTATTAGTCAAGTCACTAATTAAAATTGATTTATTTGATAATTAAATTAAATAATTGATTTAAATAATTAATAAATGAATGGTTACTATTCATGTTTCTTCTTTAACCCCCCAAAACGTGATTTTAGCCATTGCTGACCACCACATGATTTGGAAAGCTTCAATTTAGGACATTTTGACTTAAAAAATAGAAACATAATTTAGGGGTGAATTAATTCACTCCTCCATCAATAATCAGTTGAAATAGACACTAAACATGGAGATTTAAATTGGTGTTTTGATGAACACATGGTTTGAGTTTTATATATAAATGAACCTATTGTTGTTTTTTATAGTATATTGGGTCGAGTGCGAATTTGATTGGATGTCCATTGGGCAATGATGGTGTTTTTCTCCACTTTCTCTAAGACACCGGTGGTGCGTGATCCTCTTACTGCACCTCTACCAGTCATTTTATTCTTCTTATTTTATCATTATTTAATTTAATTTTATTATCTTATTTCCCTCTATTTTATTAAATAATTCAATTATAAAAGAAAAAGTGGAAACGGTTTGATTGAAATAAAATTATAATCCTAAAATTTTCAAATGATAATTTATTTAATTTTTGGACTATCAAAAGAGTGTTTTGAACAAATTAACAAGAAAAATCTATGTGTTTTTTTATTGGATGATTAATATGAAGATTTAAAAATTGTAAATTTCATAAAATTATCAAGAGATGATTATTTGAGTTTTAAAATGATAATTTCATGGAATTAAAAGAAATTATCAAAGAATAATTTGATGAAATTATCATTTATTAATTATCATTATGTCGATTTTTTAAAGAATAATTATGCAATGATATCAAAGATAATTGAAAATTAATACTGTGAAATTATCACATGAAAATTATATAAGATAATATTTTAAGATATTTATCAGTGTATAACACCCATTTTTTAGGGAGTTCAAAAATTTCGTCGATTTATCTTGAACTAGAACAAATCATAACTCGATTTTGAACATGTGGGTCATCCTTAGTATAAGGTGGGTGGTCTAAACTAAATCATTTTTTGACTAATAAAATTATTTATAGTATATTTGATATGTGTGATTGTGTCGGAATACCATGGGCCCGACTAGATAAATTGGATAACCTCTGTTAAACTATAATAACTTATTTTTTTGAACACCATTGAATCCCTTTAGATCTATAGGCAAGGAAACTGAAACATGTGGCCACCTAATAGGTGTTCCATCATTGAATTTAATTGATACCTAGAGTGTTTTACTTTTGATCCCTATAAAAATATGGATAATTTGATTGATTGATGGCTTATAATTTTGATTTAGAATAATAATAATGTTTTTTTTGATTTCTTGTGGAAGAATCAACTTTTCTAATTTTGGTTAGTTGATATATTAATGACCTTATGATTAAATTATAATTTAAATGGGTTTGATATAATTATGATGATGATTAGTAACCTTGATAAATATAATTAATTTTGTTAAACAGATGATAATTTAATTAATTTATTCTTATGTCTTATGATAACACATTTGGTATTTTTGATAATGGTCTAGTGTTTTTTATTTATTAGATTTTTAGATTATATTATATCGATTTAATTGATACCTGAGGGTTGGATGCTGATGAAATGTTGAGTTTGTTAGGATATTACTCATGTTTATTATAGAAGCCTGAGCGATTGGTGCAAGATTTTATAAACTACTTGAGGGAATGGTGCATAGGTACTTGATGCCCGAGGAAAGAGTATATGATAACATGGAATGTCTGAGGACTATATTCACAATTCCTTGATGCTCAAGGGTGATATTTTGGAATGTATGAGGGTTGAGGCCATTTGTTTATGACATGTTGTTAACGATTCATCCTCAGCAGGAGGATCTACCATCGATTTGGGTGATCTTTCCTGATCCATGAGGATCTTCGCACAAATATAGTAACGAGTAGGGTGCTGAAGCAGGTTTGTCTAGCCTATGGTGTTATCCCATAAGCTGAGGTTCAACAGGTTTTATTTCAAGGGTATTATTAATTTATTAAATTATTACCTTGTTTATCACTATATTACATGCACTATATCTCTCAGATTGGATTTGTTTAGACATGATGGTATCAAACCTACTAAGTTGTACTCGAACCCTATACGAGCTTCCATTTGGTACCTAGACATATTTCATGGATGGAGGTTTACACAAGGGAAAGTGACCATGTAGTTGATTTTTAGAAGATCGGATGGGTTGAAGCTTGGAGACGGGACCGACATGGGGTTCAAATTGGGGTTTTGGAGTTTTTATTCGATTCTTATTTTTATTTTTATTTTTATCACTTTCAGTACATCATTTATACACATTCATAATTTCATTACATTATTCTTTTATTTGTGGATTTACTCATTTTGTAAATTTATTATTTTTGGATGTCTAATTATTTATTCATTTTATTTTTAATATTTTCACTACTCTTCTATTATTTTGGATTTCATTGAAACTCTTATAAGAGTGTATAGTCACACCACTATATTCATTAGCCCCTCTCTACTATTCAGCAACAACTAGCATATGAGGATGCATGCTTTAGATCGTCTAGTTAATCGTCTTGGTCACTAGAGGAAGCACTGGGTTAGGGATGGTATATGATTCATGGTTTTTAGGGTTTTTTACATTTTTAGGTATTTTTTATGGGTTTTAAGGATTTTTATGGGTTTTAGTGTTTTTAGGGATTTTTAGGGGTTTTAGGGTATTTCATGGTTTTGAGGGTTTTCATTGTTTTTTGGGTTTTTGGGTGTATTTTTTAACGTTTTAGGGTATTTATGTTTTCTTAGAGTTTTTAAAACATTTTATGGGTTTAAAGGGTTTTTAGAGTTTTTAGTGCTTCTTTAGGTTTTTTATGGGTTTTTAAGGATTTTATGGTTTTTATGGGTTTCCTGGCTTTAGTGGGTTTTAGGGAATTTAATGTATTTTAGGGATTCTAGGGTTTTTAGCATTTTTTAGATTTTTAGAGTTTTAAACGGTTTTTTTAATTTTTAAGTCTATAATAGAGTTTTTTTATGGTTTTTAGGGATTTTTATTTCTTGTTAGGATTTTTATTATTTTTAGCATTTTTATGGATTTTGAGTGGCTTTAGGGATTTTAGGATTTTTAGCATTTTTTATCTTTTTAGGGTTTTATGTGTTCCATGTTTTATGGTTTTCTTAGGGTTTTTAGGGTTTTTAGGTTTTTAGGGGTTTATGGTTTTATGTTTTTAGGGATTTTAAGACTTTATAATTTTTATGGTTTTATGGTTTTTAGGGAAATTTAGGGTTTTTAATGCTTTTTAGGGTTTTAGGGGTTTTCTGGTTTTTTGGGGTTTTAGGGTATTTTGTTTCATAGGTTTGTGTTTTTTAAGAGTTTTTATCATTTTTTGGGGTTTAATGGGGTTTTATAGTTCTTCGTGTTTTTAGGGTTTTTATTTGTTTTTAGTGTCCTTAAGGTTTTATAGTTTTTTATGGTTTTAGTGATTTTTATGGTTTTTAATGTTTTTAGGGGCTTTATGTGTTTTTAGGTTTTAAAGGTTTTCTTTTGGGTATTCAAGGATTTTAGGGTTTTTTATGATTTCAAGGATTTTTTAGTATTTTTAGGGGTATTTAAAGATTTTTAGGTATTTTTAGGATTTTATGTTTTTAGGGTTTTTATGGTTTTTTAGGGTTTCTAGAATTATTTTAGGTTTTCAGGGGTTTTAAATGTTTCTTGGTTTTTAAGGTTTTCATAGAGTTTTTCAGGGTTTTTTTGGTTTTTTTTCATTTTTATGTTTTTTTGGGATTTAATGGTTTTTAGGGTTTTTACTGATTTCTAGGGGTTTTAGGAATTTTTTTAGGATTTCTATTTTTTTTGGGTTTTTTGGGTTTTAAAGATTTTTTTGAGTTTTTTCGGTTTTTACGAGTTTTTAGGTTTTTAAACATTTTTAGGGGCGTAAAGGGTTTTTACAGTTTTTAGTACATTTTTAGGATATTATGGGTTTTTTTGAATTTTAATTTTTTAGGTTTTTTTTGGATTTAATGGGTTTTAAGGTTTTTTTGGGTTTTATCTGGTTTTTTAGCTTCTCTGGTTTTTATCATTTTTAGCGGTTTTAGGGGTTTAATATTATCTAATGGGTTTTCATGGTTTGTAGGTTTTTTATATTTTTAGGGATTTTCCCATCATTTTAGGGTTTTTATTATTTTTTGGGTTTTTAGGGGTTTTGAGAGATTTTAAATTTTCTATAGTTTTTTGGGTTTTATTAGGTTTTTAACGTTTTTAAGTTGTAAGGGGTTTTATTTTTTTATATTTTAAAGGTTTTCTTATTTTCTTCAGTTTTTAGGGTTTTTAAGTTTTTCTATATTTTTAAAAACTTTTTAGTATTTGTACGGTTTTTAGAGTTTTTATGGATTTTTGAGGGGTTTTGGGTTTACCGGAGTTTTATGGGTTTTTTGGGGTTTTATGTTTTTTAAAGTATTATAATTTTTTTAGGTATTTAAAGGGTTTTTAGTGGTTTTAGTGGTTTTGGTGTTTTATTGTCTTTTAGGGGTTTCTAGGGTTTTTAGGGTTTTTAGGAATTTTAGGGATTCTTAAGGTGTGAGAGTATTTTGAGTTTTTTTAGATTTTTTTAGGTTTTTAGGAGATTTAATTATATTTAGGTTATTATATTTTTATTATGGTTTTTAGGGTTTTTAGGGATTTTGAGGGGTTTAGAGGTTTTTTAGTGTTTTAGGGTTTTTTATGATTTTTATACATTTTTAGTTTTTGAGGTGTTTTCTGATTTTTTTTGGGTTTTAATGTTTTCTTAGGGTTTTCATGGTTTTTAGGGTTTTTTAAATTTTAGGTAATTTCATAGTTTTTTGGATTTGTGTTATTTTTTCTAGGGTTTTTAAGGGTTTTTGGGGGTTTAAGGGGTTTTTTGGGTTATTTGGATTTTTTGGGTGATAGGTTTTTTTTGAGTTTATAGGGTTTTTTAGGTTTTTTAGATTTTTAAAAAAATTTAGGGGTTTAATGGAATTTTAGAGTACTTAGTGGGTGTAACACCCCAAGATTTCATAGTGTGTTATTTCTTAAAAATAATTCAATAACTTGTACTACACGCAACACCGAGTTCAATCACACCATTAAAAGAGGTCATGAATAGTATTAACTACATTTTGAACTTTATATAATCCTTATAATTTTAGAATCCCTATTATGAGTTTCTTAGTCATAATGCAAGAACAGATTCATTTTCAGTATTTCACTTTTATCAACTTCTAATAGTGAAACCTTTTTAAATACAATATTTTAAACTTTTTGACTAAATGGGGACATAAAAAATTTAAAATGAAACACCCCAAGCTTCCACGGTACGTTTCCCTTTGAATAATGTGATAGCGTGTGTTGTACGCAACACCGAGTTCTAACACACCATAACCAATCAAACTAGCCGTTATAAATAGTAATACCTACTTTTTGAAAATATATATTTTTTATATTTCAAAATGGACTTCATTTTTGGATTCGGAATATCGAATTTAGCCTAAGGTGAAATTTTGGTACTTTTCGGATAACTTTCATATTTTGATGAATAGTGAAAATTACTAAATTTTAATTAAAAACAACTTTTTTAATCAAAATAACTAATAGTGATAAATTATGAATTTGATTGGTTTTAAAATATATTTAGAATATATTTTTACAATTTAATATAATGTTGGTCATTAGACATAATTTTACAATTAAACCGAACATAAACAAGTGTCAATCTTTTGATAGTTATTATCTCTTAAAAACACGCTTTTTGTTTTGACAGCGGGAATTAATTTTAAATTAATTTCTGCCACTTCTGTGTTTTGAATTTAGAAAAATGGATTCCATATTTGGAATCAGGATGTTCAAATTATGTAAATAGGTAACTTTTATTTTTAGACATTTTGAATAATTACTGCGGTAAATATTTTATTTACCATGGTTAAGGGTAAATCCGGTAAATAAGGGTTAAGAAATAATATTATAATAATACTAAATTACCCTAAAACGTGTCTTAACCCTATTGGTTGATACAGAGTCGACCATGGGCATCTTTGGGTCGATTTTGGGACCCCATGGATCCACTTGTAAGTGATAATGACACTTTATTTTAATTAAGTTAAAATGAATACAAAAATGGCATAAGCTTACATCTTTTAAAAGAACAATTGTTACATAGGGTTATATATGTTGGATTTTATATTATAAATATTCATTAGAAAGATAAAAAGATTTCCTACATAATTATATTTTATTTATAATTTTTAGACATTAAATAATTTACTTTATTTATGACACAATGATGATGCAGTAATTACTATAATAGTAAAAAATTAAAATAATTGATATTATAAATACCCAAATAAATATAATATGAAACTTTTAATGAATTAAACTAATTTTATAGGATAATATGATATATTAGGATTGATTTAATTGACTTTTTTCGAAGTAATCAATCTGTTATGAGTTTCACAAAAATCAACTATTGAATAGTGTCAAAATTGACATAAAAGAGTTCTTAAAACAAATATTATATTATTAATTGATATTAAATTCCTAAAAATCTAAGGTTCGGCCAAGAGACTTATATCATGATAGGTTCATCATTAATGTACCACTTGGGGGTCGCTTGGATGTATATAGTAAGTTTATTAACCATATTATATAAAAATACAAAGAGACATTGTAAAAGTGAAACTAATTAACTTAGAGTTAATACTTAAAGATAAGGTTAATATAAGTACCCAAACCTGTCTAAATTCTATTGGTTGAGTGGTTTTCGACCTATCCCCACCTTAACCTTTGAATAATAAGCTTTGGAGCCATTAGAAACCGAATATGAATTTATTATAAATTAATATTTCTAGCTTTTCCAAAGGTGCCCCTCACCCCTCTTATAAAAGGGCACTCCTCCTTCTCATTTCTTCACACCTTCAAAGCCTTTTGGCTCGGCCAAACTCTGCCCAAATACTCTCCCAACATCCCTCACTACAACCTAGAGGCCTTAGTTTGATCAGAAAGCCAAACTAAGGAGCCCTTTTGATCAAATCAAAAGGAAGAACCCGAAGAAGAGGTAATGATTTCACCACCCTTCTCCAAGTTCATTTCTTCTTCCACTTCTTCTTCCTTTGTTCTTACCATTCTAAAATAATAACTCCAGTATCTCACATATACTGTGATGTTATTATAAATATGGTACAATAATATTCAGTATTCTATCCACCCTTTGAATAACATGTCACCATACGTGCGTACGTACGGCTTACCGTCTCCACGTCGTGGTGTAATTGTTATTCAATATAATATTATTTGGATGGGTATAATAATGATGTGTAACTCATGTAAATAATAAATATAACATGTTAATGATTCTGTATATATGATATACCATCCATTTATATATTATTTTAATATCAAAAGAATGATATTGTCGCTCGTGCGTACGTACGGACTACCGTCTCCACGAACGCGATGAGATTCATTCTCCATCGTATCCATTCAAGTATAATTATCATTTGATGATTTAAAAATGATGTTTAAGGACTGGATATAATTCTGGATATGAATAAGATACAACAACCATGGCTTATGTAACAAAACATATAAAAGAAAATGAGTAAGTTAACTCCCGAAACGACGATAATTCTAAGATATTATTAACAAATCAATGTTAAAAGATCATATATGATATCATATTAATATATATGATTCTTGTATAATTTAATAACAACTATTTCACAATTATACAGGAGGTTAACCTACCCCAACCAAGGAAAAGTACAAGGTAAGGGTTATTTCACAATCTCTTCATTATCCGAGGTTGTTTATTTGTAATAATCTACTGGGATCTCTTTATCATCCACATCCATGTTTCTTCAAAATGTATTTCAAAACATTTTTATTATTTACAAGAATATGGGTTAAAGTCATTTATACCCTTATTTGACTTTTTATAAGAGGTTTATAAAGGAATATTTCCGTCGTTTTCAAAACAAGGTCATTTTTAACCTTTTCGACAGAATTAAGGTAAGAACGTTTTTTTAAACTTATACGGCGGGTGCGGCTAATTTCCACCGTTATAAAATCTTCAAAACTTCCCTTACAAGCTTATAAGAATATTTTCAATGAAAATGTTTTATTTTATATGGATCTTAAATTATTTCAAAATAAAAGGAGATATTTCTTTAAAAAGAATTTTGATTTCATCTATGTCAACATCCTTTGATGGATTTTAAGATTATTTGAAGTTGATTTATTATGATACAAAACTTCTATATTGTATTGAAGGTTTTGTGATATGTTTGACTGTGGATGTGCTATTTTTATACCATTCATAGTTTATGGTGAAATTATTGACATTTCGTATGCTAGTTTTAATACGAATGTTTATGTTATGTTTAAACCTTTTCATATGGGAATGCATTGGACTTAATATGTGACGGGTGGAGCCCGCTATAGCTCCTCGATGCATCGGTAGGTCTCATGAGACAAACTAGTGTCTTGGCACAAGGCCTTGACAAAATCTTATTTGTAGTCTTGGCACGAGGCCTTGGCTATGTGGTTATGATAGTCTGGAATTATGCATTCCATCATTATGAAAGTGGTTATTGATTTTGCATGTGATTATTCGATTAGTAGAATAACCATGTGAATAAGTAAATGGCATTATTTCATTTTATTTATGCCATACTATATTAAATGTTCAAGTTTAAAAGGCTTTTGTTTTAGTTATACATTGCCTTAAAATGTTTATTCTTATTTATGAAAGTTTCCGCTATATTGTTATCCTTACTGGGCATTTGAGCTCACCCCTTTTTTATGTTTTATTTTTCCCAGGATGTGAAGATGTAAGTTATGAATGACCTTCAGGGATATTATGAGGGGATTATAGTGTGGACTATGGAAACATTATGTTGTTGTAGTAGTTTTTCATTTTATGATGTAATGTAAACCTTATGAATATATCTAGTGTTTCCAAGGCTACTAAACCAATCGGTCTTTCGAGATTTGATCTTTCTTGTGATCATGCCAATGTTACGAAGTAATGCACCGACTCTGGGTAGCTGGGGTCGGGGCGTTATAGTTGGTATCAGAGGAAGTTTAGTACAAACCTTGGAAACTAGATTTAGATAAACTCTGATTAGAGCACGTAGACCTAAGATGAACTTTGAGGATTAGTATAGAAGAACTTCCTAGAATTTTGGTATTGTAGAGATTTTGTGAGTTTTCCGAGCAATACATCCATGTCTGGATACGAGCAGGTAGAGGCGGCTCTGGCACAGATGTACCTAGGGGTAAAACCCGAAAACACCGCTTTGAGCTAGACTCGAACGGGAACTGGTGCACGACAACGGGCCTTGCTGCACTCTTGGTTACGACACTCCCAGGGGATATGCTTAGGATAACTCTCATTTTCTTTACAAATCATTTTGAAGGGATTATGAGTATATACTTCCTCAAAGAAAACATTCTTATGATTATGGATTATATCCATAAATAGTTCAATTTATGTTAAGTGTTTTATAAGTATGGGATTATGTATTTTGATTCATAAACTGATCTAGTGTATGCCATTTTTTAGAAATGGCGCCCAGTAGAAGGAATGAGAACTCCAGAAATGCACATGATCCAAAGAGAAGGAAGGATCATATCTTTCATGGTCTTAAGCTAGAATTTATAAGAGAAATAGTCTCCCATGTATTATCATCATATGAAGAAATAATATCATGTGTTGATAAGATAAGTAAAGAGTTTACTGAGTCCTATGGCTTTGAAGGGAAGCAAGAGAAGAAAAGGATTGAAGAGAGAAAGATGGATAAAAGTAAGAGGGAAAAGAAGAATTTTCCCATATGTGGTAACTGTGGAAAGAAACACCCTAGAACTTGCCAGAAAGGAATGGGAGTTTTTTATAAGTGTGGAGGAAAAGGGCACAAAGTACGTGACTGCAAGGGTAAGAAAATGGTTTCAAATGTACAATGCTTCATTTGCAAGGAGTTTGGACACTACGCGAACCTATGTCCCAGTCATCAGACTATGCCGCAAATGATGTTATTGGATAATAATCATGTTATGATACTACCACAGATGAAGAGGGATGATTAGAGTTCTTATGTTGATTATGTCAATTGAGTGTTGTATCAATAATGTACTTGTTACAATAATCATGGAGTATATAAGGATTGTACTGCAGTATTATTTCATTAAGGACTTGAGATTGTGTGGAACAAAGAAAAGTGACTCAACAGCAGGATAAATTTTTGGAAAATATATGGTTGAGAGAATGATAAATCATAATATAGTTCTGATACTGAGGTAGTGATTTTGGAATAATATGAGATTGTTTTGGATAAATTATATTGGATATTATTGACTACCTTGGAACTGATTAATGATTTGTATATTCCATCATTGTTGGGGTTTAAAACATTTTTGGATTAATGAAGTATATCCAGCATTCTATATGGAATAAGGGAGCATGAATGTAATCAATAAGGAATATGGTAATACATGATGAAGGTATTCATATTCTATTACGGGGTAAAAAGGATCTATATTATGTTTACCTTCCTTATAAATGTTGGACTGTGAGTTTAGACAGAAGTATTTTGGATAGTTCTAGTTTGGATTATTTTGGATTGCCATAAAAGGACAACCCGGAGGTCGGGCGGCAACCCGTCGCGTCCGGCAAGGCTGCGAGACTTGAACCCGCAACCGAAGGGCGACAAGGGTGTATCACCTACCACTGCCCCACGAGATGTCCTGAATTAAATAATGTAGTTTTTTTAAAAGATCTGGTAGATGAATTATAATTCATTTATTTTGGAACCCTGTACGAATAGTATAAATAGAAAAAAAAATTACGTTCTATTATCTTTTAGAATGAAAGATGAGTTTGTGGTAGAAATTTATTAATGGGTAAAATTATAATTATAATGTAAGTATATCTCCTTATTATCTTATCCAATCTCATAAATAAATTCCTCAACATTAATAATAGAAACTTAGAACAAAAATGTTGTCCTAGATGGTACCTTAAATCATCACAAATTTATGGCTTTGGGATTGTTGGCCTTTTCATAGCCATGTTCTCTACCACTCTCCATCAGATAATTGATGGTTAGATTTCTCTTCCATATCCATATTTTCCTACATGGAACCCTAGTATGTGTTATTTTCGGTAATCTTCATACTTTCCACTCTTTATTTTAAATAGAGGCCTCATTAATTCATTTTTCGATGTGGGATTTCAACAAAGATATTTTGAAATGTCAAAAATGTGTTGTCCCAATACCATATATTTTGTTGAACCGATGGTACTTCAAATCATCATGGATTGATGAGTTTAAGGACCTCAATTTTATACTTGTTTGTGATTGATGACCTCAATCACTACCTATAAATATTTACGTTTTTCCTCCAATTATATGTCTCTAATTGCCACCAATGTTCTCCTAATCGAGATCATAATTTGGTGGTGACCGTTTAATTTCTCTTTTCCTCATATTAAGACTAAATTTTAGTAACCCAATTTCCGATGTGGGTTTTCCCCACAAATATATTTTCTACTTTCAACCTTTTATTTTTGAAGAACAATTTCAAATTGCGAGGACGCAATTTATTGAAGGAGGGGAGAATGTAACACCCCAAGATTTCATAGTGTGTTATTTCTTAAAAATAATTCAATAACTTTCACTACACGCAACACCGAGTTCAATCACACCATTAAAAGAGGTCATGAATAGTATTAACTACATTTTGAACTTTATATAATCCTTATAATTTTAGAATCCCTATTATGAGTTTCTTAGTCATAATGCAAGAACAGATTCATTTTCAGTATTTCACTTTTATCAACTTCTAATAGTGAAACCTTTTTAAATACAATATTTTAAACTTTTTGACTAAATGGGGACATAAAAAATTTAAAATGAAACACCCCAAGCTTCCACGGTACGTTTCCCTTTGAATAATGTGATAGCGTGTGTTGTACGCAACATCGAGTTCTAACACACCATAACCAATCAAACTAGCCGTTATAAATAGTAATACCTAATTTTTGAAAATATATATATTTTATATTTCAAAATGGACTTCATTTTTGGATTCGTAATATCGAATTTAGCCTAAGGTGAAATTTTGGTACTTTTCGGATAACTTTCATATTTTGATGAATAGTGAAAATTACTAAATTTTAATTAAAAACAACTTTTTTAATCAAAATAATTAATAGTGATAAATTATGAATTTGAGTGGTTTTAAAGTATATATAGAATATATTTTTACAATTTAATATAATGTTGGTCATTAGACATAATTTTACAATTAAACCGAACATAAACAAGTGTCAATCTTTTGATAGTTATTATCTCTTAAAACACGCTTTTTGTTTTGACAGCGGGAATTAATTTTAAATTAATTTCTGCCACTTCTGTGTTTTGAATTTAGAAAAATGGATTCCATATTTGGAATCAGGATGTTCAAATTGTGTAAATAGGTAACTTTTATTTTTAGACATTTTGAATAATTACTGCGGTAAATATTTTATTTACCATGGTTAAGGGTAAATCCGGTAAATAAGGGTTAAAAAATAATATTATAATAATACTAAATTACCCTAAAACGTGTCTTAACCCTATTGGTTGATACAGAGTCGACCATGGGCATCTTTGGGTCGATTTGGGGACCCCATGGATCCACTTGTAAGTGATAATGACACTTTATTTTAATTAAGTTAAAATGAATACAAAAATGGCATAAGCTTACATCTTTTAAAAGAACAAATGTTAAATAGGGTTATATATGTTGGATTTTAGATTATAAATATTCATTAGAAATATAAAAAGATTTCCTACATAATGATATTTTATTTATAATTTTTAGACATTAAATAATTTATTTTATTTATGACACAATGATGATGCAGTAATTACTATAATAGTAAAAAATTAAAATAATTGATATTATAAATACCCAAATAAATATAATATGAAACTTTTAATGAATTAAACTAATTTTGTAGGATAATATGATATATTAGGATTGATTTAATTGACTTTTTTCGAAGTAATCAATCTGTTATAAGTTTCACAAAAATCAACTATTGAATAGTGTCAAAATTGACATAAAAGAGTTCTTAAAACAAATATTATATTATTAATTGATATTAAATTCCTAAAAATCTAAGGTTCGGCCAAGAGACTTATATCATGATAGGTTCATCATTAATGTACCACTTGGGGGTCGCTTGGATGTATATAGTATGTTTATTAACCATATTATATAAAAATACAAAGAGACATTGTAAAAGTGAAACTAATTAACTTAGAGTTAATACTTAAAGATAAGGTTAATATAAGTACCCAAACCTGTCTAAATTCTATTGGTTGAGTGGTTTTCGACCTATCCCCACCTTAACCTTTGAATAATAAGCTTTGGAGCCATTAGAAACCGAATATGAATTTATTATAAATTAATATTTCTAGCTTTTCCAAAGGTGCCCCTCACCCCTCTTATAAAAGGGCACTCCTCCTTCTCATTTCTTCACACCTTCAAAGCCTTTTGGCTCGTCCAAACTC
This sequence comes from Viscum album, assembly GCA_963277665.1. Classification (NCBI taxonomy): domain Eukaryota; kingdom Viridiplantae; phylum Streptophyta; class Magnoliopsida; order Santalales; family Viscaceae; genus Viscum; species Viscum album. The sequence continues at coordinate 244,686,602 of OY728167.1, read as the reverse complement.
TGCCCAAATACTCTCCCAACATCCCTCACTACAACCTAGAGGCCTTAGTTGGATCAGAAAGCCAACCTAAGGAGCCCTTTTGATCAAATCAAAAGGAAGAACCCGAAGAAGAGGTAATGATTTCACCACCCTTCTCCAAGTTCATTTCTTCTTCCACTTCTTCTTCCTTTGTTCTTACCATTCTAAAATAATAACTCCAGTATCTCACATATACTGTGATGTTATTATAAATATGGTACAATCATATTCAGTATTCTATCCACCCTTTGAATAACATGTCACCATACGTGCGTACGTACGGCTTACCGTCTCCACGTCGTGGTGTAATTGTTATTCAATATAATATTATTTGGATGGGTATAATAATGATGTGTAACTCATGTAAATAATAAATATAACATGTTAATGATTCTGTATATATGATATACCATCCATTTATATATTATTTTAATATCAAAAGAATGATATTGTCGCTCGTGCGTACGTACAGACTACCGTCTCCACGAACGCGAAGAGATTCATTCTCCATCGTATCCATTCAAGTATAATTATCATTTGATGATTTAAAAATGATGTTTAAGGACTGGATATCATTCTGGATATGAATAAGATACAACAACCATGGCTTATGTGACAAAACATATAAAAGAAAATGAGTAAGTTAACTCCCGAAACGACGATAATTCTAAGATATTATTAACAAATCAATGTTAAAAGATCATATATGATATCATATTAATATATATGATTCTTGTATAATTTAATAACAACTATTTCACAATTATACAGGAGGTTAACCTACCCCAACCAAGGAAAAGTACAAGGTAAGGGTTATTTCACAATCTCTTCATTATCCGAGGTTGTTTATTTATAATAATCTACTGGGATCTCTTTATCATCCACATCCATGTTTCTTCAAAATGTATTTCAAAACATTTTTATTATTTACAAGAATATGGGTTAAAGTCATTTATACCCTTATTTGACTTTTTAAAAGAGGTTTATAAAGGAATATTTCCGTCGTTTTCAAAACAAGGTCATTTTTAACCTTTTCGACAGAATTAAGGTAAGAACGTTTTTTTTAAACTTATACGGCGGGTGTGGCTAATTTCCACCGTTATAAAATCTTCAAAACTTCCCTTACAAGCTTATAAGAATATTTTCAAAGAAAATGTTTTATTTTATATGGATCTTAAATTATTTCAAAATAAAAGGAGATATTTCTTTAAAAAGAATTTTGATTTCATCTATGTCAACATCCTTTGATGGATTTTAAGATTATTTGAAGTTGATTTATTATGATACAAAACTTCTATATTGTATTGAAGGTTTTTTGATATGTTTGACTGTGGATGTGATATTTTTATACCATTCATAGTTTATGGTGAAAGTATTGACATTTCGTATGCTAGTTTTAATACGAATGTTTATGTTATGTTTAAACCTTTTCATATGGGAATGCATTGGACTTAATATGTGACGGGTGGAGCCCGCTATAGCTCCTCGATGCATCGGTAGGTCTCATGAGACAAACTAGTGTCTTGGCACAAGTCCTTGACAAAATCTTATTTGTAGTCTTGGCACGAGGCCTTGGCTATGTGGTTATGATAGTCTGGCATTATGCATTCCATCATTATGAAAGTGGTTATTGATTTTGCATGTGATTATTCGATTAGTAGAATAACCATGTGAATAAGTAAATGGCATTATTTCATTTTATTTATGCCATACTATATTAAATGTTCAAGTTTAAAAGGCTTTTGTTTTAGTTATACATTGCCTTAAAATGTTTATTCTTATTTATGAAAGTTTCCGCTATATTGTTATCCTTACTGGGCATTTGAGCTCACCCCTTTTTTATGTTTTATTTTTCCCAGGATGTGAAGATGTAAGTTATGAATGACCTTCAGGGATATTATGAGGGGATTATAGTGTGGACTATGGAAACATTATGTTGTTGTAGTAGTTTTTCATTTTATGATGTAATGTAAAACTTATGAATATATATAGTGTTTCCAAGGCTACTAAACCAATCGGTCTTTCGAGATTTGATCTTTCTTGTGATCATGCCAATGTTACGAAGTAATGCACCGACTCTGGGTAGCTGGGGTCGGGGCGTTACAGTGGGTTTTAGGGTTTGTCTGGGTTTTAGGGTTATTTTGGTTTTTAGGGGGTTTTATGGTTATTAGGGGTTTTTAGGGATTTTAGTATCTTTTAGGGTTTTTAGGAATTTTTATGTTTTTAGGGGTTTTATTTTCTTTTAATTTTTTAATAATTTAGTGGTTTTTGAGAGGATTCAATGGGTAGTACGTTTTGTGGTTTTTATGGGTTTTTTTGAATTTTTATGGTTTTTTTAGTTTTTTTAGGGATTTTGAGTGTTTAAAGGGTTTTAAGGTTTGTATAGTTTTTGAGGTTTTTAGTTGTTTTATGTTTTTTAGGTTTTTAAGGATTTCATAGGGGGTTTTAAGGGTTTTTTAAATTTTATGGGGTTTTTGGGTTTTTTAGGATTTTAATGGTTTTTAGTTGTTTTAGGGATTTTGAGGGTTTTAGGTTTTTGATGTGTTTTTAGCATATTTATGGTTTTTTATATTTTTATATTTTTAAGGGTTTTCAATTTTTTATAATTTTTAGGGATTTAAAGTGTTTTTTTGAGTTTTTAGGGGGGTTTTAGGGTTTAATGAGTTTCTAGGGATTTTTAATAGTTTTAGCAGTTTTCATAATTTTTAGGGGTGTTTGGGTTTTTATTGCTTTATGGTTTTTAACATTTACAAGTTGTTTATGGGTTTGTGTTTTTTATGTATTTTAGGTTTTCTTTATATATATTTCTGAGTTTTTAGTCTTTTTTTTACATTTTTTTGGATTTGAAGGGCTTTCTATGAGTTTTATGGGTTTTTAGGGATTTTAGAGGGGTTTAGGTTTTTTTTTGGTTTTTTGAGGTTTTATGGGGTTTTTAGTGTTTTTTATATTTTTAGGGGTTTTAAGTGTTTCTTAGGTTTTCTTAGGGTTTTTAATGTTTTTTAGGATTTTCGGGTTTTTATGTATTTTTGGAGATTTTTTTTTGGTTTTTAGTGTTTTTTTTGGGATTTTTATGGGCTTTATGGCTTTAATGTTTTAATGGGTTTTTGGGGTTTTAGTGTTTTTTGAGGTTTTTATGGGTTTTTATGTTTTTTGTTGAATTTTAAAATTTTTTGGGGTTTAAAGGGGGATTTTATAGAATTTAGTTGGGGTTTTGTGTTTTTATGGGGTATTACTGTTTTTAAGGTTTTTAGGGGGTTTTATGGTTTTCAGTTGTTTTAGTGTCTTTTAGGGTTTTAAGCATTTTTTAGGGTTTTATGAGATTTAAGTGTTTTTAGGTTTTAATATTTTTTTACAACATTTTAGGGTTTTTAGGGTTTTTTACATTATTAGGAGTTTTTTCTCATTTAGTATTTTTAGGATTTTTTAGGGTTTTTAATTTTTTCGGGGAGATTTATAGTGTTTTTATAGTTTTTTAGGGATTTTAGTGTTTTTAGATTTTTATGGTTTTAAGTGATTTTAGTTTTTTATGGTTTTATTTGGGTTCTTCAAGGTTTTTAGGGTTTTTTACACTTATATAGTTTTTTATGTTTTATTTAGGATTTTTCTGGTTGTTAATATTTTTAGGGGTTTTTAGGTTTTTTATTTTTTTTGGGGGGTTTTAGGGATTTTGAGGGGGGTTAGAGTTTTTTGGGGATTTTAGGGTCTTTATGGTTTTTGGGGTTACTATGGTTTTTTGAGGTTTTTGTGGATTTTAAGGTTTTTTTAGATTTTTTAATGTTTTTAGGGGTTTAAATGGTTATTTTAGTTTTTAGTGATTTTATGGGGTTTTAAGGTTTTAGGTAATTTTATGGTTTTGGGGTATTTTGGGTTTTCAGGACCTTTTTAGGGGTAAGGAAGATGCAAGACCAGTCTATTCCTAGCCCCCCAAAATTTATTTGAAAAAAGACACAACATGCGAGGGAGGGGAAAGGTCAATCAACCCACACCCAAAAACCCTAGACAATCCCACAAAGCCCAGAAGTCCCCAAAGAAAAAACCAAAATACACACAAAACCAGACAAAGCATAAAAACAAAATCATCTCCATCAGCATCTCCCATGCAACCATCAACCAGCATCCGACAACACATTTTTCATCTTCCATCACCTCCTTGCCAAGAATATCCACCACCAGCAACACAGAACCACCAGCACTAAAATCATAAACAGCAGCTTCATCACAACATAGACATATAGTAACTAGGGTCCAAGACCTCATTTTCAAACAACCAGCACCTCTTTCGATCACCAAACATCTCCCAACACCCTTCTTCAGTTCCAGAAACCACATAGTCAGAAAAGCAGCATCTCCTTATGAGCCTCATAGCCAAGCAGCAAAAAAAGCATTCACGACCAACAACCTCAAAGGACCAGCAACAAGAACATCAAATTCCACATCATCACGTCTCAGCCAAGAAGTAACCAACATCCAACTCTTCAGTTTACAAAAAAAATCACCTTCAACATCTCCCGTCATGGAATCAATCACCATCCATCCCCTTAGCTCCCAAAAACTATCACATTATATCCAATCCTCGTCCATCATTTCAAATCCTTCAACCAAGCAAAGCCACCCGGACCAACACCCAAAACCAAAATTCAGCACCCATATCTCCTTATTCCAATCCAGAAGGAAACAACCCCTCACATGAAGTCCAATAAGCAGTACCAGCAGAAAATCGCTACCAAAATATCCACAACCAATGAAGCAACCATATAGAATAAAAAAATAAAGAAGATGAGAACAACTAAACCTCAACTGCTCCTCTTACAAACTCGGAGAATAACCGAAAGCGACCATAGAAAAACCGATCACCAAACGCCATATTCCATCCCAAATTTAGAAAATCCACCGAGAATCACCCATCCCCAGATCATTGATGTGGAACCTCGCCACATCGTGACTCCTCACAAGCTGCTTAAGTCCGAACAGCGCAAGAAGCTGCAATGTCGTCTTATGACCCAATTTTTCATCTCCATCGCGAATGACATCAAGATCAAGACCTGCTGACGAGAAGCTCCACTGCCCCGTGAGTCGACCAAGGATTCCTCCATGAAAAATATGTCTCAAGCGATATATCACCTGAGGAAGAGGATATTCCAGATCTGTCGAAGCCAATCCAAAATGTCGCAAGATCCAGGCCAAGCCTTCTCCTCCCTTACCCAAACAAAATCGCCAGAGGCCATCACCATCAAGCATATTCCTCGTCTCTCAAAAATGAAACTCCAAGGAAGAATATCACTTGAACAAGTCTCCATCTGCTTCATAAGGCCCAAACTAAAAGAGATCAATGAACCTGTCGTAGAGTGTTCCAATTGGAAGACCTAGAGAACGCAGCGTCGGGAGGGAGAGCCTAGGAGGGAGTGGCTACATTTTCTTCAAACGAGTTGTTGGTAATGAGGTATAGGTGATTGCCACTCCATTTTTATTATGGCCTCTATTCACCACTTGTGCGATGCTCGTCCCCAGCTAAATTTGAGCGTGGTGAGACTCGAACCTGCGCCATTTTCGTTTCCGGGGAGAGGCTGCCTTACACGGTACCACTAAGCCAACCCCGATTGGTTCAAACGAGTTGTGGGTAATGAGTTATAGGTCTATAATAGGGTTTTTAGTGTTTTAGGGGTTTTTAAATTTTCATGGATTTTATGGGTGTTTATAAATTTAATGGTTTTTAGAAATTTTATGGTTTTTAGGGGTTTTTTTATTTTTAGGGTTTTCAAGGTGTTTAAGGTTTTTTAGGGTTTTTTACATTTTGATGTTTTTTTAGTGTTTTTATTTGGATTTTATGTTTTTTATGGTTTTTAGGGATTTTTAGGGGCTTTAGGGTCTTTAGTTTCTTCTAGTTTTGTTGGGGTTTTAGGGTTTTTTGAGTTTTTAGGGTTCTTGAGGGTTTTTTACAGTTTTTAACGTTTTTATGGGTTTAAAGTGGTTTTATTATTTTTAGTGGTTTTTATATATTTATTAGGGTTATTATGGGTTTTATTGTTTTTAATATTTTTTTGGGTTTTTAGGGATTTATTTAATTTTTTTAGGTTTTTAGGGATTTTAAGTGTTTTTAGGTTTTTAAGGTTTTCTTATAGATTTTCACGGTTTCTATGGTTTTTTCATTTTTTTGGGATTCTTAGGGATTTTTTAATATTTTTACTATTTTTAGGGTTTTTATAGAATTTAAGTGATTTTAATGTTATATAGTGTTTTTTGGGATTATATGGTTTCTTTGGGTTTTTAGGTTTTTTTTGAATTTTTAAGGGGTTTTTTGATTTTTTAGCGGTGTTAAGGGTTTTTAATGTTTTTTAATGTTTTTGGGGGCTTCAAGAGTTTTTAATGTTTTATGTGGTTTAGGGTTTTTTAATGTTTTATTTGTTCTTATGGGTTTAGTGATTTTAAGGGTTTTTAGAGTCTTTTAGGGGTTTTAGGGTTTTTAGATTTTTTTTACGATTTTAGGGGTTTCAAGTTTTTTTAGGTTTTAAAGGATTTATTAGGGATTTTTAGAGTTTTTAGAGATTTTTATGTTTTTAGAAATTTTAAGGGTTTTTACTGTTTTAATGATTTTTAGTATTTTTAGGGATTTTAGGGTTTTATGGTTTTTTTGGGTTTTTAGGTTTTTAAGGGTTTTATGAGTTTTTAGGTTTTTACAGTTTTTATAGTATTTTTTAGGGTTTTCAGTATTTCTTACGTTTTTGGGTTTTTACGTATTTTTAGGTATTTTTAGGGATTTTAGGGATTTGTTAATGAATTTTTATGTTTTTAGGGTTTTTAGTGATTTTGAGGGTTTTTCTAGTTTTTAGGGTTTCTCTTTAGATTTTTTGGGTTTTATGGATTTTTATAGTTTTTAACATTTTTAGGGAACTAAAAGGATTATATATTTTTAGTGGGTTTTAGGGTTTTTAGGTGTTTTTAAGGGATTTTATGATTTTTAGGGTTTTTTATGGATTTAGGGGTTTTATGTTCTTTTTTGGGGTTTTAATGGTTTTAAGTGTTTTTTGGTTTTTAATGTTTTCTTATTCGACTTATGGGTTTTAAGGGTTTTTTACATTTTAGTAATTTTTAATTATTTTTTAGGATTTTACAGTCTTCTAAGGTTTTTAGATATTTTGATGGTTTTTTTATCATTTTTAGATTTTTGGGGGGTTTAAAGTGTTTTTAGTGTTTTACGGTCTTGTTAAGGTTTTCTGGGATTTTACTATTTTTACGGTTTTATGGATTTTTATGGATTTTTATGTTTTTTATGTGTTTTTATGTATTTTAGGCATTATGAGGTTTGTTAGGGTTTTTAGTGGTTCTTATAGTTTTTTGGGTTTTTAGAGTTTTTGGGTATTTAGGTTTTTTAATGTTTTTAGGGGTTTAAATATTTTTTATAATTTTTAGTGAATTTTAATGGGCTTTATGGGTGTTTATGGTTTCTGGGTATTTTAGGGGTTTTAGTGTATTTTAAGGGGGGTTTTAACATTTTTAGCAATTTTTAGGTTTTTAGGGGATTTAAGCATTTTTAGGTTTCTCAACTTCTCTTAGGTTTTTTTTTGTGTTTTTAGGGTTTTTATCTTTTTAGCTATTTTTCGGGTAATTTTAGGATTTTTATGGTTTTTAGGGATTTTAGGTATTTTTAAGGATTTTATGGTTTTTAGGATTTTTATGGATTTTAAGAGTTTTTAACGTTTTTAGGTTTTTAGGGGGTTTAGGTGTTTTAAGGTTTTTATGGTTTTTTAAGGTTTTTATGTTTTTTAGATATTTTAATGATTTTTTATATTTTTAGGAATTTTTTAGGATTTTTATGTTTATTAGGATTTTCATTAATTTTGAGCAGTTTTATGTATTTTAGGGGTTTTTTGGGTTTTTTCTTTTTTCTATTTTTAGGGTTTTTTGGAGTTATTAGGGGTTTTATGATATTTTTAGTGTATCTTAATGTTTTTTGGGGTTTAAAAGGTTTTTAGTATTTTAGTGGGTTTTAGTTTTGTTATGGGTTTATGGTTTTTATAGTTTTTATTTATTTTTTATGATTTTTAGTGTTTTTAAGGTTTTTAGGGTTTTTAGCGTTTTTTTGGTTTTTTAGGGGTTTTTAGTATTTTTTGTTATTATCGTTTTCTTAGCGTTTTCAGGGTTTTTATCATATTTTATGTGTTTATGGATTTTTATGGCCTTTAAGGGTTTTTATGGTTTTAAGGTATTTTGGGGGTTTTTAGGGTTCTTAGGGGTTTTTTGGTTTTTTAGGGTTTTTAGCATTTTTTAGGTTTTTAGGGATTTTATGTGTTTTTATCATTTTAATGTTTTCATAGGGTTTTTAGGTTTTTTATTTTTTTAATGATTTTTAGAGATTTTTATGGGTTTTCAGTGTTTTATGGATTTATAGTGGTTGTAGGGGTTTTTTGGGTGTTTTGGGTTTTTTTGAGTATTTTAAGGTTTTTAGGTTTTTTTATAGTTTTTTGATGTTTTTTGTGTTTTAATGGTATTTTAATGATTTGAGTGGTTTTTAGGGGTTTTATGGGTTTTATTGTTTTAGAGGGTTTTATGGTTTTTAGGGGTTTTCATGGTTTTTCAGGGTTTTTATCATTTTTAGGTTTTTAAGTGTTTTAAGTGTTTTTATTTTTTTAGTTTTTCATTAGGTTTTTAGGTTTTTAGAATTTTTAACTTTTTATATATTTTTAGCGGTGTAAGGATTTTTAGGGTTTTTAGGGTTTTTTCTAGGGTTAGGGTTTTTTTGGGTTTTTATGGTTTTTAGGGGGTTTATGGTTTTTTAATGTTTTCTTGTGTTTTAATGTTTTTTAATATTTTTTAAGTATTTTTAGGTTTTAAAGGGTGTTTAGATTTTTTAGTGGGGTTTTAGGATATGTATAGGTTTTTAGTGTTTTTACGGTTTTTATTGGTTTTTACGGTTTTTATTGGTTTTTATGGTTCCTAGGGATTTTAGGATTTTTAGGGTTTTTAGTGTTCTTTATATTTTTTGGGTTTAAGTGATTTATGGTTTTTAATTTTTTCTTATGGGGTTTTCAGGGTTTTTACGAATTTTTATATTTTTGGGGATTTTTGGGGATTTTTATATTTTTTATGGTGTTTTGGATTTTTATAGATTTTGAGGGTTTTAGCATTTTATATGTGTTTTATTTGGGTTTTATGTTTTTTTGGGTTTTAGGGTTTTTTTATTTTTTTTGGGGGATTTAATGTTTTTTAGTGTTTTTATACATATTTAGGTTTTTAATATATTTTCGAGTTATTAATGGGTTTTATGGTTTTCATAGTTTTTTTGTTTTAAATGTTTTTTGGGTTTTAAATGTTTTTTGGGGTGTTATGGTCTTCAGGGTATTTAGGTTTTTTAGGAATTTTAGGGTTTTTAGGTTTCTTAGGTGTTTTAAGTGTTTTTAGGGTTTTTAGGTTTTCTTAGGTTTTTTCAGGGATTATTGGGTTTTATACTTTTTTAAGGTTTTTAGGTGTCTTTTAGGATTTTCATGGACATTAAAGGTTTTATGGTTTTATGGTAATTTTAGGTATTTAGAGTTTTAATATGTTTTTTAAGGTTTTTGGTGTTCTTTATAGTTTTTAGGGATTTAGGGTTTTTAGGGTTTTCTTGTTTTTATGTTTTTAGGGGCTTTAAGTGATTTTAGGTTTTAAAGTTTTTCTTCGGGTTTTTTCAGGGTGTTTAGTGTTTTTTATATTTATTGGGATTTTTTTTGGCCTTTTTAGGATTTTTATGGTTTTCTGAGATTTTCAGTTTTTAGGGGTTTTAATAATTTTTAGGGTTATTAACGTTTTATGTTTTTTAAGATTTTTTAGGATTTAATGTTTCATTAAGGCTATTTAGGGTTTTAAAGGTTATTTATTTTTTTAGCGATTTTTTGGGATTTTTGGGGTTTTAGGGTTTATATAGTTTTTAGAGATTTTGAAGTGTTTTAGGGTTTTTATGTTTTTTATTATTTTTAGTGTTTTTAAAAAAATTATTGTTTTTAATGTTTTTTTGAGTTTTTTAACTTTTTAGGGTTTTTAAGTGGTTTTAGAGACTTTATTCAGTTTTTATTGTTTTTATTGATTTTAGGGTTTTTATGGTTTTTAGGGGTTTTATGGTTTTAAAGGATTTCAGGGTTTTAGGGTTTTTTAGGTTTTTTAGATTTTTAGGGGATTAAAGTGCTTTTAGGTTTTTAAGGTTTTCTTATGGGTTTTCATGGTTTTATTCTTTTTTACATTTTTTAGATTTTTAGGATTTTTAATGTTTTAGGGTTTATAGTGATTTTGATGTTTTTTTAGCTTTTAGGGTTTTTATGGTTTTTAGCACTTTTTAGGTTGTTTTGGGGTTCTAAGTGTTTTTAGGTTTTAAAGGTTTTATTTGTGTTTTTCTGGGTTTCTATGTTTTTTATACAATTTAGGGGTTTTATGGAATTTTTAGATTTTAATGATTTATTGGTTTTTTAGGGATTTTGAGGTTTTTTTGGGCTTTCATGATTTTTTGGGATTTATGGTTTCATTGTGTCTTATGTTTTTTTAGTTTTTTAGTTTTTTACGGTTTTTTGTGTTTTTTATCATTTTAAGGGTTTGAAAAGTTTTTAGTGATTTTTATGTTTCTTACAGGTTATCATTTCTATGGTTTTGGGGGGTTTGTATGGTCCTTAGGGGTTTTAGTTGATTTAGGGTTTTTTTACGTTTTTAGGTTTTTAGGGGTTTTAATTATTTTTAGGTATTTGAGTTTTTCTTAAGGGTTTTAAGGGGTTTTAATGGTTTTTATATTTTTTTGGGATTTTAGTGATTTTTATGATTTATATGGTCTTTTAGGGTATTTATGGATTTTGAGGGTTTTCATATATTTTTGGGGATTTAGGGTTTTGATAATTTTTTTGGTTTTTAGGGTTTTTTTAGTTTTTAAGATTATTATTGGTTTTAAGGTATTTAGAGTTTTTAAATATTTTTGGAGTTTATATTATTTTTAGAGTGTTTAGTGTTTTCAGGGTTTTTTTATTTTTTTTTGGTTTTTAATCGTATTTATTTTTTTATTGTTTTTTGGGATTTATAGTTTTTAAGGATTTACGGGTTTGAATTTTTTATGTTTTTAAGGGTTTCTTAAGGTTTCTCAGGTTTTTTATGGATTTTTATGTTCCTAGGTATTAGTAGGGGTTTTTTATGAATTTTATGGTTTTAGGGATTTTAGTGATATTGAGGGGAATCTATATTTTTTGGGGGTATTTATTTTTGTTTGTTTGTTTTTTGGTTTTTAGGGTTATTTTTAGTTTTTTTTTGTTTTTTTAGACATTAGGTTTTTTTCACATTTTTAGGGGTTTAAATAGGTTTTAGAGTTTTTAGCGATTTTTAGGGTTTTCTTGGTTTTTAGTATTTTTATGGTTTTAGGGGTTTAATTTTTTTTATCTTTTTACATTTTCTTACGATTTTTTAGGGTTGTATGGTTTTTTATGTTCTAGGGATGATTACGGTTTTTTGGATTTTTATGGGGATTTAACGTTTTTAGGTGTTTTGATGGGTTTTATGGAATATAGGGTTTTAGGGGTTTTATGGTTCTTTATATTTTTCTTAGTTTTTTAGGATTTTTAAGAATATTTATATTTTTTAGCATCTTTATATGTTTAAAGGATCTTCAGAGTTTTAAGTAGTTTTTTGGGTTTTTATGGGTTTTGGGGGTTTTAACTTTTTAAGGGGGGTTTATGGTTTTTAGCTAATTTTAAGATTTTTCTGGGTTTTTTTATCATTTTTAGGGGTTTTAGTTGTTTTAAGTGTTTTTAGGTTTTTATGGTTTTCTTTTGGTTTTTTATGGTTTTCGTGGGTATTTCTTGATTTTTAGGGTTTTAAGATTTTTAAGGGAATTCAGGGTTTTTAGGGATTTTGAGGGCTTTAGGGTTTTTTTTGTTCTTATCAATTTTTTTGGGATTTTTTTTGAGTTTTTAGGGGTTTTAATTTTTTTTTACTTTTTTAATGTTTTTAGGGGTCTCAACGATTTTAAGAGAATTTAGAGGTTTTAGGGTTTTTAACAGTTTTTAGGGTTTTTAATGTTTTTTGTGATTTTATGGGTTATAGTTTTTTTCAAGTTTTTTGTGTGTTTAGAATTTTTTATGTTTATATGGGTTTTAAAAGTTTTAGGTTTTTATGGTTTTCTTAGGTGTTTTAATGTTTTTTACATTTTCAGGGATTTTTGGGATTTTTTATAATTTTTATGGTTTTTAAGGGTTTTATTGATTTTGATAGTTTTTAGGGGTTTAAGGTTTTTTAGGATTTTATGGTTTTTTTAGGTTTTTTGGGGTTTTAAGTGTTTTTAGGTTTTTAAGGTTTTCTTAGGATTTTTCATGGTTTTAGGGTTTTTACATTTTTAGAGAATTTTGGATCTTTTAGTGGATTTTTTTGGGTTTTTAGGATTTTTAGAGATTTTGAGGGTCTTAGGGTTTTATCAAGGTGTTTAAGGTTTACATGGTTATTTTATATTTTTTTAGTTTTATAAGGTTCTTAAATTTTTGAAGTTTTTTTACATTTTTAGAGGTTTAAATGGTTTTTAGAGTTTCTAGTGATTTTTAGGGTTTTTAGGGATGTATGGTTTTTGGGGTTTTATGTGTTTTATGGTTTTTAGGGTTTTTATTGTTGTTATATTTTGTAGGTGTTTTAATAGTTTTTATGCTTTTAAGGTTTTATTAGGGTCTCCCAGGCGTTTAAGGGTTTTAAAATTGTTATTATTTAAGGATTTTTTATGATTTTTATGGTTTTTTGGGTTTTTACGAAATTTGGGGGCTTTTATGGTTTTTAGGGTTTTACGGTTTTTATGGGTTTTAGGGGAGTTTTTAGTTTTTTAGGGCTTTTATGTTTTTTAGAGTTTTGTAACATTTTTAAGGGTTTGTAGGGTATTTAATTTTTTAGTGTTTTTTATATGTTTTTTGGGTTCCAGGACTTTTTATAGGTTTTAGGGGTTTTAGTGGTTTTTAGTGTTTATAACATTTTAAGGTTTTTTAGGGGTTTTCAGTGTTTTTAGACATTTATTTTTTTTTCTTAGGTTTTTTTAGGATTTTAATTTTTTAGATTTTTTGGGATTTTTTAGTATTATAACGGTTTTTAGAGATTTTAGGGATTTTGAGGGGTTTTATGGTTTTTATTGATTTTAGGGATTATAGCATTTTTATCATTTTTAAATTTTTTGGAGTTTTAAGTGTTATAATCTTCTATGGTTTTTTTAGTTTTTAGGGGTTTTTGGGTGTTTTATGTTTTTAGGGATTTATATATATTTTTTTGGATTTTTATGGATTATTAGGGTTTTTAGGGAATTTGAGTGGTTTTAGGGGTTTTTATGTTTTTTGGGTTTTTTATGGTATTTTGGGTTTTTAGGGTTGTTATGGTTTTTAGTGGTCTGTATGTTTTTTAGGTTCTTTTAGTGTTTTAGGATTTTTTAAACTTATTTGGGGTTTTATGTTTTTTTAGGTTTTCAAGGATTTATTATGCCTTTTCCTAGTTTTAAGGGTTTTTAAATTTTAAGGTTTTTAAGGATTTTTTAGGATTTTTATAGTTTTTTAGGTTTTTTAGGTATTTTGAAGGGTTTTGGGTTTTTAGGGGTTTTGTGGTTTTATGGTTTTTTTGGGTTTTGATGTTTTTTTAGTTTTTTATTATTTTATGGTTTTTAAAAGTTTTTTAGTGTTTTATGGGATTAAAGGGTTTTAGAGTTTTTAGTGGGTGTTTAGGGATTTCATGGATTTTATGGTTTTATGGGTTTTTAGGATATTTAGGGGTTTTATGTTTTCATGTATTTTTATTTATTTTTATGGTTTTTATGGTTTTTAGGGTTTTAATATATTTTTTGGGTTTTGGGTTTTTTGGGTTTTTTCAAGGTATATAGCATTATTTATATTTTGCTGGATTTTAAGGGTTTTTGTTTTTAATATTTTCTCAGGGGTTTTCTAGATTTTCATGGTTTTATGTTTTATGTATTTTTAGGTATTTTTTAGATTTTTATAGTTTTTTAGGATTTTTAGGGTTTTATGTGTTTTAGGGGTTTTATGGTTTTATGGTTTTTTGCAGTGTTTAGGTTTTTTGGGGGGGTGGGGGGTTAGGTTTTTTGTAATTTTTGTGTTTTTAAAAGTTCTTACATGTTTAAATGGTTTTTAGAGTATTTAGTGGTTTTTTGGATTTTTATGTGTTTTTAGAGATTTTTAATGGTTCCGGGGTTTTTTGGTTTTTAGGGGTTTTTTGGGGTTTTTATAATTTTTATGGTTTTTAGGGTTTTAAGTGTTTTAGGTTTTTCTGGTTATCTTATGTTTTTTCCTGGTGTTTAGGGTTTTTTACGTTTTTAGTAATTTTTACGGATTTTTTTGGTTTTTTACGTTGTTAAGGATTTTGATTGTTTTTACGGTTTTAGTATTTTTTAGGTTTTTAGAGATTTTATGTGTTTTAGTATTTTATGTTTTTTTAGGTTTTTCAGGGTTTTTAGGGTTTTTTATGTTTTTAGGGATTGTTAGGTGGTTTTTAGGATGTTTTTAGTTTTTGGGGTTTTTAGATATTCTGAGGGGTTTAGGGCTTTTAATGCTTTTTAGAGTTTTTAATGCAATTAGTGTTTTAAAGGGTTATTAGATTTTTTTGTGGGTTTTTTAGGTTTCTTATGGGATTTTAGAGTTTTAATGTTTTTAGGGGTTTTAGGGTTTTTAGGGGGGTTTTAGGGTTTTTAGGCTCTTTTAGGGTTTTAAGGTCTTTTATGGTTTTAAGCATTTTTTAGGTTTTTAAGGGTATCATGTTTTTTTAGGTTTGTAAGAATTTCTAATGGATTTTTAGTGTTTTTAGGGTTTGTTTGTGTTTTAAGAGATTTTAGGGATTTCTTTAGTTTTTATGGATTTTTAGGGATTTTTATGAATTTTTAGGGGGTTTTAGGGTTTTTAGCATTTTTAGTTTTTTAGGGGTTTGGATTGTTTTTGGTTTTTAAGGTGTTCTTATAGTTTTCAGGGGTTTAGGGTTTTTAAATTTTATGGTATTTTAGTGATTTTTTAGGATTTTTGTTGTTTCTTAGGGGTTTTATGGATTTTGAGGGGTTCTAGTGTTTTTTAGGGTTTTTTGGAATTTTATGGTTTTTTGGGTTTTTTTTAGTTTTTAGGGGATTATGGTTTTTTTAGTTTTTAACATTTTTCATGGTTTAAAGGGTTTTTAGAGTTTTTAATGGTTTTTTGTGTTTTATGTATTTTGAATGTTTGTTAAGTCCTTTAGTGGTTTTTTTAGTTTTTTGGTTTTTTTATGGTTTATAGGTTCTTTTGAAATTTTTATGTTTTTAGGGGTTTTTAGTGTTTTTAGTTTTTTATGATTTTCTTAGGGGTTTTTAGAGGTTTTATGGGATTTTACATTTTTTGGGATCTTTGGGTATTTTATAGGATTTTTTGGGTTTTTAGGGATTTAACGGGTTTTAGGGTTTTAGAGTATTTTGTGGTGCCTCACTCTCCTAGATGCGCTTAGGATCTTGGCTCACTCAAGCTTCTAGGGTTTCTCTCTCCCTTTGGTGGTGATGGAACCTCTACATTGTTTCCTTTTGGTTCTACCCTCTCTCCCTCTTTATCATCTCTATGGGATCTCTTTTATTCTCGCTTGTTCCGCTTAGGGTTTCCTCCCCCTCACCTACCTCAGATCCGCGACGCTTCAGCATTATTGTAGGTTGTCTCCTCCATACTTTGACCTTGACCTCCACATCTCCTTTCTTGGTTGGATCTTGAACAATGGAGACTCTAAGGTTTTTGGTTTAGTGGATAGGAAGTTGTGGATTTCTCAGTGTCATGTCTCTCTTTTTTAGGGATTTATCCCCCTTAGCTTCTTTTAGTCCTGGCCTCCTTTAGGGTTCTAATCCCATTTCTCCCTCCTTTCTTCTTGATGATTTTGTCCTGCCTTTCGGCATTGTTGGGGTTTTTTTTGAGTTATGGTTTCTCTTTCTACTGAAGGTTTGACATGATGGTTCTTGATTAGTGGATTATTGTGGAAGTCCCTCCACTCGCCCCTATCTAGCCTCCAGGAAAACTACCCCATCCTAGGTCAGTCAGGTGTGATGGTTCGTAGGAGGTTTCAGGTGTGTGGTGCATTATGGTGGTAGTTTCCTAGTGGTTTCGGTGAGGAGATTCTGGTTTGTGTGGAGATGTGGATATGGGAAATGGCTGAGTCGGTGGTGCGACATGGTTGACCTTGAAGAAGGTGTTGTGATAATAGGATGGAAATTTTGTCATGATCATCTTTAATGTAGGTTTCCTCAATAGCTCACTGTTCTCCACGGAGCATTTCGTTCCTGAGTTTTGGGAGATCTGTTTCACAGTTTTTTGGAGGGCTCTGATGGATCTGTGGTGGTCATCAGTATTTTATTTCTTAGGGCTGATGGAAAAGGTCACGTTAGTATGGATACTTAAAGGAGGATCATTATCTGAGGCTAGATTTTTCTAGTTACTTAGGGTTTTTACTTTCCCCTTTTTCGATGTCTTCATGGTTGGTGGTGCCACTATTATCTGGAAATGATATTGACGACAATGACGTTACTGCGGATGGAGGTTTACAACGATATGATCAAATTATGTGAGAATTGACTGTGATTGATTATGATGTTTTTTGATGTTCAAAATTTGAGTTTTTTTGGATATAGCGGTTTCTTAGACTTTGGAATGGGTGGGATCTAGTGTTTTAATTTTCTGAAAGATTTTTCTTGTTGGATTTGTTTTGGTTTCACCCTTACCCCATAAAATTGTCATTTGAAGATACAAAAATATGGGTTGTGGCTGACTAAAAAATAGTATTTTATAGTTCCAAGCATTTTTTTCAGGGGTTTTAAGTGTTTTTAATTTTTTGAGGTTTTCTTAGGGGTTTCCATGGTTTTTTTACATTTTTTTTGATTTTAGGGATTTTTCTTATTTTTAGGGGTTTTTGGGGTTTTTGGGATTTTGAGGGGGTTTTTTGTTTTTATGAGTTTTATGGGTTTTTTTGGGTTTTTAGGGGTTTATTATTTTTTTACGGGTTTTATAATTTTTTAGATTTTCTAATGTTTTAGGGATTTAATGGGGTTTTAAAGGGTTTAGTGATTTTTATGGTATTTTTATGTTTTATGGGTTTTAAAGGTTGTTTCTTCTGGAAATGGGGATGACCTTGTTTGTGTAAGGTTCAAACATTCCAATCGGTTTCTAACGGGTTTATTCGTAGAACTAGAAACATCCAATGATTCAATATCCATTTGGACCTACTTTCCAAAGGTAGGGGCTCATTAGTTGTAGACTGAAGAGGCTTAAGAATTTTCATTGGTCAGTAGGATGGGAGGTTAGACTCATCACAACTTTTTTTGGGGAATTATTGTCTACTCCGGGATACTCTTATTGATTTGAGTTATGTTTGTGAATCCTTATTAATTTACCAAGTATGAAAATGAGCTTTCCTTTAGATCTGACAATCAATGATTGATATGTATGAGATTTAGAGAATATTTTATATGTATTTTAGGTTCTTCATCGATAGAGAATCATCCGTATTTGTTAGGGATTCTTAGTCAATGGTATCCTTCTACAAATTTTATAGAAATATCTTGGTCATTATGATAACCATACTGGTTTTAAAGCCACTCAGTGGGGCACTTGATGTTTATTGTCATTTAGAAGGATAAGGATTATTTCAGAGTTGGGATCGTACCCGTAGATGGGCTACCTACATATCCTGGTTAGAAAAGAAATCAGAACCCACATAGTTCAAGTGAAGAAATATGGAGTTTATGCATGATTGATCACCCAAAGAAAGATGTCAAAATTACTTTTACGCTCTAAGCTCACGTGAGTCATGCTCGGTGTGAGAAACAAGAGCTATCAGTAAAACCTAACGATTACTCCATGAAAGATGAAATCATAAGAAATGATGTGGGGCTTACGTATGTATGACGACCCAAGTAAATGAATACAAAATACTTTTTTGAAAATAATCCCAAGAGCAGGATCCATAAAGGTGTATGTGCTTTATGGAGATTTCGATACTTAACTTAGGACTTAATCCTGATAAGGATGACCAAATTAGTCGGGACTAATGATTGGGTTTTATTCCTGATAAGGAAGCCCAAATCAAAAGAAATTAAGACTGGGTATTACTCCAAAGGAGGATGCCCAGGTTAAAATAAATTATGATTGGGGATTACTGCTGAGAAAGAGGCCCAGATTAAGGGGACTTGAGACTTGGGGCTTACTCCTAAGAGGGAGTCCCATGTTAAGGAAAATTATTATTGGGGATTACTACTAAGGAGGATGCCCAGATTAGGAAACTTGGGGCTTACTCCTAAGGAGGATCCCCAGATTAGGGAACATGGGGCTGACTCCTAAAAAGTATGCCCAGATTGAGGATCTTATCATCTTAAAGGATGAGGTTGAAAGAATGAAATCTCTAACCTTAGTGACATAATGTAAATCACAAGGTTTTGAGAGATGTTCCACAGAATTTCTATCAGATAAGGAAGCCAATAAAGGAACTGTTCCATAAATGGATTTGAAGAAGGTTTTTTAGGATTTCCTTGAAGAGGAAAGGTGTATTTGAGGAAAAGAAGTGAATTAGAAGCAGGCGTGCAAGTATTGATCTGGAGCGCAGGTCCCGGTCACGCAAGTATACTTGCGCAACATGATTTCACTTGGGTGACTAAGAACCTGTAGGTTAATACTTGGGAGAGACTTGGATCAAGCCCATAGTATTATCCCTAGATGCTTTCATATGGGTGGCGCGCAAGTTTCCTTGAGAGTGAAAGGTGACGCGCAAGTATCATGACTTCCCTTAGGGGATGGAAACTTAGGCACACAAGTATTTATGAGTTCTAATACTTAGTCCTTATTCTTCCTCTTTATAGATTCCATTCTAGGTAAAGAATTACTTTAGAAGTGTTTGGAAGACTTCAGACGGAGACTTGGGCGACTAGAGCTCGAATCTGACTTTCTAATTTTTCGTCCTCGAAATGGGGGGCCCACAGGGGGTATTTATAGGCCATTGAGGACCTTGGGCGAAACAATAATAGGGCAAACAAGTTACTTACACGACCCATATGTGGAACACAAGTGTACTTGCACGACCATAAGAAAACTTGCACCACCCATGCTTAAAGAGTTTCTCGTTCATGCCTTTGTCAATTTTTGATGTACTTAAAAGGATGAATCTCTTTGTGCTTAAGGTATTCCCCTTCTTCATTCATTAGACTCTGTGATGGAAAAGAGCATCAACAAAAGTCCCCCCCTGCCCTCAGAGTTGGATCCGGAAAAAGAAAGAGGATTTGAATCTGAGGAAAATGAGAAACAAGGTACTGTTGAGTGCAAGTAGTAGGCGCGCAGGTATGCTTCTGGCACTCAGGGTCCAGCGCACAGGGGTATGGCCTTGCCTATAAATATGTGGCACCACTTCGTGAAAATCACTTGGTTTCAAATTCTCCTGATCTCTTGGAACGCAAGTAGCTCTCATTCGCGCAAGTGACTTGTCTTTCCGCTTGTTCGTGCTTCTGTTCGTGGCGTCGCGCTTCTGTAGTGTGTTTCTGACTTGCACGCTAGTACTAGCATGGTAAAACCTGCGCGACCAGCTTGGACTTGCATGCCAATATGGGACTTCCGCGCCTTAATTCCATAGCCATTTTTTCAATTTTATTCAAAAATTTTATGGAAAATAAACTTACATAAACGTTAATTATCTGATTTTTGTGCAAATTCAATGGCTCCCAAAAGAATTGGAACGACTGATGAGTTGGCCCGCAAGCGGATTGATGATATGATGAACATCGTTGGCCATGATTACTATAATATCTGCGACAGAACTATCCCAGATTAGGCCAAGTACTTGAAGAAGTATCATGTTAATTTCCCACAGAGCATCTACCTGCCTCTATATGGCCATGGTCATCTATAAGGAGTCCACATTCTAGAGCCAAAGAACTATCTCCCACATTCTTTGTTTCAGACTTACACCAATTTTGCTTCAGTAAATGTCTCTGTTGGAGGATCATTTGTAAATTCTGGAATAGTGGAGAAGGTGTTTATAATGCATTATATCCCATGTGCTCCACATCTGAAATCTCACAAGCCTGAGCTGCAGCCGCATTGTTATCCCTCAATCTTCCGAAATTCATAGATGGATCAATCCAAAGAATGGAATAAGAGTTGGGACTTCCATCCTGGAGGAGTTGTGAAGCCAAATTGGATGTGGGAATATTGGGTACGACAAACCTGTGTAGAGTTTGTCGAAAATCTGAAAGGAGCTGCAACATATGAAGCCTTCTGGGATGGGAAAACATATGTCTATAGGAATGATGACTTTGTGTCAGAGCTAATCAGCCGCTGGAGCCTAGAAACTAATTCTTCCCATCTGACTCATAGAGAAGTAGGAATCAGTTTGTGGGATGTCTATAAGATATCAGGGGATCCAATTTTGGGTGATATGTATGATGAATCCATCCCCCCAAGGCAACCTGGAATGATTCGAAGAAGACTCCGTCATTGGATCAAGAATTATTGAAAAATTTCCCCAAGCTCAAGAACTCAAAGACCACAAAAACTCATTCTAGAAAGGATATTAATCTAGAGGAGTGTATGGATATGTTTCTTACCAAGAAGAAGGAGAAGGGGCCCACATGTACTCGTCCTACTACCTACCCCAGAACAGAGAAGAGGGTGCTCTTGGCACATTCTAGCCGACCCTGGAAGCAGGAGAATTTAAAAATTGGGGATACGAAGTAAATCAGAGAATCCCAACGAAGACCTGTTTGGAGGGCTTCTTAGCCTTGTGGCTCGGTTTTTATCTTCTGCCAGTTAGGGATTCGAAGGGAGGCGTTAGGCCAGGGACCTTCGTTGATGCCGCCATGTTGGATGAGAGGAAAATGGTTGGGTTGGCCACCCCCATTTTGGTGAATATTCAGAGGAGCTTACTCCATGTCTTTATGGGTAAGTCTTCTTGGAGAATAGTGGGACCATTCCTAGTTTTGTGGGGATGGATCGCCACTCATTTCAGGAAATACACTATACAGAGTGGAGTACAGGTTCTTGGAAGTCCTTTCAGGCCATCGGTGCAGGCATATTCTGAATTTTTCCATTATCCCTCAACTCATATGATATGAAGTTGAGGCTGAGAATGTTCAAGGAATTCTATTTCTTTCATTATGGAAACCCGCCAACCAGGCGGTTTGTTGATGATGGAACAACCAGCCTGGAATTGAGGTCATACATGCTATATTGTAGTGATGGTGTATTGGCCACCAGGATTGACGAAGATATTATATGCAAGGCCTATTCTCTATACATATTTGCAAGCCAATTCAAGTGCCTACAGCAGATTGTTGTATCCCCTCCTGTGCATGTCAGATCAGAGAAGCATCCAATGGTTTCCTGACATCTTTGGTTACTAACAACTATGGAGAAGACCAGGGAAGTGTTTGATCTTCCAGTTGCTAGAGCGGCGAGTAACGTGACTACATGGTATGCCGAGAACTAGGTAGCATCATACCCTAAAGGGGTACTGAATCATCCAGTTCCTCGTTTGGGGAAAAAGAAGAGAACTATTGAGAATGGAACCCTTCGTCTGGAAGGTGACTCTTCTACACCAGGAGCTGATTCATCGGGTTCCTCACCCAGGGCTGATTCATCAGATTCCCAGGATGGGGATGATGAGGCACGACATGTGTCAAAGCAGCCTCATGCCATATATAATCCTCCTGCCAGAGTTAGGAGACCTACTGCATCGACTCCTGGTGAGTTATATCATTGAGGAAATTTAATCGCCATTATTTTATAGAGTAACAAGTTTCATTTTCATATATTTTATCTGTGATTGTAGTAACTGGGAAGAAGTTTAAGTCTATGATTGTAGGTTTATCCTCACAGCCTTTTGGTGCACATGCTAAATATATACGACCAGAGGCTGTCCAAACATGGAGGAGTTTATATTGCGATGTCAAAACTCCCTAGCTGGACTTATGCAAATGGATACACATCCCTGGGGTAGGGAATCTTTAGTCTTCTACTGATATCTGTTTTGAGGATACCCCTGATGAAGTGCGAGCATACATCCTAGAGATGGAGATGCTCATATATTCCACTGATGATTCCATTCCTATCACCAAGCGGGTGACGGAAATGATAGACCATGTCACCACTGAGGGGAGTGGTGCTTCGGGAGATAAGGAGTGCACGATTACATGGCTCCTAAAGATGTAAGTCTCTATCCTTATTTTCTTTGCAACTTGATTTCAGTTAAAGATTTTTTACTCAAGGAAATTAATTTCTTCATCTTATAGCTTGTAAAGAAAGGAACTTTTGAGGTTCCTTCACCATAGTATAGCCCTGGTGGCACCGCTATCAGAGTTACTGAATCTCCTCGTGAGCCGAGCGAGGTATCTCCAGGACGAAAAGCCATGGATAAGGAGTTAGATAGGGATTTTCATTCTCCAATTCCTGTATTTGGAGGTGATGATGTCAACACTCCCAAAAATCCAAATAAGCAAAGATATCTATGGAATAAGTCCACAACTAAATGCTTCATCAGTAGTGGTAAGTCCATCGAATAGTCATGAATCTTAACCCATGAAAATATTGCTCATACTTCTTGGGATATTGGAAGCTTCTTCAATTTCCCATTTAAGGGAGAGTACTGGCCCTCTGCTGAGGATGACAGAGGGTGCTTCTGAACAATCACAAATCCATGCTGACTTGGCTGCTCCTAAAGAAGAGCCAGCGTCTTTTCCTAGTACTAATCCTATTGCTGCTATAAGGAGAGAAGAGCCTACTTCTGGTAAATTAACAATGCTTCATAAAATGTTGAATGAAAACATCAACTGACTTCCATTCTGTGATACTTTATGTTTGACACATGCACTAGAACATTTTGCGGCCACTGCAACTGACTCCACAATTTTCTTTGAAGAAACTGTCCGGGGTCATAGGTCATAGGATGAGGGTCACCAAGAAGACATATCAAATTCTCCCACTGGTGAGACTAACCAGGAATCTGATATATCACTGGATGAAATGTTGAAACATGGCGCATCTTTTGAAGACATTTTAGATCATTTTAAATTACCATGTAATTTAGAAGATTTTGGATGTGAGTGTTATCCTTCATCCTGTTAAAAATTTATTATTACATCTCTGACCATGATTGGTTGAAATGTGTATTTCCATCTGAGCAAGCTGCTAAACTACCAATTCCTGAAGGGGGTAGAGACAACCTTATTATTACAGAGACGCTTGCTCCAGTTGAGCTTAAACCGGTAGAGCTTCTTGAAACTCGTCCTGAAAATCATGTTGAAGATAGGAAGGATGGGGAGGAGCCTTATCATGCTGCTGATCTATCTTTGGGTAAGAGATAATAATATTTGTGGCTACACTTACTTTTCAAGACAACTTAATAAACTTTTGTTATCCTTTGAAACTAACCAAAAATTTTAATTGACTATGTAGGGCCGTTAATTTCAGTGGCTAGATCTAGAGGTGAAGCCTCAACCTCCACCCCAATGGGAATAGAATGTGAAGTAACAGGGGTTAGGGGGGATAGAGCAGAAAATGGAACTTCTCTAAGTGCATTAATCCTAGACTATATTCCCCCCTGTGATAGTGATGCTGAATCAGACCCAAAGGTACAAAAGGTGCTCTAATTCTCACATCGCAAGGCATGGCAGAACATATGGAAGATCATATCTGAAGTTCCTCTTGAAGAGATGTCTTCGAAGATCCCACGATTGTCATCCCAGTTCATCATGTTGGTACTTGGCAATTTTGGATATCAAGATATCCATACCATGATGAAACAAGTTATTTTAAGAAGGGAGAAGGAGCAAAGGTTCCATCAATATCTAACTAGAGTGAGGTTGTTGACCAATATCAGCGAATTTCAGGCTACGGTGTCCCGATCCGAGGCTAATCATGCTGCCAAATTGAATGAGCTGAAGCATAAGATCAAGGAGAAAGTTGTTCAACAGATGCACCTTCAGCAACAGTAAGATGTTGTTATTAGGGAACTTGACCAGCTTAACAATTTACTGGAAGGAGTTCAAAAAAAATGGTATGAATGATATTTCAAATGCCAAGAAATCACTCCATCAAGATGAAAAGAGTGAAGCTGGTTGAGTGCATGAACTTCAAGTAGCTGCAGATGAATCTCGGGATGTTGTAAATCAAATGAAGAGTTATATTGAAAGCCTCTAGTAATTCTTAGAAAAGAGAAGAGACTCTAGTATCTGGATGTCCTTCTAATTCTTGTGAATCAATGAAAAACACTTTAATCTTCAATCATTTGTGCCTGTATTATTTTGCTACCTGATTTAAAATTTTTACCTAAGCCAATGGGCCTTGTAAGCATAGTTTGATTTTTTCTAGGATTATAAAAATAACCCTACAAACTTTGAATCTTTTTATTTCTCAATATTACCTAAATCATACAAAATGTATGTTTAGTGAGCTGGGACTTGACTTTTGTTCAGATTTCCCTTGTCCTTTGTGGGAATTTTATGGTCTTGTACATTGGAAATAAAATGGCTAATGATTAAGGTCGAATATCTTTGACCGAATGGATTAAAATTGACTCAATTCCTTGATAATTTATCTGAAAACATATTACCACATTCAAGTATGGGGTAAAACATGTAAACTATGAATTAAGAAATTTTGAATCTGAGGAATGATATGAAAAGAGGGATAAAAGGAATTTGAATAAGTATTTCCTAATAGTGAAGTTACCGTTATTTAACAAACCCATTAGGGGGTTGAATTATGCAGGGCCACTTAAGGGCATTGGCTGCATAGTCAAATGATAACATATTTTTGCTGACAGGTCCGTTATGTAGACTACTTATGCAAGGCCGCCAAAGGGCATGTGCTGGATAGTCAGGCAAAAGAACTCTTAGAAATTTTACTTTTCTATTTCTAAAAAAAGCCAGTGAAAGTTTATAGAGATTCAAATTTTCCAAATCATAGAGTATGTTGTATGGAGAGAGGTACTTGAATATGGAGAGGATATTCCCCATCAAGATTGTCAAAGAATTGGATGAATTTCACTCCTGTGAAGGTCTGACCCAAACATAGGGAAGGGAAATATAAACCATAGACTTAAATACTTTTAGTTCATGAAAAAAAGTATGGGAAAAATATTTTAAGGTTGGCTATTTTTGTAGATCCCTACATATTTTCATTAAGAAAAATAAGAAAAAAATAGGTTTTACTCCCAAGAATGAAGTTACCACTATTTGAAAAACCCATTAGGGGGTTGAATTATGTAGGGCGACTTAAGGTAATTGGCTACATAGTCAAATAATAGCATATTTTGGTTGAAAGGTCTGTTATATAGACTACTTATGCAAGGCCACCTAAGGGAACGTGCTGCATAGTCAGGAAAAAGAACTCTTGAGTATCTGATAAGTTTTGACCAGAAGTCAAGAAAAGGGTTATGGAGATCTGTAAGTATTTAAGGTTAGGAGTATGACACATGAAAATGGGTATTGTCCAATGCATGAAAGAGATACATAGACCAATGCTGACCATAATCATGTTGTGGTTGGGTCATGAATTGAAATGTTGGACTTCACTACATATCTCATTAGAATGAGAATCAAGCCAATTGTAGTTCTTGAAATACAGTTTAACGTCATGTGGGACAAGAATGTAGCATATCTTAGTTTAGGGTCATAGAGCTCGGACTATAATAAGGAATACATAGTGTGTGTTTTATAAACCAGATGTGAATGAAGACCAGGGTTTTCATACCACATTCATGTTTTCATAAGGGGACTTTTCAGCCAAGGGACTGAAAGTGGAATTTGGGGTTAGGCCCAAAGAATTGGGGCTAGATTTGAGGGATGCTCAAATATTCCTACGTATCCCATAAGGATGAGAATCAATCCATATTTAGTTCTTGAAATACCCTCTGTACATATTTGGTTCGTACAAGTGAAGGGTGAAATGGGACTTTAGTGCAATGATGTTTTGACCCAAGATTAATGTTTGGGCATTTCCATGTATACACGTAGTCTTTGGAATATAACATGATTGGAGATGAATGTAAATAATGATTCCCTCTCAAGTGATGGTGTCAAAGAATGTTGTAGTTTATTGTCGTACATGACAAAAGTGTGAATAGTTTAAGGTCATATGCATGGACCGGTGCTGCACAGTTTGGCGTCATATGGTGAGGATGTATGGCTATGCAGTTTAATGTCTTGCAGTGAGGACAATGGGGGACTGTATAGTTTAACATCATATAGCATGGACAATGGTGAACCAATGTGAAGATATTGGTTGTGGGGGCAGCTTGACGAATCAACATCATATAAGATAGAGGTGAACCGATGTGAATATATTGGTTTTGGGATTGAACCTCGAGAGGTTACCTACGTACCCTGCCTAGAAGGAAAGGATCAAAGTCTGCATAGTTCGATAAAGAATGAATTAGTGATCAAGTTTTACTTGAGGAAAATGACCTAAAAAATGGTGTTGGGACTTACACATGGTTAGCGGCCCGAATAGGGTGTTATGATTGAAGTTTACTCTAAGCTCACGTGAGTCATACTCGGTGTGAGAAACAAGAGGTAGAAACAACACTAACGATGCACAGTTTAATGTCATGTAGGACATATAAGGGACTGAACGCAGTTTAACATCATGTTGGACGAAAGAGGGACTGTGCAGTTTAAAGTCTTGCAGTAAGGACTATGGGGGGAATATGCAGTTTAATGTCATGCAGTAAGGACAAAAGAGGGGTTGTATAGTTTAACGTCATATAGCAAGGACGATGGAGGGACTGTGTAGTTTAAAGTCTTGTAGTAAGGACTATGGGGGAGACTGTGCAGTTTAATGTCATGCAGTAAGGACAGAAGAGTGGCTGTATAGTTTAACGTCATATAACAAGGATGAGTGTTGCATATTTTAGTGGCATGTAGCTAGGACAACACAATTTAATGTCATATTGGACGAAAGAGGGGACTATGTAGTTTAATGTCATGCAGTAAGGAAAAAAGAGTGACTCTATAGTTTAACGTCATATAGCAAGGGAGAAAATAGTTTGAGGTCATATGCATGGACCAGTGCTGCATAGTTTAGCATCATGTAGCTAGGAAAACACAGTAAAATGTCATGTTGGAAGAAAATGTATTTGTGTTACACAAAATACTTCTTCAAGAATCTTGCATTGGTTGGAGTCGTGATGAGTTCTCCATCTATTGAGATTAAAGATTAATCTCCATTGGAATAGACCTTATTTATTGAGTAAGGTCCTTCCCACTTTGGTTCAAGCTTGGGAGGTTTCTTTCCTGGTATCATTTTAGTTCTGAGAACCAATACCAGTTCTCCTCTAATGAATGAACAAAGATGAACATTTTTGATGAAATCACGTGCTATTTGATTCTGATAGAATTTCAAGTGGTGCAGGGTGTACAATATTTTTTCATCTAATCATTCCAATTCATCCAATAACTTTTTATATTGTTCATCTATAGATGACTGATCAAAAATGGCTACTCTGAGCGAAGGTAATTGAACTTCAATGGGATAGAATACTTATGTTCTATATACCAATGAATATGGAGTTGACCACGTAGCAGTGCAGGTGGTGGTCTGATAAGCCCATAAAGATGAAAAAGTTTATCAGGCCATGATTTCGTATCTTTATCCACCATCTTTTTCAGTATGTTTGAAAGAGTCTTATTGAAGGATTCTATTTTTCTATTGGCCACAGCATGATACTGAGATTAATGGTTGGATTTGTTGTTGCATTCTTAATACAACTTCCTTACCTCGAATGAATAGAAGTTGGTGCCATTATCCATCAATATGGTATGAGGGACACCAAATCTAGTAATGATGTTAGACTTGATGAAGCTAACAATGCTTATAGAACTAACTTCTTTGAGAGGTATTGCCTCTGCCCATTTGGAAAAGAAGTCAGTAGCAGTAAGAATATACTTAAAATACTTGGATGTAGCTGAAGGGTAAGGTCCTACTACATCCATTCCCCATGTGGCAAATGGCCATGTGTATTTAGCTGTATGAAGAAACTTTGGGGGTTGATGAATGAAGTTGGAACATTCTTGGAAATAATGACACTTCTTAGTGAAATCAACACAATCTTGTATCATTTAAGGTCAAAATTATCCAAGCCTTTGAATTTGATCAGACAGTCTATGTCCATACTGGTGGGTACCACAGACTCTTGCTTGTACTTCTTTCGTGACAGCCATTTCCTCTTCACCATCAATACATATGAAGATAATTCCATCAAAACCTTTTTTGTAGAGAATTTTTCCCAGGTGATCTGGGCTATCATAAAGTGTAAAATTGACCCCACGTTGCCGGGCTTGTTATTTCTCGGCTCTATCAGGTGGGAGTGTTCCATTTTGAAGGTATTCCCTGATAGGTGTCATCCATCCTATAGTATGACCATATGGTTTATAAATGGGACTAATTTCATTGATTTCCTCTGTTCTGATTTGAACATAAGGTGAAATTGTACAATGGTGGGCAATACTGATAATTGTTTTGTCTCGATTTGGATCTTCCAGAGCTGTGGCTATATTAGCCAATGCATCAGCTTGAGCATTTTGTGATCTTGGGAGATAAGAAAATGTCAGTTCTGAAGGAAATTCCACCATTAACTCTCTAACGTAATCATACAAAGGTATTAACTCTTATTTTTGGATGGCATAATCCCCACTGACTTGTTTGATTACTAGGTCTGAATCACCTTTCACCTTTAAGTGATTCGCCTGTGCCTAAAGCGCCAACTCCAATTATGCGATGAGAGCTTGATATTATGATTCATTGTTTGTACCTCCTTCTAATAATAAGAAGGAATAGGGTAGTACTGCCTTTTCTAGGGAAATAAGCATAATTCCAAACCCAACTTTGTTGAATTTAGGATCTTCCATTTTCTTCCCTGTTGGAATTCTGGAAGCACCATCAAAGAACATTTCCCATGTTTGAATATTATCTTGAATAGAGAAGACTTCCTCATCAGGGAATTCAATATCTAAAGATGTATCTTCTACTAAAGGGTGTTCAGCAAGAAAATTAGCCAAATCTTGGCCCTTTATTGTCTTTTAGAAACATACTGGATATCAAACTGCTGCAAAATAACTGACCACCTTGCCAAAAGTCCTGTATGAATTGGATGACTAAGGATTAATTTGAGAGGGTTATTGCGAGATAAAAATTAGACCTCATGATGTTTTAGGTAGTGTCTCAATTTCTAAACTGCAAAGATTAACACTAGGCAACACTTTTCAATACTTGAATATCGAGTTTTGGCCTCAAACATAGTCTGACTGAGATAGTAAAGGTTGTTTTCATTCACAGCATCATTCTTTTGGGTAAGGAAGGCGCCCAATGATCGCTCTTAAGTTATCACATAAAGAATAAGTGGCCATCCTTCAATAGGTGGCATTAATACCGGTGGACTTAAGAGATATTTCTTGAGAATATTAAATGCCTCTTGACATTCTTCAGTCCACTGGTAAGTGACTCCATACTTCATCAATTTGGTGAAGGGTAAACATTTGCCTGCCAAATTGGCGATGAAACGCCGAATATAGGCCATGTTTCCTTGAATTCATCTCAATTTATTCAAATTTCGAGGAGGTGACATACCATGGATTGATTTTTTCTTCTCAGGATCAACTTCGATACCATGATGGCGTTCAAAAAAGTCAAGAAATTTTCATGAGGATACCCCAAAAGAACATTTCAAGGGGTTCATCTTCAAATTGTGTTATTGAAGTTTGTAGAATATGATTTCCAAATCATCCAAGTGATTAGAACATTGTCTGGATTTAACCACCAAATCGTCCACATAACATTAAACAAATTTCCCTAAAAAGGGTTTGAAGATATGGTACATGGAACATTGATATGTTGTACCTGTATTCTTCAGGCCAAAGGGAATTACCCGATATCAAAACACACCTTTAGGGGCTCTGAAGTCTGTATATTCTTCATCTTCTAGATCCATTCAGATTTGATTATACCCATAATATCCATCCATGATGAAAAGTGCTTCATAGCTAGCTGTTACATCAATTAATAGTTCTGTTATTGGAATTGGAAAATCATCCTTGGGAAAATGCCGATTAAGATCTCTGAAATCAATGAAAAATATAAATTGTCCATTCTTATTTTTCATAGGGACAATATTAACCACCATTTGGGATATTGAACTTCTATGAAGATTTTAGATTTGATAAGATTATCCACTTCAGCTTCAATTTTGGAAGCATAAATTGGGTGTGTTCTTCTTACAGCTTGCTTGAATCCTCGATGTTCTTCTGTCAAACCCAAATAATGAGTAGGAACATCTGGATCAAGACCTAGAATTTCTGTATAGTTCTAAGAAAATATATCTCGATTTATCTTTAAAAATGAAATATACATTTCTTTCTCTTCAAGAGTCATGGTTGCACTAATTAAAGTGGGGCGTGGATCTTATTTTGTACCCAGATTTATTTCTATGAGTTCATCCATAGTGGTAGAGATACCCACTTTAAATGCTGGAGGAGCATCTCTGAGATCTTCCTCTTCTTCTTCAACAAGTGTTATTTCTTCTGTTTCTACTTGCATAGTAGATGATGAAGCATAACTTCCATGATCAAGAGAGATGTTAAAATTTAAACATCTTGAAGAAGAGGCTACCATTTCTGACCATATTGATGATGAAGGGTATTCCTTGGGTAATAAAGAGGATATTATGGATTGATAATCGACATCATCGTTCATCTCTGACATTGCTATAACTTCTTCTGGCCTAGATGATGAGGTATTGAATTTCTGGATTTCATCGTATGAAATGAAGACATCTCCATTTGAGATTTCATCATTTCCTGGTGAATAAACAACTTCTCCCCTGCTGTATGGCTTGGTTTCTATAATTGACATTATGGAAGTTTCCATAATAGTATTTAGATTTGGGTCTATCCTGTCAATTTGACTGATAAACAACACATAATCTGTACTCAAATGTATGAATGGGTTTACTGGAATCTTTTCCAAACCATATGTAGCATTAATTTTGGTTACCTCCTTTGTCGTAGATACCTCATTTCCCTCCATGTGATTGAATTCTGCCTCAATGTATTGAGATTCACATGTTTTGAATGGGTCTTTATCACCATACAATGTCCCAATTTGACCATTGGAACAATATTTGAGACATTGATGGTATGATGAAGGTATAGCCGCATGTTGATGTAGCCAAGGTCTTCCAAGAAAAATGTTGAAGGCTGTGTCATGAAGAACAACCATGAAATCTGAATTGGATACAAGATCCCCAAACTGAGTTCTGAGTGTAATCTTGCCCAATGGTTTTTGTTCAGTTTTATCATATCCTTGCAAAATCAAAGTAGAAGGAGATAAATCAGATTCGGTGAGTCCCAATTGACGATGTCTACGAATAGGGACGAGGTTGACTCCTGAACCATTATCAATGAAAGATCATAAAATTTCTATATCATTGACCTTGCCAGATAATTACAAAGGTCTAATATGTCCATGCACAACATCATCTTCATCTTCATCTATAAAAGATATCATTTTATGGAATTCTGCAGGATCATTCTCTATATGATAGACTTCAACTATAGCAATTTTAGTTTCAAATTCTTGAGGACTTGGAAAAGACTCAATGAGTGCCTCCCAAAGATCCTTTGATAGATTCAAGGCATCCAGAATTGATAACTTGGCCGGTCCTTGGTCCAAATGTTTCAAGACATCATACTTTGGGCCCAAAGGTATGTGTTTCCCAACAAGAACATGTGTTTTTACAGGTGCCTTGGAAGTTGATGCTTTTGAAGTAGATACATCTTGTATCGGGGTAGGAGTTGAAAATACTCCTGGATTTCGAAGATTAGACCGAGTAGGTCTATTTATTTGCTGAGAGGAAGGTGTAACTTCCAACCGATCCTCCAAAATAATTGTTCCAGGACTGAATCTTCTATGTGTGGAAGAACTTTCTTGTTCCTTTTGAGCCCGCTGAAGGGCTCTGCCACGAGTTTCTGCTGCATATACAGTTCTAGAAGGGGTAGGATTGAAATAGTGGCTTCTAGATTATCCACGTCTTCCTCTGTATCTTAAACCTCTAGAACTCCCTCTAATTCCACTATTTGATACAGGGAACGTAGGCTCATCAAGATCGAAACTGTGACTAGTATAAGGATCTATTAAGTGAATCCTGTTAACAGAACCAAAGATCAACTCTTCATCTGATGAAGATTCTGCCTGATTAGCCATTTTAGGCCATTCCATTTGGTGGGGCAGTGCCCATACTTTTGAAGTAGATGGCATAAAATATGCCAGAATCAAAGACAACTTGGGCTTTGACACGAGCTCATATTCTTCGGACTGCTCTCCTTTCTCTGAGTTAGGCCACTTCTTTGAGGATTTTCCTTCTGATGAAGGGTTTTTTGCTGTGGAATTCATATCAGAAGACACAATTGGTTTCTTCAATTGTGTTCGTAAAATGGCATGAGTTCGGTAGATCATTTTCCTGACCATCCAATCATCATATTTCTGTGCATTTTTTCTTTTGACTTTGTGACACTCGCCTTCTTCCTCTAGATCTGTAGCAGTAACACATGCTACATGGGCTGAAGAACCTTTCAGTTTTACTTTTCCCGAGTCCACCATCTTTTGCAGGAGGTCTTTGAAGACAAAACACTCATGAATGGGATGCACCAACATCCAATGAAATGGGAAATAGTTGGGAAGGTCTTCATCTCCTTTCTTTTTCGGCCTTTTAGGCCTTGGAAACTGAACCAAATTAATTTCCATAGCCGAAATGAAGTAACCAGGAACCTGTTCATTTCAGAATGAAAAAACATTGTTCATTAACTCCTCAAATTGTTTCTGTCTTTGATATCTTTGATCATATTGACAAAAACGTCCTATGTTTTTGATGCTCAGGAGGTTGATCCCTTTGATAAGAAGAAGGTTTTTAAGTGGAATCATGTACATATGCTTGTTTAAATGTAACTATAGTAGTCTCTGCTCTCCCAATTCTCCTTCCTGGAGCTGATGGAATTACAGGAGTTTTATCCTTAGTCATTGTAAGAGAATCTTCAATTTGTTGAGAAATTGAAGTAAGTTCTAGAAACCCTCCTGTGTATTTCACAAGGATCAACGGTGTGTGTAATTCATCACGCAAATTAGCCACACAGATTGGCAACAACTCTTCTTGAGGGAGTGCTAAGCTTAAGGAATATGTTAATACCTTCCAGTGAGCAATGAAATATGAAACTCTTTCATTCTCCCTTTGCTTATAATTTGAAATATCAAAAATTGTTGTCTTTGGCAACGTTGAGCTAAATTGAAGAATGAATCGTTGGCGGAGATCTTCCCACCCAGTAGTTGACCGGGATTGCAAGCTTGTATACCAGAAAAAAGCAAGCCCTTGTAATGACTGTACAAAACAACTGAGCTTAACTGCTTCTTGTTGTTGAGGAGTTCCCATCATAGGATCACAGTGAGAAACAAAATGTTTTAAGTGTTGTTCTGGGTCTCCTGAACCATTAAAAATTGGGAATGTGGTACATGAAAAATTTTATGGAGGCGGAATTGCATCAACCCATTCAGGGTAAGCTCTCTTTTCAGGTTGAATTTGTGCATGTTTTCCATCCACAGCTTCCAACTGAACTATTAATCACTCAATGGTAGTCATTAACTTTTTATAAACATCTGGTTGATCTTGGACCTGAGAAGATGCAATAACTGGAGTTTGGATAGGTATGGTGACTGGTACAACAACGAATGGTAACACTACCGATTGTTGTTGTGCATGACCCATAGGATTAGACCTGTGAGGGTATACTAGAAAATGAGGATTTTCTTGATCCATCTCAGTAGCTCCAACGAATTATAGCATCCCACCTCTTTATCACATAAACTTTCTTTACATTTTACAAAACCGAGGATCTTTAAGGTTTAGTGTCTTGGAAACCAGGAACTTTAAACATGAAAACATAAAACATTCTTCTAAAACACTTGAAAGGATTCTCCTCATGTTCATCCTAGGTTCATTACTGCATCACATAACCTGGGAGCATACATCAAAAGAAAGGGTGAGCAAAAAGCCCAGTAAGGGAAACAAGAGAAACATTTTACATGTGAACTTGAGATACTTCAATAAGGTCGTGAAAAGAACTTCAAGGCATGAGAATGAAATCATGAGGCATATCATAATAAAAATAACATTTTAATAACTTCTAGATGTGGCTAAAACATTTAATATTGACAATCGTTTCGTTTCACCATGGTCCATCCCCAAGGTGTCGTTAAAAATTAACATGGTTATTCACCAAGGCGTCGTTAAAAATGGTCATCTCTAGAGATTAAGTCTTTACCCAATGCATTGGAGCGCTATCAGGGCGCACCCTTAAATTTGCATTTATTATCATGTGATCCACATATATCATCATTAAACATTTCATAAATAACCCATATAGCATAAAATAAATGGGTTTCATTTCATAATCATAACGTTTTAAAAACTACTTTAAAGACATGATCTTTACGTTACTTTAAACCCACGGAAAGGGAAAGCGGGTGTCATGTATGTAAATCCCAGAATTTAAAATAGAACATTTTTTTATATATGTGAATAACCCTGTAGAAATAAGATCTTTGAGTATTCACTTAATAACATGAAGTAATTTTGAGAAAAATAGAGAGGCATTTTGAGACGAAAATTCTGCAGCACAACGGCTACGTTACAAGGTTTTAGAAAATGTTGAAAAGAGAGGGGACATGGGTCAAACAATGATAAAGGACCCATAAACAGTAGAGGGACAGAATATAAGGTATTTAAGAATATGGTAATGAAATTTGAAAATATACCATATGAAATGAAGAACATGAAAGGAAGACAAAAATAAGATTTCTCTTATGAAAATTCGGCAGCCTAACAATGTTACATAAACTTCAACCAAAAATGAATTGATGATGTCAAATAGGGTCTCTCATAATATGAACATAAAAGATAAGTATGATAGATATATAGATCATACCCCAACATAATAAAAAGGAACTTGCAAGACTTGACATGGAATTTGAACTTTGAAAAGGAGAAGGGTGAAAGAATCCCTTAAAAATTTGGCAGCTTAACGACGTCACTTAAACTTCAACAAAAATGAATTGATGAGATCAAATAGGGTATCTTATCATATGAACATAAGATTATAGTATGATAGATATAGATATCATAACCCAACATAACAAAAAGTAACTTGAAAGAATTGACATGAAAGTAGAACAACAAAATGAGAAGGGTGACGAACCACTTAAAAATTCGGCAGCCTAACGGCGCCACTTAAAACTTCAAAAAAACTGAATTGAAGAGATCAAATAGGGCCTCTCATCATATGAACATAAGAGTCTAGTATGATAGATATAGAGATCATACCCCAACATAACAAAAAGGAACTTGAAAGAATTGACATGAAAGTAGAACTTCAAAATGAGAAGGGTGAAGAACCACTAAAAAATTCGGCAGCCTAACGGCGCCACATAAAACATCAAAATACTGAATTGAAGAGATCAAATGGGGTCTCTCATAATATGAACATAAGAGTCCAGTATGATAGATATAGAGATCATACCCCAACATAACAAAAAGGAACTTGAAAAAATTGACATGAAAGTAGAACTTCAAAACTAGAAGGGTGAAGAACCACTAAAAAATTCGGCAGCCTAACGGCGCCACTTAAAACATCAAAATACTGAATTGAAGAGATAAAATGGGGCCTATCATCATATGGTCATAAAAGATCAGTATTATAAATTTAGAGATCATACCCCAACATAATAAAAAGAAACTTCAATTACTTTACATGAAAATAGATCTTGAAAAATGAGAAGGGAGAAAGAATCTGTTACAAAAATTTTGCCAGCCTAACGGCGCCACTTAAAACTTCATAAAACGAAATAATGAGAGTAAGAGGGGATCTCTCATTATGTTAACATGAAAAGGGCAATAATAGGAGTATAAAAGAACACCCTTTAACATAAGAACATGGATCATAAAAGATATTACATAAAAGAGATTTCTTGGAAAGAAAGAGAGAGATCTGATCCCTAACCTTAAAACATAACTCTTAAAACTCAATGGTTGGGACCTTGAGGGATTGGTGGCACCATGGGAGGACTCCATGGGAGGTAATGAGACCCGAACATCGTTGGGGGAGCGTGGGGAGTCGAATGGATGAGAGGATGGCTTGGTATTTATAGGGAAAGTGAGGGGACAAGGCATTAATGGCAAAGGGACACCTCATTAGTGGTTTTGGCAAAACCATGGGCTTGCCCATGGTATTTGCCCATGGTATTGGCCACTTGGGACACCTAATACCTTATCTCACTATTCATAATTCTAACATATTTATTACAAACTTAATACATCATTTAATGATGTCATTAAACACCTATAACTTAAAAACTGTATTTTCACTATTCATCGAAAATTCAACTTTCTCAGAATAATCCAAAAATTTATCCTTAACCAAATATCAACGCTCTGATTACAAATATGAACTCCATTTTATAAAAAGAATTTTCTAAATATTTTTAATTTAATTTTTAAATAAAAACACTATTCACCAAAAATTCATTTTTTTCAGAAAAAACCCCAAAAATTACCATAGCATAATATCGGTGCTCTGAGTTCAAAAATGAAATATGTTTTATAAAAATAATTTTCTAAATATTTTTAATTAAAAAACACTATTCACCCGAAAAAACTAATACTTGAATAATAATTTATGAAACCGTTATTTAACCATTTTATTGAATCACATTACTTAATCAAGGCCCCTAGATTATATTAACACTTTCTTTAAGAGAGATTACTAATCCATTTGGACACATTACTAATCCTAATCATAAAATCACTATTCATAATTTACTATTCATCAAAAATTAAGTTGATCTTATTAGACTCTAAATTTCGTACTGAACATAATTGTAGAAGACCATTTTTCGAAAATCATTACACATTTTTAATTATTTAAGGTTTACGCTACCATTTTTAAAATATCCTTTTTCTAAAATTCATCAAAAATATGCATACTATATTTATCCGGTCATTTGAAAATTCATAAACTTCATCATAAGAAGAAATCCCAATTTTTATTTAAAACAATGGATTACACAAGGTAGTTACGGTCTCCTTACATATCCCCTTATCACACCAGCATATGACATAAGTGTAAGGTGTGCTAAGGTGAGAGAATCTGAGGGAGGCTCGGCTAACATCGCACGAGTAGTAATTTCCATTAGTTTTAACTTCTCGCAAAGGCGATTTTGTTCTAGCTTCACACGATGAAGTTTGGCTTGGGTTTGGTCCAGATCAAAGCCCAGTGGTGCTACCTCCTTCCCAAGTTCTGTTAGATGGGCTTCGATCGGTCCAAGACTACTGGGTGAGGCCATTGAATCTTCTTTCTATAAATATTAACCAAGATTACTTGTATTTAGAGGCAATAATCAAAACATTTAGTTTCCAGCGGTCATATTGACCAATGGTCATATAACCGTCTAAACCCAACTGTCTCATTTTAATTATACTCATGTTATCAAATAAAACATTTTTGTTGAGTATAAAAAATAAAATAACACATGAAATTAGGAAACAAGATTTATTCAAAATTTCGGGTCGTTTCAATCTTCCCCCCTTAAGAAATTGCATCCTCGCAATTTCTAAAAATTGGGTTTTGAAATTTCATTGAAAGTCCCACATCGGAAAAAGAGTCAGTAACACTATTACTTTAAAAGAAAGAAAAGGAAGTACAAAGGCCACCCGAGTTTACTCATACTAGGATTCCATGTAGGAAACATGGACATAGAGGAGAAAAAAAAGGGTCACGTTCTAAAGGGAGAGTGATATAAAATATGATTAGGAGAAAGTTAACCATAAGAAAATCCCAAACTTATGATGTGTGTAAACGATCTTTGATTACCTAGTAGGAAACGTAAACCAACAACGTTTTTGTTTTACGTTCCTTTTCATAATTTTGAGGAATTAATTTACAACATAGAACAAAAACATAAGGAAATATATCTACCTTCATGTAGAGTTTCACCCTTTAATAAGTTTCTACCAAAACTAATCTTTTCTCCCAAACGATGAGCATTCAAAACTACTTGGTCTCATCAAAACACAAGAATCAGCTTCTAGAGAATCACATAATCCACAAAATATTAACTATCTATTTCTTCTATCTTTAAACATTATCCCAAAAATAGAAAGGGTAAGGTTAATCAACTCTTCAAAAAGGAAGAATCCCATAGGAATGGAAACTAATTTTAAATCTTCAATGTTCCATGGTAATACCCAAAGTTCATCATAGACCATCCCATAAATAACGGTCCTTAAAATTCCTCAAAATAAACCAAACTAAGATTGAAACCCAAATACAAGAAGGATTTGATAACATAGTCTTCCAAAATAAACTTCATTGTTCATCTCCAAACAACATCAACCACTCCTAACATCTTATAACAAAATTATCTAAACTAAACATATTTTACCCAAGATAGGTTAATCATTCCCATAAGTAACCTAAATTACTATAAGTCCACCATAAATTCATCGATTCTTCAAAATATAAGTCAACCTTACTCCTCAATGAAGATACCGTAGTAATTTATTTACCTCGATCATATAGGGTCCCCAAAATAGTGAACATATTCCAAAATAATAATCATTTTTAACCCCCTAATCATCTCTGTCATATTAATACGACAATCGTCGCATTTCCTATCACATTGGTTTTTGGGACATGTTCTTCCATTTCCCACCATTAACTAAGAAAAGAAACTATAATTAGGGGCTTATTTACTTAGCTAATATTCATGAAAAGGAAACTTTAAGCCTAAAAGGATAAACATGTAGAATAAAAGTATATCCTAACTTGTGATCCCCTAGGTTCCAATCTAGGTTATCCATGATCATATATTCTTATGTGAATCTTTATTTTGTTTTATCCTTGTTCCTTTAATAATGGTTCATACTAAGCTTATGAATTTACCAAAGCATATCCCCCGAGAGTGTCGTAACCAAGAGTGTAGCAAGGCCCGTTGTCGTGTACCAGTTCCCGTTAAAGTCTAGCTCAAAGCAGTGTTTTCAGGTTTTACCCCTATGTACATCTGTGACAGAGCCACCTCTACCTGCTCGTATCCAGACAGGGATGTATTTGCTTGGAAACCACTTACTCAATACTCACCAAAATACCAGGAAGATTTCCTATATTTAAACTTTTCTATAGGGTTCTTCCTAGATTTTTCAAATCCTAATTTCCACAAATAACTAAACCATTCTTTAATACCAACTATAGTATCCCGCCTCTTTATCACATAAACTTTCATTACATTTTACAAAACCGAAGATCTTTAAGGTTTAGTGTCTTGGAAACCAGGAACTTTAAACATGAAAACATAAAACATTCTTCTAAAACTCTTGAAAGGCTTCTCCTCATTTTCATCCTAGGTTCATTACTACATCACATAACCTGGGAGCATACATCAAAAGAAAGGTTGAGCAAAAAGCCCAGTAAGGGAAACAAGAGAAACATTTTACATGTGAACTTGAGATACTTCAATAAGGTCATGAAAAGAACTTTAAGGAATGAGAATGAAATCATGAGGCATATCATAATAAAAATAAAATTTTCATAACTTGAATATGTGGCTACAAAATTTAATATTGACAATCATTTCGTTTCACCAAGGTCCATCCCCAAGGTGTCTTTAAAGATTACCAAGGTTATTCACCAAGGCGTCGTTAAAAATGGTCATCTCTAGAGATTAAGTCTTTGCCCATTGCATTGGAGTGCTATCAGGGCGCACCCTTAAATTTTCCATTATTATCATGTGAGACACATATATCATCATCAAAAGTTTCATAAATAACCCATATAGCATAAAATAAATGGGTTTCATTTCATAATCATAACGTTTTAAAAACTGCTTTAAAGACATGATCTTTACGTTACTTTAAACCCACGGAAAGGGAAAGCAGGTGTCATGTATGTAAATCGCAGAATTTAAAATAGAATATTTTTGTATATATGTGAATAAACCTATATAAATAAGATCTTTGAGTATTCACTTAATAACATGAAGTAATTTTGAGAAAAAGAGAGAGGCATTTTGAGACGAAAATTCTGCAGCACAACGGCTACGTTACAAGGTTTTAGAAAACGTTGAAAAGAGAGGGAACATGGGTCAAACAGTGATAAATGACCCATAAAACAGTAGAGGGACAGAATATAAGGGATTTAAGAACATGGTAATGAAATTTGAAAATATACCATATGAAATGAAGAACATGAAAGGAAGACAAAAATAAGATTTCTCTTATGAAAATTCGGCAGCCTAACAACGTTACATAAACATCAACAAAAAATGAATTGATGATGTCAAATAGGGTCTATCATAATATGAACATAAAATATCAGTATGATAGATATAGAGATCATACCCCAACATAATAAAAAGGAACTTTCAAGACTTGACATGGAATTAGAACTTTCAAAAGGAGAAGGGTGAAAG
Organism: Viscum album; assembly: GCA_963277665.1. Taxonomy (NCBI): domain Eukaryota; kingdom Viridiplantae; phylum Streptophyta; class Magnoliopsida; order Santalales; family Viscaceae; genus Viscum; species Viscum album. The sequence goes on along the minus strand of OY728167.1, from coordinate 244,646,076 downwards.
AATCCCTTAAAAATTTGGCAGCTTAACGGCGTCACTTAAACTTCAACAAAAATGAATTGATGAGATCAAATAGGGTCTCTTATCATATGAAAATAAGAGTCCAGTATGATAGATATAGAGATCAGAACCCAACATAACAAAAAGTAACTTGAAATAATTGACATGAAAGTAGAACTTCAAAAAGAGAAGGGTGAAGAACCACTTAAAATTTTGGCAGCCTAACGGCGCCACTTAAAACTTCAAAATACTGAATTGAAGAGATCAAATGGGGTCTCTCATCATATGGTCATAAAAGATCACTATGATAAATTTAGAGATCATACCCCAATATAATAAAAAGAAACTTGAAATACTTTACATGAAAATAGATCTTGAAAAATGAGAAGGGAGAAAGAATCCGTTACAAAAATTTCGGCAGCCTAACGGCGCCACTTAAAACTTCATAAAACGAAATAATGAGAGTAATAGGGGATCTCTCATTATGTGAACATGAAAAGGGCAGTAAGAGGAGTATAAAATAACACCCTTTAACATAAGAACATGGAGCATAAAAGAAATTATATAAAAGAGATTTCTTGGAAAGAAAGAGAGAGATTTGATCCCTTACCTTAAAACATAACTCTTAAAACTCAAAGGTTGGGACCTTGAGGGCTTGGGGGCACCTTGGGAGGACTACTTGGGAGGTAATGAGACCAGAACTTCGTTGGGGAGAGTGGGGAGTCGAATGGATGAGAGGATGGCTTGATATTTATAGGGAAAGTGAGGGGACAAGGCATTAATGGCAAAGGGACAGCTCATTAGTGGTTTTGGCAAAACCATGGGCTTGCACATGGTATTTGACCATGGTATTGGCCCCTTGGGACACCTCATACCTTATCTCACTATTCATAATTCGAACATATTGATTACAAACTTAATACATCATTTAATGATGTCATTAAACACCTGTAACTTAAAAACTATATTTTCACTATTCATCGAAAATTCAACTTTCTCAGAATAATCCCAAAATTTAACCTTAACCAAATATCAACGCTCTGATTACAAATATGAACTCTATTTTATAAAAATAATTTTCTAAATATTTTTAATTTAATTTTTAAATAAAAACACTATTCACCGAAAATTCATTTTTTCAGAAAAAACCCCAAAAATTACCATAGCATAATATCGGTGCTCTGAGTTCAAAAATGAAATCCGTTTTATAAAAATAATTTTCTAAATATTTTTAATTAATTTTTTAATTAAAAAACACTATTCACCCGAAAAAAACTAATACTTGAATAATAATTTATGAAACCGTTATTTAACCATTTTATTGAATCACATTACTTAATCAAGGTGCCTAGATTATATTAATACTTTCTTTAAGTGAGATTACTAATCCATTTGGACACATTACTAATCCTAATCATAAAATCACTATTCATAATTTACTATTCATCAAAAATTAAGTTGATCTTATTAGACTCTAAATTTCGTACTGAACATAATTGTAGAAGACCATTTTTCGAAAACCATTACACATTTTTAATTATTTAAGGTTTACACTACCATTTTTAAAATATCCTTTTTCTAAAATTCATCAAAAATATGCATACTATATTCATCCGGTCATTTGAAAATTCATAAACTTCATCATAAGAAGAAATCCCATTTTTTATTTAAAACAAAGGATTACACAAGGCAGTTACAGTCTCCTTACATAGCCCCTTATCACACCAGCATATGACCTATGTGTAAGGTGTGATAAGGTGAGAGAATCTGAGGGAGGCTCGGCTAACATCACACGAGTAGTAATTTCTATTAGTTTCAACTTCTCGCAAAGGCGATTCCGTTCTAGCTTCACACGATGAAGTTCGGCTTGGGTTTGGTCCAGAGCAAAGCCCAGTGGTGCTACCTCCTTCCCAAGTTCTGTTAGATGGGCTTCGATCGGTCCAAGACTACTGGGTGAGGCCATTGAATCTTCTTTCTATATATATTAACCAAGATTACTTGTATTTAGAGGCAATAATCAAAACGTTTAGTTTCCAGCGGTCATATTGACCAATGGTCATATAACCGTCTAATCCCAACTGTCTTATTTTAATTATACTCATGTTATCAAATAAAACATTTTTGTTGATTATAAAAAATAAAATAACACATGAAATTAGGAAACAAGATTTATTCAAAATTTCGGGTCGTTACACAAATTCCCTTGACCGACTGACTCCAGCATGATTAGGAGGAAGACTACCTTGATGTAGTTATGCATTCAACCTCCTTACCTCCTTTATTTCCTCCTCTTGTTGTGCGAACCTTTTATCTAGTGAGAGTTATTGGCCTTCTCCAGAGGTAGGGTGGGACGTAACCTGACGTTTACCCTTGTTCTTGGCATGTGCGTTTCTGGAGTATGGAAGGGAATTAGATGAAGGAATATCTTGCCTTTGGGCAGCCCTCTGGCCTCTAGTATGCACACCTTCTTAATTTATTTCTGTGTGCACAACCTCTTGAGCAGGAACTTCTTCATCTGATCCCTATGAGTGAGCCTCATGTTCTGGAGGATCAACAACAACAACATTGATGACATTTATCGATGAAAAATGCATTGCATCCATTATATCAGAAATTCTGTGATATTGTCTTCTTCCATTTCCTTTATGAGACATTGCATTTTGTTGAGTTGATCCCTCATGAACTACTTGATTAACCGTAATTTGGAGGGAATCTCCTGATAATTCGGCTCTGCATTCCTCTTGAGGATTCTTCCCTAATCGAGAGAAGACTGAATTTCATTGAGGAAGAGATTGAGGACTTGAAAAAGTCCCCAGTCCGGTGGACTGGGGCTATTCCTACTTTCCCTACTCAACTCCTTGAATCCCATCTGTTGATCCCAAGGGTTGAGCTAAAAGAATCCCCAGTCTGGCAAGCTGAGGTGGATATTGAGCTGCTACATCTGAGGCTTTCTTAAAAGCTCTCCTGATTTTTGGGACTTTAGTCCAGAAATTGACCGGATTCATCAACCTACATCCACTCAAATCACCTGGATCAAATGACCATTGGATGATTTCTTACACTTCTGTCACCTGATGATGTGCATGCTCTAAACAAGAAGCATGTTCGATATTCTCATTTTCCAAATGCAAGACTAATTCGACAACTTTTTCTTTGTATGCCTGACTTTGGGAAGAACAAGTTGAGGCATGTTCTTGAGCAAGACTTTGATTACACACAAAACAGATTGTTTGTGTCTGGACAAGGGCAATAACATTGCATGAGACCATTTTTGGTGGGATTTGTTGATTAGAGAGTACAGTGAAATGCAGTGCTCCATGAACACCCCATCCCCTAATATGAATACTAGATGGGGCATTGGTAATTAACTGGTGAAATCTTTTTAGTACGCCAAGGCATGAACGCTAAAGGGCTCTCTACTGCTTTTCAACCTTTGGATATCGGGAAACTGAGAGAGATGCCAAATCAATTTGGCGTTGTAACCCTTCTATTATCTTGACATGATTTTCATATTCATCATAATATAATATTTTCTTTTTCAAGTGACAAAGAGTTTTCCACATGTTGAGACAAATATCGTGAATACAATATTCTATCAACATTTCTGGAATATCATATTGAGAGTCACCCAAAGGAGAAAACATAACTGGTACTTCACCTTTCACCAGTTTTTTTCTCATATTTAGCATTTCCTCCTTATCATTCGAGGAAGATTCTTCTACCTGATTAGACCAAAGTTGGTGCTTCTTTGTTGCTTTATCAGATTCAACAATATTGGAAGAGAATTCATTTATCAAACCAGAAGATGAATGACCCAGGGATGGTTCGTAGAATGACCTACACCCCGGGATATCTTCTGATTGAGAAACTATTTCACCTACTAGTGGTAAAGCATGAGACATGACTAGATTCATATTTTCAAGTGCTTCGAGATAGTTGGGATTTCTTGTTACTTCATTGTCCTTTGAATAATTTTCCAGGAAATGCGAATTACTACTATGGAGAGGACTTTCATAGCTAAATTCATCATCATGGGGAGGACCACCATGGTGGGTTATAGCAAAATATGAAACCTTTTTCTCCTTAATCTTCTGGCCACACAGAGGGTTATCGTGGCTCTCATCTAAAGATGATAATTCGAGATCGGCCGAACTGTCATGAAGCAAGCCTTCATGAGTAAGTGTCTGACGAAGACCTTCAGAATTATTGTTCCCACTATTGGGAAATGAGAGAGTAGAATCTTGAGTTACAACAGATAATTGTCTAAGGGCTTCAAGAACTCCATCATCGAGCATGAACTCATTACAGATTGGCTCTTGATTTCTTGACTATATTGGATGGGTATTTTTCTTATATTCCTTCTTACTCACTTTGGAAACCACTTTTTGATGAAAGTGGTTATTATGGGTAGGTGTATGTGCCTGCTCAGGAGAAATGGTCAGGTTAGGCTGATTATCTCCATTCAAATTGGGTGTATGTGCCTGACTTGATTGTCCGTATGACATGGGGGAGTATGACCCACAACCCCCCTGGACTGGAATAGAGGTGTGTATCGGTTCCAGAGTGATATGTTGATAAGTCACTCCATTGGTAGGGACAGATTTCTATTTCTTTCCCTGTGATGCTGCAGAAGTTGTTATAATATTCTAACAGGCATCCAGAATATGGGCAGGGATTTGCTTCTGCTCTTTCACCATTGTCAGAATGTGCTTGGTGACTTCAGCTGCCAGAACAGGAAAATACGTCAATTCTATTCTTAGAGTAGGTTTTTATTCCGGCTCCTGTCCTCCTTTTCCTATCAGCGAATTATGACAGTACTCATGTGTGGGGGCAGAGAGTTGAGTTTGCTCCATATTTGTTGTCGGAGCTTTCCGACTGACTTCTCCGGGTGCTACCAAACAAGACTGTTGGCAGGCTTGATGAACATTGGAAGGTGTAAGTGCTTGCTGTGTATACTTCGTCAAGTATGGTTGACGAATTTCCTTCAATACTAGAATACTAGACTGCTGACCGAATTGTTGATTGTAAACAGGTGTATATCCCTGCTTATCAGTTGCCACCATATTAGATTGGCGAGCTTCTTTGGTTGTAGTCAGACGAGCCTGCTGACTAGATGATGAGTTATAAACAGGTGTATATGCCTGCCTATAATACTCTGTCGAAATTTCCTGGTGGGATTGGCGTGTTACTACCAGACGAGTCTGCTGGGCAGTAACATCAGGACGAACGGGTGTATATGCCCGCTCGTTGTTTGCCATCAAGTTGGATTGATGGACTTCTATGGAGGGGGAAGAAGTAAGAACCTTCTCCCTATTGACTAGATTTCGCCTCTGGTGGTTCATCTTGTGTGCTCGAGTCTGAGGAACCTAAGCTGAACCCCTAAAGGCGATACCCTCGTCATGTTGAGGGTGCATTGTCACATGATTCTCGCTGAAATTGTTGATGGGATCCCATGAGATGGACTCATGTCTCCTTGAATTAATGCCTTGAGTGACCTTCTCATTCACCTACCCATAATATGGGAGAGACTGGTGATTTTGTTCTAGGTATAACGACCCAAAATGGTTGGATATGGTGGTTGGCACCACCTACTTCTTGATCACTGGTCGTCGCTGTCTGGACAACCAGGTTGAATTATTGACTTGTAGGGCTTGTCGAGCGGCCTCCAGAGTCAGAATGGTTCTGTGCTGATGGTATTCCTTAACCAAGGCATTTGAGACCCAGCATTGAAGACGATGCGTAGGTGACGTCGTCCTCAGAGTGGACGAGGATCTAGTAGGAGTAGCGGTAGAGGAATTCACAGGTGTGAACATTAAATAAACCATTTCTGTAATGTAGAGAGATCTTGGAAAAAATTTCTTATTTGATATAATATACATAATCAAGATAATTTCATCCACTACATCTTTTGGATGAGAACATATGTTATTGGTTGTTTTTTTTGCCGTCACATTAAGTTAAATAGGGGCCTAACAAATAAGTAAAATATAATTTATTTGGGTTAAGGATTCACGTTGGGTTCACCATTTTTTTTTCTTCTGGAAATAGGGATGACCTTGTTTGTGTAAGGTTCAAGCATTCCAATCGATTTCTAACGGGCTTATTCATAGAACCAGAAACATCCAACGATTCTATATCAATTTGGACCTACTTTCCAAAGGTAGGTTCTAATTAGTTGTGGACCGATGAGGCTTAACAATTCACATTGGTCGAGAGGATGGGAGGTCATACTCATCACACCTTTTGGGGGGAATTATTGTCTACTTTGGGACTCTCTTATAGATTTGAGTTATGTTCATGAATACTTATTAATTTACCAAGTATGAAAATGATCTTTCCTTTTGATCTGACAATCAATGATTAATATGTATGAGATTTAGAGAATCTTTAATATGTATTTGAGGTTCTTCATCGATAGAGAATCATCCATCTTTATTAGAGATTCTTATTCAATGGTATCCTTCAACACATTATATAGAAATATCTTGGTCATTATGATAACCATACTAGTTTTAAAGCCACTTAGTGGGGCACTTGAAGTTTATTGTCGTTCAGAAGGATACAGATTATTTCAGAGTTGGGATCATACCCACAGATGGGCTACCTACGTATCCTTGTTAGAAAAGGAATCCTAACCCACATAGTTCGAGTGACGAAATATGGAGTTTATGCATGATTGCTGGCCCAGGAAAGATGTCAAAACTAATTTTACACTCTAATCTCATGTGAGTCATGCTCGATGTGCGAAACAAGAGGTATCAGTAAAACCTGACGATTGTGCCAAGAAAGATGCAATCATAAGAAATGATGTGGGGCTTACGTATGTATGATGGCCCAGGTAAATGAAGAGAAAAGACTTTTTAGAAAAAAAATCCCAAGATCAGGGTCCATAAAGGTGTATGTTCTTTATGTAGATTTGGGTACTTAACGTAGGAATTAATCCTAAGAAGGATGCCCAAATTTGAGGGGACTTATGATCGGGTTTTATTCCTGAGAAGGAATCCCAAATCAAAAGAAATTAAGACTGTGGCTTACACTTAAGGAGGATTCCCAGGTTAAAAGAAATTATGACTGGGGCTTACTCTTGAGAAGGATGCCCAGGTTAAGGGGACTTGAGACTTTGGGATTACTCTTGAGAGGGAGTCCAAAGTTAAGGAAAATTATGACTGGGGCTTACTCCTAAGGATGATTCCCAGATTAGGGAATGTGGGGATTACTCCTAAGGAAGATGCCCAGATTAGGGAACCTGGGGCTTAATCCTAAGGAGGATACCCAGATTAATGATCTTCTTTTCTTAAAGGATGAGGTTGAATGAATGAAATCTCCAACCTTAGTGACATATTGTAAATAACATGGTTTTGAGAGATGTTCCACAGAATTCCTTTCAGATAAAGAAGCCAACAAAGTAACCATGCCATAAATGGCTTTGAAGAAGGTTTGGAAGTCTATCCTTGAAGAGGAAAGGTGGATTTGAGGAAAAGAAGTGAATTAGAATGTGGTGCGCAAGTATTGGGCTGGCGCACAAGTCCTGGTCGCACAAGTATACTTGCATGACATGAGTTCACTTGGGAGATGAAGAACCTATAGGGTAATACTTGGGAGAGACTTGGCTCAATCCCTTAGTATTATCCCTAGATTCTTTTAGATGGGTGGTGCACACGTTTTCTTGAGAGGGAAAGGCGGCGCACAAGTATCATCACTTCCCTTAAGGGCTGGACACTTAGGAGCGCAAGTATTGATGAGTTCTAATACTTAGGTCTTATTCTTATTCTTTAAAGCTTCCATTCTAGGTAATGAATTACCTTAGAAGTGTTCAGAAGACTTCAGACAGAGACTTGGGTGACCCGAGCTTGAATATGAGTTTCTGATTTTTTTCCCTCGAAATGGGGGACCCACAGGGGGTATTTATAGGCCATTGGGGACCTTGAGAGAAAAAAGAATAGGGCGTGCAAGTGACTTGCGGGACCCATATGTGGCAGGCAAGTGTACAAGTGCGGCCATAAGAAAACTTGCACGACCCATGCTTAAAGAGTTCCTTGTTCATGCCTTTGTCAATTTTTGATGTTCTTCAAAGGATGAATCTCTTTGTGCTTAAGGTATTCCCCCTTTTCATTCGTTAGAATCTGTGAAGGAAAGGAGAATCAATAAGGGTTTTATGGCTTTAGGGTTTTAAGGGTTTATATTGGTTTTAAGGGTATATTTTTTTATGTTTTTAGGGGTGTAAAGTGTTTTTTTTTGTTTTTTAAGGTTTTCTTTGGGGGTTTCAGGGTTTTAGTGTTTTTTTACATTTTTACACTTTTTAGGGATTTTTTAGGATTTTATGTTCTTCGGGTTATTAAATATTTTGAGGGTGTTTAGGTTTTTTAGTGTTTTATGGTTTTTTGGGGTTTAAGGGGTTTTTTCCTTTTTTAGGGGTTTTAATGGTTTTTAGAGTTTGTTAATGTTTTTAGGGATTTAAAGGTTTTTTATAGTTTTTATTTATTTTTAGGGTTTTTTGGGGTTTTTGGGTTTTTATGGTTTTTTGGGGCTTTATGGTTATTAGGGGATTTAGGGTTTTAGGGTCTTTTTGGCTTTTCAGAGTTTTTAGGTTTTTAGGTTTTTAGGTGTTTAAAGTGTTTTTAGTTTTTTAAGGTTTTACTAGGGTTTTTTCTGGGTTTTTTATGTAGTTAGGGTTTTTTAGTTATTTTTTACAATTTTTATGGGGTTTTAGGGATTATATGGGTTTTTTGGGGTTTTTTGGGTTATTTAGGGTTTTTACATTTTTTTAGGTTTTAAGGGATTTTAATTATTTTTAATGTTTTAAAGTTTTATTAGGGGTTTTTAGGTCCTTTAGGGTTTTAATGATTTTATGGATTTTACGCCTTATTAGGATTTTCATGGTTTTTAGGGAATTAGAGAATTTGAGGGTTTTTTGGATTTTTTAGTGTTTTAATGCTTTTTCAGGTATTATTTTTTATATATTTTTATGGTTTTTAGAGTTTTTTAAATTTTTAGGGGTTTAAAGGGGTTTTAATTTTTTAGTGGGATTTAAGTGGTTTTATACATTTTTAGTTATTTTTTGGTATTTTTATGATTTTTATGTGATTTTAGGGTTTTAGGGATTTTTAGGGTTTTATGGGTTTTTTAGGGTTTTTAGGGTTTTTAGTGTTTTTAGAATTTGTTAGGTTTTGTAGGGGATTCATGTGGTTTTAGGTTTTTAAGTATTTCTTACATATTTTAAGGGTTTTTAGGGGGTTTTACATTTTGATGGATTTTGAGGTGTTTTAGGGGTTTTCTGGGATTTTATGATTTTTTTTGGGTTTTTAGGTTTTTTTGAGTTTTTTGGGTTTTGAGTTTTTTATTATATTTTAATGGTTTTATAGTTATAAATTATTTTTGGAGTTTTTAGTGGGTTTTTAGTTTATTACAGGTTTTTAGGGCATTTAAGGGTTTTTTGGGGTTTTTATTATTTTTTGGGTTTTTTGGGTTTTGGGGGTTCTTTAGGAATTTTAGCAGTTTTAGGTTTTCAGGTGTTTTTTATTTTTTTAATATTTTAATGTTCACTTAGGGGTTTTCATGTTTTTTTAAATTTTTAGGGTTTTTTATAATTTTGAATGGTTTTTAGGGTTTTTAGGGATTTTCAGGGGATTTTGAGGTTTTTAGGGTTTGGGGGGTTTAGGTTTTTTTGAGTTTTTAGGCATTTTATGGGTTTTAGATTTTTCATAATGTTTTTAATGGTTTAATGGGTTTTTTATGTTTTTTGTGGGTTTTTGGGTTTTTATTATTTTTAGGTATTTTAGGGGTGTTATGGGTTTAGGGTCTTTTAGGGATTTTAGTGTTATTTAGGTTTTTAAGGGTTTGAAGTGTTTTTAGGTTTTTACCATTTTCTTATGTTTTTTCTAGGTTTTTATAGATTTTTCAGTTTTTAGGTATTTTTAGGCCTCTCGTATTTTTTTCATGGTTTTAGGTGTTTTAGGGTTTTAAATGGGTTTTAGGGTTTTTTTCATTTTATTGGGTTTTTAGGGGTTTTATGTTTTTTCTGGTTTTATGGTTTTCTTAATGCTTTCTAGTTTTTTAGGATTTTTTATGTTTTTCATGATTTTTTAGGGATTTTTTAGGTTTTTTATGGTGTTTAGTGTTTTTAGGGATATTGAGGGGTTTTAAGGACATTGAGGGTTTGGGGGGGGGGGGGGGTTAGGGTTTTTAATTTTTTTAGGTTTTTTTATGTTTTTTTACTATTTTTATGGTTTTTGGGAGATATTAACATTTTTAGAGGTTTAATGTTTTTTTAATGTTTTTATTTGTTTTAGGGTTTTATGGGTTTTAGGCCTTTTAGGGTTTTAGCATTTTCTAGGATTTCTAGGGGTTTCAAGTGTTTTTATGTTTATAATGTTTTATGAGGGGTTTTTTGTGTTTTCATTGTTTTTTACATTTTTAGGTGATTTAAGGTATTAATTATAATTTTATGGGTTTTAGTATTTTTAGGGGTTTTGATGGGTTCTAGGGTTTTTTTTCGGATTTTTAGGGATTTTTTTTTGTTTTTTGGGTTTTTAGAGTTATTTTGAGTTTTTAGGGTTTTTATATTTTTTTAATATTTTTAGGGGTTTATAGGGGTTTTATATTTTTTTTTTGGGTTTAATGGGTTTTTATGGGTCTCTAGGGTTTTTTGGGGTCTTTTGTTGGTTTTTGTGGGTTTTAGGGGTTTTAACGATTTTTAGACTCATTAGGGGTTTTAGGTGTTTTTAGTTTTTTTATGGATTTCTTAGGGTTTTTAGGGTTCTTTGGGTTTTTTATTTTTTTTGGGATTTTTAATAATTTTTTGGATTTTATGGGTTTTTAGTTATTTTTTATGGATTTATGGATTTTAGGGTTTTAGGATTATTTGGTTTTTTAGGGGTTTTAGTTTTTTTTTATGTTTTTAAGGTTTTGTTAGGGTCATCAGGGTTTTTAAGGTTTTTCAATTTTTTCTTGATATTTCTCGGGATTTTTTCGATGTTTATTATTTTTAGGGTTTGATAGATTTTGAAGGTTTTTGGGTGGTTTATGGTTTTTTTGGGTTTTTAGGGGTTTTTCGAGTTTTTATGGATTTTAAGGGCTTTCATAGTTTTTTAATATTTTAAAAGTATAAAGGGTTTTTTAGAGTTTTTTTAGGATTTGTATGGGTTTTTAGGGGTTTTGAATGTTATTATGGGTTTTATGGTTTTTAGCGTTCTTTAGGTTTTTCGGGATCCTTTAATTGTTTTTTATCTTTTTATCATTTAAAGTATTTTCAAGGTTTTTTAGGGGATTTTAGGGTTTTTAGTGGTTTTTTTTGTTTTTTTGGGAAATTTAGAGATTTTTTATTATATTAAGGTTTTTTTAGGGATTTGGAGGGTTTTAGAGTTTTTATGGTTTTTAGGGGTGTTAGTGTTTTTAGGTGTTTTTGGGGGTTTTATGTGATTTAAGGTTTTTAAGGTTTTCTTAGTGTTTTACTAGGTTTTTATGTTTTTATTTTGTATTTAGGAATTTTTAGGACTTGTAAAGGATTTTTATGGGTTTTTAGGTTTTTAATAATTTTGATGGGGTTTTAGGGTTTTTATGGTTTCTTGGGGTTTTAATGTTTTTTTCTGAGTTTTTCAAGGTTTTAATTTTTTTTGAGTTTTTTGAATTTTTTAGTAGTTAAAAGGTTTTTAGAGTTTTTAGTGGGTTCTTAGGTTTTTTAATGATTTTTATGGTATTTTAGGGTTCTATGGTTTTTTTGAGGTTTTAGATTTTTTTGGGTCTTTTTGGGTTTTATAGGGTTTTTATCATTTTTTAGGTTTATTATGGGTTTAATTGTTTTTAGGTTTTAAAGGTTTTCTTATAGTATTTCACCTTATTTATGGTTTTGATATGTTTTGTGATTTTAAGGTTTTTTTTTGATTTTTTTGGGTTTTAAGTGTTTTAGAGATTTTGAAGGATTTTTTTAGTGTTTTAGGGTTTTTAGCGTTTTTGGGTTTTTAGGTGTTTAGGGGTTTTAAGTGGTTTAATTTTTTTTAAAGTTTTCGTAGGTTTTTTAATTTTTTATGGGTTTTTACTTTTTTAAGGATTTTTATGGTTTTTATGATATTTATGGTTTTAGTTTTTGTAGGGTTTTTATATTTTTTGGGGGTTGTATTGTTTTTATAGTTTTTTAGGTATTTATGGGTTTTCTAGTTTATTTAGGGTTTTTAGGGGTTTTAGAGTTTTTTAACCTTTTTAAGGATTTGAAGGGTTTTAATGAATTTTAGTAATTTTTAGGGATTTTATGGGTTTTGGTGTTTTCTAATGTTATTAGAGGTTTTATGGTTTTTAGGATTTTAGGAATTTAAAGGTTTCTTTTGGGGTTTTAACGTTTTTTTATTTTTTAGGGGTTTTAATTGTTTTTAGGTTTTTATGGTTTTCTTATTGATTTTTGTGGTTTTAGGGGTTTTTACATGTTTAAGGATTTTATGGATTGTTTTAGTATTTTTAAGGATTTTAGGGGTTTTATTGATTTTTAGGGGTTTTTGGGTTTTTTTGGGTGTTTAGTGTTTTTTTTCAGCTTTTAGGTTATATATGTTTTTTAGAGTTTTTTAATATTGTTTTGGGTTTAAAGTGTTTTTAATGTTTTAGTTGGTTTTTATAGTTTTTATGGGTTTTAGGTTCTTTTAAGGAGTTTATGGGTTTTATAGATTTAAGGATTTTTAGGGTCTTTTAGGGTTTTTAGTGTTTTTTGGTTTTTTGGGTTTTAAGTGTTTTTATGTTTTTATGATTTTTAGGGTTTTCAGGGTATTTAGTATTATTTTGGTTTTTAGGGATTTATAGGTATTTTTAGTATTTTTATGGATTTTAGGTTTTTTGGAGATTTTGATGGTTTTAGGGCTTTTTAAGGTTTTTATTGTTTTTAAGGTTGTCTACATTTTTAGCGGTTTTAAAGGTTTTAATTGTTTTTAGATTTTTAAGGTTATATTAGGTTTTTTCAAGGGTTTTAGGGTTTTTTACATTTTAGGGGTTTTTATAGATTTCTTTTGGATTTTTAGTGTTTTTAGGGGTTTTTAGTGTTTTGTTTTGGGTTTTTAGTTTTTTTAGAGTTTTTAGGGGTTTTCGGGTTTTTGGTTTTTTTGGGTTTTAAGTGTTTTTTTGGGATTTTTAAGGTTTTTGTAATTTTTAACATTTTTTGGGTTTTAATGGGGTTTTTAGAGTTTTTTTGGGTTTTTAGGTTTCTTGTAAATTTTTTGGGTTTTTAAAGTTTTAGGTGTTTTAAGGTTTTTAGGGCTTTTAGCGTGTTCAGTGTTTTTAGGGTTTTTAGAATTTTTAGGGTTTTAGGGATTTTAGGTGTTTTTAGGTTTTTAAGGTCTTATTAGGGTATTTTAGGGTTTTATGGGTTTTTATGTTTTTAGAGATTTTTAGGGATTTTTGAGGATTTTAAGGGGTATAGGGTTTTAGGGATTTTGAGGGTTTGGGGTATTATGATCATATAAATTTTTTAGCGTTTTTTTATTTTTTTATGGTTTTTAAGTGTTTATATTTTTAAGTTTTTCATAGGGGTTTCATGGTTTTTTGGTTTCTTTTACATTTTTAGGATTTTTTAGGGCTTGTTTAGGATTTTTAAGGTTTTAGGGTTTTAAGGTATTTTGAGGGTTTTTAGAGTTTTTATGGATTTTAGGGTTTTTATAGTTTTTATGGTTTTTTTGATAGTTAGGCGTTTTTAGGGTTTTTAAAATTTTGAAGACTTTTTTAATGTTTTTAGGGTTTTAAAGCGTTTTATGAGTTTTTAGTGCATTTTAGGGTTTTTATGGGGTTTAGTGTTTATAAATTTTTAGGAGGATTTATGGCTGTTGGAACCTAAAATTTGGAAAAGGGAAGTCAAATATTTCCATAAAATTCACTAAATAAGGAAAAAAACTGATTGAATATTTTAATATGAATGTTGAAGAAGCCAGAAATTTAGAAAAGGAACAGTCAGATTGTGAAGGGAAACATCCTTTGCAGACCACCACTCTTCATGGCGGTCCTCTTCACAAAGCACTTGGGAACTGATCAGTTCAAGGGATAAAGACAACGACACTTGTTCCCCATGAATGCTATCATTATCCGGATAGAGGCAGATAAATTCACCATTCATACCATTTTATATGGCCTTATACGGTTTGTGTAAAAGGTAAAGAAAATGGATCCCCATGAATGATGTCGTTCATGGGACTGAGGCAATGATTTTTTCCCCTATGAACCACAACCCCGTGGGCCTCTGTTGACTGAGTTATCAGTGGGCTGAGTGTTTCTTCCTTATGTTTCATAAAAATAAGCTACGTGGCCCATCGATCATGTTCCTCCTCCCCTTTATAAAAATACATCGAGGGAGTAAAGAAAAAGGAGGAGAAAGATAGGAATTTTAAGGTGATTGATTGACGAAAGCACAGAAGAAGAGAACACCATAAAATACAAACTCTTTCGATGATTCCCCACAGGTATAATTCACTGCATAACAAAAAAAAGGTATAAGAATTGAAATAATTGGTAGACCGTGAACCCAACATCCTCCATGGATGAACGTATCACGAAGTGTAGAACTAATTACACTTCTTCAATTCAGCTTCCCACATAGAAAATGTTATGTGGATGAAAACCTACACCATGTAGCAAGACATTACATGGATGGAATAGAGCACTACTTAGAAAAATGCTACGTGAATGGATCCCAACCCCATGTAGCATTACACTATGTGAGAAGAGATCATAATCATTTAGAAAAATCCTACGCAGACAGAACATAGCTCCATGTAGGAAACCGATACGCAAACTGAGCCCCAACCCGCATACCACCATGTTACCTAGATGATCCCCTCAACCACATAGAAAAATACTATGCAACACGAACCCTATCTTGCATGAGAAAATGCTATGTGGAATAGGGTAATCTTGGGTGTTCCACCCTCTATATCCAATCATTTCCTCTCATTTCCATCACATCATCTGTAGCCCCTCCACTAGCCAGTCCAACAAAATTAAGGCAAATCCTCTCCCGAAGCCATTGGGATTGTATGATGAAACCATCGAGCACATCGAGCACATCATCACATCCTTTTGATTTTATATACCATTGGTAAGTGGAGGCATTTTGACTATCCCTGTAGTAAGGTGGACCCCCAGAATGTCCCTAAGTTTACATTCCCATGGTAATTCGGGGTCAAACCTTTGGATACTCACATGTACCTCCCTATTTTAGTTTGAAATAGAAGGGTTCATACATTCATTTCCCTTCTACAATTAATTAGACCATTCCCCCCAAAATTAAACATCACAGGGCACTCCCCTTGAGGTAAGCCCCTATCCTTTCTTGCAGGAGGTAAAAATCTTCCCGCTTTATGCCTCTTCACCTCAGCCTCTTTCACCGCCATCCTCCTTCTTTCCCACTAGCGGAGAAGTTAAAGTGGGTGACTTTCTAGGGATACTACTTCTTCCAGTTCATCACACTGAGCATGAATTGTGTGGGATTAGATATTATTGGTGATCATGGCTTCTGCGAAATTCTCTTAGAAGTGAATTATGAGAACTCGGATTCCCATCCACACCCATTCACCCAATGGGAATCTGCCTTTGGAAAGTAGATCTATGAATCATGGATATGGGAGTCGTTGGGTTTTTTTGGCTCGGAAAATAAACCCATTCAAGATGATATAACTGAATCCAAAAATTTCGCACCAATTATCCCACTACAGTGGCATTAGTGGGCCATATACCCTATCAGGACCAAAACCATAACGTCCTTGTATGTAAACAAAAATGGTTAACCCGACATGAATCCTTTACCCAGGTGGTGGGGTTACACCGATGTGAAACTTCCTATAATAAAAAAACGTTTGGTTATTATCCATTGGGCCATTTTCCATCCATACATAAAGAAAAATGGTGAACCGAATGAGAATCCTTAACCAAGGTGGAGGTGTTACCCCAGTCAAGCCCATATCATATCCAAAAAACAAAAAGAAAGGGGGCAAGAAAAATCATCAATTATATATGTGATCAGGAGATGTTATTATGACAGGGTGTTTTTGTCTGTACTTGTTACATATATTGTAGGTCCTCAGTGCAACATTCAATCCAATTGCATCCTCAAAGTTCTCACAAACACGTGTGATGATCAAATCACATATTGATTCTTCCACAAAGAAAAGGACTCTATCACCCAACCAGCATCTTCAATGCTGGGTTTCAAATACACTAATATGGGAGTACCACTAGATGGGTAATCTTCCCATAGTAGAGGCTACAAGAAAGACCATCTAATTGGTGAAATCTCTTTAGTCACCTCTTCAGATGTGGCTGACATTCCATCATAAGGCAGCCCCACTTTGAAAGAGTCGCATCATTCAAATAGGGTGACAACTAGTTATAGGTAGGCATAAATTCCTGATGACGCACATCAAGCTCATCATCTAAATGGGCCGAAAAACTATGGGTATTCATACAACACTACCAATGAATATGAATCCAACCAATCAAATATGGTGGAAATTAACAGGAAAATTCAAATTACAACCTACCATAATGAAGACCTCCATCAGATACTGTGGAAAGAAAATATAAGAAGATTTAAATTCCTGCAGATGCATATCAAGACCGCGAGACAAATACAATGACAAACGAGAATATATAAATTCTTATTCACAAATATGAAGCCCACCAGTCAAATATGGTGGAAACTGAAGAAAAAATTTGTCGTATCCCAGCTATAAATCAGGGGAAGACTCATTCCTCTACCCCAACACAGGAGAACTTTCAGTACCCACTAGCAACACATGGAGGACCAGAGCAGGCACATATTCCTACTCTGACATCAAAATGGGAAAATATCCCCATTATATCCAAATACATATCTCAGAACATATTGGAAATGATGGAGGATCAGACATCGATTCCTGATTGTATCCTCCAAACTGTCAAGACGTCATCGCGTTCGTGAAAATAGTAAGGAGTCAGGCCCACAACCCCGTATTCCCAAGTGGGGTGACCCGTCCACAAAATAAGATGGTCACTCTAGAGCAGACTAGCATCCCTTCTCCAGTCCAAGAAGTTCTTCGACCATATTCCATGTTACAAGGACAATCGTATTAGGAACAAATACACATTCAAATTGGGGAACACTAGTCCACCATGGTGTCCGCTCCAGGGAAGGCATATATATTGGTCAAAAATCAAGATGCTCGTCTGTGTATCTCGTAAACATCGAAGGAAACACCCAAATAGGGAATCATATACGAAGGTCCTTACCAATATTAGGTGGCCCCATCTTCCCGCAAGAGAATGCCTAAAAATAAATTAACCCAAATGCAGCTAGAAAATGAAGAGCATTTTTATGATCCTTCTCTACTGGAGGCTGGAGTTCATGAAACCATTAAGAAATTATCAATCTATGATCAATATATTTTCAACACATTACAACATTATGGAAGTGGTCGTAGTAGTTTCAAAGGTCTTCCCCACGATGTTGTCACCAACAGCTCTGAAGGTCCTCCCCAGAGAACCCATAGGGGCTTACTTCGTGGGAAAGAAATGATCGATCATGAGAGGTAATCTCCTGATGAGTATCATGGTATCCCTCACCTTGATTAGAAGATAAAATTTCAAGAAGTTCATCCCCTTTATATCATCTTCCCTAGTGGTCCTCCCTAGGGTATACTCTGTAGAAATTCTCCCTGTATTTGGACATCAAGCTATGATGGTAGTCCTCGTCATGAAGGCAGTCACTGTGAAGGTCCTCCCCGTAGTGACAAAAATCAATGAGAATTCATTCCCCTTATTGCAGTACATCATGAAGGTCCTCCCTAGGATACACACTACAAATATTATCCCAACAGACAGATATCAAGCTGTGATGGTAGTCCTCACCATGATGGTAGTCATTGTGAAGTTCGCCCCCACAATGACATCAAAGAGAATGAAGTTCATCCCCTTGATAAGTTCCACACTTATGTCCCCCCCTAGTTATACACAATATAAAATCCCCCTTTAGTCAAAAAATAAGACACTAGGGTAGTACTTGCAACCATAGAATCAGCTACGAAGGTCCTCCTCATAGTCAAAATTCACACCGACAAGAAGTTGATCCTCTCGCTGGGTCAAATATGAGAAAGCCATCATATTTTGAGGCACTTGGAAGGATGGCTCAGACATGTTAGAGACTCTTTCAATGAGAAGAGACATCCTATCTCATCTAGTAAATGGCATGAGGTCACGCTTATCCTCTGAGCCACCCCTGCACCACTAATTTATCGATGAGATTCCTATTAGTCCCTCTACTCAGGATGAAATCATCACAAAGCATCCATGTTGGGCACACCAAGTGGAGGAATCCCTGGTGGAAGAAAAAATAATATGTTTCTCATGAGAATACAATTATCCAGGGAAGACATACCATTTATGTTCTACCCACTACCACTTCTCAGTTCGACATACCATGAGAACCGTCTGAAGAATGTATGCATAACATTGGTCTCAACATATGGAAAACTCTAAACCAACTAAAAATGAAATTATTTCCCTATGATGGGTTTGAAAACCATGTCAATATATTGGGGGAGATTCTACATCAAATTGACATAGAAGATCTTCTATCTATACAACAACCACAATTAGATATTCGAAATAAAGATCTTCAATTAGCATGCATATATGCACTGCACAAATTGTGTTGCCTTATCGGGGATGCCCTATATGGTGTTCATATATGGGGATGGGGAGAAAATGGAGATTTTAACTTCACCCCACATCCCATATAGTAGAACCCACTAGAAATGACATCATGTAATGAAATTATCCCAAGATGAAAATCAAATGAAATCCCTATTCAAGAAAGGTGGTGTGCTCAATAAGAACCGACCTTGAGTAAGTCTCAAAAGTGCCAGGCCTGATGGGAGAGAGATACTAAAGAACTCATAAATCAAGCAACCGAGAACATTCAGTAGGCTTCTCTCCTAAGGGAGTCCAATCATTAAGCATTTCTCATGTCCTTGTAAGCAAATATTTCACGTGCAGACCCGATGCCATATCCGACTCACACGTAGATGGGAATGCACGAAATTAAGAGATCAAAAATAACAACCACAATGGATGCAATACGAGACCATACCCATACCATAAGGATAAGGTAATTTTTAACAAAAAATTCACCCATAAGACCAAAAAATTCAGGGTGAGGCACAACAACAAGAGAATGGGAGCAACCCCAGCCCGTAGGGATGGGGGCATTTTTACCTCAACCACCCACCCGACGATCGTCAATTTTTCTGCCTAGGGAGGATGAAAGATAGAGAGGTTACCCATTCTGTCATATCTCGTGATTCATGTCCCCCAAAAGGGCGGTTCACAAGAAGGCCATAAAAAGGTTCCCTTGGATTTAACCTTCACCAAGAAACTCATAGAAGATTCCAGAATGGAAGGATTAGATCTCAGAAAGGGAGCAAAGAGCTCTCCTACCATTCAAAACTAATGTGGAACCCATAATGCATTATGTATTAGCAAACTTCAGGGTCATTAATCTTATGGACAACATGGAAAATGATGCAAATGTTGAAGAGAAAAGAGGGCATGGCTCCACCCAAAATCTGATCAACAATGAACCTGAAGGTGTGCATACCTGGAGCTAGAGGGATGCCCAAAATTTGGGGGATCCTTCATCCAACCCATCATTACCACCCTCATGGGTCCTTAACATCCAAAAGAATAAAAATAGGGTCATATACAACCAAAATCCACCTCCAAATGAGAATAAGTCTGTCACGCTCGAGGAGTGATTCTCCCAACAGGAGGAAGTGATAAATGAGTTAAGGAAAATCAACATTGAGATGATCTGAGGAAGTCTTCCTACCTGGTATGTTCCCCAGGTAAAGCTTCAACATACACTCCCAACATGCGTGTCTCTTCCCAATGGGATCATCATAACAAATGAATCTAGGTGTGAATGCTCATCCAAGGAGGAACCGAGACCATCAATCCACATGAATCTAATCCTAGAATGATATGAAGATTTCCCTACAATAAGGAAACAACTGGAACAGATCCAGGAGAATACAAAAAGGATGCCCCTGGCTGGGTATCTGCCTCAAGTAATAGTAGAACCAACACATCCAAATTTTCCCCATATTATTCCAGCCCATTCCCAAGTTCAGCAAGACACACATCAAGGGATTATTAACACCATCAATTCATTGGAAGATATATTGGAAGACTTGAAAGGGTGGCACACTCTAATACAACGAGAACATAAGCCTTATCCCAATTGGGTGATCAATGTCCCACAGCCGCCAAATTTTAGGAATCTATTATTCCCATTATTCAATGGATCAGGCAACCCATAACAACATCTAATGAACTACTCATCCTACTCTGATACAATGATGGGAACCCCAGAGAAATAGGATGCAATAAATCTCATTTGTTTCATGTGAACTCTGTAAGGTTCATCCTTCGTATGGTACAATATTTTTCATCTCATTCAATAACAGGATGGGAGGATCTCTGATGGCATTTCATATTCCATTTTAGCTAAATGTTTCCAAAAAACAATAGTCAGCAAACTCATGAACTGAAAACAACAATAAAATGAGAGAGTCTCAAAATTCATTTACATATAGAAAGTTCTGACCAAATATTTGAACCATCCACTACCCCAATATGAGACGCTTGTTATGTGTATTGATAACCTCCACGATGAGCTGTGAATGACACTCATTCTGGTGAAATATACAAGTGGGTTCTGAGATTTCTCTACCATTTCCGAAATAATAGAGTATTCCTTGAAACAGACTAATATTAAGTCCCAAATAGCCCCATCAGCCCTAGGAAAAAAGTGGGAAGATATGAAGCAACATTTGTTATTCTTAATACACTGCCTACACTGACTTCAGCTCCAAGGCCCACACCAAATCATGTATCCTCTGGCCATCAATAACCACCCTGCCTCAATAAGATGAGTGGAGGGGAACTAGGAGAAATCAATTTACGGAATGAAAGAATAAATTTTACTCATTTTGAGATGACCATGTCTGTGGATACTTTGTAGATTACATGAATTGCAACTTGCTCCATCTTCCAGAGCCAAATAGGGATGATGAAGTAGGTATCAACAACCATCCAAACAATTTCCCCTTCCACTGGATATTCGAACACAACATTCATGAGTGTTTTTTCTTCAAGGAACTCCTGAAAAGGAAGATAGATTCCAGATAGGTCAAGCTAGGACCACCATGAGCACAAGTGGAATATGATTCCAACACTAACCCATACGAAGGAGGGGAGTGGAAAAAAGTTTCTAAAAAAAGAAATATAAGTTCAATAGTTGTATGACTCAGAAAATAGTAAATCAATCCCATGGAATACTCCAAATGTAGTTGGAACAACCAACTGTGCCCCCAATAGCTCATAACACAACATAACTGACATCCTCGGCCCCAAAATCCTCCAAAATTCAATTTATCAAAAAAATAGTTTTACTAGAAAGGAAGAGAGGAGGTGAAAGAAGATGAACTGTCAGCAAGGGAAAACTTTTTTTTGACCCACTCATATTTCATGCCATTATATATGAAGAAACGGGCACCGCCCCACCAAATGGTACCACTAGAAGTAGTCAATCAGGTAGAATCATCATCAGATGAGGAATTAATCTTTGAATCCATTAATGTTATTCATTTAATGGATCCATTTTTCAATGAATACTATGGTTATGAACCCAAGTTCCCTACACCCAATCGGGGAGCCATAGGAAGAAGCCTCAGTAGCCGAGGATACCTAGGAAGATGCAGTTGGGGTAGAAATCAAGTTTATGGTCGCACTCCTACTCAAACTGTTAATGTTGCAGAAACTCATAGAAGAGCCCTTTAGTTAACCCAAGAGAAACAAGAATATTTCTCTTCCCCTGTCAGGATCCATTCTAGCCCAGTCATCCTAGTGTATCGATCATAAGAGGAGAAATTTTCTAATCTCCCACAACATGATGGAAGAATGAATCAACCAAGGTCACAAAGTACAGAATCCCTACTAACTCATGTCTTGATGATGATTCCATTTTAATCCAATGTTCAAGCCCCCAGAGAACTTGTGAAAGAGCACCCCCCAAGTTAGGGGGTGATGACCTTTAGATTAGAAATATGATATTATGAAACAATTGGCTTCCATGCCATAAAAACTATCAATCCTGGATGCACTAAATCTATTATAAGATCTCATAAAATCACTCATAGAAGCTTCTCTAATCCCCAAGGAGTTTTAAGTTGATGTGGCCACCACTAAAGTATACCATACAAAGAATAATGGTGTATAGTTCCATGAATTTATATAATTTATGGGACAAGATGAATACATTGTTATGAAAGGACACATCAAACCATTATACATGTATGAAAAGATAAATGGTGTTAATATCCAAAAATTCATTATTGAAAATGCAACTAGAGTTAATCTTATTCCCCACAGACACTTCGCCAGCTGGGCTGTAATGAGGATTACCTAACACCCTACACCACAACATTGTTGGGATGTGAAAAAAGTAAGAAAAATTCATTGTGCAAAATCAATATCAAAACCTAGTTTGAAGACCTCATAGTTGACTCGGAATTTCTAGTAGTCTGGTAGAACACGACCATCAATTTCCTGTGGGGAAGGCCCTAGTTGCATCAGTATGCGGTGATTACCTCTTCATACCATTAGTGCATCAAGTATATAATTAATGAGAATAGTGGGACATCTCAGTCCAATAATTCCCTTATTGAATATTGCAAGTAACACTATATTGACGCGAGGTTCTACAAGAAAAAAGTGAAGTAACCCTTAGTGAATGGAATTGATTGGGTTTCCGCCCCCAAATTGTTTAGAAATGGTTCCATCTGACCCCTTCAAGTAGTTCAGAGAGGAATACATATTTCCCATAAATTAGATTGAGTTAATGGGATCATCTTTGGATTTTTATTCTATATTATTCATGATTTCAGTCATGGACACTGAGCCTAACTATGTTGAAATGATCGTTGACCCCCAAAACGATGGTGAGTGTCCAAATGAAAATTCCCTCAACCCATCCCCAGAACTCTAGATAATCTCTACCTCATTCTTTTAGGTAGAAGGAAATGTCTGGTTACCCAAAAAGGGTGAAGATACCCCTCCACCCCTCACTTTTTCCTCTCCATAAAATTCTCTGCTACCACTCGGGCCAGAAAAATTTGCATCGGCCTCCAAATGCCAAAATTGAGACCCTTTTTTGAAATATGAGGAGCTCATCACAAGAATCATGTCCCCATCATAAGAAGGGGAAGATGATGGGGATGAAGAGGAGGAGTAATAATAATTCCTTAGGGATTCCCCTATAACATTCGAGGAGGGTGTCTCTACCACCATTGATGAACTCATGGAAATAAGCTTTGGTGATGAAGAAGACCAGAGGCCCACTCCTGATTAGTGTATCCCTGTATTCTAAAGAGAAAGAGGTATACACATCCTTACTAAAGTATAATTGTTATGTTTTCACCTCGGACTATATAGAAATTCTAGGCCTCAATCCTGAGGTGGACACTCACCACCTGGGCCTACCAGAAGACCACCGTGGCTACAAGAAATCTGCCAGAAGGACGCACCCGGAACATGCTGCCAAAATAGAGGCTGAAGTCGATAAGATCATCAAAAAAATATCATTATAGAGATTCAATATCCTATATTTCTAGATAATATAGTCCCTATAAAAAATTACAATGGAAAAATAAGAGTTTTCATTGATTTTATGAATCTCAATCAGCATTGCCAGAATGATGATTTCGCAGTCCCGATCACAAAATTGTTGATCGATGAAACCACTAGATATGAGGATCTATATTTCATGGATAGGTAGTAAAGATACAATAAAATCTAAACTCCCCAAGAATATGAAGAAGAAACTGCCTTTAGGGCACCCTAGGGAGTGTTTTTCCACTAGGTTACGCCCTTCGGTTTGATGAATGTTGGCGCCACATATCAACACGCCATGCATCAAATCTTAAAGACCTTCCTAGGAAAGATCATTGAATGTTTTTTTGATGACTTGGTCGTTAAATCATGCTAGATTTAATACCACTTGTCATATGTTGAATTCTTCTTAAATAGATTATGACAACAAAGTCGAAAAATTAACCCCTTGAAATGTGCTTTCGGTGTTACCTCAAGGAAATTACTCAACTTCATCATACGCCATTGTGGCATCAAATTCAACCCCAATAAGACAAAGGATATCCTTGAAATGTCATCTCCCTATAAGCTCATATATTTTAGAGGACTTTAAGGGAATCTAGTATATATTCGGTGCTTCATAGACAACCTTGTAAGTAAATGTTTTCCTTTCACCAGGTTGATGAAAAAAGGGGTTTCATATCAATGGACTGATGACTGTCAGGAAGAATTTCAAAATATCAAGAAATATATTCTAAGCCCTCTAGTGCTAATGTTTCATGTTGAAGCAAGACCACTGATTATGTATGTTACTTCCTTAAAATAGTCACTAGGAACCATCATTGAATAGAAGAATGATTTTGGCAGTGAGAAAAACCTTTATTATCTCAGTCAGACCATGACTAAGGAT
Organism: Viscum album; assembly: GCA_963277665.1. NCBI lineage: Eukaryota > Viridiplantae > Streptophyta > Magnoliopsida > Santalales > Viscaceae > Viscum > Viscum album. The sequence goes on along the minus strand of OY728167.1, from coordinate 244,621,523 downwards.
AAGGCTCATTATTCAAGTATTGAGAAGAGATGATTAGCCCTAATATTTGTAGTCTAGAAGCTAAGAAACTATCTGCAGCACGAAGAGGTCCATTTGGTCTCTCACATTATCCCTCTCAAGTATATACTCTATCATTCAATGTTGACTGGATGACTCTCACAGTGGGTGGGTATCCTGCATCAGTTTGATATATAGTTCATTCATTAGATGTCCGTCAAAGGTCAAGCATTATCACATTTCTTAACAAAACACCCCTCATCAAAAATGACTCCATTGGATGTTGAATTTCTCAATGAGGAGGATTTCTCTATTCAAGAGGACAAAAAAATGGGAAATTCATTTTGACAGTGCATCAAAAAGTCCAATAGAAAAAATATTGAATACCACAAGCTCAATAAAGTGGGGCTGGGAGTCATACTCATATCTCCAGAAAAGGGAGTCTTGCCTTACTCCTTCTGCTGTCAGAGGAGTGCACAAACAATGAAGTAGAATATCAGGATCTCATTTCAGTCCTAGAGCTATCAATTCATGTACAATAAGCACACTTAAAGTTAAAAGGCAACTCAGAACTAGTCATCAAGCAAGTAAATAGTGACTATGCTATCAAGAAAGAGGGAAAAATTCCCTTTTTTGACCATGTTTGAGGGTTAATGGATGAAATCCCTTGAGAAACAGTGTTAAACCATGTCCCATGATCACAAAATGCATAGGATCATGCATTAGTAACTGCAACCACATCTCTGGCTGACCCATACTAGGACGAGATGGTCATCCGTATTTCCCACTATCGTATGGTCTTACCATTTTTACATACCAAGATAGAAGAAATCAATGATATTATCCCCATCATCGAGATGTATGGTTATAACACTAGGTTGACGGATCCCATTAAAAATTACCTACAAAAGAGATATCTCCCATAAGATAGGGTTGGAAGAGAGAAAATATGAAGTTGGGAAATCAACTTTGTGATGTACGATGGCATAAATCAACAAAAGGTCCTCTACAAAATGGGACTTGATGGGATCCTTCTCATATGTATTAATGGAGAAGAGATAGCTTCCATCCTGAAAGAAGTGCATGCTAGAGCCTGTGGTTCACATCTATCAGGATCCGATCTCTCTTATCAAATTTGATGTCTTGGATACTATTGTCCCACTAAGATGTGGGATTGTGACAAATTCACAAACAACGTGTAATTTCTATCAATTTCATGCCAATTTCATCCATCAACCCGCATAGCTACTTCACATAGAGAAGTAATTCTATCCATTTTTCATATGGGGAATGGATGTCATAGGACCCTATCATCCTACTAAGGCCAAAAAATTCAATTATATTCTCACTACAACTAAATTATTTTCCAAATGGGAAGAAGATGCACCCCTCAAGAAGGTCGGAGAAAGAATCATTGTTAGATTGTTGAAAGCTAGTATCATCACCGTATTCGGTGTCCCACATAAAATACTAACAGATAATTACACTAATATTTTCTTTGCTAAATTAGAATATTTATATCAGGACTATGATATTAAAGCTAACTATTCATCCTGCAGCCATGCAGTGGCCAATGGACAGATAGTGGCCTTCAACAAGACCCTATCCAATATACTCTAGAAAGTGGTAGACAAGGATATGAAATCGTGGATGGATAATCTCCTCTATTCTCTATGGGCTTACTAAAACACAACCTTCACCGCCACTCAAGAAATACCATACTTGTTAGTATTTGTAACAGATTATATTTTACCTATAAAAGTTCAATTACCCTCACTCTAGGTTGTCTTCTATGATAAATTATCCATATACAAGCAATAATAAAGGAAAATTGATTAGTTGGAGTGATTGGATGAGAATATATTTCACACTTTGAACCATTTAGAAGTTTACCAAAACTGGATTGCATGAGATTTCAACAAAAAGGTTCACCTCTAGTCTTTCCTCAAAAGAGAAATGATTATAGTCCTCAGAACTCCAATAATACTAAAAAAGAAACCCCCAAAATTAGAGCCGAAGTGGGAAGGACCATTCATCCTACGCAAGGTCTACTCCAATGGAGCGTATTCATTGATTTCAATGGATGGAAATCTCACCACAGCTCCCACCAATGAAAGGTTACTAAAGAAATACTTTTTGTAATCATATGAACTCATCTTAGCTACAAGATATTAAACTTCATAGTGCCATATAAATCCATGATGCACAACGTTAAACTACTTAGTATAATCATCATAGGCACATGATGATAAACTGCATGGTAAATCTTCTAAATCACATGATGTTAAACTATATGGGGATCATTACGTCCTGACTAATGATTCTTCACACATGAGTCAAATCTGTGTGGGAGAAATAAAAAATTACCCTGTTCCTATGTGAGATCCAGATCCTCATGGGAACCCTATTTCTTTTATAACTATGTGTGGCTTGATTCTCATCCCGACATGATACGCAGTGACACAAAAACTCTATGTCTCGGGCCTATCCATCACAATCAAAATGTCCCCACTTCTTTTTGTATGGTATAAATCAATGAATGAGAGTATCTTCATTGAAATACATTTGGATTGATTACCAATTGTCAATGGAATACATATATATTCCTTGATCTTACATCTTGGTCCTACCACCACATGATACAAAATGCCTCTGTGGTACCCCTACTACCTCTATATTGCGAGATAAAATATATTTATTCCTTATTTTTCACACTGATCTTGGATCATATGAACTTAGTAATTGTAGTAAGAATTTCCCCACAAAAATAGAGAGTAAAGGTACATGAAAGACCCATCACCTTAAAATAATTATTAAAAATTCTCCCTCTATGTTCATGGGTCGAACCGAAACAGGGGCTTCGTCTTGAACTATGTGTCACCTGATTCCTATCCACAAAGGATACATAGTGATGCCCAGATTATATATCCCAGTCCCGCAACCATTCAAAAAAATTCTCCATCCCTGCGTTTGGGTGAGACCTTCATAAAGAAATATATAAAACTACACCCAGATCTCCACATCTGGGCCAAGATACGACAAAGGATTGAAAGTAAAATTCTACTATCTTTAATTGTGTTACCCCTATGTGGCGGAATACACCTATACTGCCCATTTTTTCTCACACTGAGCACATATCACATGGGATTAGGGGTTTGGTTGGGAATCCCACACACGGTCATGGAGTATCGATCAACAGTAGGGTTGTTAAGGTCCGGGTGGCGTGACCTTAAAAGGCATGATACTGTATGCCCCTCCACATTGGGAAACCAAAGTCCTAACTAGAAGACATTAAATTTCATGGTACCTTATGAAATACATGTGGACTGATTCTCATTTTAATAAGATACTTACTGATTCACGAACATTGTTCTCAGGTCTAGCTATGAAAAATGAAAAATAAACACAAACACCCCCAATCCATATGACATAAATGAAAACCTATGTAGGAGAGTCCAAAACATGATTCATATAACAAGTATTTGTTGAATGATCTTGCCCCACATACATACAAGTCAGATCTATGCAGGGGATCCCATATCTCACAACTGGTTATGCTCAAGACATTTTTTTCATACTCTGAAATCCCTTTTACAAACATCAAATTAGATCCCCTAGAAATCTTAGATCCCCATGATCATCCCTAAACATCATAAATGTAGGTTTAGTGTCATAAGGACACCTTTTTTTGATTGTGCACAAAATTCCCAGGTGGATCTGCATAAGTTTTCCCACATAAAAGCATGTCAAACGAAATCAAATTCATTCTCAAGAGAGGATTTTACTACTCCCATAAGCCCAATGGCTTCCAAGCACCACATCATTTCTCTTAATTTGAGAACCCCTAGAGTAATGGATTAAACTTTAGTCCCTCCATTATGTCCAAATTATGCTAGAATATCCCAGTCCAATTAGCCCCTAATTACTCATGGTCTCTATGGAATTTCATCCCTATAACATGATGTTAAATTGTTCTTCCAATGTTCTTACCACAAGACGTTAAACTATATGGCTAGATTCCTTGCAAGATGTAAAACTGAATAGGATTCATAGAATCCATCTTCATTCACTTAGAGTCATCCACTTCCTTACCATATGATGTTAAACTACAAGGTACCTCTAGAACTATGTACGACTTGATTCCTTTCCATGCAGGATATGTAGAGACGTTCTAACTTTCACCCTAGTTAAGCCACCCCAAAGTGAAAAATGCCTCCCCCTATGTATGGGATAGAGCTACATTGAGGATATTCCTTTAAAGAACTATGTTCAGTATGATTCCTACCCAAGCAGGATATGTAGAGATGCTCATATTCTAGGACCCAGACCAAGCCACAGAGTGCACAAAAAGGGCCCCTCTTTAAGTCAAAAGGAGGGACTCCCAAATAGGATCCATTTTTTGGGACATATCACGAGTAATAAAATTTCCCCTCTTTATGTTGGGTCATCAATGTCCTCACTTCATGATAATAAACTTCAAGGCATCCACATCTTTTCCATATGATGCTAAACTGTATATCGATTTTCCTAATCGTATGACGTTAAAATACATGATAAAATTCCTAGTTGTACGATGTGAAACTATAAAACATCATCCCAAGTATGAAATACTCAATTTCATGATTACGCTATCCCTAAGTGGTGAATTAAACCCTTATCGTCCCTTGATTCTCACAATTGGGCACAACTCACATGGGCTTATGAACCTCGGCAGGGGGATTCCAAATAGAATCATGGTACATCAATCTTGTCCTGGTAGCATGAAGTTAAAATGAAAGGTACCTTAAGAGCTATGACTAGCTTGATTCTTGTATATATAGGACATGTAGGAATTCCTGGATGGAAAATCCTAGGAAAATCCACCTTCAAAGAAGAAAAAAATTTAACAAATGTGCCCCTATCCATGTGTATGGACCAAACCTATATAGGGAGTCAAATTTCAAGAACTATGTTTGGATTAATTCATGTACACATAGGATACATCGTGATGTTTGGATGAAAAATCATAGGCTCATCCATCCCCAAGGAAAGAAAATAAAACTCAAATTCCCCCTCCTTTTGTATGGACCAAACATATGTAGGGAGACTAATTTCAAGGTTCCAGAATCTTCAAACCCAACACCAACTCAAATAATGGGGTCAAAATGACCCACCCTACGTACGGATCAGATCTATGTAGAGGAATTGCTGACTCCATGGATAACAATAGCCTGCATGTTTCTAACAAGACCAGACACATCCTTTACATCCATCAAACTTCATGATTCGAGTGATTTTGGATCTTCATGAACCACCCAGGCTATCATAAATAGAGGTTCAGTGTCCTGAGGACACCTCAACTTGACTATACACATAATGCCTCGGTAGATATTCATACGTTGACAAAAAAACTCCTACAAACTAAATGAAAATTCATCCTCTCGAGAGGATTTTTATTCTACCAAATGCCCTATGGATTCCAAGACTCGTATCATTCATCCTGATCTGAGATCCCTCAAATACATGGTTTACATTTTCTTTCTTAATCATATCTTAGACATGTCAGGACATCCCTACCTGGTTATCTTCCAGTTAATATTGATTTTTATATCAATGTCCTAATCAAATTCCATTAAAACATCACGATGCATGTTACCCAATGATTATGATTCGGCCTAGAAATATCAAAGAATATTTACTTAATGTTCCTATGCATGAGATAAATCCATAGAGGAAGATCCCGTATGAGCCCCACCCCATTTGTGAGATCCTATATTAGATTAAATCCCATTTCAATGTGTAAATCAGATTCACATATGGAAGAACCCCATGAAATATGTGTGGATTTATTCTTATTGTCATAGGATATGTAGTGAAACCCAAATATCATATCTTAGGACCACCCATGGAACAAAATTTTCCACTCCTTCCCGTGCATGGGTCAAACCTAAATAGGGAGCCTCCTTACACCTACATGGGGAAAACATATTCACCTACCCCTAGGAAACTCCAACATGAAATGAACTATTTCATGTTCAGGAAACTTCATTTCCACAAACCATAATATGTGTCCAGAATGTCGGAATCCCCATAATCATCCTTTACCACACTAGTGTAAAAAACATTTAACACGTCGGCATTTTTCACGTTGGTTCTATACAACCGATGTGCAAAGCTGTAAAAATCGATATGTCACATCGGTTATTTTATAACTGACGTGATATATTGATTAGGATCCATTTTTTAATAAAATAATTTCATAACTGACATAAAAAATTCTGAGATTATCTTTTTTCTGTCGGTTATTTTATAATCGACATGAAAATTGAATCTGGTGCGCTTTATCACGTTGGTTATAAAATAACCGACGTGATAAAGGAACGTTCGGTGCTTTATAACGGAGGTTATAAAAAAACCGATGTGATAAAGCTCCATTTATAACATTGGTTATTTTAGAACCAATGTTATAAATAATTTTCTACGTCGTTTATTAAATGACCGATGTTATAAAGCTTTTAAATGATTTATTGCGCCCTGTATTCAATCATTCTGTTTTCTTTGATAGGGAAACCTGTGACTCATCTCTCCCACGTGAAAAAACTAGAAAGGACTCTTTGAATTTATTCCCTCTAGCCTAGTTTTTCCAACATCATTCATCATCTTTATTGTCACTAGATCTATCAGGTCGACTAGAAACACTCATGTAAGCCTCACACATCTCGGTTTCAGTTATTATTTTTCATGATGCCCTAATATATTTTTTTGAGATGTAATTTTTATATCTTTGTTCTTGATGTCATGGTAAGTTTCATAGTGTTCATTTATGTGATGCTAAATTCTTTTCTGGTGAAAGAAACCATGGAAGTGATATCATGCAATTTTACATTTTTGTTTGTTTGTGTGTGTGCGCGTACATGGGGTGTCCAAGGGGGTGAGGGGATGTCCAAGTGGGTGGGTGGTGTTCAGGGGTGGTGGGGGGGGGATGTCCAGGGGGTGGGGGTGTCCAGGGGGTGTCAAAGGGGATGGGGGTGGTGTCCACAGGGGTGTGGGGGCAGTCCAAGGGGGTTGGGGTGTCCAAGGGGGTGTAGGGGATGTCAAAGGGGGTGGGGTTGTGTCCAGGGGTGCTGGGGCTATCCAAGGGGGTTTGGGGTGTCCAAGGGGGTGAGGGGTATCCAAGGGAGTGAGGAGGCTATCCAAGGGTGTGGGGGTGGTGTCCAAGGAGGTGAGTGGGTTGTCCAAAGGGGTAGGGGTGTCCAGGGGGTGGGGGGAGTGTCAAGAGGGGTGGGGGTTGTCCAGAGGTTTCGGGGGGCTATCCAGACGGTCGGGGGTGTCCAGGGTGTCCATGGGGGGGGGGAGTCCTGGGGGGTGTGTGTGTGGGGGGGGGGGTCCCAGGGGGAGGGGTGTCAAATGGGGTGGGGGTTGTCCAAGGGGTAGGGGTTGTCCAAGGGGGTGGGGGCCTATCCAGAGGGTTTGGGGGGATGTCCAGGGGCTATCCAAGGGGTTGGTGGTGTCCAGGGGTTTCCAAGGGGGTAGGGGTGGGGGTGGTGTCAAGGAAGGGTGGGGTGTCCAAGGGGGTGGGGGAGGGGGCAGAGGGGTGGGGGATGTCCAGGGTGGGGGGGGGGGGGCTGTCCAGAGGGGGGGCTGTCCAAGGGGGTGGTGGTGTCCAGGGGGTGTCCAAGGGTGTGGGGGTGGTGTCCAGGGGGTGGGGGGATGTGTAAGGGGGTGGTGGTGTCCAGGGGGTGTCCAAGGGGGTGAGGGTGGTGTCTAGGGAGTGAGGGTGGTGTCCAGGGGGTGGAGGTGGTGTCCAGGGGGGTGGGGTGGTGTCTAGGGGGTGGGGGCTATTTAGAGGGTTTGGGGGAAATCAAGGGGGGCTTGACCAGAGGGTTGGGGGTGTCCAGTGGGTGTCCAAGGGGGTAGGGGTGGGGGTGGTGTCCTGGAGGGGTGGGGTTATCAAGAGGGTGGGGGCTGTCCAGGGGGTGGGGGTTGTCCAGAGGGGTGGGAGCTATCCAAGGGGGTGGTGGTGTCCAGGTGGTGGTGTAAGAACCCGGTTTTTGCTGTGAAAGACTTTGGAATATTTTTGATGATATTCCTGAGCAGTACCTTCAGACGGCGTGCGATTCCGAGCCCCGGAGTGGCCAGAATTAAATTTTCAGTGCATTCACACTGGAAACGCCAAATAAATTGGATAACTCCTAAATGGAGTTTCGGATCAGGGATCCGAGTATATGGATGGGTCTGGAATGGTGTGTTTACCCTAGGAACGACATAAAACTTGTCGGCGCGGGACGTTTGGACCCCTCGCCCGCTTCTGGAACGTTAAACGGATTAAATAAATTTATTTAATTCGTTTAATGGCGAAATGCTAGTATCTTTTAAACGGTGGCTCGGATTGGAAAACAGAGGGCACTGTTGAGTTCGGAGAGTGCTGTTTACCCTAGGAGGGGTATAAGTTTCGCGGGCGCGGGCCGTTTGGGAAAAATGGCCCCAGGGGCATTTTCGTAATTTGGCGGCCTCAGGCGCTAAGTTTAGTAACTTTTGAACGGGGTCTCGAAATAAAATTATGAGACCGCCGTTGCGCTCAGAGCGTGGTTCTTAGCCTAGAGGAGGCTAAATCTTGACCCCGTCGGGAGTTCGGGTTCGGGGCTGTCGGGCGGGCGTTTAAGTGATTTGTACTTAAACACCCCCACACCCCCCCCCTTCTTCCTCTTCTTCTTCTTCCTCAAACCCTCCTCCCCCTCCACCTCTAGCGAGGCAGATCTGGTGAGGCAAGCTCCGTTGAGGAGACTGCAGCAAGGTGCGGTGGTGCCGGCGGGTCGACGCGAAGCTCCGGGCAAAGCCCAATGAGGTTGGATGTTACGTTCTGCATTTTCATTCCCGCACTTAACTTCCAACGGAATTTTGCATGTTGAATTGCTGCCCGATATTCGATCCAATACCATGAATGCGAAGTAGATTTTATTCTCTTTCTGATGCTTGTTTCGTATTTGAAATCGGAACTCGGAGGCGTTCACAATCGTTCGCCGAAGGTTGCAGGAAATTTGGGAGGTTCTGGGTGTTTCCGGCGGGTTCCGGTGGTCCGACGGCTTAGGCGGCGGCGGTCCAAGGTCGAGGCGGCGGCGGCGGAAGCTCCCAAGGTGGCGCGGTGGCTCGGTCGGGCGAGTAGCCAGCGGAGGCGGCCGACTTCAGGGGCATCGGGGGAGTGCGACGGAGGGCAGCAGTGGCTGGCCGGGGCGCGCGGTCGGCGTGCGGGGCGCCGGCGGGGTCGTCGGCCACCGGCGGCGACGCGGGGGAGCAAGGACCCGCATCCTGCGGGTCCTGTTGGCGCGACGCGAAGACCGGCTCTAGCCGGTCTTCTGGGAATAAAACCGGACCCGAGGCGGGTCCGGTTCTGTTGGAGTGGGCCGTGGCCAGCCGGCCGCGGCGGTTCGGACCGGGCCGGCCGGGGTGGACCGGCCCGATTGCCCCCCCTTGTATTCGGGAGGCCGTAACATCCAAACGGCGCGTCCAGTTGATGCGCCGTCTGCGGTAGTAGATCCGTATTGTCGAGGCGGTCTTTTTGAAATGGTTTTGGGAATTTTTAATTCCTGAAACGATAGGCCTCGGTGGCGCGACACGTACGTCGAGGGGTTTGACGTCTTTCCGGGAATCATGTTTTGAGCGGCGCGGACGCATGCGATGTCCGATTTGAGTGCCGTCAGTTGTGTTGTGACCCTGGCGCCGAGACAATGCTTTCCAGGGTGGTTTTGGGCGTTGAAGCCGGAGTTGAGGCGTGGGCCCCACGGCCCGTCTTTGAGCTGCGTGTAGTTTTTAGCGACTTTTGCATCGGACGTCCATTCGGGGCATGCGAACAGTCGATGTTGGGTGTTTTTCCGAGGGCATCGCGTTGGCGCAGTCTGCCTGCTGTAATTCCGCACGACAGTGCGGGCCCCGCGAGGGCCATTTCGGGATTTGACGGTGATTTCCAGCTTTATCACCGGGCGACCGTTTTGGACAAGTGAATAGTCCATTTCGTGTACTTTTTCGAGAGGATCGCAAAGGTGTGATCCGTTCATTGAGTTTAGGGACCGGGATGCGGGTCCCACGAAGCACTGCTCGTGTGCGGTGCGCCGGAATGCATCTTTTTCTCCGGATATCTGTTGCATTCATGCGAGTAGTGCTTTTGACGTGTTTTCCCGAGGTGATCGCAATGGTGCGATACGCCCGACTATTTTCGGGGTCGAGGATCAGGATCACGGGACGCCGTTCGGGTATGAGGCGGTGTTGGCGACTTTTCCGTCGGATATCTGTTTGAGGCGAGTAAGTAGTCGATCTCGCGTGTTTTTCCACGAGGATTACAACGGTGTGATCCGTTTGTCTGTGCGGAGCCTCTTGAGCGATCTTATTAACAGCGGAAGCATGGAAGGTGCTCCAGTGGTGGTTCGCCCTACCTTGTTTGTAGAGGACCCTTGGCGTGTGATCGTGCACTCTTGGGAGAGTGATGTAAATGGTTCAAGAGATGTGGCTGGCCGTGCCTGGGCCTTTGAGGTGGAGTTGTTACGTCACGCCTTCGCGTTGACGTTGGGTGTCGTGTGCCCGATAGCCCTTGGGCTAGAGATGCGGTATACTCTGGGAGTATACGAGAGCGCTTGGAGGTACGTGTGGTTCGTACATGAGACGTTCGTGCGCTTGGTTGGGGTTGACTTGGGGCCACACGTAGTGTGGGCCCCATGTGCGTGCCGTGTTCTACTTTGCGTACTTTGACCTCTCGTGACGCAGAGGGTCCCTCGATGTGTTTGTTTGAGCAGCAGGGTGGAGTTTCCCTAGATCTGTGCTCGTTTGTTGACCAGTAAGGTTGAGTGGTCTCCCCCTAGTTTCGTTCTTGATGGATCGGCCGGTAGCGGTGCTAGTGGCACCCCGTGATGGAACAGGTGCTGAACCTCTTTTGGGAGAGTTGTTTTGGAGTTGGGGGGTTGCAAGATGCCCACTCCGTGTTTGGTTGGCCAGTGTTGTACCCTCCAGTAGAGATGGCTAGAGCAGTTCTGAGTTCTTCCTTCCAGCGGGGCTGGGCAGTGGGTTACTTATCGACTTCTTCAGGTTTACCCTCCAGCCGGGCTGGGCAGTGGGTTGCTCACTGACTTCTAGGGTTTACCCTCCAGAAGAGACTGGGTAGTGGGTCACCCGACGCTATTAGGGTCTACCTTCCAGCAGAGACTAGGCAGTGGGTCACCCGACGCTATTAGGGTCTACCCTCCAGTAGAGGCTGGGCAGTGGGTCACCCGACGACCTCTTAGGGTCTACCCTCCAGCAGGGCTGGGCAGTGGGTCACCCGTCGTCTAGTTCCAGGTCTACCCTCCAGCACGGCTGGGCAGTGGGTCTCCTGTCGACTTATTCTAGGTCTACCCTCCAGCGGGGCTGGGCAGTGGGTCGCCTGACGATGTATTAGGGTTTACCCTCCAGCAGGGCTGGGCAGTGGGTCACCCGATATCTGGTTATGAATTACCCTCCATCATGGCTGGGAAGTGGGACACCGGTTGGCATTCCAGACTCAGTCCTCTCAACTAGGCTAGTCTGTGGCTTACCTCCGTGATTACCGGAGCGGGACCCTTGGTTGTACGGGTCGGTGATGGAACGGCTTGGACTTTGAGGAGACCTCTCGACTGTAGGGCAGTGACGAGGTGGGGTTTGACTTTCCTTGGAACTCTCAAGTACGAGGGGCGCATTCCCCACCGAGACGCGTTCTTGTGACGCGATCTAAAACTGTGCGGGCGAGTCAATGCCTCCCAAAGCGGATAGTGTCGAGGTGCGGTGATTGAGCCCTTTGGCTTGCAGTTCGGGGTAGACGTGCGGGATACTGGGCATCGATGGAGTTTCTTCCATGACTTTTGGCTACTCTTCCTTGGGCTGAGCTACGGGATGGAGATCCCCTTACGACGTTGTTTGGGCTTCTTGATTGGGCATAAGGATATGTATATACCGTGTTTCAGTACCCACTTCTTGGGCCTAGTTACTCTCCCTCCAAGAGAGGCGAAGACGCGCGGGGTATGCCATGTGCTTTCCGTGTCTAGATTCTCGTGGTTGGAGGAGTCTACTCTCCTACTATTGGTGGCGAAGACTCGACGGGAAGTTCATCTTCTCACCATTTCCAACTCTTTGTGTCTGGACGAGTCTACTTCCTTTCTCTTGTTGGGTTGAGCTGGACTCTCTGCTGTGCTGTTACTCTTTACTGCACACTCGGTTGTACTCCTCTACTTTTCTGTTCGCTCTACCGCTCACCCTTCGGTACCTCCTTTGTTGATCCCTCAAGCCTTCGGGGTATCCTACTGAGTATTTTTATACTCACCCCTGCTTGGGCTTTGCCCGCACTTGGTGTGCCCTTGCAGACGACAGACAGGTGGAGCGTGACTTCAGTGGAGCGTAGGAGCTTGGGAGCATGGACCGTGTGTGGTTGTCGTGGACGGGTTCCAGGTGGGAGACCCGTCAGCTGTTTCTTTTTGTTTACCTGTTTCCGGGTTGTGGAACTTTTTGGTTGGGCGTGTGTTTTTACCTTTTTCCTTTTCAGCACTTTTCTTGTACTGTTTAGAGGTCGATGCACTCTTGTGGTTGTTTATAGAAGTTTCCCTTTTGCTTTCCTTTTTACTCTCCACTTTTTCTTTGAGTGTGCTGCGTGTGTGTGTACAGGTGATTAGGCGAAGGCCTCCCCGAGTTTTTGTGCCTTCGGCACTGGTCACCAGCCCCTGGCCTATGGAGGCGGGCTTGGGGTAGTTGCGGCTCGAGCCCGAGTAGGTTCGGGTCATGACAAAGTGGTATCAAAGGTGGTTCATTCCTTGGGATGCTTTTCAGACGTCCCTAAAATAAAAGGAATTGGTTGGGATATAGGGCAACAGTGTTAACGTGTCTCGAGAGCGGCTCTCAGGCCAGGTAGTCCAGTGATGGTGCGGCGACCGACGTATCCGTTCACCAGGACCTTGATAACCCGCTTGTAGACTCGGCATGCTGAGACACTTGTTGTAGGGAAATTGGATTGTGCATCACATAGGATTGAGTCTTTGACTGTCCTTCTTGAGTCAGCTCCCCATCGTTTCTATTGGTATATAAATGTATGCTCATCTAACCGCGACACTCCTTGATAATATTCAGGATGTCTCCATGAAGACAGCTAGCCCAGATATCATCTTTGGTTCGTGACGATGACCCTGTGAGCTACGAGGCCACAGTCCAAGAACCATCATGCGAGCCCTTTCTCCGGGTGGGCCAGTGGCAGCACCCCCACCTGTTGGGCAGCTGGCAGTTTCAGCAGAGCAGTCTGAGCTTGATTGCAGGTTGAGCGCGCTCTGTGAGTTCTAGCAGCAAAGACCGCTGAGGTTCAGTGGTGAGCTAGACCCTCAGGCAGCAGAGGTTTGGCTTGAGGCAGTGGTTCGGCTTTTCAGGCTTGTGCAGTCGCCGACAGATCAAAGAGTGGCTTTGGCAGCCACCCTTTTTCGTGGAGTATCTTGGCGTTGGTGGAGTCTGGTGACTCAGTTTCTTGGCGATTAGTCGCTTTCGTTGGACGACTTTCAGTTGTTTCTCCGTGAAGAGTTTTCCCCTCCTTCTTACGCTCTGTTCGGATTCAGGAGCTCCTGCAGTTTCAGCAGGGAGGGATGATAGTGGCCGAGTACGCGGCTAGTTTTGCAGACCGTGCACGCTTTTACCCGGACTTGGTCCATGAGGACAACCTCTGAGAGCAGAAGTTTGATCAGGGTCTTCGCTGAGAGATTCGTGCTTTCATAGTACCCTTGGGCATTTCCACATATTCCAGGGTGCTAGAGAAGGCATTGGTGATAGAGGGATTCCTGTCATGTTTTGCGGTTGGTAGTGGCAGTGGGCGCGACGGAGCCAGGACGTCTGCCATAGTTAGCAAGCGCCGGAGGACAGGATCTCGATGCAGGTGGCCTTCCCACTGCCGGTTCCGGAGATGTGGTCGTATACCACTGTCACGAAAAGGCGCAGGGCCTTAGCAGAGGATGCCCTTCCGTGAGTGGATCCCGGGCCGTGGTTGTACACCACAGTGGTGCCGGAGGACACCAACATAGCCCAGAGAGCGCCGGTGCTATGCTTGTGACGAGAAAGGTCACTTGGCATGAGACTGCCCGACCCGAGTTGCTGAGAGATTCGGGAAGGCAGCAGGCGCACCACCACGGCAGAGGCAGCGCCGTGGTTGGAGTAGTGGCCAGAGAGGTGGTGCTAGCAGAGGATCGAGAGGAGATGGTAGTGGGGGATGACATTACGAGATCTCCCCGTCAGCACTAGGCGGTCCACGTCAGGCTCCGGGAGCTGACGGTTGGGACCGCGGGTAGTCGCGAGCTTGGATGTCTACGATCCTGCAGAGCACGGGATGGTGAGAGGTACCCCTTGCGACTCTTCTACTTCTTGTAGTAGAATTGTTAGGCTCTGCGTGTGAAATTCTTTTCTCCCGGCTCTTTGTTTGAGGTGCTACCAGGGTGACGCAGAGCGTCGGGTGTAACCTTGAGTTGGTAAGGAAAAAGGCGTGAGACCTTTTCCTTTAGTCGATGGTGTTGACTCCTTCGCCTTTTGAGCGTGTAAGAGAGCATCGACTGTGGAACCTCGCGTGACCAGATATCCTTGTGTGTTTCACCATATGGATATTTTCAAGGAGGGAATCACCGGGTCTTGTTCCTGGTGTGGGCGGTGATTCTAGTCGCGGCGTGTGACGTAGAGGTTTGACCGGGGAGGTGAGCTACCCCCGAGAGCCTTCGGGACGTTTGAGACCGTGAAAAGGGATGGTGAGGTACCCTACCGCATTTCCCAAACCCAAAAGCCTAGAGTGGGTGCACGACGTCAGCAAGGGCCGACCTCGCGTGAATAGATCAATCATTTGGTCTGTGTGCGGTGACGCAGAGCTATGCGTGGGTTCTTTTCGGTACGGGAAAGCCAGGTGTGGGCTTAGTACCCTATGTTGTTCCCTGGTTTTTTTTCGGGGATGAAAAGCTTGAAGGAGGGAATGATGTAAGAACCCAGTTTTTTCTTTGAAAGATTTTGGAATATTCTTGATGATATTCCAGAGCAGTGCCTTCAGACGGCGTGCGATTCCGAGCCCCGGAGTGGCTGGAATTAAATTTTCAGTGCGTTCACACTGGAAACGCCAAATAAATGGGATAACACCTAAATGGTGTTACGGATCAGGGATATGAGTGTACGTATGGGTCCGGAATGGGGTTTTTACCCTAGGAACGACATAAAACTTGTCGGTGCGGGACGTTTGGACCCCTCGCCCGCTTCTGGAATGTTAAACGGATTAAATAAATTTATTTAATTCGTTTAATGTAGAAATGCTAGTATCTCTTAAACGGTGGCTCATATTGGAAAACTGAGGGCACCGTTGAGTTCGGAGCGTGTCGTTTACCCTATGAGGGGTATAAGTTTCGCGGGCGTGGGCCGTTTGTGAAAAATGGCCCTAGGGGCGTTTTCATAATTTAGCGGCCCTAGGCGCTAAGTTTAGTAACATTTGAACGGGTTCTCGAAATAAAATTCCAAGACCGCCGTTGCACTCATAGCGTGGTTCTTAGCCTAGAGGCGGCTAAATCCTGACCCCGTCGGGAGTTCGGGTTCGGGGGCTGTCGGGCGGGCGTTTAAGTGATTTGTACTTAAACACCACCACCCCCCCACCGTCTTCTTCTTATTCTTCCTCAAACCCTCCTCCCCCTCCACCTTCGGAGAGGCAGCTCCGGCGAGGCGAGCTCCGGTGAGGCGACTCCGGCAAGGTGCGGTGGTGCCGGCGGGTCGATGCGAAGCTCCGGGCGAAGCCCAGCAAGGTAGGATGTTGCGTTCTGCATTTTCATTCCAGTACTTAACTTCCAACGCAATTTTGCACGTTGAATTGCTGCCCGATCTTCGATCCAATCCCATGAATGCGAAGTAGATTTTATTCTCTTTCTGATGCTTATTTCGGCTTTGAAATCGGAACTCGGAGGCGTTCGCAATCGTTCGCCGAAGGTTGCGGGAAATTCGGGAGGTTCTGGGTGTTTCCGGCGGGTTCTGGCGGTCCGGCGGCTTAGGCGGCGGTGGTCCGAGGTCGAGGCGGCGGCGGCGGCGGCTCCCAGGGTGGAGCGGTGGCTCAGTCGGGTGAGCAGCCAGTGGAGGCTTCCAGCTTCAGGGGCATCGGGCGAGTGCGACGGAGGGCAGCGGCGGCTGGCCGGGGTGCGTGGTCGGCGAGCGGGGCGCCAGCGGGGTCGTCAGCCACCGGCGGCGACACAGGGGAGCAAGGACCTGCATCCTGCGGGTCCTGGTGGCGCGACGCGGAGACCGGCTCTGGCCGGTCTTCTGGGACTAAAACCGGACCCGAGGCGGGTCCGGTTCAGTTGGAGTGGGCCGCAGCCAGTCGGCCGCGGCGGTTCGGACCTGGCCGGCCGTGGTGGACCGGCCCGGTTAGCCCCCCCTCTTATTCGGGAGGCCGTAACTTCCAAACGGTGCCTTCGTTTGACGCGCCGTCTGCGGAATTCGGTCCGTATTGATGAGGAAATTTTTTTGAAATGTTTTCGGGAATTTTTAATTCCCGAAACGATAGGCCTCGGTTTCGCGACCCGTACGTCGAGGGGTTTGACATCTTTCCGGGAATCTTGTTTTGAGTGGCGCGGACGCATGCAACGTTCGATATGAGTGCCGTCAGTTGCGTTGTGACCCTGGCACCGGGGTGAACCTTTCCAGGGTGGTTTCGGGCGTTGAAGCCGGAGTTGAGGTGTGGGCCCCACGGCCCGTCTTTTGAGCTACGTGCAGTTTTTAGCGAATTTTGCATCGGACGTCCATTCGGGGTGTGCGAACAGTCGATGTTGGGTGTTTTTCCGAGGGCATCGCGTTGGCGCAGTCTGCCCACTGTAATTCCGCACTACAGTGTGGGTCCCGCGAGGGCCGTTTTGGGATTTGACGGTGATTTCTAGGTTTATCACCGGGCGACCGTTTTGGACAAGTGAATAGTCCATTTCTTGTACTTTTTTGAGAGGATCGCAAAGGTGCGATCCGTTCGTTGAGTTTCGGGACCGGGATGCGGGTCCCACGAAGCACCGCTCGTGTGCGGTGCGCCGGAATGCATCTTTTTCACCAGATATCCATTGCATTCATGCGAGTAGTGCTTTTGACGTGTTTTCCCGAGGGGATCGCAATGGTGCGATGCGCCCGACTGTTTTCGAGGCCGAGGATCGGGATCACGGGACGCCGTTCGGGTGTGAGGCGGTGTTGGCAACTTTTCCGTCGGATATCCGTTTGAGGCGAGTAAGTAGTCGATCTCGCGTGTTTTTCCGCGAGGATTACAACGGTGTGATCTGTTTGTCTGTGCGGAGCCTCTTGCACAATCTTATTAACAACGGAAGCATGGAAGGTGCTTCAGTGGTGGTTCGCCCTACCTTGTTTGTAGCGGACCCTTGGCGTGTGATCGCGCACTCTTGGGAGAGTGATGTAAATGGTTCACGAGATCTGGTTGGCCGTTCCTAGGCCTTTGAGGTCGAGTTGTTAAGTCACGCCTTCGCGATGACATTGGGTGTCGTGTGCACGATAGCCCTTGGGCTAGAGACGTGGTATACTCTGGGAGTATACGAGAGTGCTTGGAGGTACGTGTGGTTCGTACCTGAGACGTTCGTGCGCTTGGTTGGGGTTGACTTGGGGCCACACGTAGTGTGGGCCCCATGTGCGTATCGTGTTCCGCTTTGCGTACTTTGACCTCTCGCGATGTAGAGGGTCCCTCGATGTGTTTGTTTGACTAGCAGGGTGGAGTTTCCCTAGCTCTGTGCTCGTTTGTTGACCAGTAGGGTTGAGTGGTCTCCCCCTAGTTTCGTTCTTGATGGATCAGCCGGTAGCGGTGCTAGTGGCACCCCGTGATGGAACAGGCACTGAACCTCTTTTGGGAGAGTTGATTTGGAGTTGGGGGGTTGCGCGATGCCCACTCCGTGTTTGGTTGGCCAGTGTTGTACCCTCCAGTAGAGATGGCTAGAGAAGTTCTGAGTTGTACCCTCCAGCAGGACTGGGCAGTGGGTTACTCATCGACTTCTTCGTGTTTACCCTCTATCCAGGCTGGGCAGTGGGTTGCTCACTGACTTCTAGGGTTTACCCTCCAGTAGAGACTGGGTAGTGGGTCACCCAACGCTATTAGGGTCTACCCTCGAGCAGAGACTTGGCAGTGGGTCACCCGACGCTATTAGGTTCTACCCTCCAGTAGATGCTGGGCAGTGGGTCACCCGACGACCTCTTAGGGTCTACCCTCCAGCGGGGCTAGGCAGTGGGTCGCCCGTCGTCTAGTTCCAGGTCTACCCTCCAGCACGACTGGGCAGTGGGTCGCCTGTCGACTTATTCCAGGTCTACCCTCCAGCGGGGCTGGGTAGTGGGTCGCCTGACGATGTATTAGGGTTTACTCTCCAGCAGGGCTGGCCAGTGGGTCACCTGATATCTGGTTATAAATTACCCTCCAGCATGGCTGGGCAGTGGGACACCGGTTGGTATTCCAGACTCAGTCCTCTCGAATAGGCTAGTTTGTGGCTTACCTCCGTGATTACCGGAGCGGGACCCTTGGTTTTACGGGTCGGTGATGGAACGACTTGGACTTTGAGGAGACCTCTCGACTGCAGGGTAGTGACGAGGTGGGGTTTGACTTTCCCTAGAACTCTCAAGTACGAGGGGCGCATTCCCCACCGAGATGCGTTCTTGTGATGCGATCTAAAACCGTGTGGGCGAGTCAGTGCCTCCCAAAGCGGATAGTGTCGAGGTGCGGTGATTGAGCCCTTTGTCTTTCAGTTCAGGGTAGACGTGCGGGATACTGGGCATCGATGGAGTTTCTTCCAGGACTGTTGGATACTCTTCCTTAGGTTGAGATACGGGATGGTGATCCCATTACGACGTTGTTTAGGATTCTTGATTGGGCATAAGGATATGTATATACCGTGTTTCAGTACCCACTTCTTGGGCCTGGTTACTCTCCCTCTAGGAGAGGCGAAGACGCGCGGGGTATGCCACGTGCTTTCCATGTCTACCTTATCGTGGTTGGAGGAGTCTACTCTCCTACTATAGGTGGCGAATACTTGATGGGAAGTTCATCTTCTCACCGTTTCCAGCTCCTTGTGCCTGGACGAGTCTACTTCCTTTCACTTGTTGGGTTGAGCTGGACTCTCTGTTGTGTTGTTACTATTTACATCACCCTTGGTTGTACTCCTCTTCTTTTTTGTTCTCTCTACCGCTCACCCTTCGGTACCTCCTTTGTTGCTCCCTCGAGCCTTCGGGGTATCCTACTGAGTATTTTTATACTCACACATGCTTGGGCTTTGCCCGCACTTGGTGTGACCTTGCAGACGACGGACAGTTGGAGCGTGACTTCAGTGGAGCGTAGGAGCTTGGGAGCTTGGACCGTGTGTGGTGGTCGTGTTCCAGGTGGGAGACCCGTCAACTGTTTCTTTTTGTTTACCTGTTGTCGGGTTGTGGCACTTTTTGGTTGGGCGTGTGTTTTGACCTTTTTCCTTTTCGTCACTTTTCTTGTACTGTTTAGAGGTCGATGCACTCTTGTGGATGTTTATAGCAGTTTCCCTTTTTCTTTCCTTTTTTACTCTGCACTTTTGCATTGAGTGTGATGCGTGTGTGTGTAAAGGTGCTTAGGCAAAGGCCTCCCCGAGTTGTTGTGCCTTCGGCACTGGTTTCCAGCCCCTGGCCTATGGAGGCGAGCTTGGGGTAGTTGCGGCTCGAGCCCGAGTAGGGTCGGGTCGTGACAGGTGGTGTCCAGGGGGGAGGGGTGGGGGTGGTGTCCAAGGGGTGGGGGTGTTGTCCAAGGGGGTAGGGGTGTCCATGGGGTGGAGATGGTGTCCAAGGTGTGGGGGTGGTGTCCAGGGGGTGGGGGTTGTCCAGCGGGGTGGGGGCTGTCCAAGGGGGTGGTGGTGTCCAGGGGGTGTCCAAGGGGGTGGGGGTGGTGTCTAGGGAGGAGGGGGTGGGGGGAGTTTTCCAAGGGGGTATGGGTGTCCAGGGGGTGGTGGTGGTGTCCAGGGGTGGGGGTGGTGTCTAGGGGGTGGGGGTTGTCCAGAGGTGTGGGGGGGATGTCCAGAGCTTTCAAATCGTTGGGATCTATGTGATTTCTAGTAGTGAATGTATAGATATTTTAATATTTATACTTCATATTTCTTTTTTACTGAAGGATGAATTTGGTATCCTGTTGCACCAAGATGTATTCTTTGTGAACCTTAAGAAGAAAGGATCAAAGATGAATTTAAAACTGTTATATCTAACTATATTCTCTTTTTAAAATCATTTTCAAACATATTTTTTTTAAATACGCATAGATTTGTTTTATATTTCAAAAAAATACATTTAAATTATGATATTTTCGATATAAATATATATTTTCCTTATCTTAAAAAGATGTATAATTTTGATATTTGATATAGGTAATAATGAGTCAATGTTGGATGATGGAACATCGAATGAGTAAAGAATATGAGGAAGGTGTTGATCCCTTTTTGGAATTTTCTAAACGAAATGCTCCAAGAAGTGACATTTTTTCTATCCATGCCTAAAATGTTTGAATATGAAGAATTTTAAATGTAGAGAGATAAAAGATCATATGATTTGTCATGGTTTTAATCTGAGTTACATCCCTTGGATTTGGCGTGGTGAAACTAGACGTAATGTCAAATCTACTGATGATGATGATTCGCAAGATGGTAACTCCAGTGAAATTGAAGAAATGATTCGCGATATTACAACAGAACAAATAGAGATGGAACTGAAAATTACACGTCTATATGGTGATGGTGAAAAACCAGTATATCCTGGTTTTATAGATTTTACGGTTTTTTCGGTGGTGTTAAGATTTATTAACCTGAAGACGAAACATGGATGGATTGACATAAGTTTTATAGAGCTGCTATAATTTATGAAAGACATTCTTCCCAAAGATAATGAACTTCCAGATTCACATTATAAGGACAAGAGAATATTATGCCCGATGGAATTGGGATACAATAAAATACATGCATGTACGAATGACTGTATGATATATAGGAAGGAATATGAATTTCTGTCAGAGTTTCCTAAATGTGGGACATCATGGTATAAGGTGAGAGAAAAATCACAAGCTGATGTAGAGGTTACAAACATCCCTTCCAAGGTATTTTTGTATCTTCCTATAATTCATCATTTGAAATGTTTATTTGCTAATTCACAGAATTCAAAAAGGTTAAGATGGCATGCTGATGAGTGGATATGTGAAGAAAAAATACATTATCTAGAAGATTGTACACAATGGAAGAAAATTGATGAGTAGTATCCTACATTTGGAAATGAAATTAGAAATCTCATAATAGGGTTGTACATAGATAGAATGAATCCATACCGAACCCTCAGTAGCCCACATAGTTCATGGCGTATTTTATTGGTAATTTAAAACCTCTCTCCTAAATTTTATATGAAGCGCAAATATGTCATGTTGAGTATAATTATCTCTGGTCTGAAGCAACCCAACAATAAAATTGATGTTTTATTGTCAGTATTGATTGATGATTTGAATATTTTATGGGAGGATGGTATTAGGGTGTATGATTCTTATAAAATGGAATATTTTCAACTGCATGCAGTGCTTATGTTCACCATAAATGACTTCCCAGTATATGGAAATTTGTCTGGATATAGTGTTAAAGGGCATACAACATTTCCAATTTGCAAACAACATACTTCATATTGTCAATTTCATCATGGGAGAAAATAGTGTACATGGGTCATTGAAATTTTGGACCTAAGGATCACTCTTTTAGAAGACTAAAAAAGGCATTCAATGGCTCATAAGAATTTGATATTTCTCCAAAACTTTTATCCCCAGATCTATATTTTGAGAGGGTGGAAAACCTTGATGTGACATTGGGAAAGACACAGAAATCAGGTAATGATTGACATATTTGGAAGAAAAGGTCAATATTTTTTGAACTACCATATTGGAGATATCATGAAGTTAAACATAATATTGATGTCATGCATGTGGAGAAGAATATCTATGATAGTTTGATTGGATCATTGTTAGATATTAATCTAAAGAAAAAATATGTGTTGAATGCAATATTAGACTTACTATCAATGCAAATATGTTTGGAGTTAGCTCCCAATCCTAATGGAAGACGAACATTTCTTCCCCCAGATTGTCATACATTATCTAAGAGGGAGAAAATTAGCTTTTTTCAGTGCCTTCATGATATCAAAGTGCCACAAGGTTATTCTTAAAATGTAAAAAAATTTGTCTCATTGAAGGATTTGAAGTCGATTGGTATGAAATCTCATTATTTTAATTTCATGATGCAACAACTTCTACCAATTGCATTGTATAGAATATTTCCCATCAGTGTCAGAAAGACTATAATGAAGTTGGGTTATTTTTTCAATTTAATTTGTAATAAGGTGAATGATGTGAATACTTAGAACATTTTGGAAAAGGATGCAATTTGTATACTTAGTCAATTGAAAATTTATTTTCCTCCATATTTTTTTATATAATTATGCATTTAATGATTCATCTGGTTCGAGAAATAAAGATTTGTAGACCTATATATCTTCATTGGATGTATCCTTTTGAAAGGTATATAAAAATATTGAAGGTGTGTGTTAAGAATAGATATCGACCTGAAGCCTCCATTATTTAAAAGTATATTTATGAGGAGGTTGAAAAGTTTTGTACGAGCTACTTGGTTGTGGCGTAGCACATAGGTTTGCCTCCATCTCACCATGAACGAGTTAATAATGAGGGAAAGGGGATTCTTGGCTTGAATGTCAAATCATTGTCAGCTGAACAGATGAAGAAGTTAGAATTATACATCTTGAATAAAATAGCTGATGCTCAACTGTATGTAAAATTTCATACTAATGAGTTGAAACAATGTCATCCAAAGAAGAAAGAAATGTGGATTTTGAATGAGCACAACAAAACATTTTTGTTATGGTTTAAAAAGACCTTGTTTCGTAGATCATATTTATTGGAGACATTAAAATGGGTAGTGGGTGGTCCATTTTTAAATGTGATAACATGGTAAAGTTATGACATTAATCACTATACATTTCATACGAATGCTCATGACAACAGAAGTGCAGTTCAGAATAGTGGTGTATTGGTGTTTGAAGAAGCAATGCATTTTTCGAGTGCTAAATACAAAAACCCAATTTCTGCATCAAGTGCATATTATGGAGTGATTAAAGAAATATTGGAGGTTGATTACATTAAAATTATAGTTCCTATTTTTAACTATAAATGGTTTATTGGTAACAACAGTGTCAGACATGATTAATTTGGAATTACTGTTGTTAATATGAATAGATTGGAAGACACAACTGATTCTTTTATAATGGAAACACATGAAAAAAAAATTCTATGTAGTAGATCATTCAGATATGCATTGGGATGTTGTTTTACAAGGGAAAAAACAATATGTTGGTGAGGATCAACTTGATGAAGATGCTGATTCATGTGAGATCCTTACTTACATGTAATGATTTATAGAACATAACGATGGGCATGTTGAAGACATGGTTTGTGCCAAAAGGAACGATCACGATGAAGGAATTTGGGAAAACAATCCATTTTTACATTCCTAAAATCACAGGCAACATTTTTTTTATTTCTTTTTTACATTTATTATTTTTTAAAAATGTTAGATATTGTAAGTTTTTTCTTTATTAAAACACGTATTTAAACAAATAAGTATAAGTTTTTGTTTGTTTTGATTTTTTTGGTTTACTTTATCATGTTTACCATTACATAAATTATATATCTATTATTTTTGTTTAGTGAAAATTACTTTACCATGTTTACCATGTTTACCAAGTGTACAATGTTTAACATGTTTACCATCTTTACTATATTTACCATTGTTTAACATGCTTACCATATTAACCATGTTTACTATTATGTAAGTTAGTTCAATTTTCTATTTTCGGTTTACCTTAGTATTGTAATATTTGAATGTTTATATTTGGGAACTAATGTTTGTTTTTTTATACGAAGGATAATGAAGGATCAATCAGTTGATCAACCACATGATTATGGAGATGTGAATATTTGTCATACCTTTGGGGAGGAACATTCACATGCTCCTCTTGATGTTCCACAATCTTCCTCAGGTGCTCCCATTATTTCAAAGAGTTCAAGAGTTGGTAAACGTGGGTGCACATGTTTACCAAAATTATCAATTACCCATACATAGGACCATAGGATACTCATTGAGTTTGATGCAGATGATATTCCTAGAGGTCCAAATGAAAAAGACTTTATGATTTTTGTATCAACTCAATGTAAGAGAAAAGTAAGAATTTTATATGATGATTGGAGAAGTGTGGATAAACTGATAATCTCTCAGTTGTGGGAGATGATTTTGGTATGATCTTTTGCTATTTTTTGCCTATTATTTAAATGTTTCTAGTATATAAAATATGTTTAACCTCTTCTTTATCAGAAGAAATTTGATATTCCTGACACTGAAGGAGTCAGGAAGAAATGCTTATCGATGTCTGCTAGGAGATGGAGGGATTTCAAATCAACCCTCTCATCTGATTTCATTTTTAGTCATAGGAGTCATGAAATTCCATGTCATATATATCCTTTCATAGATGAAGACACATGGAGACAATTTGTTGAAATTAAAAGAAAAGAATCATTTTTTGGTAAGGTTAATGTAAAATTTTAGAAGATTTATTATATAAATGATCTTATTAATGTTATGTTAATGATTTCTTATTCTTAATTTACAACAAATAAGGAAATATTATCTGGAGTTCCAATCTAAAAATGTATACCCTCATAGTTTATCTTGGGGAGGGTATACATTATTGGAAGAACAAATGATGGTGTAAAAATTACAAAAACTAAGAGCTGAGTCTTCAAGCTCTGGAGAGGTGGCCCCTCCATCCCCTCAATCTAGACATGAAAAATGGAAGAGATATCAGATAGGAAAAATGGGAAATATCTTTCAGAAGATTTTAGAATCGTGGTTGAGAGGATTGTAAGATATCTATTTTATTTATTTAAGTTAACTATATTCTTCATATAATTTGAATCATTACAAAGATGTTCAATTAATTAATACAGGATTATCTTGAGGAGAAGAGCTCACAAGGGGTATTTACAGCTATTGGGAGGCAAGATATTTTATCTACAGCATTGGTAAAGCCCGAACATCCTGGTCGTGTATGAGGATATCCGACAGGTGTAATGGTAAGAAAATTTTTTCCATGTTCTTTAACTTCTTCCATTGAGTATGTTTATAAAAAAATAGAATCCTTGGAGGATGAAGTTTAAAATATTAATGCGATGATGGAGGAAAACATTAGAGAATCGGTACAGTATATGTTTGAAGACATTCAAAGACAATTTCAGACTACAGTTCCCACTCCTCCACCTCCCCCTACAGACCCCATTATTTATCCTCCACCTCCGCCAATATCTCCCACTCCCCCACCTCATCCTGTGGACCCCATGTTTTATCCTACTCATCCAACGCAACTTCTTCCTTATTGCGACTTGTATGTTGATGATCCTCAACATCATATAGTTTCATATGGGCTGCTATATTGTATAGGAAATACAATTCATCATCAATAATTAGAGGTAGAGAATTATAGGGTCACTGTACGAGATATTATAGATATATTAGCTTGAGTAACATTACCTATAGATGAGGTGACAACAGTTGGACATAGAAACGGCCATTTTTTAATTTGGCCATCTAGACTTCTGTGACTCATTACAATAGAGGTATGTATGTTATATCTTCTATTTTTTTTATTAAATTTGTTTTATCATTTGAAAACTAATTTATTTTTCTATTTATTTTTACAAGAATACTTCAAAGGTAAAGAAATACTGTATATAAAACAACAAAGATAAATGGATATGACATCAGATACAAATTTTAGTAGTCTTGAAAGATTGTCAAGATATTCCAATTTTTTGGCGAATCATTATGAGTTTCCAATGGAATATCATGTTTGTGGACATGAAATAACTATGGGGATTGTGAAAACGTATATCATGGAGCTTATTAATGGAGATAAGTTGGGCATCAACGTGGTGCAAATTTTTTCCATGTAAGTCTTAACACCTTTTTCCTGCGTTATATTTATAAAAAATGTATAATTATGTCTATTTTTTATTAGGTATCTTTATAACATCTATGAGAAGAATGAGCAGACAAATTTGTATAGATTAATAGTCCAACATTCTATTTCCCCAAAAGCACATGCATTGGATGATGAACAAAGAATGCTTTATATTGCTGATAGATTTGAACAAAATATAGTCACACAATGTTCGATGATGCCTTTTTGTGAAAGGTATGAAACACATCTCTGGAAAAGAGTAAATTATCTTTTAACATAAAAAACACTAACCTTAAATTTTCTTTTATCTTTGATCATTAGATGTTAGGTGTTTTTTTCCATGGGAGAAAACACTTTATTGGATATGATCTGTCCATGGCGATGTGTGGGAACATTTTAAGAAAATGTTGGAAAATTAAGTCTCAATTTATCAATAGTTTTATATATTATAATGAATTTTAAATTTATCCCATTTATACTATTTTCTAACAGGGGATGGGTCTACTTTTGAAAAAAAACACAAAGAAAAGGAGTGCGAATATCAAATATGTAAATGTAAATGTAAATATATATTTATAATTTTTACTTTTTTGATTTATTACATAAAAATAATATATTGAATTTACATTAATTCAAACATAATTTTCATGATTAACAAGTCTTCATCGAATGTGGATATTATATGTTAAGATTTATGTATGAAATAATAAAAACTGGAACAGTTATGAACTTTGACTTGGTAAAATTTCCTTTTAAACTTTTCCATAATATTTCATTTGATTTATTCATTATACATGTTAACTACTATCCTTTTAATTTGTAGCTATTTTATGACCCTCAACCCAATAGTGCTCAAGATGTCAAACACTTACAAGTGGAATGGTCAAATTATGTTACAGGTTTGATTGAATTTTAGTTGTTTGTAGTGTAAAATTTAATTTTTAACATTGTCATTATAATAGTGTATTTGGTAGTCGTTTAGGTTGGATTTAGTTTTTTTTAAGTTGACATTTTATGTTTTGAATGTTATATATGTGAATGTTTAATTTTTCTCTACTTCTTGTTTTGGTCTACTTATGATGGTTTTTCTGGTATGGATTCTAGTCTGGGGGAGGGGTTCCAAGGGTGTGGGGGTGTCCAGTGGGGCGGGGTGTATCCAGGGGTGTGGTGGTGCCTTCTGATGGGGTGGGGGTGTCATAGGTGTCCATGAGAGTGGGGGGGGGGGGCAGTTCGGGGGGGGGGGGGGAGCTTTTCCAGGAGGGTGGGAGGGCTGTCCAGGGGAGTGGCGGGTGTCCAGGCGGTGTCCAAGGGTGTGGGGGTTTCCTGTGGGGTGAGGGGAGTTTCCAAGGGTGTGGGAGGGATTTCTAGTGGGGTGGGGGTGTAGAGGGTGTCCATGGGTATGGGGGGTAGTCTAGGGGGTGGGAGAGTTTCCAGGATGGTGGGAGGGTTGTCTAGGGGAGTGGGGTGCTGTCTAGGGGGTGTCTAGGTGTGGGTGTGGGTGTGTGTTTAGGGGGGTCCTATGGGGAGAGGGAGGTTTCCATGGGGGTGTGGGAGGGCTGTTCAGTGGGGTGGGGGTTGTCCAGTGGGGTGGGGGGGGGGGCTATCCAGTGGGGGGGGGGGGGGTCATGTGGTGTGTGGGAGGGTTTCCAGGAGGGTTGGAGCGTTTCCAATATGGTGGGAGGTCTACTTTTGGTCAGGTTTTGGTCTGGGGGTGTCCAGTGGGTTGGGGGGGGGGGGGTTCCAGGGGTATGTGGGAGGGTGTCCAGGAGGGTGGGAGGGCTGTCTAGGCGAGTGAGCGGATGTCCAGGGGCTGTCCAGGGCTATGGGGGTGTCTAGGGGTGGGAGGGCTATCCAAGGGTGTGGGAGGTCCGTCCATGGGTGTGTGTGTGTGTGGGGGGGGGGGGGGTGTCCATGGTGTCCATGAGGGTTGGTGGGGGGTCCAGGGGGTGGGAGGGCTGTCCAGGGGTATGGGATGACTGTCTAAGGGTGTGGGGGGTGGGTTTCCATGGTGTCCATGAGGGTGGGGGGGTCCTGTGGGGGGGGGGGGGGGTCTAGTGGTGTGTGGGAGGGAAGTCCAGGGGTGTGGGAGGGCTATCCAGGGATGTGGGGGCATCCATGGTGTCCATGGGGGTGTGGGGTGTCCTGTGGGGTGAGGGGGGTTTCTAGTGGTGTGTGGGAGGGTTGCCTAGTGGGTGGGGGTGTCTTGGGTGTCCATGCGGGTGGGGGTAGTCCAGGGGGTGGGAGGGTGTCTAGGAGGGTGGGAGGGATGGCCAGGTGAGTGGGGGGATCTCCAGGGGTGTCCAGGGGTGTGTGTGTGGGGGGGGGGGGGGTGTCCCGTGGGGGGGGGGGGTTCTAGGGGTGTGAAAGGGTTGTCCAGGGGTGTGGGAGTGCTGTCCAGGGGGTGGGGTGTGCAGAATGGTGGGAGGGCTATCCAGGGGTGTGGGGGTTGTCCATGGTGTCCATGAGGGTGGGGGTGTCCTGTGGGGTGAGCGGGGTTTCCAGTGGTGTGTGGGAGGGATTCCCAGTGGGGTGGGGGGGGGGGGGGGGTGTCCTGGGTGTCCATGGGTGTGGGGACAGTCCAGGGGGGTGGGAGGGTGTCCAGGAGGGTGGGAGGGATGTCCAGGAGAGTGGGGGGATGTCCAGGGGTGGCCAGGGGTGTGGGGGTGTCCAGTGGGGTGGGGGAGTTCTTAGCGGTGTGGGTGGGCTGTCCAGGGGTGTGGGAGTGCTGTCTAGGGGGTGGGGTGTCCAGGAGGGTGGGGGGTGTCCAGGGGTGTGGGGGGATGTCCAGGGGGTGGGGGGGGGGGAAGACAGTCTAGGGGGGCAATTTTTGGTTTTGGTCTATTTTTGGTTTTGGTCTGGGGGTGTCCAGTGGGGTGGGGGTTTCCAGGGGTGTGGTGGGAGCTGTCCAGTGGGGTGGGGGTGGGGGTGGGGGGGGGTCTGGTTTGTTTTTTGTCGGGTTTGGGTATATTTTTGGTATGTTTCATGTCTTTTGGCAAGGCATAGCTGTGGTTGATTGGTTTTATTAAAAAAATTGTTTTTATGCCGGTTATTTTATAACCGTTGTAAAAAATTTATTGGGATTAGTTTTAACATCCGTTATTTGATAACCTATGTAATAAATGCATGGGAAATGGTTTTTACGTCAGTAATTTCATAACCGATGTAATAAATGAAAATGAATAGTTTTTTACATTTGTTGTTTTATAACTGACGTAGTTGATGTGTTTTCACGTCGGTTATTATTTAACCGACGTGGGAAACCGCTTGGGTGACAGGTTAATCATGTTGGTTATGAAAATAACCGATGGGATAAATGCTTCATAGGAGTGATTTATGATGTCCGTTATATAATAACCGACGTAAAAGATTATATACCACATCAGTTATTTAATAACTAACATAATAAACCACGACTCTGAAGCATATTCCACATCGGTTTATGATCAACCGATGTGAAAAAAGCTTCAGATTTGTGTTTTTTACCTCGGTTTTAAAATAACTGACGTAAAAAAAATGTTTATAACATCTCCTATAATAACTCCATCCAAAAGACGACGTAAAAAATAAAAAATAACCACTATAAAAAACGTTTTCTGCACTACTGCCATCAGAAATGGAAGGTTATTGTGCTGAGGACACCTTTGTTTGACTATTCACACAATTCCCTAGTATCTCTTCATACGTTTCCCACAAAAAATGCCTATCAACAAAAGGAAATTTTTTCTCAGGATAGGATTCTCCTACCTCCATATGCCTCTATTATATTTACATCCCACCTCATTCCCTAGTTTCAGAAAGCACCTAGATTAAAATTTTAATATTTTCTTCCCGTTAATGCAAGAAATTGACAGAACATTCCTGGTCAGACTACCATGAAAGAAAATATTAATGGGTTATCCCCTTGTCCAGTGGAAAATGACTTTAAACTATAAGTCTCAAATGTCCTAGTTTCATGAGGTTAAACTGCATCATGCTTCAATCCTCATTTACACAAGCCAAATACATGTAGGAGTGGTTCCTCAATTACAATGGATACAAATTCCCTCATACTATTCAAACACTACTCCTTTGAAAAGCCACCCCTGGTGGTCTTAAGACATAAAAATTCACATAAAATTACTTGTCCATCAAAAATTGAGGGTCAGTTTCCTATGGATGCCATTTTGTGACTATGCACAAAATTCCCCAGCTACTATGCATATGTTGCCCACAAAAAAGGGGTCTTTCAACCAAAGGAAAAACCATCCTAAAGAATGGATTTTCATACTTCTGTACACCCCATGGATCCCATATCCCATATCATGTCTTATATCCAAAAACCACAAAATCAGGGTCAAGAAAAATTCCTCATCCATGTATGAAAAGAATTCGGACTCCTTGGTCCATAATCCCTAGTTGGGTAACTCACCCCATAAATAATGGTCAAATATGTTCGACCTAAAACATCAGCAATGTTCAAATCTATTCGAACTAAAACATTATTAATAGTCAAAGATTCTCGACCTAAAACATTAGAAATTGTCAAAGCTATTCGACCTAAAACATTAGTAATGGTCAAAGTTGTGAAACATAAAACATCAATAATGATAATTTGGTTTTCAAAACTTTAAAATTCCAATCAAAATAGACACAAATCTTGTTAGGAAGAAAACCCATAAAGGTAGGCCTAAAAAAATTCATGTTATACCCAATAGGCTCAGAAAAAATCAGGCTTAGGAAATAATTATGGTTATAACAAGAAAAGACACAAATTTCATTGGGTTTTTCAAATAACCCTAGAAATAGTCAAACTATGCTCACTAAGTCCCTTGGTTTAAGAAAAAATTAGACCATGATTTGATTAATTCACTTATACCATATTTTAACCCAAATTGACATCCAATTGAAATTATTGTTTAAAATGTAGTTAATCATAATTGATTGAAGTTGCAAGAAAAGATAGAAGAAAAACATTAAGAGTAGGTAAATATCTATTTTGTTAAATTTGAATGTGGGAACATCCAAAATCTGGGGTCTATACCTGATGTCAAAGAAAAAGGAAACAAATGGTGTAAGATAATCCAAAAGATTATAATGAATCCTGACTAGTTATTTCTTGTAGATCAATAACTTTCTGACATGGGCCATCAAGAGATTGTTCTTAATTTTTCATTTGTGTAGCTTTAGCCTCAACTACTAGAGAACTCATTTTATAATGGCTCTCAAATCTAACCTACTCTATTTAATGGCTTCAAAATTGACATTTTTTTATTCCAGTGGTGCCTTTAGTTTGGACACTTGATCCTCACACTCATACAAATATTTGTGTTGGGTGATCACTTGATCATGAGAATTTTTTTCCTCAACCCATATGTTGTGAATCTCTTCGATAATAACTCTAAAGGTCTTTGTTTAAGGATTTGAATCATTGAACTAAGCAAGGATACCTTCAGGAGAAGCTAAATCCTATCAAGCTATAATTATTTGGTACGTTAGGTGGTTCAGGTGTCGGTAGTCAATGTCGCCCAAACCCAAGTCGATAAATAACCATTGAAGGGTGTCCTTCTCATCAGATAATTCTGGCAGAGGCATTTTGGTAGAAATAGTACAAATTTGAGGCAACGCCCATGTCTCCACTGTTTGATGTCTCCTAACAACATTGGAACCCTGGTCATGATCCTCCACTGTGAAAGTTATGTAGTTAGGGAATGATATCATGACAAATGGCACCGCCCTGGGTTGGGTTACCCAAGAAGGAGGACCTTCCTGCTCTGTAGGCAGTTTGATATCTACAACAAAACCTAGGGGGTTGACTGTGACTTTAGGGATACCCAACTATGTTCAACTTGGGACGACTTTGGTAGGACCACAAAACATATCACGCATAGATAAGGGGTCTGAGTCTCTCTCCATGGGTATTGGCTGCATAGTGGAAGTCCCCTCTGAATGCATGTGATGATGACTATAGAGCCTTCTTGCAGTAGGAATGGAGGGATAATAAGTTACCTACAGTTGGGAATACTCCAATGAAAAGTGATATGAGGATGCTATATGGGGAATTAATACTTGAATATCAGTATATGCCAAAATAATAATCATCTATAATTAAAAAAGGATGAATGGATGAGATTCCCTCTTGAACAAGGTAAATGGGAGGAATTTAACTCACGATAAAAATCGAAATTGTATAGAAAACCTATAAAGAGCATAGGGATCAAATATGGTTACTCTGGATACACAAGTGGTCAAGATTCCGTCTTGAAGTGTGATGATGTAGGAATGTGCTTCTTAAGGACCCCACCCACCATCTACATACGACTCCATGAGGCACATGGTAAGGTGAAAAATAAAAATTAGAAAAATCACTTGACAACTCAATTATAATGCCAACACTCAAAGATTTGGGATGAAAAATGACAATGTCAAGTAAAGCTAGGCAGAAGTCAGAATGAGGAACCGTCATGGTATGCCGATACTCATAGTAGTGTAAATGCTATGCCATCCAGCCATATAAAAATTAAAATGGCCGGATAAGATGATGTAGAGGCCTTCCCTCATGTATCTTCCACAATAATTCATAGATATAGGAAATGGTAGGGATGGCAAAGTTAATGGGTTTTCCCTCTGCCTCTGTAGCCATCACCATTAGGGTGAAAACCCTGACACTAGTGTAAAGGTCATGGAATGGGAAAAGAAATATTCTTAGGAACATGGAAAACAAACCCACAAGTCTGAATTTAGGAGAAACATATTTCCAGACCTCATAACCCCATGTGGTGTATCGGACCACCTCGAGGGTACCACAATATGAGCTAAGATTGATCCTTGACTATTGGGTTGGATGGTTTCGGCTACAGATAACTCTCATCCTTGGCCCACTCACCTACATTAATATCTCTATCCAACCTAAAATGAAATAAGTGAGTGAGAATAAAGAGGTTTACCAAGTAGTCTCTCCACCATGATTAGTAATTCCACCCACCAACAGTAATACTTGTTCAATATTCCTTCAATTTTTTTCCATCGGTAAAAATTCATCATACATATTGCAAAGGATGGGAAGTTCCCCTATCTGTTAGGTATCGCACAAACTGATCCCCACTTCACCTTGGTACAAGTGAAATGCGTTCGTTCTTAAACACCATCAACTAAGAAGATTAGTAAGTACCTCACTTGATGAATAAATTGAAAACTAGGAAATCCATACTATCTGATACATATTGACAACTTGAAACTGATTAAGGAATTTTGAGAAATTATGATGCACCCAAAATGCCCAAGCCCATTCATTGGGGAAGAAACCTCTAGATCGTAGGTACCATTTGGAGATACACCCCATTTTGGATTGCCTTGTGAAATATTGATGATAGAGGGATAACATCATATGACTGATTCAGAAGATTAATTTTTTAAGAATCAACTCTTATATATCAACATTGATCCATTCAAAACAAATGTATATTTCCGGCTTGAATCATCATGATTTCCCCCATGGAGGAAATATTTTCCCGATCGTTCCCTAGAGACATCTCAAGGTGAAATATAAAGCTTCTTCAGTCAACCGGTGGAAGTGGAGCGTCTTCCTAGGGTCCGAATTGATAAAGTGGAAACTAATTAGAGAATGTGTAGGCCATGATCTCTAGTGAAAGAAGATCCCTTATAGTACTCTCTTGAGGAGTAATTTAATACTAGAGATTATCTCTAATATTTTCCACCACAACTTACCTTCTTCTAGTCACACCAATTGAGGTAAGAGGAAGCACCATTGTTTTCCTGAAGTAGATCAAACTGATATATCTTTTAAATATTTTGAAAAGGACTAAATTTGGTCTGCAAGGACCCACGAACTAATGGTCCAAAAAAGGCATATATCATGAACGAGAAATTCTTGGAAGCTTGAGAGGTGTTTCCCTGCAAAGCATTGGATAGTAAACCAAAAGTTTGTAGAAAGATCAACATGAAATCTGTGTATAAAACCCATGCTACACAAAGTCCCAAACTCACTATTAGTGGAAGAAATTGTTTGGTTTTTGGATGAAAAGGATAGTTTTTGGGAGAAGGTGGTTGTGAAGGGTCTATCGTACACAAAAGTAAAAAACCGTGAGAATCACGAGAGTGATTTGTTCACTGAGAAAAATGGTAGAAGAAATATGATATGGGGCCCCCATTATATATGTGTGGTCCCCTCTAATGAGTATACCCTTATACCACAAACAGACTCATGTTAGGACCACTTTTTACATCGGAATTTCCTCCTCTTCATCCAAATTGGAGCCCATTCGGATGGGGGAATTTTTTGGGTCTTGAAATTTGGTAAAATGAAATCAAATATTCCCATAAATTTGGAAAAATAAGGAAAAAAACTGATTGAAAATTTGAAGATGAATGTTGATGAAGACAAAAATTTGGCAAAGGAATAGTTATCCCACAATGGGAAACATCCTTCGTAGACCGCCACTCCGCATGGTGGTCTACTTTACAAAGAACCTATGAACTGACCAGTTCACGGGATGTAGACGACGATGCTGGTCCCAAATGAACACAGTCATTCATGGGATGGAGGTAGAGATATTTTCCCCGCATACCATTTTTCATTGACTCAGACAGCTCGTGAAGAAGGACAAGCATATGGATCCCTACGAAAAATGTCGTTCGTATGAACAAGGTAGTGATTTGAACCCTCCTGGACCACAATCTAGAAAGAATCTATTGATTGAGTCATCCTTGATCCAAGTGTTTCTTCCTTTGGATTCCAAAAAATATACTATATGGCCCATCAATCCAGTTCCACCACCCCTCGATAAAAATACCTTGATGGGAGCCTAGAGAAATGAGGAGAAAGAGTGGAATTTTTGGGTGATTGATCAACGAAAACATGGAAGAAGAGGGTTCCACAAAAGATAGACTCTTTAGATGGTTCCCCATAGGTATAATTTTCCACATAACATAAAAAAAGGAAGAAGAATTGGAATAATTAGCAGACTGTGAACCCAACTTCCTTCACGGATGAACTTCTCGTGAAGTATAGAACCAATGACCCTTCTTAAATTCACCTCCCCATGTAGAAAAACGTTATGAGGATAAAACCCCGAACCGTGTAGCAAGACGCTTTGTAGATGGAACAATGCTTCACATAGAAAAATGCTACGTGGATGGATCCCAACCCCATGTAGCATCACGCTACATGGGGCAGAGCTCAGTGTCACGTAGCAAAATGATACGCAGGTGAAACCTGGATCCACATAGCAAACTACTACATGAACCGAACCCCATCCCATATACCACCATAGTACTTGGATGACCCCCTAACCCTTATATCAACATTCTGTGTAGAAGGAACCCCATCTTGGATGTGAAAATATTATGAGGAATGGGGTATTCTCGAGTGTTTTACCCTCTGGATGCAATAATTTCCTTATATTTCCTTCATATCATTCTTTTCCCTCCACTAGAAAATCCAATGAAATCAAGTCAAAGCCTCTCCCAAAGCTACTAGACCTTTATGATGAAACCATCAGGTGAATCAATGCATCCTTTTGAGTTTACATACCCATGGTAAGCGGAGACATATTGTTTATCCCCATAGTAAGGAGGACCCCCAAAATTTCCCTAAGTTTACATTGCCATGGTAATGTAGGGTCCAACCATGGGATACTCACATGTACCTCCCCATTTCAGGTTGGATCAGAATGGATCACACTTGCATTTCCCTTTCATAAGGAACAAGACCCTTCCACCTGAAACCGAACATCACCTGGAACTCCCATTGAGGTAATCCCCTAGCCTTTCTTGGATGAGGTGGAACTCTTCCCCCTCTTTTCCTCTTCACCCCAGAATCTTCTGTCATCCTTATCCAACCTTCCCATCAATGGATAATGGAAAGTTTGTAACGTTCTAGGTATGTTTCATCATCTTGTATCTCACACCAAGCATTCCTCATGTGGGCTTATAGATTAGTGGCGATCATGGATTCCACACAATTCACCCAGAAATTAAGGTATTTATTTGTTTTAGGGTTTTTAAGGTCTTTAAGGATTTTAGGAATTTTGGAATTATTATGGTTTTTTTGGTTTCTAGAATTTTTTATATTTTTTGGGGATTTATAAATTTATGGTTTTATTAAGGGTTTTATAAATTTTAAGGTTTTTTTGTTTTATAGGGTTTTTTGGTTTTTTTGGGTTGTTATGGTTTTTTTAAATTTTTTAGGGTTTTAATGTTTTTGACTATTTTTTAATAATTTAGGGGTTTCAAGGGTTTTTAGATTTTTTTGTGGGTCTTAGGTTTTTTATGGGATTTTAATATTTTTAATGTTTTAGGGGATTTTTCAGAGTTTTGGGTTTTGGTTTTTTAGTGTCTTTTTAGGGATTTTTGGGTTTTAAGGGTTTTTTGGTTTTATAAGGGTTTTAACTTTTTTTTTGGTTTTCAGTTTTTCTTAGGGTTTTCTAGGAGTTTATGGTTTTATAGGGTTCTTTGTATTTTCGGTATCTAGGGGGGTTTTTTTGAGTTTTTTTTGGGTTTATAAGGTTTTTAGTGTTTTCTAATATTTCTAAGGGTTTGAAGGTTTATTATAGTTTTTAGTGGTTTTATGGGTTTTTATGGTTTTTAGTGTTTTTAGGTTTTTAGGGATTTTAAATGTTTTTTAAGGTGTTTAGTATTTTTTAGGTTTTTAGAGGTTTTATATGTATTTTTAGTTTTATGGTTTTATTATGGTTTTTAGGGGTTTCTTACATTTTTTTAGATTTTTAGGGAATTTTTAGAATTTTTATGGCATTTAGGGTTTAGTTATTTTTAAGTATTTTAGGGTTTAAAATGTTTTTATGAATTTTTTGGGTTTTTAGAGATATTTTTTTAGTTTTAGGGGTTTTATGTTTTTCAGAAAAAATTTAACCATTTTAGGGGCTTAAATGGTTTTTAGATTTTAGTGGTTTTCAAGGATTTTAATGTGGATTAAGGGGTTTTTTAGGCTTTTAGCAGTTTTTAGGGTTTTATTTTTATTAGGATTTTTAGGATTTTATGGTTATTTAGTGTATACAACATTTTTATGTATTTAGGGGTTTTATGTTATTTTAGGTTTTTAATGTTTTCTCACAGTTTTTAGGTTTTTTAGTCTATTTAAAATTTTAGGAATTTTTAGGGATTTTTAGTATTTTTAGGGGTTGTTGTGGTTCTTAAAGATTTTGAGGGGTTTTTGTAGTTTTTGTGGTTTTTTGTGTTTTAGGGTTTTTTAAGGTTTTCTAGGGTTTTATGGTTTTTGGGTTTTGTAAATATTTTTTAACTTTTTTAATGGTTTAATGGTTTTTAGAGTTTTATGTAGATTTTATAGTTTTTATGGGTTTGTAGGGTTTTTATGTTTTTATGGGTTTTATGGTTTTTAGGTGATTTTAAGGTTTTATATTCTTTTTATGGTTTTTAGGGTTTTTTAGTTTTTAGGTATTTAGGGGTTTTAATTTATTTTAAGTATTTATGGTTTTCTTAGGGGTCTTCATGGTTTGAGGGTATCTTTTGTTTTTATGTATTTTCGTTCCTTTTTTATTATTTTTATGGTTTTTAGTGTTTTAAGGGTTTTGATGGGTTTTAGGGTATTTGGGGTTCTTAGGTTTCTTTAGGGGATTTAATGTTTTCTAATTTTAGGGGTTTTAAGTGTTTAGGGAGGTTTTATGTTTTCTAATGTTTTTATTAAGGCCCTAGTGTTTTTTATATTTTTATGGATTTTTATGTATTTTTATGGTTTGTATGGTTTTTATAGTTTTCTTGATATTTATATTGATTTTACTAGTTTTTATATTTATTTAATATTTTTGGGGATATAATGTTTTTTAGTGTAGTTTTCGGGGTTTCATTGTTCTTTATGGGGATTTGTGCTTCTTTGTGGTTTTATGCCTTTTTATTTATTTTTTGGGTTTTTAGCATTTTTAGGTTTTTATGGTTTCTATGTGATTTTAGGTTTTTAATGTATTATTTAGGATTTTCAGGATTTTTAGGGAATTTTTTTGGGTTTTTATGATTTATAATGATTTATAAGGTTTATAGGGTTTTTTTGGGGGTTTTGAGGGTCTTTAGGTATTTTTAGCATTTTATTGGTTTATTTGGGCTTTTAAGTGTTTTTAGGTTTTTAGGGTTTACATAGGGGGTTTCAGGGTTTTATGGTTTTATGGTTTTTAAATTTTTATGAATTTTTAGGGATTTTTAAGTTTTTATAGTTATTTTGGATTTTGAGGCTTCTTAGTGTTTTATGGTTTTTTTGGGTTTTAGAGTTTTTTGAGATTTTTAGTTTTTTAGATTTTTTAACGTTTATGGGGTTAAAATGGTTTTTAGTGTTCTTAGTGGATTTTTATTGTTTTATGGATTTTAGATTTTTTATGTTTTTAGTGGTTTTTATGGGGTTTTAGCTTTTATGGGGTTTTAGGGATTTTTAGGGTTTTTAGTGTTTTTAGGTTTTTAGGGGTTTAAAGTGTTGTAAGGTATTTATGGTTTTCTTAGAAATATTTACGTGTTTTAGAGGTTTATACATTTTTAGGTATTTTTACAAATTTCTTGGACTTTTTATGGTTTTATGTTTTTAGTGAATTTGATGGTTTTAGGATTTTTTTAGGTTTTTAGTTTTTTGTGGGTTTTTAGGTTTTTATAGATTTTTTGAGATTTTAAGAGTTTTAATGTTTTTAGGGTTTTTAAAAATTTTACTGTTTTAAAGGTTTTTCATAGTTTTATAGTTTTTAAGGGTTTTGAGGGGTTTTATGGTTCTTTATGGTTTTCATTTTTTGATGGTTTTTAGCGTTTTTGGGTCTTTTTAAGAGTTTTAGCATTTTTAGCTTTTTAGGGGTTTTAAGTGTTTTTAGGTTTTTAATATTTTCTAATATTTTTTCATGGTTGTTAAGATTTTTTATGTTCTTTGGGATTTTTTGGTATTTTTATCTTTTTATAGCCTTTTTAGAATTTTTAGGGATTTTAGGGTTTTATGGGTTTTTAAGGTTTTGTAGGGTTTTATGGTTTCTAATGTATTTTAGCTTTTTAAGGGTTTTAAGTTTTTTTACGGTTTTATTAGGTTTTATCCAGGATTTCATCATTTTAAAACTTTTTATGGATTTTACTTCTTTTCAAGTATTTTAAAGGGATTTAGGGATTTTTACATTTTTAGTGTTTTATAACATTTTAGGGGTTTACAGTGTTTTTAGTTTTTCTAGTGGATTTTAGGATTTTTTGGGGTTTTTGGGATTTTTTTGGGTTTTCACTTTTTTAAGGGTTTTAGGGTCTTTTAGGGGTTTTAACATTTTTATATTTTAATGTTTTTTAAGTGGTTTATGGTTTTAAGGTTTTCTTAGGGGTTTTAAAATTTTTTAATGATTTTTTCGTTTTAGGGGGTTTTAGTTACTTTTTATGATTTTTCTGGTTATTTTTTGTTTTTAGAAATTTTTAGTGTTTTTCTTGGTTTTTTGGTTTTTAGAGATTTTAGTTTTTTTGTGGGGGGGGGTTGGGGTTTTATGGTTTTGTATTATTTTTAATGATTTTTTAGAGTTCTTATCTTTTTTATGAGTTTAAAGTTATTTTAGAGTTTTAGCAGGTTTTTAACATTATATGGGTTATTGGGGTGTTTTATGGTTTTTATGGGTCTTTATGATTTTTAGGGTTTTATGGTTTTTTAGAGTTTTTACCTATTTTGGTATTTTATGTTTTTAAGTGTTTTTAGATTTCTAAGGATTTCTTAGGGCTTTTCAAGGCTTTTAGGTTTTTTTATGTTTTAAGGATTTCTTGGGATTTTTTAGTAATTTTATTTATTGTCATAGTTTTTAGGGATTTTGAGGGTTTTAGGGTTCTTTAGGGGTTTAGGGTTTTTTGGTTTTTTTGGGATTTTAGGTGTTTCTTGAGTTTTTTAGTGGTTCAAGGTTTTTAGATCTTTTTAACATTTTTAGGGGTTAAATGGGTTTTAGTTTTTTAGTGGTTTTTTGAGGTTTTATGGATTCATACTGTTTTTATGGTTTTTAGGGGTATTTTTGGATTTTAGATTTGTTATGGGTTTTTAGGATTTTTAGGGGTTTTATAAATTTTTAGGTTTTTAGTGGTGTAAAGTGTTTTTAGGTTTTTAAAATTTTTTTAGGGGTTTTAAGGATTTTTAGGGTTGTTTATGTTTTTTGAGATTTGAAGGTCATTTTTATGGTTTTCGGGTGTTTTAGGGTATTTAAATATTTTTGATGGGTTTGGGGTTTTTTGGGTTTTGGGGGTTTTTATTTAGAGTTTTAGGATTTTTAGATTTTTTTTATGGTTTTTAATGTTTTGAGAGTTTTAGTGGGTTTCTAGGGATTTTATGGGTCTTTAGAGTTCATTAATGTTTTTAGGGGATTTTTATGGTTTTTAGGGGGGTTTAAGGTTTTTAGGAGTTTAATTTTTTTAGGTTTTTGGGGTTTCCGGTGTTTTTAGCTTTAATTAGATTTTATGTTTTTTTTAGTTTTTAAATTTTTCTTATTATTTTTTAGGGTATTTATGTTTTCTGTGATTTTCCAGGATTTATAGTATTTTTATGGGTTTTAGGGTTTTTAGGGTAAGGAAGATGCGCCGATCGGGGTATTCTCGACCCCCCCCCAATTTATTATGAAAAAAAGACACATCATAAAATGGAGGGGAGGGGTCAAACGACCCGCACCCGAAAAGCCTTTACAAATCAAAACCCAAAGACCCAAAAAAAAAGACCAACAAAAGACACACATAGCCAAAAAATAGACAAATAGAAGAGTCCCCAATAGCACCTCCCAGCCAATTAGCAGCTCAGATCCATCAGCACCAAAGCCAACATTCGTCAACAATCATCCAGCAACACCAAATCCATCACCATCAATTTCATCAGCCCATCATCAATCACGAACAGCATAAACATCTCCTTCAACACTTTCCCAGACCAGGGTCTCTCATTCCAGCGTCCATCACCACCGAAACAGCCATCATCTAGCACACTGCTACTCACCATCCAGCAACCAGTGTCCTAGAACCAAGCATCCAGAGCCTCTAGACCAAACAACTCAAACCGAACAGTCACAACAAAAGAACAACAACATATACTCACAACCGAATCATCCACATTCACACCATTTCCAACTGCTAGCATGTCCTCCCCCGGAAGATCCACTTCCAGTAATACATGACCATCATCACCAAATTTATCTGCTTCCACGCATCCCAGTCCAGCAACAAACATCATCCAACACCAAAGTTTCAACCAGCCAACATTTCCTTCCATGCCTCGTGAGCAAGCAGCAGAAAAACTCTTATCTCCCTCATCAGCACACCCCAAAAGCCACAGTTGCATCAAAAAATTCGGACAAAACTGATCCACCTCAGCCATAAACTCAAACAAAGTATCTCTTACCAGATGAATAAACCAACTAGAGAACCAGTACACCATCCAAACAATCCATAATAGAAGATCAATCATGAACCCACTAATAAGTAGTGCACTGAATCCGTGAGCCATCGGAACACCAGGAGAAGAACAAAAATGCTGAAGCGACACCCCACCATACCTGATTTTTCGAAGAATCTGAAAAGCACCTGCTGTCATGAGTCTGAGGAACACCACTAAGGCCCCTCGCCATGAACCGTAACACCACAATCTGTCCTGCTCTACCCTGGATGTAATTGGTTCCACCATGGATTTGCAACGCCGTGTGCAATCTCCATGACCAGATCTAGCTCCATGCAATGCATAGAGAGCAGATCATGTCCACTCTACCATGGATCAGCCACACCGAGCG
Source organism: Viscum album (assembly GCA_963277665.1). Lineage (NCBI taxonomy): Eukaryota > Viridiplantae > Streptophyta > Magnoliopsida > Santalales > Viscaceae > Viscum > Viscum album. The sequence continues at coordinate 244,579,758 of OY728167.1, read as the reverse complement.
AAGGGAAGACCAACTCCAGCTGTAAACTCTAAAGAACTGCAACTTCCCACGCCGAAGGGTCCAGATCTGCCCAAAAAAACCAGTCGCACACCGGGAAGACCGAATCTGATCACCTCATCCATGGAACGCCCATAGGAAAGACCAGATCCGGTCCACCCCACGAAAGTTCCACAACGCCGAATGTCAGAAAGTCCAGAACATTCTTGCTCGTCCAAGGATGAATCCTTCATCCGAAGTTGCTTCCGGAGAATACCTGCGAGGGCACCATCGATCCAGAGAAAACTCTCCTCAAGAGGAGAGAGCAGTAGTGCGAAGCAAGCCGACTCCTGAGAATCCACCGTCATGCCGAAGAAGCACCACGTGAGGAAGGGTTGACACTGAGGGAATACCCAAACATGAGAGGAGCCAGGATATGTAGGCACCATCTCTCAAATCATTGGTTTTTTGGAATTTTGTTGGTTTTTAGGGTTTTAATTATTATTTTTGTGTTTTTAGTTTTTTTAGTTTTTAGGTTTGTAAATATTTTTTCAATTTTTTTAATATTTTTTTATTTTCAAAGTGTATTTATAGTTTTGAGTGGATTTTGGTGTTTTTCGTGGTTTTTTCGGGTTTTTAGGTGTTACGTTTTTAAGGGTTTTAGTGCTTTTTTGGGACTATTAGGGTTTTTATACTATTTAGGTTATTTGTTGTTTAAAGTGTTTTAAGGATTTTACAGTTTTCTTAGTATTTTTTTTTAGTAATTAGTGTTTTTTAAGTTTTTATATATTTAAAGGAATATTCTATGCATTTTAATGGCTTTAGGTATTTTGAGAACTTTTCAGGTTTTTAGGGTTTTCAAGGTTTTTTTTGTGTTTTTATGTTTTTTAGGTGTTCTAAGGGTTTTTAAGTTTTTAAGGGTTTTAGATGTTTTTCGTGTTTTAGGGGTGTTTATTTATTTAGGTATTTTAAGTATTTTTATGTTTTTTATGATTTTAGGTGTTTTAGGGATTTTGAGGGGTTTTCGGTTTTTATTGGTTTTTTTGGATTTTGAGTGTTTTCTATGTTTTTAGGGCTTTTAAGGGTTTTAAAAGATTTTAACATTTTTAGGGGTTTAAAGGGTTTTAAAAATTGTTAGCTTTTTGTTTTTTATGGGTTTGGTAGGTTTTTAAGGGTTTTATGGTTTTTAGGGTTTTTAGTGTTTTATAGTTTTTAGGGGTTTTAAGCATTTTTAGGTTTTTATGTTTTTCATAGTTTTTTTACAATTTTAGGATTTGTTTACCCTTTTAGGATTTTTCGTATTTTTTTTAGGATATTATGGTTTTTATTTTTTTAGGGATTTGGACAGTTTTAGGGATTTTTATGGTTTTTGGGGGTTTTATAATTTTTCTAGTTTTTTATGTTTCTTTGGGTAATAAGGTTTTAGAGTTTTTTTCATTTAGGGGTTAAAATGGGTTTTTAGTGTTTTTAGTGGTTTTAGTGTTTTATGTGTTCTTTTGTATTTTAGGTGTTTTAGGGATTCTAAGTTCATTTAGGGTTTTTAGCATTTTTAGTTTTTAGGGGGTTTAAATTTTTTTTGGTTCTTTAGGTATTATTATAAATTTTCATGGTTTTTAGGGTCTTTTATATTTTTGGTATTTTTAGGCATTTTTTATTAATTTTATTATTTTTTATTATTTTTACGGATTTTTGGGTTTTTACAGTTTCTAGGGTTTTTATCATTTTTATTTTTTAAGGGCATTAAGTGGTTTTAGATTTAAAATGATTTCTATGGTGTTTTTAGAATTTTTTATGTTTTGTGGATTTTTAGATATCTTTTAGGATTTTTATTATTTTATGGTTTTTATGGATTTTGATTGTTTTTAGGGGTTTTAATTGGGTTTTAGGGGTTTTATCTTTTTTTTTGTGTTTTGTGTGATTTCTTATGTTTTTAAGGTTTTCTATGGGTTTTTAGGGTTGTATGGGTTTTTATGTATTTAGATATTCTTAGTGATTTTTTAGGATTTTATGGGGGTTTTTGGGGTTTTTGGGGTTTTTAGGGATTTTGTGGGTTTTAGGGGTTTCAGGGTATTTTGAGTATTTCTGGGGTTTTAAGGGTTTTTTGTGATTTTTAGTCCTTTTTAGGGGATTAAAGTGTTTTTTAGTTTTTATTGGTTTTATAGTTTTTCATTGGTTTTTAGGGGTTTTAATAATTTTTCGTTTTTTCATGGATTTTATTGTTTTTTAGGTTTTTAGGGGTTTTAAAGTTTTTATTTTTTAGGGGTTTTAAGTATTTTTAGGTTTTTATTTTTTTAGTGTTTTCCTGATTTTTATGGTTTTTTTCATTTTTAGGGATTTTTAGGGATTTTAAAGGATATTTATGGGTTTTCAGTTGTTATGTATTTTGAGGGTTTTTAGGATATTAAGGGTATTATGAGTTTTTGGGGTTTTAAGTGTTTTTTTGAGTCTTTAAGATATTTTGGATTTATTTACATTTTAGTGGTTTAAAGGGGTATTAGAGTATTTAGTGTTTTTTAGGTGATTTATGGGTTTTTAGGTTTTTTTAGGGTTTTTAGGTTTTTTATGGTTTTAGGGGTTTTTATGGTTTAAGGGGGTTTTATATTTTTTTAGCATTTTTAGGTTTTGTGGGGGTTTATTCCTTTTTATGAATTTAAGGTTTTCTTGTGGGTTTTTAGGATTTTTTATTTTTTTTATTTTTTATTAGGTATTTTTAGAAAAATTTTGGTTTCTTAGTATATTTATGGATTATGTGAGATTTTAGTGTTTTTATGGTATTTTTGGGGTTTTTGTGTTTTTTTTTGAGTTTTTTTAGGGTTTTTGTATATTTTTTAGTTTTTTTACATTTTTAAGGTTTTCTTAGGGGATTTCAGTGTATTTAGGGTTTCTTACCGTTTTAGTGATTTTTAGGTCTTTTTATGATTTTTATGATTTCTAGTGTTTTTAGGGATTTTGAGGGGTTTTAGTGTATTGAGGGTTTTTATGGGTTTTTAGTGTTATTTTAGTTTTTAAGGTTTTTACAGTTTATTAGAGTTTTAAACGATTTTAGGGTTTAAAGGGGTTTTGATTTTAGTGGTTGTTAGGGTTTTTATAGGTTTTCATTTTTTATGGTTTTTGGGGGATTTTATGGTTTTTGGGGTTTTCAGGTTTTTTAGGACTTTTGGGGTTTTTAGAGTTCTTAGTGTTTTTTAGGATTTTAGGGGTTTTGTTGTTTTTATGGTTTTAAGGTTTTCTTAAGGGGTTTTTGAAGATTTTTTTTTGGGGGGGGGGTTACGTTTTTAGGGATTTTTTTGGAATTGTTTAGGACTTTATAAGTTTTTATGGTTTTTAGGGATTTTAATTGTTTTTAGGTTTCTTACGGTTTTTTGGTTTTATAGGTTTTTATGGTTTTTTTAGTTTTTTGGTGTTTGTGGGTTTTTATATTTTTTCTAATTTTTAGGGTTTTAAAGCATTTTTAGATTTTTTAGTGGGAATTAGGGGTTTTATGGGTTTCATGGGTTTTTAATGTTTTTAGGGTATTAAATGATTTTTAGGGATTTTGTGGTTTTTAGGGATTTTAAGGGGTTTAGAATTTTTTTTGGTTTTTCGGGGTTTTAAGTGTTTTTAGGTTTTTATGGTTTTCGTAGGTTTTTTCATGGTTATTATTATTATTGTTTTTTTTTGGGATTTTAGGTATTTTTTGTTTTTTTGGGTTTTTTGGGATTTGTGAATTTTTTTGAAGGTTTTATGGATTTCTTAGGTATTAGGTTTTTTTTTAGTTTTTAGTGTTTGTTGGTTTTTTAGAGTTTTTTATGTTTTTAGGGGTTTGAAGGGTTTTTTGAGTTGGTAGCGTTTTTTAATGTTTTATGGTGTTTAGGGGTCCATATGATTTTTAAAGTATATTTGGGGTTTTAGTGTTCTTAGTTTTGTAGGGATTTTAAATGTTTTCAGATTTTTTTATTTTATTATGGGGTTTCAAGGTTTTTAGGGGTTTTTTAGGTTTTTAGGGATTTTTTTGCATATTTATGGTTTTTAGAATTTTTAGGGATTTTGAGCAGTTTTAGGGTTCTTTGTGTTTTTTAGTTTTTTTATATTTTGGTTTTTTTCGTTATTTTAGGGGTTTTTGAGTTTTGTAACATTTTTATGGTTTTAAAAAGTTTATAGAGATTTTTTTTGTTTTAAGGTTTTTAGTGGATTTTTTGATTTTTAATTTTTTTAGTGGTTTTTATTGTTTTAGGGTTTTAGGCTTTTTAGTGTTTTTTTGGTTTTTTGGGATTAATTGTTTTATGGTTTTTATGGTTTTCTTAGGGTTTTTTGGGTATTTTTAGTGATTTATTATGATTTTTATGGTTTTTAGGATTTTTTGAGATTTTTAGCTTTTTATGGGTTTTATTGTTTTTATTATTTTTTGGGTTTTAGATTTCGTTGAGTTTTTAGTGGTTTTAAGGGCTTTTAATGTTTCTAACATTTTTAGGCGTTGAAATTCTATTTAGAAATTTAGTGGGTTTTTATAATTTTGTTGGTTTTAAAGTGTTTTGTGGTTTTAAGTATTTTAGGGGTCTTATGGTTTTAGGAGTTTCAATGTTTTTAGGGTCTTCTTAGGGTTCTTTATGCTTTTAGCGTTTTTTCAATTTTTAGCGGTTTTAAGTGTGTTTAGGTTTTTATGGTTATATTAGTCATTCTCAAGTTTTTATGTGGTTTTTTGTCTTTAAGGAATTTTAGGGATTTTAGAGTATTGTTTTGGGTTTTTAGGGTATTTAGGGATGTTGATGGTTTTTCAGGGGTTTTGGATTTTTAGGATTTATTTTAGTTTTTCGGAATTTTTAGTTTTTTGCGGGGTTTTAAGGTTGTTCGGGTTTTGTACCATTTTTCAATGTTTAAAGGTGTTTAAGGGTTTTTAGTGGTTATTAGGGTTTTTATGGTTTTTATTGGTTTTGGGTATTTTTTTGTTTTTGGGGATTTGGGGTTTTAATGGTTTTTTTGTGTTTTTAACATTTATTATGTTTTAGGGGATTTAATTTTGTCTATGTTCTTAATATTTTCTTACAGTTTTTCATGTTTTTAATGGTTTTTACATTTTTGGTGATTTTTAAGCACTTTTTGGATTTTTATGGGTTTTTATAGATTTTTTTTACTTTGATTGTTTTTATGGGTTTTTGGGTTTTATGGATTTTTTAGAGTTTATTGTTTTTATGGTTGTTAGCGTTTTTTAGGTTTTTGGGGTTTTATGTGTTTTTACACTTTTAAGGATTTCTTATGGGTTTTCTTGGTTCTCAGGGTTTTTTATTTTTTGAGCGTATTTAGGATTTTATAGGGTTTTTATGATTTTTTAGGGTTTTTAATGATTTTGAGTTTGGGTTTTTTGGGGTTTTTGGTATTATATGTTTTTTTGGTTTTAGGGGTTTTTATTTTTACATGTTTTATGGTTTTATTTGATTTTTTTAAAATTTTAGGGCTTTAAAGGGTTTTTAGAGTTTTAGTGGGTTTTTGAGGTTTTGTTGGATTTTAGGTTTTTGAGGTTTTTGTGGTTTTTATTGTTTTCATAAACTTTTTGGGATTTAGGGTCTCTTAGTTTTTTTAGTTATTTTATGTTTTTAGAGGTTGTAAGTCTTTTTATGTTTTCAATGTTTTATTAGGACTTTTTTATGTTTATTGGGTTTTTATATTTTTAGGATTTTTAGGGACATTTAAGGATTTTTACTTTTTAGGGGTTTTACTATTTTTGAGGGTTTATAGGGTTTTTAAGGGTTTTATGGTTTCTTTGGGATTTAGGAGTTATTTCATGTTTTTATGGTTTTAAAGATATTTTATATATTTTTATCATTTTAAAGATTTTATATGGTTATTAGAGTTTTTAATTGTTTTTTAAAATTTTTATAGATTTTTAGGTTTTAAGTGTTTTTTATGTTTTTTAGGGTTTTTAGGGCTTTTAGGGTTTTATTATTTTTTAACTTTTCTATGGTTTTTAGGGTCTATAGGTTTTTTTGGTATTTATGTTTGTTCAGTTTTTTAGTGTTTTTTTATTTTTTAGTGATTTTAATGTTTTTTGGGGTTTAAATGTTTTTTTATATTTTTTTGTGGTATTCAATATTTTTATGTATTTTTAGGGTTTTTATGGTTTTTATCATTTTTTATTGTTTTTAAGGGTTTTATGATATTTAGGGTCTTTTATGGTTTTTATAGTTTTTAGCATTTTATCTTTTTAGGGGTTTTTGGTATTTTTGTTTTTTTATGTTTTGATTTGGGATTTTCAAGAATGTTATGGTTTTTTTGTTTTTAGGGAGTTTTAGGGAATTGTTATGTTTTTTGGGGGTTTTAAAGATTTTGATATTTTTTAAGGTTTTATTGGGTGTTTAGGATTTTTAAGGTTTCTTGTTGTTTTTTAACCTTTTCAGTTTTTTATAGGGATTGTAGTGTTTTTCGTCATATTTTAGGGTTCATATTGGTGTTTAAGATTTTTTATGGTTTTTATGGGATTAATGGTTTTTAGTGTGTTTTAGGGTTTTTAAGGTCTTTTAGGGTATTTACAGCTTTTAGGATTCTAGTTATTTATAGTGTTTTCGGTTTTTAAGGTTTTCCTTGGTGTTTTAAGGGTTTTTTTATTTTTACATTTATTTGGATTTTTGGGCCTTTTTAGGATTTGTTGTTTTTTAGTGGTTTTAGGGATTTTGATGAGTTTTAGGGTTTTTAGCGGTTTTGGAATTTTTTGTTTTGGGGGGTTTTATGTATTTAAATGTTTTTTGATTTTATCAGGGGTTTAATGTTTTTACGGTTGTATGTTTTTTGGGATATTTAAGGTTTATTTTTATTTTTATGTTGTTTAGGGCTGATAGGGATTTTGAGGGTTTCTGGGTTTTTTTTGGCTTTTTATGGTTTTTATGGTTTTATGTTTTTTTAGTATTTTAAAATTATTTTTTAGTTTTTGTATCATTGTTAGGGTTTTAAAGGGGTTTTAGATTAATTTAGTGGGTTTTAGGGTTTTAGGGGTTGTTGATGGAATTTTTTATTTCTTAGAGTTTTATGTTTCTTGTAGTGTTTTAGGATTTTTAGTATTTTTTAGGTTTTTAGGGGTTCTAAATGTTATTTGGCTTTTAGGGTTTTATTAGATTTTTTAGGGGTGTTAGGATCTTCTATGATTTTAGGTATTCTTAGGATTCTTATTATTGAAGGGTGTTTAGGGATTTTGAGGGTTTTACGGTTTTTTGGGCTTGTAGTGTCTTTTGTGAGTTTTTATGGTTTTTTTAGTTTTTTAACATTTTTTGGGTTTTAAAAGGTTTTTATAATTTTTATTGGTTTCTAGGGTTTTTATGTGATTTTAAGGTTTTTAGGTGTTTTAGGGTTTTAGGGTTTTTAACATTTTTAGGTGTTTCAGGGTTTTAAGTGATTTTAAGGTTTTCTTATGTTTTTCAAGGTTTATAGTTTTTATATTTTTAGTGGTTTTTAGGTCTTTTTTACGATTTTAATTGTTTTTTTGTTTGTATGGATTGTGATGGTTTTTAGGGTTTTTTATCATTTTAGGGTTTTTTTGTTTTTATGATATTTTTTAGGGGTTTTAAGGTTTTTTAGGATTTTTTGAACATTTTTAGGGTTTAAAGTTTTTTTGAGTTTTTAGGGGATTTTTATAGTTTTTAGGGGTTTTGTGGGTTTTTATGGTTTTATAGGGGTTTTTATGTTTTTAGGGGTTTAATGGTTTTTAGGGTCTTTTAGGGTTTTCTAGAGTTTTTAGTGTTATTTAGGTTTTTTGGGGTTAAAGTGATTTTAGTGTTTAAAGGATTTCTTATGGTTTGTTAAGGTTTTAGGGTTTTGAACATTTTTAAGGATTTTACTTATTTTTTAGGATTTTTATTAGTTTTCTAGGTTTTTATGTATTTTGAGGGTTTTTAGGGGATTTTAGTTTTCTATGGGTTTTATGACTTTTTTGGGTTTTGAGGTTTTTTTACATTTTTTATGGTTTTAAAGGATTTTTAGAGTTTTTAATGATTTTCAAGGTTAAAATGGATTTATGGTATTTAGTGTCATGTTAGATTCTTTAGGTATTTTTTACTGTTTTTAAGGTTTTTAAGGGGATTTCAGGTATTTGGTTATTTTAGGGATTTTTATAATTTTTTCAATTTTAAGGTTCTCTTAGTGGTTTTCAACGTTTTCAAGGTTTTTATGTTTTATAGGATTTTATTGATTTTATATGGTTTTATGGTTTTCAGGGTTTTTAGGGAATTTTAGGGTTTTTGGGATTTTTATGGTATTTAGGGTTTTTTGATATTTTATGGGTTTTAGGTTTTTTATGTTTTTAAGGGTTTTTTATGTTTTTAGGGGGTTTTATGTTTTTAGTGGTTTTAGGGTTTTTAGCATTTTTAGGGTTTCATGGGTTTTAAGTGTTTTTAGGTTTAAGGATTTCCGAGGTTTTTAAGGTTTTTTTTTGTTTTTTATATTTTAATGTATTTTTAGTGTTTTTTATGATTGTTTTGGTTTTTAGTGGTTTTAAGTAATTTTATGGTTTTTAGAGTTTTTAGTTTTTCTATGTTTATTTAGGGCTTTTTTGAGTTTTAGGTTTTTTTTATTGATTTATGTTTTTTTAGAGTTTTTTCATGTTTTATTGGTTTAATGAGTTTTTAGTGTTTTTATGGGATTTTAGTATTTTTGAAGGTTCTTATTGGTTTTTCAGGTTTTGGGGGATTTTTTTGGGTCTTTAGCGTCTTTTAGGTTATTAGGGGATTTCAATGTTTTTAGTTTTTTTAGTGTTTTAGGGATTTTATGGGTTTTTAAGATTTTAGGGATTCTTTGGATTTTTATGGGTTTTACGGTTTTTTGTTTTTTAAAGGATTTTAGGGCTCTTAGTTTTTTAGGTTTTTAGAAGTTTTTAGTGTTTTTAGGTTTTTGAGGTTTTCTATGGGGTTTTCAGGGTTGTAAGGGTTTTTTACACTTTTAGGTACTTTTGAGAATTTTATAGTTTTTTAGGGGTTTTAGAGTTATTTGGGTTTTTTTGGGATTTTTGTGGTTTCAATGTATTTATGGGATTTTGGGGGTTTTAGGGTTTTTTGAATTTTTTATTGTTTTTAAGGGTTTTGAGAGTTTTTTGAACATTTTTTGGGGTTTAAAGGGGTTTTAATGTTTTTAGTGTATTTTAGAGTTTTTATGGTTTTTAGGGTTTTACATTATATAGGGGTTTCTATGGTATTTATTTTCTCTTTGGGTTCCTAATGTTTTCTTAGGGCTTTTCAGGGGTTGATAGTTGTTTTTGAATTTTTAGTGTTTTAATGGTTTTTTATAGTTTTTAATTTTTTTAGGGGTTTAATGGTATTTTAGAATTTTTAGTAGTATTTTAGGTTTTTCATGGGGATTTATGGGTTTTAATATTTTTAGGGCCCTTTAGGATTGTTATTATTTTTTAGGGTTTTGGTGATTTTAAGGGTTTTAAGGGTTTTTATTTTTTGGGCGTTTTTTGGGGTTTAAATGTTTTTTATATTTTATAATGTGTTTAGGGGTTCAAAGGGTTTCATGATTGTTTAGGGGTTTTTAGGGATTTTATGGGTTTTTAGAGTTTTAATGGTTTTATAGGTTTTTAGTCTTCTTAGGGTTTTTATTTTTATTTTTAGGTTTTGTAGGGTTTTTTGTGTTTTTTTGGTTTTTTAGGGGCTTTAACTATTTTTAGGCTTTTAATATTTTCATAGGGGTTTTCCAGATTTTAATGGGTTTTTATCTTTTTATTGATTTTTAGGTATTTTTTAATATTTTTATAGGTTTTAGGTTTTTTTGGATTTATAGTGTTTTTAGAGATTTTTGGGTTTGTTTTTGGATTTTGACGGTTTTTGGGTTTTTAAAATTTTTATAGTTTTTATGGTTTTTTAAGGATTATTTGATGCTTTTTAGTTTTTAGGGATTTTTATGTTTTTAGAGTTTTTTAACATTTTTACGTGTTAAAGGTGTTTTATGAGCTTTTAGTGGGTTTTAGGGTATTTATGGGGTTTTTTTGGTTTTTATGGTTTTAGAGTTTTTATGGTTTTTTATGGTTTTATAGATTTTAGGGGTTTACTGAGATTATTATGGTTTCTCTAGGTTTTAATCATTTTTTAGGTTTTAGGAGTTTATAGTTTTTTTATGGTTTTAAAGTTTTTATAGGGGCTTTTCAGGGTTTTTATGGGTTTTAATATTTTAACGCTTTTTAGTACATTTTAGGATTTTTATATCTTTTATGTTTGTTGGGGGGTTTTATAGTTTTTTAGGGTTTTTATGGCGTTTTTTGGGTTTTATGGTTTTTTATCATTTTTATGGGTCTTAAAGGCTTTTAGATTTTTAGGGGTTTAAAGGGTTTTTTAATATTTTATAGTGGGTTTTTAGCATTTTTATGGATTTTTAAATTTATTTTGGGGATTTTATGATTTTTAGGGTTTTAGTGTTTTTAGGTTTCTTAGGGGTTTTAGTTGTTTTTTGTTTTCCTAGGGGTTTTAGGGTTTTTAGGGATTTTAGGGATTTTTTGGATTTTATGGTTTTTAGGTTTTTAGGGATTTCGATGGTTTTTTGGGTTTTTAGAGGATTTATTATTTGGGGGGGGGGGTGTTATGGTTTTTTTGAGAATTTATAGTTTTTAAGGGTTTTTATAGTTTTTCTCCAATTTAGGGGTTTAAAATGTTTTTATAGTTTTTAGAGGGTTTTGAAGTTTTTTTTTGGGTTTGGGGGTTTTTATGGGTTTTTTTTTTGTGTTTTCATAGTTTTTAGGGATATATGGTATTTACGATTTTTTTCATTTTTTTGGTTTTTAGGTGTTTTATTTTTTTTAGGTATTGAAGGTTTTCTTTGGGGGGTTTTAGGGTTTTTTACATTTTTCGGTATTATTATGGATTTAATGATTTTTATGGGGTTTAGGGTTTTGGGCTATTTATATTTTTCAGGGTTTTTAGGGTTATTAGAGTATTTTTTGGGTTTTTATCAATTTTTTAGTTTTTCAGGGTTTTATGTATTTTTATGATTTTATGGTTTTTATAGGGTTTTTCATAATTTTTTGTGTTTTTAGGCATTTTTCAAGATATTTTTTTATATTTATTACTTTTTGGGGATTTTAGGGATTTTGAGGGGTTTTAGTGTTTATTTATAGATTTAGGGTTTTTATGGTTTTTTTCGAATTTTAGGGATTGTTTTTAAGTTTTTCGGACTTTTAAGGTGTTTTATAGTTTTTTACCTTTTTATGAGTTTTATCGGTTTTTAGAGTTTTTAGTTGATTGTTAGGTTATTTATGTGTTTTTAGGATTGTTTAATAACTTTAGAGGTTTTTATTAATTTTTCAATTTTTACAGTTTTTAGGGTTTTTTGTTGTTTTTTAAGGGTTCTAAGTGTTTTTAGGTTTTAGGGGTTTCTCATTTGTTTTTGGGGTTTAGGTTTTTTATGATTTTATGGATTTTTGGGATTTTTATGATTTTTATGGTTTTTTGGGATTTTGCAGGATTATGGTTTTTTGGGTTTTTTGGTTATTTATTTAGTTTTTCAGTGTTTTTATTATTTTTTAGAGTTTTTATCAATTTTAGGGGTTTAAAATGTATTTATAGTTTTTTGTGTCTTTAATGGGTTTTTTGGGTTTTTTTGGGTTTTAGAAATTTTTATGGTTTTTAGGGGTTTATTATTTTTAAGGACTTGTAGGGGTTTTCATGGTTCCTATACTTTTATTGGGTTTTATGGGTTTTAAGTATATTTAGGTTTTTAAGATTTTTTGGGGATTTTCTGAAATTTGAGGGGGTTTTATGTTTTTTGGGATTTTATGGATTTATTTTTTGTATGGGTTTTTAGTTTTTTTATTGATTTTTAAGTGGTTTAGGGTTTTAGGGTTTTTATTTTTGAATTCACAGTGGTTTTTTGATTTTTTTTGGATTTTTATAGTTTTTAGAGTTTTTAACATTGTTAGGGGTTCCTAGGGTATTTAATATTTTTAGTAGTTTTTAGGGGATATATGGGTTTCTATGGTTTTCTAATTTTTTCATTGAATTTTATGATTTTTTGAGACTTTTTAGTACTTAGGGTGTTTTTAGGGATTTTAGGGGTGTAATATTTTTTTAGTTTTTTAGGGGTTTTAACTGCTTTTAGTTTTTTCAAGTTTTCATTGGGGTTTTCAAGGATTTTAGAGATTTTTAGGAATTGTTTTAGGGATTTTATAGATTTGAAGGGTTTTTAGAGACTTTTAGGATTTTTAGTGTTTTTATGATTTTTTTCGGTTTTAGGGGTTTTTTTAGTATTTTTTGGATTACACAATTTTTGTGTTTTTAATGTTTTTATGTGTTTTTATGGTTTATATGGTTTGTATGGTTCTCAAGGTTTTTAGTGTTTGTAGGAATTTTTGGGGTTTTTAGTGTTTTAGGGTTCTAATGTTTTATTAGGGTTTTTAGGGTTTGTTGCATTTTTTTTGAATTTTCAAGTCTTTTTAGGATAATTTTGGTTTTTAGGGGGGTTATGGATTTTGAGATTTTTGGTTTTTTTGTGGTTTTTGGGTTATTTTGTGTTTTTTCGGGTTTTTACTATTTTAATGAGTTTTTTATCATTTTTATTGGTTTAATGGAATTATAGATTTTTTTGTTGTTTTTATTGTTTTTATGTGTTTTTAGTGGTTTCTAATGTTTTGAGGGGTTTTATGGTCTTTAGGGTTTTGAGGGGTTGTAGGGTATTTTTAGGGTTTTCTAGGATTTCTAGTATTGTTTAGGTTTTTAGGGGTTTTGAAATTTTTTAGTTTCTAATGGTTTTCGAGGGGTTTTCATTGTTTTTTATAGTTTTAGGTATTTTTATGGATTTTTAGGAATTCAATGAATATATGGTTTTAAGGGATATAGGAGGAATTTAGGATTTATTAGATTTTTCAGTGTTTTCAGGGTTTTTTTGGGTTTTTTAGTTTCTTAGGATTTTTTGGTTTTTATAGTTTTTTAATGTTTTAGGGGTCTAAATGGGTTTTATAGTTTTTTGTGGGTTATGGATTTTTATTGTTTTTAATGCTTTTAATGTTTTTAGGGGTTTTTTATTGATTTTTTGGATTTTTAGGATCTTTTGGCTATTTAGTGTTTTTATGTTTGTAGGGGTTTTAAGTGTTTTTAGGTTTTTAAGGATTTCATAGAATTTTTAAGGTTTTTGAGGTGTTTTTACATTTTAAAATATTTTTAGGGATTTTTTAGGAATTTTTAGGGTATTTAAGGATTATGACTACTTTTATGGGGTTTTAGGATTTTTAGGTCTTTTTATAGTTTTTTTTAGGTATTTATGGTTGTTTTGAGTTTTTGAAGTTTTAAATGTTCTTAAGGTTTTTTAATGTTTTTAGGGTTTTAAAGGGTTTTATAGTTTTTAGTTGGGGTTTTCTGGTTTTTATGGGTTATTACTATTTTAAGGGTTTTTATGGTTTTTATGCCATTTTTCGGATTTTAGGGTGTTTTACTATTTTTGGGTTTTTATCTTTTTTTAAAGGTTTTATGGGTTTTAAGTGTTTTTTGGTTTTTAAGATTTTCATAGGGTTTTCTAGGGTTATTAGGGGATTTATATTTTTATAGGTGTTTAGGGATTTTAGGGATTCTTATTTTTTAGGGTTTTTTTGGTTTTTTGGGGTTTTAGGAATTTTTTGTATTTTTAGGGTTTTTATGTTTTCTAGATTTTTTAAAAGTTTTAGTGGTTTAAAAGGTTTTTAGAATTGTTAGTGGTTTTAAAGGTTTTTGTATGGGGTTTTAGTGTGTTTTAAGGTATTTAGACCAAGAAGGCTCCTGACTGAGCATGACTGGTCCCCAAAAATATATTAATAAAATAGAAACAAATAGTTACAAGGAGGGTGTACAAGCTCAAGTGTGAAGATCACCCCTATCTTATCAGAGTCCCCATATGGTGCACAAAAATGTTGTGTGACAAAGGACTGTAATGATATCCTTTCTTGAATTTCCTTTTTAGAGATTAAATCTTAAACTCTATTCACCTCACTGTAGGCATGTGTGACTTTAAGGTATTTAAGGGTTTTTTGTAATTTTTTTATTTTTTAGGGTCTCTTCAGGGTTTTTAGCATTATTGGGGTTTAGGGGTTTTAAGTGCTTTTAGGATTTTTATATTTTCTTAGTATTTTTTAGTGTTTTAAGGTTTTTTAATTTATAGGGATTTTTATGGATTTTTATGATATTTATGGGTTTTTAGGATTTTTAGGAATTTTGTTGGAGTTTAAGGTTTTTATGGTTTTTACTGTTTTTTTGGGTTTTAGTTCTGTAATGTTTTACGGGTTTTTATAGATTTATAACTTTTTAGGGGTTAAAGGGGTTTTATATTTTTTAGCAGTTTTTAGGTATTTTATTGGTTTTTATGAATTTTTATTGTTTTAGGGGTTTTATGGTTTTTAGGGTTTTAAAGGATATTTTATGGTTTTTGAGGGGTTTTAGCATTCTCTATATTTTTTATGGGTTTTTAGAGTTTTTATGTTTTTATGGTTTTCTTACAGTTTTTTTTGTTTCTTTACCATTTAGGTATTTTTCGTGTTTTTATGGTTTTTAGGGATTTTAGGGTTTTTTGGGTTTTTTGGTTTTTATGTTTTAGGGTATTTTATGTTTTTAGGGGTTTTATGGGTTTTCAGAGTTTTTTTGAAACTTTTAGTGGTTTAAAGGGGTTTTAGAGTATTTAATTGTTTTAGGGATTTTAGTTTATAGGGTTTTTTTGGGTTTTAGGGGTTTTTAGGTTTTGTAGATCTTTTATGGTCATTAGGGTTTTTAGTGTTTTTAGGTTTTTATGGGGTTTTATTTTTTTTAGGTTTTTAGATTTTCTAATTGGAATTTATTATTTATAGGTATTTTACTACATCAAATAAATTTTGTCAATTTTTTAGGTTTTTAGGGATTCCTGAGGGTTTTTAGCAATTCTATGGTGTTTTACCATTTTTAGAGTTTTTTTAGTTGTTTTAAGTGTTTTTTGAATTAAAAGTTTTTCATTTGGGTTTTCATGATTTTTTTGGTTTTTTTTCATTTTTAGAGATTTTAAGGCTTCTTTATGATTTTCATGGGTTTTTAGGGTTTTTCTGGTTTCGAGGGTTTTTATGTGTTTTAAGGGTTTTTATGGGGTTTTATGTTTTTTGGGCGGGTTTTATGTTTTTTGGGATTTAATGGGTTTTTAGAGTTTGTCATTTTTTAAGGGTCTAAAGGGTTTTTAATGTTTTTAGTGGTTTTTAGTGTTTTTTGGATTCTATGGTCTTTTAAATTTGTTTTGTTGGTTTTAATTTTTTATGGTTTTTAGGGTTTTTAGTCTTTTTAGGGGATTTAGGTGTTTTAATTGTTTGTATATTTTAAAGGTTTTATTAGGGTCTGTTAGGGTCTTTTAGGGTTTTTATGGTTTTTATATTTTTAGGGATTTCAGGGGAATTTTACCATTTTTATGATCTTGTGATTTTATAGATTTTGAAGGGTTTTATGTTTTATTGGGTTTTAAGAGTTTTTATGGTTATTTGGGTTTTTTTTTATTTTTAAGTGTTTTTAGGTTTTTTAGGGTTTTTAACATTTTAGTGGTTTAAAGGGTCTTTAGTGTTTTTAGTATGTTTTTAGGGGTTTTATGGGTTTTTAAGGGTTTTAAGGGTTTTTTGTGTTTTAAGTTATTTTTGGGTTTTTTTGTTATTTTGTGTATTTATATTTTTTCGGATATTTTTTGTCTTTAGCGTTTTTAGGTTTTTAGGGGTTTTAAGTGTTTTTAGCATTCTAGGATTTTCATAGTGTTTTTCAAGGTTTAAAGGGCTTTTTATATTTTTAGGGAATTTTTGGGATTTATAGGATTTTTAGGGTTTTTAGGTTATTTAGAGTTTTTGAGGGTTTATAGATTACTTGGGGTCTTAGGGGTTTCATTTTTTTTGGGTTTTAGTGTTTTTTTAGTTTTTTTGTTTTTTAATGATTTTCATAGTCTTTTATATTTTTAGGGTTTTTAGAGTTTTTAATGGCTTTCGGGTATTTGTGGGATTTAGGGATTTTTAATGGTTTTTATGGATTTTCATGTTTTTAGGTTCTTTTGGGTTTTTAGGGTATTTATATTTTTAATATTTTGGTCGTTTTAAATGTTTTATGTTTTTTATGGTTTTCATAGGTTTATTATGGTTTTTATATTTTTTGGGATTTTTAGGACATTTTAGTATTTTATGGGTTTTTAAGGTTTTTCGTGATTTTGTTGGTTTTTTTGGCACTTTATATTTTCTCGGTTTTTTTAGTTTTTAGGTGGTTTTTTGTTTTATATTTTTTTAACATTTCTAGGGGTTTAAATGTTTTTAGAGTTTTTGGACAGTTTTCTGGGTTTTTATGGATTTTAGGGGTTTTTGTGTTTTTTGGAGTTTTTCATGGATCATATTTTAGTGTTTTTTGAGGTTTTTAGTGTTTTTAGATTTTTTGGGGTTTTAAGTTTTTATAGGTTTTACATGTTTTCTTTGTGTTTTTAGGGGTTTTAATGTTTTTTACATTTTATGATATTTTTAGTTTTTTTAGACTTTTTATGACTTTTAGGGTTTTAAATGATTTTGAGGGTTTTAGGGGTTTTTACAGATTTTTGGTGTTTTAATTGTTTCCTCAGTTTTTAGGGTTTTAAGTATTTTTATAGTTATTTTACTTTTTAGGGGTTTAATGTGTTTTTTCTAGTTTTAGTGAGCTTAGGGTTTTTAGGGTTTTTTATGGTGTGTGGTGGTGTTTACGTTTTTTACGATTTTTAGGTTTTTATCATATTTTAGTTTTTAGGGGGATTATGTGTTTTTAGGTTTTTAAGCTTCCCTAATGCGATTTTAGGGATTTTATGGTTTTTTTTTGTTTTTTGAGATTTTTAGTACCTTTTAGGGTATTTATGGTTTGTTATAGTTATTCTGGATTTTGTGTGTTTTATGAATTTTTATGGGTTTTCCTGTTGTTTTAGTTTAAGGGTTTTTTACTTTTCATAGCTTTAAGGATTTTTAATATTTTAAAATTTTTTAGTGGTTTAAATGGTTTTTTAGAGTTTCTATTTGGTTTTTTTGGTTTTTAGGGGTTTTAATGTATTTAGTGTTTTTAAGGTTTTTTGGGATTTTAAGGTTTTAGCGGGTTTTAGGGTTTTAGGTTCTAATTAGGGTTTTTTGTATTTTTTTCTTTTTCTGGTTTTTAAGGATTTTAAGTGTTTTAGGATTTTATAGTACTATTAGGGTTTCCAAAATTTTTAGATTTTTTCATGTTTTTATAGATTTTAGGGATTTTTAGGTTTTTATAGTTTTTAGGGATTTTGTGGGATTTTAAGGGTTTTAATATTTTTTTATGATTTTAGGGGTTTTAATATTTTTAGTTTTTTAAAGTTTTCTTAGGGGTTTTTCAATGTTTTTCTTTTTTTACATTTTTAGATATTTTTAGGGATTTTAGACTTCATTAAGATTTTATGATTTTAAGGTTTTTAGGGGAATTAATGGGTTTTTAAGAGTTATCTGGTTTTTTGAGTTTTTTGGGTTCTTTTGAATTTTATAGGGTTCTTATGAATTTTTATATTTTTTCAAAGTTTTTAGGGTTTGAAATGGTTTTAGGTTTTTTATGGGTTCTTAGGGGTTTTTATTGGCTTAAGGAGGTTTTACGATTTTTTGGGGGGTTTTAATGTTTTTTATCATTTTTTTGGTTTTGTTGTAGTTTAATGTGTTTTTTGGTTTTTTGAGGTTTTTTTGGGGATTTCAAGGGTTTAATGGTTTTTTACATTTTTTGGTATTTTATGGATTTTTAGGTTTTTTATGTATTTTTATGGGTTTTTTGGATTTTTTGAGTCTTTTTTGGTTTTTTGGGTTTTTGTTGGTTTTTTGCATTTTTATGGCTTTTTTATGGTTAGGGGGGATTTTAATGGTTTAGTGTCTTTTTGGTTTTTAGTTATTTTAAGTGTTTTAGGTTTTGAAGGTTTTCTTATTATTTTTCATGGTTTTTAGGGTTTTTTGTTTTAATGGCTATTTAGTAAATTTTTAGGATTTTTATGGGGTTTTAGTGTTTTTTTTGTTTTTATGTTTTTAATTTTTTTTAGAGTTTTTCAAATTTTTAGTGGTTTATTGTTTTTTTAAAGTTTTACATATTTTTAGGGTTTCCTAAGGATTACATGGTTTTTTTTAAATTTTATGTGTTTTTGGGGTTTTAGGGTCTTTTTAGTGTTTTTAAGGGTTTAAGACATTTTAGGTTTTTAGGGGATTTATGTGTATATAGTTTTTCATGGTTTTAAAATGATTTTTTTTGGAATTTAGTGTTTTTATGTTCTTAGGAATTTTTATGGATTTTTTGGATTTCTTTTTTGTTTGTAGGGGTTTTAGGGAAAGGAAGGTTCTGGGTCAGGCTATTCCAGAACCCCCCAAATTTATTAGAAAAATGTCCCAGCTGATAAGGGAGGGGAGGGGTCAAAAGACCCACACCCAAAAACCCTTAACTACCCCAAACTCAAAAAACCCAAAAAAGGAACCAAAAAGAAAACAAGGAATGAAAAAGACTCAAAAAATAAGACACAACATCAGCACACAATTTATCCAATCGACACAAGCATCCAGCATCACCAGATATAGTCATCACAACCCCAACATCCCTTCCGCACCTCCTAGTTGAGCTGTAACCAGAGTCTAGCAGCACACATTCTAGAAGCCAGCGGGTTCTCACCAAGAAGACTCACCACCAGCAACATAGAACCACAAGCACCAAAATCACCAGCCTCCACATCTGATAGCGCCACCACGCCAGGTAGGTCCCTCGCCAGTAGCACAGAACCAACACTACCAGAAACAAAAACATCATCTTCATCACATCCCAGCCATGTAACAACCAATATTCCCACATATCGCACCCAACAGCACAACCAAGGGCATAGAACTACCTGCATCTAAGACAAGAACCAGTCCGCAGCCCAAACAGCCCTACCGGAAACCCAGAAACCACAACGCATAACCAGCACGCCACACCTCATATCAATCCTAGAAAACAACACCAATATCAACTCACATTCAAACCATCCACCACCACATTAGATCCATAAAAGAAGGATCCAACCAAAACCTTCAGCAAGATACGCGAGACCAAATAGACTGCTTTGGCACCATAGGAAAGCATAGACCAAAACCAGATCACAACAAAACACAAACAGACCAAGAACAACAACATGAATCAAAGACAGGGCTGAGGAATTAACCTAGAGCTTCTGCTCAGACCGATAACAAGAATATCTAAAAACCCACAAAACCGGATCAAGCCTGTCATTGCCGAGCTTTCACCACACCTTATGCATCTCCAAAAAACCGTCAAATTGCTAGAGAAGCCACCACAATCCTCCCAAAAACCATCCGTTAGGGTTCCCATTCTCTTAAGTTTCATATGCATTGTCTCTTGTCGAGACAATCCGATCCAAAAACACAACGAGCCTCGGAACCTCTATAATCACCGATTCACAGGCGCATGAGAAAAGAAGCCAAGATTTTCTTGAATCTGAAGCCGAAGGCCCATGAAAAGACAACACTCTGGAAAGTCAAAGACTCAAAAATAAGGAAACCACTACCACCTTGGATCTATAGAGAATTTCCAGGGCACACCTCCACCAAGAACCAGAAAGGGGTAAAGATCCATGACCGCCACTACCTTGTATGTTTTTTATGCTTTTAACATTTTCTTTGGGTTTTTTGGGTTTTTAGTGTTTTTTATTTTTATAGATAATTAGGGGTTATTTAGGTTATATATTAATTTTTGGGATTTTGGGGATTTTGAGGTTTTATAGTTTATTTTAGGTTTTTATTATTTTTTGGGTTTGACTGTTAAGGTTTTTTAGGATTTTTGTAAAACATTTTCATGGGATTAAATTTTTTTTAGATTTTTAAGTGGTTTTTTGGATTTTATGGGTTTTTTGGCTTTTAAAGGATTTTAGGGGTTTTATAGTTTTAATGGGTTTTAGGGGGTTTTATGGTTTTTATGTGTTTTAAGTGTTTTCAGGTTTTTAGGGTTTTCTTAGGGTTTTTTATGGTTTTAGGGTTTTAACATTTTTCATGATTTAAGTTCATTTTTAAGATTTTTATGGTTTTTTAAGGATTCTAGTGTTTTTATGGTTTTTAGGGTTTTATGGTTTTTATGGTTTTTTTGATTTTTATTGGTTTTTTTGAGTTTTTATGGTTTTTAGAGTTTTAAAATTTTTTTGGGGTTTAAATGGATTTTATATTGTTTAGTTGACTATTAGGGTTTTTATGGTTTTTTAGATTTTTTTCCCAATTTTTTGTTTTTTATTGGTTTTTAATGGTTTTTAAGTTTTTTGGGTTTTTAGCGATTTTTAGTTTTTTGGGGGTTTTAAGTGTTTTTTTAATTTTTTCTTAGACTTTTTAGGGTTTTTAACGATTTATACATATTTAGGGATTCCTATGGCTTTTAGGATCTTTATGTTTTTTAGGGGTTTTAGGAATCTTTAGGTTTTGGGGGGTTTGTAATGTTTTTATGGGTTTTTGGATTTTTAAGGGTTTTATGTGTTTTTTATGGTTTTTAATTTTTTTCAGTGTTTAGACATTTTTAGTAGTTTAATGTGTTTTTATAGTTTTTAGGTGTTATTTTAGTTTTAGGGGTATTTAGGGTTTTTAAATTTTTTAGGAGTTTTATGATTTTAAGATATTTATGGGTATTTACGATTTTATCATTTTTTAGGGTTTTTGGGGTTTAAGTGTTTTTTTGGTTTTTAAGGTTTTACTATGGTTTTCAGGATATTTAGGGTTTTTTGTATTTTTATGGATTTTTATGGATTTTTATGGATTTTTATGGTTTTTATGGGTTTTTTGGGTTTTTTGGGATTTTGAGGTGTTTAAGGTTTCTTGTGTATTTATTGTCCTTATAGTTTTTTGGGATTTTTTGGGATTTTTTGAGTTTATATGGTATTTATGGTGTTTTAGAGTTTTTTATTGTTTTTAGGAGTTTAAAGGGTTTTTTATTTTGAGTGGTTTTTTTGGGTTTATATGGGTTTTTATGGGTTTTTATGGTTTTAATGGTTTCAATGGGTTATTATATTTAGAGGTTCTTAGGGTCTTTTTAGGAATTTAGGGGTCTTTGTGTTTTTAGGTTTTTAGGGGTGTTAAGCATTTTTCAGGTTTCAAGGTTTTCTTAGGAGTTTTCAACTTTTTTCGGTTTTTATATTTTAGGGATTTTTATGGATTTTATAGGTTTTTTACATTTTTTACGGTTTGTAGTGTTTTTAGGGTTTCTAGAGTTTCAATTCTTTTTTGTTTTTTCATTTTTTTTAGTTTTTAAAGGTTTTTAGGGTTTTTATAGTTTTTTAAAAAAAATTACGGTTTAGAGAATTTTTAGTGTTTTTTAGTGTTTTTTACTATTTTATGAGTTTTAGGAGTTTTTAATGTATTTATGGGTTTTAATAATTATTTTTTATTTTAGTGTTTTTTTCTTTTAGGGGTTTTAGCATTTTTTAGGTTTTTTCAGGGTTTTAAGTGCTTTTAGGTTATTATGGGTTTTTATGTGTTTTTCGTGTTTAAAATTTTCATATCGTTTTTATGGGTTTTAAGGTTTTTTATGTTTTTTGGAGTGTTAGGTATTTTAAGGATATTTATGGTTTTTAGTGTTTTTAGATATTTTGAGTTTTTTTACTGGTTTTATGGTTTTTTGGGACATAGTATTCTTTTAGTTTTTATGGTTTTTATGGTTTTTTAGAGTTTCTAAAACATTTTTTGGGGATTTAATGTTTTTTAGATTTATTAGTGGTTTTAGGGTATTTATGGGTTTTTAAGTGTTTTAAGGTTTTTAGGGTTATTTTTTTAGGTTTTTATGTTCTTTTATGGTTTTTCGCATTTTCTAGGTATTTATGGGTTTTATGTATTTTTATGTTTTTATGATTTTTTAAGGTTTTTCAAGGTTTTAGGTTTTTTTAGGGAATTTTATATATTTCTAGGATTTTTATGGTTTTATGGGGTTTTATTTATTTTTAGGGGATTTAGAGGTATTAGGGTTTTATGATTTTTTAGGGTTTTAGGATTTTTTTATATTTGTAGGGGTTTCAAGGTGATTTAGAGTTTTTTTTCATTTTTAGTGTTTTGTAGGGTTTCTAGATTTTTATGTCATTATTTGGATTTTTATTGGTTTTAGGGTTTTTAATATTTTTTAGAGTTTTAATGGTTTTTAGGGTTTTATGGAGTTTTAATGTTTTTACGGTTTATTTTGTTTTTTAGGTTTTTAGGGGTTTTAATTATTTTTAGGTTTTTATTGTTTTGTATGGCTTTTTAGGGGTTTTATGGTTTTTTACTTTTTTTAGAAATTTTTATGGATTTATAGGATTTTTATGGTATTTATAGTTTTAGAGGGTCATTAGGGTTTTTAGGGTGTTAATTGTTTCTTTGGATTTGTAGGGTTTTTGTAGTTTTTATGGTTTTAATGTTTTTTATAGTTTTTACTGTTTTTAGGGATTTAATGGAGTTATACTATTTTACTGGGGTTTTCATCTTTTCATGGTTTTGTATGGTTTTAATGGTTTTTAGGGGTTTTAATGGTTTTGGGGGGTTTTATGACCTTTTTAGTGTTTTTACCATTTTTAATATTTTTAGGGGTTCTATGTGTTTTATTTTTATATTTTGTTCATAGGGGTATTCAAGTTTTTTAGGTTTTTTTATGATTTTCGATAATTTTAGAAATTTTATTTTATTTTTATGGTTTTTTTGGGTTTTTGGGATTTTGATGTTTTTTGGGATTTATGGTTTTTTTTTTGAGTTTTTAGGGGTTTTAAATATTTTATATTTTTTTAAAACTTTTAGGGGTTTAAAGGGTTTTTTAGAGTATTAGTGATTTTTAGCGATTTCGTTGGTTTTACGGATTTTAATGGTTTTCGGGGTTTTAAGGGTGTTTTAGAGACATTTTTGGTTTTTAGCATTTTTTTAGAGGTTTTAAGTGTTTTAGGTTTTTAAGGTTTAATATGGGTTCTCAAGGTTTTTAGGGGTCTTTATGTTTTTTGTGATTTTACAAAAATATTATGACTGTTATGGTTTTTTGGTTTTTTTGGGATTTTGAGGCATTTAGGGGTTTTTGGGATTTGGTGGTTTTTTCCTACATATTTTGCATTTGCAGGGATTTTTTGGGTTTTAAATTTTCTTATGTTTTTTGGATTTTAATGGCTTTTCAAGGGTTTTAGTAAATTTTATGTTTTATGGATTTCTATATAATTTTAGCATATTTATGTTTTTTAGTATTCTTAGGGATTTTACGGGGTTTTAGGTTTTTTATGCTTTTAATCCTTTTGTGGTTTTTTGTCTATTTTTTGAGTTTTTTAGCTTTCTAATTTTTTTTAGTGTCTTAAAGCATTTTTAAAGGTTTAAAGGGTTTTTTAGAGTTTAAAGTTGTTTTTAAGGGTTTTAAGGTTTTAGGGGTTTTTATGGTTTTTAACCATATTTAGGATTTTTAGGGACTTTTCGTGGTTTTTAGAGTATTTATAATTTTATTAGTTTTTATGGGTTTTAAGAATTTTTATGTTTTTATGGTTTTCTTAAAGTTTTTCTGGGTTTTAGGGTTTTTATATTTTTATGGATTTTTAGGGATTTTTTATGATTTTTAGGGTTTTGTGGTGTTTAGGGATTTTGTAGGGTTTTATTTAATTGGTGGTTTAGGGTTTATTTTGAGTTTCTTGGGTTTTAAGGGGGATTTAGAGACGTTTAACATTTTTAGGGGTATAAAGGGTTTTTATATTTTTAGTGGTTTTTAGATTTTTTATTGGGTGTTAAGGTTTTTCTACAGTTTTTATGTGTTTTTATTTTTTGTAGGGTTTTTAGGGTTTTTAGCATTTTTTAGGTTTTTATAGGTTTTAAGTGTTTTTAGGGATCTCTTTGTTTTTTAGGGTTGTATGGGTTTTTAACTTTTTTAGAGATTTTTAGGGAATTTTTTGGATTTTTATGGTTTTTTTAGTATTTAGGTATTTTGAGGGTTTTTGGGGTTATTTCCATTTTTTAGGATTTTTACAGTTTTTTGGGGTTATAGGGTTTTTTTTTGCAATTTATGGTTTTATAGTGTTATTAAAATTTTTAAGGGTTTATATAGATTTTAGTGTTATAGTAGTTTTTATTGTTTTTATGGGTTTTTAGGGTTGCTTGAGGTTTTTAGGGTTTTTAATCGTTTTTACAGGTTTTATGGTTTTTAGGGTCCTTTTAGGGTTTTTATTTTTTTAGGGTTTTAGGGGTTTTAAGTGTTTTTTATATTTTTATGATTTTCTATGGATTTTGAGGTGTTTTTTGGGTTTTTATGTGTTTTTTTGGTATTTAGGTTTTTTTAGTTTTTAGGGTTTTTAATGGTTTTTAGAGTGTTTAATGCTTTATGGGTTTAAATGGATTTGGGGATTTATTGTGTTTTTATGGTTTAGGGTTTTTTATAGTTTTTAGGGTTTTTTATTGTTTTTAGGGATTTTGGTATTTTTAGTTATTTTAGATGTTTCAATTTTTTTAGGTTTTTAATTTTTACCTATGGGTTATTTAGGGGGTTTTAGGGATTTTATTTATATTTTAGGATTTTTATGGGATTTTAGGTATATTAGGGATTTTGAGGGTTTTAGAGTTTTTAGAGTTTTATGTTTTTTTGGGTTTTTAGGGTTTTTGTGTTTTTAGTGCTCTTATGGTTTTTAGAGTTTGTTAACATTTTTAATAGTTTAAATTGTTTTAATAGTTTAATGTTTTTTTGTTTTTTATGGTTTTTAAGGGTTTTAAAGATTTTTTGGGGTTTTTATATTTTTCGGGGTTTTTTAGGTTTAAAATGTTTTTATGTTTAAAGTTTTATTAGGGGTTTTTAGGGTTTTTTGTGTATTTTATGTTTTTATGCATTTTTAGTGTTTTTAGGATTTATATGGCTTTTTATGGTTTTTACAAATTTGGAGGGTATTTAGGTTTAAGGTTTTCTTAGGGATTTCAGGGGATTTAGTGTATTCTATGTATTTTTAGTGCATTTTTAGGATTTCAATCATTTTTAGAGTTTTTATGAATTCTAAGGGGTTTTTGAGTATCTTTAGTTTTCTTGGGGTTTTTTGGGGTTTTATAGGGCTCTAGGGGGTTTTTCAGTTTTTTAGGGTTTTTAGGGTTTTTAATAATTTTAGTGGTTTCATGTGTTTTTAGACTCTTTTTAGGGTTTTCATGGGTTTTGATGGGTTTTAATGTTTCTATTGGTTTTTATGGTTTTTAGGGATTCTTAGTGTTTTTTGAGTTGTTATAGTTTTTGTTTTTTTAGGCGTTACAAGTGTTTTTATATTTTTGAGGTTTTCATTGGTTTTTTTATGATTTTAGGGATATTTAGGGATTTTATGTTCATTATTTTTTAAGTTATTTTAGAGATTTTAATAGTTTTTATGATTTATTATGGTTTTTTGTGTTTTCAGGGTTTTTAGTGGTTTTAAGTGTTTTTCTGATTTTAGTGTTTTCAAAAGGGGTTTTAGTTTTGTTTACGTTTTTGGTGACTTTAATGCATTTATTAATATTTTAAGGGGTTTTATGCCTTTTAGGGATTTGTTTGGTCTTTAGGGGTTTTTTGGGTTTTTTGGGTTTGTATGGTTTTTTTGGTTTTTAGGGTTTTAAATGTTTTTAGTGTTTTTAAATATTTTTGGGGGTTCAAATAGTTTTTAGTGTTTTTAGTGGGTATTATGGGTTTTATGGGTTTTTGGGTTTTTTTAGTTTTTTTATGTTTGTTTGGGGGTTTAGGGTTTTTAGTGTCTTTTTATAGTTTTTATAATTATTTTCGGTTTTTAAGAGTTTTAATTTTTTTTCATTTTATGTTTTTTAGTGATCATCAGGATTATTAGGGTTTTTTAACATTTTTGAGATTATAGAAATTTTTTAGGATTTTATGGTTTTTAGGGTGTTTTAGGGACTTTGAGGGATTTAAGGGTTTTTTGGGGTTTTATTATTTTTGGTGTTTTTAGGGTTTTTAGGTTTTTAAGGTTATTTTTGTGTTTTATGGGTTTTACAGTTTTTTAATTTTTTTAGAGTTTTAAATGGGTTTTAGAATTTTTAGCTTTATTTTAAGGTTTTTACAGGGTTATATTATTTTTTACCATTTTATGGGGTTTTATGATTTTTATGGTTTTTAGGTTTTTTATGGTTTTTTAGTGATTTTATCGTTTTTTGGTTTTTAGGGGATTTAAGTGTTTTTAGGTTTGTAAGGTTTTTTTGGGTTTTTGAGGGGTTTTTTGGGTTTTTATATTTTTAGGGATTTTATATAATTTTTTTTAATTTTATGGTTTTTTAGTTTTTTTTACGGATTTTAAGTGTTTAAAAGGTATTTTATCATTTTTTTGGGTATGTTGTTTTTTTTTTTGAGTTTTTGGGTCTTAAATGTTTCTTATATTTTTTTGATGTTTTTATAGGTTTAAATGGTTTTTATAGTTTTTAGTATCTTGTAGGGTTTGGTGGGTTTTTTTGGGATTTTATGATTTTAGGGGTTTTATGGTTTTTAGGGGTTTTAGGGGTTTTAAGGTTTTTAGGGTATTTAAGGGCTTTTAGGTCTTTAAGGGCTTTTAGTGATTTTAGGGTTTTTAGGGTTCTTATGGGTTTTAGGGTTTTTAGGTTTTCTAGGTGATTTAAGTGTTTTTAGTTTTTTATAGATTTTTTTGTTATTTTCAGGGTTTTTAAATTTTTTATGTTATTAGGTATTTTTAGGGATTTTTATGACTTTTATGGTTTTTAGGGGTTTTTGGTATTTTTAGGGGGTTTGGGTGTTTTTTTAATTTTTTTGGGGTTTACTGTTTTTATTATTTTTTGGGTTTTAGGTTTTCGTTGATTTTTCATGTTATTTATTGTTTTTAAAGTTTTTTTAATGTTTTTAGGGGTTCAAAGGGTCTTTAGAATTTTTAGTGGGTTATATGATTTTTGAGGTTTTGTGGATTTTTATCGTTTTAGGGTTTTTAGGGTTTTTATCATTTCTAGGTTTTTAGGGGTTTTATGTTTTTTTTGAACTTTAAAGTATTCTTAAGTCTTTTTGGGATTTTTTACGATTTTATGGATTACTATGGATTTTTTAGGATTTTTTTCGGTTTAAGGGATTTTGATGGTTTTTAGATATTTTAGGGTTTTTAGGGTTGTTATGGTTTTTTAGGTTTTTTTTTAATTTTGATATTTTTTTAACATTTTAGGGGTTTAATGTGTTTTAGGGTTTTTGGTGGCTTTTAGGGTTTTTATGGGTTTTTAGGATTTTAAGGTTTTTATGGATTTTTGTTGGATTTAGGGTTTTTAGTGCTTCTTCAGTTTTTTGGGGTTTTAAGTGTTTTTAGGTTTTTACTGATTTCTTAAGGATTTTTAGGGGTAGCTGAGATTTTTACATTTTTATGGATTTTAGGGTTTTTTTGGACTTTTATTGTGTTTTAGGGGTTTTACCGATTTTAAGGGATTTTATGGGATTTATTGTTTTTATTCTGTTTTTTCGTTTTTATTTTATTTCTTCGTTTTTTTGGGGATTTAAGAAATTTTCTTAGTTTTTTTAGGATTTAAAGGGGTTTTAAGTATTTTTATCATTTTAGGGTTTTAATGTGTCTTCATTGTTATTTGTGGGATTTTAGGGTTTCTTCGTGGTTTTAGAGATTTTAGGTTATTTTGGGTTTTATTTTTTAGGTTTTTAGGTCTTTTTAGTATTTTTTGGCCTTTAGGGGTTTTAAGAGTTTTATGGTTATCTTTGGGATTTAAGGTTTTTTATGTTTTTGGTGAATTTTAGGGTTTTTAGGGATTTTGAGGGTCTTTAGGGTTTTTTCGATTTTTTGTGGTTCTTAATGGGTTTAGATATTTTTTAAAGTTTCATGGTTTTAATTGGGTTTTATAATTTTAGAGGGTTTTAGGGTTTTATGGTGTTTTAGCGATTTTTAAGGTTTTTACTAGGTTTTATGGCTTTTAGGGTTTTAGAATTTTTAGGGTTTGTTAGTGCTTTCATCTTTTTAGGGGTTTTAGGGAAAGGAAGATGTGGGGCCATGCTGTTCTTGTCCCGCCCAAAATATATAAAGAAAAATCAGACTACACAGAACAAAAGGAGGGGCGGGGCCAAACAAGCCACATCCTAAACTCCAACACAGTCTAAAAATCCACACCCCAGAAAGACAAAAAACACTAATGAGAACAAGTCAGTCAATGTCTCCACCAATGTCGTCCAGGTTTGCACTGAGAGATCCAAAGCTTGCACCAAGACCATCATCCAAGTTAGTGACGCAAAATTATGAGTCAACTATTGTGTCCATAGAGTCTCAGCTTGACTCATAACCCTCCTTCATTTTGAGAATAGTCAATTGTTTCTCTCCAGACCTCACCTACTCGACATTTTCCGAAGGCCACTCCCACCTGTTTACATCAAGATTCAGCTTGACGGCCTTGGAGGTGGCACGAGTCACCATAGGTCTTGGAAGGGTAGAGTAATCGTTCCACCACCTCCTTTTTGGGGGGCAGAGATGAAACCATCCTCATGAACTATCTTCTCATATAGAAGTCCATCACTGGCTACACTAGAGACCCTTTTAATACCATTAGTGTTTCCTAACCTAGGAGATGTGCCACCCATTTCTTGAAGCTTTTTCCTTTCTTCCTTTGACATGGCCATAGAAGCATTTACCATGCGGTCATCTTCAGAAAACCTCTCCCCAAGTCTTTGGCCTCAACCTCAAGTGGAAACCTTTCCCATTCAACCAACATCATGTAATAGAGAAGCATGAAATGGTCTTCAGCAGATGGAACACCATAAACAACCATGGCTTTCGGCAAGTTTGGGGCCAACCCACCTTCATGATTTTTGGGCTCTGGTAGGGGGATCCCAGTCAGATCCACCTCATAAGCAGAGCCAGAATTTGGCTCTGATAGGGGGAGTCTATCCAAGCCCTTCACATGAATAGTGCCGGCCTCATAAGCAGGAGAACTTGGCACTATCCCCATGTCAACCCTTTCTGTGTTACAACACCTATTAGACAACAAGGGGTCTCTACGCCAACAAGGGTGTCTCTCTCTTGGATCACGGGTCTACTCCTCTACCAAGATAGTCTCATACCCAACTGTAATCAGCTCCCTCCCATGCTCACCACTCATTTCTAGTTAATCCTTCTCCCCCTGTTGAGACTTTCCTGCCTGCACAACAGCATTACCAACTGTCTCATCTAAGACTAGGTCGAGAAACCTATTTGAAAGATCCACATTATTCGCATCCGACAGCAGGCTACTACTGAAACCCCCACTTCCCTTCCTCCATTCCATCACCGCTCTGCCCCGAGACTGCACCAGTGGGGCCTCCTGATGTTCATGCCCATGCCCCTCTTCCTTCTCAACAACATTCTCCTTCTCCATTAATCTTCCCAGTAATTCACCAATTCTGCAAGCCTCATCTATACAATACAGTTTCCTCCCTTCACCTGTGTGCACCACATCAGTGACAGAAGCTTCTGATCCACAACCGCTTCCTGCCAGATTTAAACTGATGTTGCTGGAGTCTACCAAAGCCACCTCCAGATCACTCTGAGTCTTAAAATCTGTCTTGAGTCGATCAAAAACTGCAAAATCCTTTGGCTGAATGTGAAAATGTTTCATCACTCCCTTGGCCCCCTATGCTTCCACCAAAATTCGATTGCTCTCACTAGAACTAAGAGGAGCCTAATCTAAACAACCCCTACTAGAGCCATCACAGCTTCCAGACTGAGAATTATGCCCAAAATTCCAACATATAGAAAAGAAGACAGGCCATGATTCAAAAACCACAGGTTGCTTCCAACGTAGTTCCTCCCCCACAGCAATCCAGACAACATCCACCGGATCCTTTGAAGCATCAACTTCAATGAAGGCACTTGGGGAAACAGGATGATAGAGGGCTCAATTCATACTATCCAAATAAAAGTACCTCCCCACCAAATTCCCTAGCAATAAAATTATAGAGAAATTTTGAAAGGGAAGGGGATGTTTGGGGAATCTAACCCAAGTCACATCCATCATGGAGTTACACTTCAGTTGAAAGATAAAGCTCCACCGAAAGAGGGACAATAAAGAACCATTAAATTTTCAAGGTTCCACGTACCAGGCGAGAATCATATCCTACTCATATGTGAAGCGAATCATGATGTGATTTTTTGATGAATTTTATGGTTTTTGGGGTTTTAGGAATTATTCGGGTTTTATTTTTTTCTTTCTCTCCACTTTTTTTAGTTTTTACTGTTTTAATGTTTTTAATGTATTTTTAACAATTTTAGAGGTTAAAAGGGGTTTAGAGTTCTATTGTTTTTTAGATTTTTGTGGTTTTGTAATGTTTTTATGATTTTAGGGGTTTGAAGGCCTTTTTGTAATTTAGGTTTTTTTTTGTTTTTTTGTTTTTAGGGGTTTAATTATTTTTTGGTTTTTTTTGTTTTCCGAATTATTTTAAGTGGTTTTAGGGTTTTTTACATTTTTAGGGATTTTGAAATATTTTTTATGATTTTTATTGTTTTTAGG
Organism: Viscum album; assembly: GCA_963277665.1. Lineage (NCBI taxonomy): Eukaryota > Viridiplantae > Streptophyta > Magnoliopsida > Santalales > Viscaceae > Viscum > Viscum album. The sequence goes on along the minus strand of OY728167.1, from coordinate 244,549,445 downwards.
ATTTTGAGAATTTTTTTGAGGTTTGTACAGTTTTAATCATTTTTATGGTTTTAAAAAGGTTTTTAGATTTTTCAGTCGTTTTTAGTGGTTTTATGGGTTTTCAGTGATTTTTAATGTTTTTAGGGGTTTTATGGTTTTGGGGGTTTTGATTTTTAAGCTGTTTTTAGTGATATTAGTGTTTTTAGAAACTTTTAGGATTTTATGGGTTTTAAGTGTTTTTTGGTATCTTAGTTTTTCTTAGTTTCAATTAGGGGATTTAAGGTTTTATATATTTATAGGAATTGTTATGCATTTTAAGGGTTTTTATTGTTTTTCGGGTCTTTAGGGATTTTCATAATTTTTATGGTTTTTAGAATTTTTATGGTTTTATGCTTTTTATGGTTATGTGGGGTCCAAGGGGTTTCTTGTGTTTTTTGGGGGTTTTATGGTCATTATATTATTTAATGTTTTTAGGGGTTTAAAGGGTTTTTTATTGTTTTTAGTGGTTTTCGAGTTTTTTATTTTTTTAGGGTTTCATATGGTTTTGTGGTTTTAGGGTTTCTAGGGTTTTTGGGTTTTTAGGCTTTTAATGTATTTTAAGGTTATTATGGTTTTCTTAGGTTTTTTAGGGTTTTTTACTTTTTTAGGGATTTTTAGGTATTTTTTAGGATTTTATTATTTTAGGGGGTTTTATTATTTTGAGGGTTTTTTGTATTTTTATGGGTTTTTTGGGTACTTATGGAATTTTTAATGTTTTAGGTAATTTAATGGTTTTAGGTTATTTTTGGGTATTTTATGGTTTTTATGTTTTTTTGGGTTTTTATGATTTTTATGGTTTTAGTGTTTTTGGTTTTAGAGGTTTTAAATGTTTTTAGGTTTTTAAGGTTTTATTAGGTGTTTTTAAGGATTTTTATGGTTAGGGAGATTTTTAGGGATTATTTAGGATTTTGTATTTTTAGGATTTTTAAGGATATTGAGGGATTTTAGGGTTTTATATAGTTTTTAGGGCTTATGGTTTCTTTGGGTATTTAGGGTTTTTGAGTTTTTAATGATTTCACATATTTTTTTGTGTTTTTTGAAAATTTTAGGGGTTTAAAGGGGTTTTATATTTTTAGTGGTTTTTAGTGTTTTTATAGTTTTTTAGGGATTTTAAAGTTTTAAGGGGTTTAATGGTTTTAGCAGGTTTAGAGTCTTTTTGAGTTTTTAGTGTTATTTAGATTTTCTAAGGTTTTATGTGCTTTTATATTTTTGATGTTTAATAAGGAGTTTTTAGGGTTTTGAAATTTTTTTATGTTTATATAGATTTTTAGGATATTTTTTTATTTTTTTTGGTTTTTAGGGATTTTGATCGTTTTTAGGGGTTTTTAGGATTTTATGTTGTTTTGGGTTCTTTGGGTATTTAGGGATTTTTGAGTTTTATTGTTTTTAATGTTTTTATGATTTTTAATGTTTTTATGGTTTAAATGGTTTTTATATGATTAGTGGGCTTTTAGGGTTTTTATAGGTTTTAAATTTTTTAAGGGTTTTAGGTTTTTAGGGGTGTTTACGGTTTTTAGAGTCTTTTATGGTTTTTTATGTTTTTAAAATATTAGGGTTTTATGGGTTCTTTGTTTTTATGGTTTTTATATAGGTTTGTAGGTTTTTATGAGTTATTATATTTTTAGGGTTTTATGTATTTTTTGGGATTTTTATTGGTTTTTAGGTATTTTAATGGGTTTTATAGTTTTTATGGTCTTTTGTGTTTATATGGTTTGGGGGGTGGTTAGGGGTTTTTTTAATGTTTTTTGGTTTTTATGTTTTTATTGTTTTTTAAAGTTTTGGTGGTTCAAATCGTTTTTAGTTTTTTTAATGGTTTTTACAGTTTTATGGTTTATTAGGGTTTTTAAATTTTTTGAGGGTTTTTTGGGTTTTTATGGTCTTTTAGGTTTTTTAGTGTTTTTTATGTTTTTAGAGGTTTAAAGTGTTTTTAGGTTTTTATGGTTATCTTATGGATTTTCTGGATTTTAGGGTTTTTTATATTTTTAGTGATTTATAGGTATTTTGATGGGTTTATTGGGTTTTTATGGTTTTTAGGGATTTTGTGGGTGTTTATGGGTTTTTAGTACATTTAGGGTTTTTGTGGGTTTTTTGGATTTTAGTGGGGGTTTTGAGTTTTTTTAGGGTTTTAAGGATCTTAGAGTATTTTAGCGTTTTTAGGTGTTTAAAGGGTTTTTTGAGGTTTTAGTGGGTTTTTAAGGTTTTTATGGGTTTTTAGGGATTTAAATGTTTTTATGGATTTTTAGGGGTTTTAGGGTGTTTAGTGTTTTTAGGATTTTTTAAGGTTTTCATCATTTCTTAGGTTTTTAGGGGTTTTATGTGTTTTTAGGTTCTATGGTTTTACTAGGGTTTTTAGGGTTTCTCCCGTTTTATGTATATTAAGTGTTTTCTGAGGATTTTAATGGTTTTTAGTGTTTTTACGCATTTTGAGGATTTTTAGTGGGTTTATGGTTGTATGGTTTTCTAGTATTTGTAGAGTTTTTTTTAGGTTTTTATGGGTTTTAAGTGTTTTTTGGGTTTTCATGTTTTTCTTAGGGGTTTTCATAGATTTTATGGGTTTTTACATTTTTTGGAATATTTATGTTTTTGAGGATTTTTATGTTTTTAGGGTTTTATGGATATTGATGTTTTTTTTTGGGTTTTTTTGGTTTATAAGGTTTTTTGGGATTTTAGGGTTTTTTTGAGTTTGTATTGTTTTAAAATATTTTTATAATTTTTTAACATTTTTAGGGGTTTAAAAGGGTTTTTATAGTTTTTAGTGGTCTTTAATGCTTTTATGGGTTTTTAGGTTTTTAAGGTTTTTAGGGGTTTTATGTTTTTAAGATATTTTTAGGGTATTAGGGTTTCTCTGGGTTTTCAGGTTTTTAGGTTTTCTAGAGGTTTTATTTTTTTAAAGGCTGGGGCCGAAGTCTCATTTTTATTATTAAAGCAAAATAAAGACCTCTTTTAACTGGGTAGAGGGAGACCCATTACATAGCTCGAAGGCCCATTTGGCAAGTAGCCCATTACATAGATCTTAGGCCCAAATTTTGGGCCCATGGCCCATTCTATCAATAGTACTACTACAGTAACTGCCTGCTACAGTACTCGCACAGTACCCGCCGCTACTACAGTGCCCTACCACTACTATAGTGTCCTGTCGTCATTCTAGTACCCGTTATTGCTACAGTATCACCATTGTTATAGTTCCGCTACAGTACTACTACAGTCCCGACACCTAAAGGGTTTTGAACCCCCATTTTTCATGTAGAATTATAGGGTGATTACCACTAAGACAAACCCCAACTACATTCTAGAGGTTTTATGTGTTTTTAGGTTTTTAATTTTTTTCATAATGTTTTTTAGAGTTTTTTATGTTTGTATGCTTTTAGGGATTTTTGGGACTTTTTTGGATTTTTATTACTTTTAGTGGTTTGGGGGATTTTGAGGGGGTTTTAGGGGTTTTTTTCGAGTTGTGAGGTTTTCACCAGTTTTACGAGTTTAAATGTATTTTAGATTCTTTTACTATTTTTAGGGGTTTAAATTTTTTTGAGTTTTTTGCTGATTTTAGATATTTATGGTTTTTAGGGGTTTTTTGGTTTTTTTTATTATTTTTAGGGTCTTTATGGAGTTTCAAGTTTTTCTAGGGTTTTTAAATTTTTATAGGGTTTTAGTGGTTTAAAGTGTATTTTTATTTTTATTTTACCATTTTTAGGGGTTTTAATGTTTTTTAAGTTTTTATGAATTTTATGGATTTTTTATGATTTTTATGGTATTTATAGATTTTGAGGGTTATTTGGGGTTTTATGGATTTTTTGGATATTTATGGGGTTTTTTTGAGTTTTTAGTGTTTTTATGTTTTTTAGACTTTTTAACATTTTATGGGTTTAAATGGTTTTTAATTTTTTTAGTGGTTTTTTAGTATTTTAGGTGTTTTAATGTGTTTTATGGTTTTTAGGGTTTTAGGGAGTTTTCAAGTCTTAGGGTATTTTATGGTTTTTAGCATTTTTATGTTTTTAGGGGTTATAACTGTTTTTTATTTTTTAAGTTTTTCTAACGTATTTTCAAGAATTTTAGTTTTTTTTTCGTTTTTATGGTTTTTAAGGTGTTTTTTGGATTTTTATGGGTTTTTTGGTTTTTTGGGATCTTAAAAGTTTTTAAGCATTTTAGGTGTTTTATGGTATTTTTTTGTGTTTGGGGGGGGGGGGGTGAGTTTTTTAGGTTTTTTATTTTTTTGAGTTTTTTTAACATTTGTAGTGTTTTAAATGGTTTTTAGAGTTTTTAGTTTCATTTTATGGGTATTTTTGTTTTTAGGGTTTTTATGGTTTTAATAGATTTTTAAGGGTCGTTGAGTTTATAAGGTTTTACAATTTTTAGAGCTTTTTATCATTTTTAGGTGTCTTAAGGGTTTTTAGTGTTTTTTGTGCCTTTTTGGGGTTTTATGGGTTTTTATGGTTTTTAGGGTTTTTAGGGTTTGATGGTTTTTTGTGGTTTTAGAGTATTTTTTGTTTTTTAGGGTTTCAATTTTCTTAGGGTTTTTTGTATTTTTTGGTTTTAAAAGTTTTCTTAGGGGAATTTTAGAGTTTTAGGGGTTTTTAAGTTTTTATGGATTTATAGTGGTTTTTCGATTTTTATGGTTTTTAGGTTTATTTATTTGCTTAAGGTTTTTATGGTCTTTATGTTTTTAGGGATTTTTATGGATTTTTTTAGAATTTCTATGGCTTTTAGGTTTTTAGAGATCTTTAGGGATTTTAGGTTTTGTAGGGGTTTATGTTTTTTTGGGATTTAGGGTTTTTATTGAGTTTTTATAGTTTTTAAGGTTTTTTGATTTTCTTTTACCAGTTTTAGTGGTCAAAAAAATTTTATAGACTTTTAGAGTATTTTAGGGTTTTTATGGTTTTTATGGTTTTTATTGTTTTTATATCTTTTAGAGTTTTATGGTTATTTAGGTTTTTAGCATTTTTTAGTTTTTTAGTGATTTTATATGTTTTGAGCTTTTTTGGGTTTTAAGGGTTTCTATTGTTTTTACGTTTTTATGGATTTTTATGAATTTTATGATTTTCATGGTTTTTAGGGGTTTAAGGGATTCTGAGGGTTTTTAAGGGTTTATGGTTTTAGAGTCTTTTAGGGTTTTTTACCCTTTTTTTAGGTTTTTAGGGGGTTTAAGTGTTTTTAAGTTTTGAAGTTTTTCTTAGGGTTTTCCAAAAAATTTAATTTTTTTATGTTTTGAGGTATTTGTATATATTTTTTAGGATTTTTATGCTTTTTAGGGTTTTTAGTTTTTTTGAGGGTTTTTAAGGTTTTTTGGGTTTTATAGTTTTTATGGATTTTGGGTGTTTTATAGGACTATTTTTGAGTTTTTTAGTATTTTTCAGGTTTTTTGAGTTTTTAAACATTCTTAGGTATTTAAAGGGTATTTATAGTTTTAGTGGGTTTTTATGGTTTTTTGTGGGGTTTTATTGTTTTTTGAAGGTTTTGAGGGATTTTATTATTTTTTGGGTTTTTAGGCTTTTAGGGTTTTAGGGTTTCTTTAGGTTTATAGGGGTTTTAATTATTTTAGGTTTTTTAGGGTTTCTTAGGGGTTTTAAATGTTTTATGGTTTTTTAGGTTTTTTGGATTTTTAAGGATTTTATGAAATTTTATGATTTTTATTGATTTTGAGGGTTTATGGTTTTTTGGGTTTTGAGATTTCTATTGAGTTTTTTGGGATTTTATTATATTTTAAGTTTTTAACATTTTTAGGGGTTTAAAGGGATTCGTTTAGTTTTTACTGTCTTTAATGGGTTTTAGGGGTTTTATTGGTTTTAGGCATTTTTATGGTTTTTAGCGGTTTTTAGGTTTTTTAAGGACTTTTAGGGTTTTTAAGGATTCAACATTTTTATAGGGTTTTTTATCTTTTTATTGGTTTAATGGTTTGTAGATTTTTTAGTGTATTTAATGGAGTTTTAGAGGTTTTATGGGTTTTAGTCATTTTTTTGGTTTTTAGCAGTTTTTAGGGTTTTATGGTCTTTTAGAGTTTTTTTGAGTTTCTAGAGTTTTTATAGGTTTTAAGGGATTTTAATTATTTATAGGGTTTTAAGGAATTTAGGGGTTTTATCATTTTTCGAGGTTTTTATGTTCTTAGGGATTTTTAAGGTTTTTATGGGTTTTTTGTCCTTTTAGGGATTTTGAAGGGGCTTATGGGTTTTAAGGTTTTTATGGTTTTTTAAGGATTTAGGATTTTTGAATTTTTTAGGGTTTTATGTATTTTTAGAGTTTTTTATGTTTTTTAATGGTTTAGATGGTTTTTAGTAGTTTTACAGGTTATATGGGTTCTAGGGTTTTCTAATGTTTTTAGAGGTATTTATGGTTTTTAGGGGTTTTAGAGTATTTTGGGTGTTTTTAGGGCTTTTAGTATTTTTTAGGTTTTTAGGGGTTTTTACTTTTTTAGGGTTTTTATGTTTTCATAGAATTTTTTACAATTTTATGATTTTTTAGGATGTTTTTTTAGGTATCTTAGGGATTATGAGGGGTTTTATTGACATTTTTGATTTTTAGGGTTCAATGGTCTTTTGGGTTTTTTCTGTATTTAGGGTTTTGTGTGAGTTCTTTAGGGGTTTTTATTGTTTATAATGTTTTTAGGGGTTTAAAGGAGTTTTAGAGTTTTTAGTGTTTTTTGGGGTTTTAAGGTTTTTTGGGGTTTTAACACTAATATAATTCAAGGTATTTGCGACAGGTTATTTCAACAGGATCCCGCCGTAAATAGGCTTTAGCGACAGGGCCCCGCCGGAAATAACCCGTTGTAGAAAACGCTGTTGCAAAAAATATTATTTACTAGGGGCCCATCGCAAATAATATTTTTTTTCATGGGAAACTTCACCGTCACTAATAAGTCCCCGATTATATACTTTTTATATATATATAAGCTCTTTTCCCATGGGCCCGTAATCCCATCGCAAATGTTTTTTGAAAATATTTTTTTAGGCTATTTACGACGGGTCCATCGCAAATAGTTTTTGCAATGGGCCTGTAATCCCGTCGCAAATATCTTTGATAAGAAAACATTATTTAGACTATTTGCGTTGGGATCCCGTCGCAACAGATCCCATCACAAATAATAAATAAATATTTTTAAAAAAATAAATTTAATAAAATTATGATTATTCAAAAATTAATTTTAATATTATTAAAATAATAAAAAATATTAAAAATATTAAAATTCTCAATATTCACAAAAAAATATAAAAATTTCTTAAAATATAATCTGGTTGAAAACCAAACCGCAAGAGATGTCCCCCAACCTTGCCAATTTTTTCAAACATTCTCAGAGCACATTTTTTGCAAGGACACTTAATTGTTCCTTCTGAAAGATATTCTAATTTTGATGATGCCAATTCAAAGAAATCTTGAACACCCTCAATATATACAGGATTTAAACGAGAACCATTTCGATTTCTGCACTGATTTATCCAAGTGCGATCATCTAATAATCACTGATGTCGACTTCCGTGTTTCGTATTTTTCTACAAAATATAAAATCATCACTGTTTTTGAATAATTTGAAATTATAAAAATACTATCTGAAAAAAGAAGATTAATAATTACTACTAATTCTTAATAATTACTGATAATTAAAGGAGACACAATTTTCAGTGGATTGACGGCTACTCTTTTGTCCGACGGCTCATTTACTTTCATCTTTCTCACACTGAAATCCCAATGAAGAATTTGTTCAGATGTACGCATATTCATTCTAATATGCATGAGAATGAATATACGTATCTCCGATCAGATTCTTCATTGTGATTTTAGCGTGAGAAAGATGCAAGTAAATGAGTCGTGGGAGAAAAGAGCCCCCTTTTTGTCGATGAATCGTCTTCTTCCAACTGTCACTGCCTAGAAACATTATAAAAAATATGATCCTACGGATGCATATCGAATCTCATGTATATGAGATTTAATATGCCTATGTAGCAGCACATTTTTCATATTGTTTTGAGTTGGAGAGAGTTGAAAGGAGAATAGTCATCGAGCAAAAGGAGTGACGTCAATCCACTGGAAATTGTGCCAGGTTCTTGGAATTTGTTAAAATTTATTAAAATTTATTTCTAACTAATCCTAAATAATTATTATTATTTATTACTATTTATTTCTAATTATTACTAATTTAGCAATACTTGGCAATACATAGCAAAATGAAAAGTGCTTGAATAATGAAAGGAAATTTGGTAATCATCCTTGTGGAGATGATTACAAATTTTCCCTTCATTATCTAGGCAGTTTTCATTTACTAATTATAATTATATCTAATTATTACTAATAAATAAAATTATATTATAAATATTTATGAAAAAAAACAATATTAATATTATTAATGTGATTAAAAGTTTATAAAATATTAAAATTATCAATATTCGCAACAAGCCTTGCTCTATTCTTAACATGTTCAAATCCAAAAGGGTCACCAATCGTCAGGTCATGCGCAATAAAAATTTTGTGTCAGTCATGTACAATGTAAACTCTATAATTGTCCTTTCATGGTTGATCACCTCGCAAGTAGTGTTTCAATAGGACAACCAATGTAATGTCGTTATCATCTCTAAAATCATCTCACTCCCTTTACATAGATCATTCTTCCTTAAAAATTTGAGGGGACATCAGTATCATTCCCTTAAATATTTAAGGAAGAATGTTCTATGTAAAGGGTCATGTGAGATAATTCTTATAGATGAGAAGGGCATGACTTGGGTAGTCCTATTGCAACGCTACTTTCAAGTTGATCATCCAAGCAAGGACAATTATATCTAATTATATCTAATTATTATTAATTATGAATAATTATTACTAATTATTACTAATTATGACTAATTATTACTAATTATGACTAATTATGAGTAATTATGAATAATTATGACTAATTATAATAATTATTACTTATTATTACTAATTATTACTAATTATTACCAATTATTACTAATTATTACTAATTATTATTAATTATTACTAATTATATCTAATTATATCTAATTTTATATAATTATATCTAATTATTACTAATTATATCTAATTATATCTAATTTTATCTAATTATATCTAATTATTACTAATTATATCTAATTATTACCAATTATTACTAATTATTACTAATTATTACTAATTATTACTAATTATTACTAATTATTACTAATTATATCTAATTATTACTAATTATTACTAATTATTACTAATTATTACTAATTATTTCAAATTATATCTAATTATATCTAATTATTACTAATTATTACTAATTATTACTAATTATTACTAATTATATCTAACTATATCTAATTATAACTATTTATTTCTAATTATTTCTAATTATTAGTATTTATTAGTATTTATTAGTATTTATTAGTAATTATTACTAATTATTGCTAATTATTCCTAATTATTGCTAATTATTCCTAATTATTGCAAATTATTACTAATTATTTCTAAATATTACTAATTAATAGTATTTATTCCTAATTATTAGTATTTATTCTTAATTATTACTAATTATTCTTATTTATAACTAATTATAACTATTTATTACTAACTTTTACTATTTATTACTAACTATTACTATTTATTACTAGGTATTACTATTTATTAAGATTTATTAATATTTATTAATATTTATTACTATTTATTACTATTTATTTCTAATTATTACTAATTGTGACAATTTATTACTAATTATTACAATTTATTACTAATTATTGTTAATTATTGCGAATTATTGCTAATTATTGTTAAATATTACTAATTATTACTAATTATTGCTAATTAGTAGTAAGTATTACTAATTATAAGTATTTATTCCTAATTATTCCTAATTATTAGTAATTATTACAAATTATAACTATTTATTACTAATTATTCCTATTTATTAATATTTATTTCTATTTATTACTAATTATTGCTAATTATTGCTAATTATTGCTAATTGTTACTAATTATTCCTTATTATTTCTAATTATTGCTAATTATTGCTATTTATTTCTATTTATTTCTAATTATTTCTAATTATTCCTAATTATTGCTAATTGTTTCTAATTAATAGTATTTATTATTAATTATTAGTAATAATTAGTATTTATTATTACTTATTAGTAATTATTAGTAATTATTACTAATTATTACAATTTATTACTAATTATTACAATTTATTACTTACTATTACATTTTATTACTAATTATTATTCATTATTCCTAATTATTATTAATTATTCCTAATTATTCCTAATTATTCCTATTTATTACTAATTTTTCATGTTTTTTACTATTTATTGCTATTTATTACTAATTATTGCTATTTATTGCTAATTATTGCTAATTATTGCTAATTATTCCTAATTATTGTTAATTATTGCTAATTATTCCTAATTATTGATAATTATTGCTAATTATTGCTAATTATTCCTAATTATTGCCAATTATTCCTAATTATTGCTAATTATTGAAAATTAGTGCTATTTATTGCTATTTATTTCTAATTATTGCTAATTATTTCTAATTATTACTAATTATTCTTAATTATTTGTATTTATTGGGAATTATTAGTATTTATTACTAATTATTAGTAATTATTAGTATTAATCACAAATTATTACAAATTATTAATAATTATTACAATTTATTACTAATTTTTATTAATTATTGCTATTAATTGCTATTTATTACCCATTATTGCTAATTATTACTAATTATTACTAATTATTCCTAATTATTGCTAATTATTCCTAATTATTACTTATTATTAATAATTATTAATATTTATTCCTAATTATTCCTAATTATTACTAATTATTCCTAATTATTTCGAATTATTCCTATTTATTACTATTTGTTGATATTTGTTACCAATTATTATTAATTACTACAATTAAATTATATACATGACTAATTATCGTTAATAATTAATAATTACTACTAATTAATACAAAATAATACTAAAAATTTCAATTTATTAATACAAATAAATACTAATGACAAAAAAAAATTACATATAATTTAATTACAACTAATCAACAATAAAAAAAATTAACATAAAGAAATGAAATAAATTAAAAAACATAAATACCTTTAAGACAGTTTTTCTATTGATGCAGACGCTTCACAACATCTTCGTGAACAAAAAAATTAACTTAGAAAAATTCTCACTCCAAAATCTGAGTTTAGAGAGAAACAAGATCTAAAATTTGAGAGGAATGAGAGGAAAAACGAATGGGGGCATATATAGGTTAGATAATTTGCGACGGGATTATTTGCGACGAGTCGTTACCCCCATCGCAAATAACCTCTTGGGCGGACCTTTTGCGACGGGATTTATTCCCGTCGCAAAAATCCCTTTTTCCCGTAGTGTAAGGTTTATAGGGTTTTAGGTTTTTTAAAGTTTTTTAGCGTTTCTAGGTTTTTTGTGGGTTTTATGTTTTTTAGGTTTTTAAGGATTTCATCAGGTATTTATGTTTTTTTAGGTTTTTTTGTTTTTTTCTTAGGGTTTTAGGGTTATTTTTTGTTTTCTAGGGTTTAAAGGTTTTACATAATTTTTCAATGTTTTAATGGTTTTATAGGTTTTTTAGAGTTTTTGGTTATTTTAGGATTTTTATGGGTTTTTAGGTATTTTTAATGTTTTGAGGGGATTTATGGTTTTTTGGGGTTTAAGGTGTTTTAGGGTCATTTTGGGTTTAATTATGTTTTCAAGTGTTTTTAATGTTTCTATTGGTTTTAAATGGTTTTAGATTTTTAATGACTGCCTATGGATTTTAGGTCTATTTAAATATTTATGTATTTTTAGGGATTTTTTGGATTTTTTGGTATTTTGGGTTTTTAGGGAATTTCAGAGATTTTTGGGTTTTTTAGAGTTTTTATGTGTTTTGGGGTTATTTTGTTATTTTTAATGTTTTTTTATTTTTTTTCGATTATTTTAACGTTTTTAGGTGTTTAAATGGGTTTAAGTGTTTTCAATTGATATTTTAGATTTTTATCGGTTTTTAGTGGTTTTAATTTTGTAAGGTTTTTATGGTTTTTAGTGGTTTATACTATTTTTAGGGTCTTTTCGTGTTTTTAGCATTTTTATGTTTTTAGGGGTTTAAAGTGTTTTTAGGTATTTAAGGTTTTCTTATACTTTTTTAGGATTTTGATGGGTTTTACGTTTTTACATATTTTTAGGAATTTTTTGTGATTTTTTAGTTTTTTAGTGTTTTTAGTGATTTTGACTTTTTTTAGGGATTTTTAGAATTTTTATTATTTTTATAGATTTTTTGGTATTTATAGTTGTTCTGAGTTTTTAAGGATTTTAATGTTTTAGGGGTTTTTAAAGTATTTTGGGTTTTAAGGGTTTTATAGTTTTTAAGGGTTTTTATGGGTGTTTACTACTTTTAGGGTTTTTATGGTTTTAAGGTATTTTTAAGGATTTCAGTTATTTTTACTATTTTTAGAGTTTTTATCATTTTTTGGGTTTTTATGATTTTTAAGTCTTTTTTGGTTTTTGAGATTTTCATAGGGATTTTCATGGTTTTAGGTGTTTTATGTTTTTAGGAATTTTAAGGGCCTTTTAAATATTTTTATGGGTTTTAATAGATATTTGGGATTTTGAGGTTTTTAGGCTTTTAGGGTTTTATGGTTTTTCTGGGGTTTTAGTGGTTTTTGAGATTTTATAGGATTTTTATAATTTTTATAGTTTATAAAAAATTTATCAGTTTGATGGGATTTTAGTGTTTTTAATGGGGTTTTTGGGTTTCTATGGGTTTTTAGGATTTTTAGGTTCTCTTTAAGGTTTTTACCATTTTTAGGGTTTTTGGTGTTTTTAGTGTTTTTAGGTTTTTAATGTTTTATTAGGATTTTTCAGGGTTTTATATTTTTTTTAAACTTTTTCGAAATTTTTTGGGAATTATAAGATTTTAATGGGTCTTTAGGGTTTTTAAGAATTTTGTTGGTGTTTATGGATTTTTTGGGGTTTTAAGGTTTTTATAATATTTTTACATTTTTAGGGGTTTAAGTTTTTCTTAGATTTTTATGGTTTTTTGGGATTTTATAGGTTTTTTGTTTTTTTACTATTTTTAGGGGTTTATGGTTTTAAGAGGTTTTTGGGTTTGTTTAGTGATTTTAGTATTCTTTAGGTTTTTAGGGGTTTTAAGTGTTTTTAGGTTTTTATGGTTTTCTTAGGGGTTTTAGGTTTTTTTTATGATTTAGAGTTTGTTAGGGATTTTTTAGAACAATTATGGTTTTTAGGGGTTTCATGTATTTTGAGTGTTTTTAGGGTTTTAGGGTTTTTACGGTATTTTGGTTTTTAGCCTTTTTTGTGTTTTGAGGGGTTTAAATATTTTTAAGTGTCATTTTATCATTTTTAGGGGTTTAACGACTTTTTAGATTTTTTAGTGGATTTTATAGATTTTATGGGTTTTTATGGTTTTTAGGGGGTTCAAATGGTTTTTAGGGGTTTTTAGTTTTTTATGGTATTTTTATGGTTTTTAAGTTTTTAATGTTTTTTTGGTTTTAGGGGTTATCTGTTTTCTAAGGTTTTTGTGGTTTTTTAAGTGGTTTTCATGTTTTGTATGGTTTTTATGTTTTTAGGTGTTTCTAGGGATTCTTAATGATTTTTAGGGTTGTAGGGATTTTTAGGGGTATTTTGGTTTTTAGGGTTTTTAGCTTTTTAGGGGTTTAATTTTTTTAGATTTGTATGGTTTTCATGGGCGTTTTAATAGTTTTAATAGTTTTTTTTTCACTTTTAGTGATTTTTAGGTCTCATTAATGATTTTAAAGGGTTTTAGGGGGTTTTAGGGTTTTTATGCTTTGGGGGGGGGGGTTAGGGTTTTTAGGGGTTTGGGGGGGGGGTTCGTCAGTTTTTTGTGTTTTTAAGGTTTTTAGAATTTTTAATATATTAATGGTTTTCAAGAGTTTTTAATGTTTTTAGTGGGTTTTTATTATTATTTAGAGGTTTTTGGGATTTTAATTTTTTAGGGATTTTATTGTTTTTAGGGTTTTTAGGGTTTAATGTTTTTTTGGCGATTTTATGGTTTTTAGGGGGTTTAGGGTTTTTAGCATTTTTAGCTTTTTCAGTGATTTATTAATTTTTTATGGGTTTCTTTGTGTTTTTAAGATTTTTTAGAGCTTTTTTCATTTTTAAGTATTTGATGGGCCTTTTAGGATTTTTGTGGTTTTGAGGTTTCAAGGGATTTGAGGTTTTTGGGGTTTATAGTTCTTTTATGAATTTTTCATGTTTTTTTTTTATTTTAATTTTTAATGTTTTTTAGACTTTCTTAAATTCTTAGGGGTGTAAAGGGATCATATAGTTTTTAGTAATATTTTACGGTTTTAGGGGATTTTAGGTTTTAGGATGTCTCATGGTTTTTAGTACCCTAAATGTTTATAGGGTATTTTGGATTTTTAACATATTTAGGTTTTTTAGTTGTGTTTAGAATTTTAGGGTTTAAAATTTTATTTGGGTTTTAGGGATTTTTATGTTTTTAGGGATTTTTTGGGATTTTCAGTATTTTTACAGGAGTTAGGGTTTTTAGGGGTTTTGTGGGTTTTTAGGGGTTTTTGCGTTTTTTAGTTTTTAGGGTTTTTTTTTCAGTTTTTATGTTTTTAATGGTTTTTTAAGTTTCTTAACATTTTTTGGGGTATAAAGGGTTTTTAGAGTTTTTATTGGTTTAATGGGTTTAAAGGTTTTTATGGTTTTAGGGATTTTTATGGTTTTTGGGGATTTTTTTGGTTTTTAGGGTCATTTTTGGGTTTTTACTGTTTTTTAATTTTTTTTAATTTTTTGGGATTTTAAATGTTTTTAGTTTTTTAGGGTTTTCTTAGGGATTTTAGGGTTCTTATGGGTTTTACATTTTTAGGGATTTTTAGTAATTTTAGGATTTTCATGTTTTTTAGGGGTTTTTGGGATTTTGAGGGGGTTTTGTGTCTTTATGGATTTTTCAGGTTTTAAGGGGTAGGGGGTTATATTTTTAGGGGTTTATGGTTTTTAGAGTTTTTTAATTATTTTAGGGGTTTAAATTTTTTTAGATTTTTAAGTGGGTTTTTAGGGATTTATGGTTTTTACATATTTTTTGTTTAGGGGGTGTTTTTTTGGTTTTTATGGTTTTTTTGTTTTTTAATGTTTTTTTTGTTTTTAATGTTTTAATGTTTTCTTGGGTTTTAATTTTTTTTACATTATTAAGTTTTTCTTAGTGTTTTTAGGGCGTTTATGGTTTTTTTATTATTAGGAAGATTTACTAATTATTTTGGATTTTTATTTGTTTTAGGTGTTTAAAGGATTTGCAGGGTGTTTAGGATTTTTAGGAATTTATGGTTTTGGGGGGTTTTAAGGTTTTTTTGAGTTCTTTTAGGATTTTTAGGGTTTTCTAGGTTTTTTAATTTTATTTTTTGCGTCAAAATGGTTTTTATAGGGTTTTTAGGGTTTTTTAGGGTTTTTAGGGTTTTTTAGTTTTTTTATTTAGTTTTTTTTCTTTTTAGGGGTTTAAATGTTTTTAGTGTTTTTAATATTTTTATGCCTTTAAAGGGTTTTTAGTGTTTCTAGTAGATTATTAGGGTTTTTATGGGTTTTATGGTTTTTAAGGTTTTTGGGGGTTTTATGATTTTTAGTAGGTTTTAGGGTTTTAGGGTCTTTTCAGGGGTTTTAGGGTTTTTTTGCCTATTTTTTTAGTTTTAGTGTCTTTATGCGTTTTTAGGATTTTTAGGTTTTCATGGGATTATAGTTTTTTATTTTTTTATGAATTTTTAGGGGTGGTTGGTTTTTTATAGTTTTTAGGGTTATTATAGATTTTTAGGGTTTTATGGTTTTTAGGCTTTTTAGTGTTTTTATGATTTTTAGGGGTTTTATGCTTTTTAGGTTTTTATGATTTTATTAGGTTTTTTCTTGGTTTTTTTGGGTTGTCAAGTTTTTGGTATTTTTAAGGATTTTTAGGGCTTTTATTGTTCTTATGGGTTTGAGGGTTTACGGGTTTAAATGGATATTGAGGGACTTTATAGGTATTTTGAGATTTTTTTTGTTTTAGGGTTCTTTTTATTTTTTTGGGTTCTTAAGATTTTAGAGCTTTTAATAATTTTTAGAGGTTTAAAGGGGTTTTATAGTTTTTAGTTGGGTTTTAGAGTTTTTATGGTTTCTTATGGGTTTTTAGGATTTTTAAGGTTTTAAGGTTTTTTGGGAGTTTTTATGGTTTTTAGTTTTTTTAGGTTTTGTAGGGGTCATAAGTGTTTTTTTGAGGTTTTATTTAGGTATTTTAGGGTTTTAATGGGGTTTCACGTTTTAGGGATTATAGGGTTTTTTGGATTTTTATGTTTTTTTGGGATTTTTTGATTTTTGAGGGTTTTTAGTTTTTTCATGTTTTTTTATTTTAATGGGTTTTTAGTGTTTTTAGGGTTTTTAGGGGTTTTCATATTTTTTAGGATTTTTAAGGGATTTATCTGTTTTTAGGTTTTTATAGTTTTCTTAGGTTTTTTCATGGTCTTTATGGTTATTTTATTTTTTTTCATTTGTAGGGAATATTTTGGATTTTTATGGGGTTTAGGGTTTTTATAGGGGGTTAGGGTTTTTAGGGTTTATACATGTTTTATGTTTTTTTGGTCATTTTGAGTTTTTATATTTTTTTATTTTTTTTAGATTTTTTAGAATTTTTTTTGGGTTTAAAAGGTTCTTATAGTTTTTATGTGTTTTTGTGTTTTTATGGTTTATAGGGGGTTTTTATGATTTTTAGGGGCTTTAGGGTTTTATGGTATTTCTAGTGTTTTTAGGTGTTTTAGCGTATTTTAGGTTTTTAAGGGTTTTAAGTGTTTTCAGGATTTTAAGGTTTCTATAGGGTTTTTAGGGATTTTAGGGATTTTATGTTTTTAGGGATTTTATCGATTTTAACATTTTTAGGGGTTTTTATTGGTTTATGGGATTTTGATGGGTTTTTGTGTTTAAGTGTTTTTTAGGGATTTTGTAGTTTTTAGGTTTTTTAGGGGTTTATGTGTTTTATGTTTTTAGGTTTTCTTTGGGTTTTTAGGGTTTTTAGTGTTTTTTTACATTTTTAAGGGTTTCGGGGAATTTTTTTGATTTTATGATTTTTGGGTTTTTAGGGATTTCATGATATTTTAGTTTATTTCGTTTTTTTTTCTGTTTTTTGAGATTGATTTTTAATTTTGTTAAGGATTTTTTTATCATTTTTATGGGTTTAAATGGTTTTAAGTGTTTATTAGTTGGGTTTTAGGGGTTTTAAGGAGTTTAGGGTATTTTATGGATTTGAGGGGTTTTTAAGTTTTTTAGGGATTTTAGTTATTTTTAGATTTTTAGGGTTTTCATATGGGTTTTCAAGGTTTTTGAGGATTTTATGTTTTAAGTGTTTTTTAATATTTTTATGGTTTTCTTGGATTTAATTTTTTTAGGTTTATTACTTTTTTAGGGTTTTTATGGTTTTTTAGGGTTTTTGTTTTTTTTTGAGATTTTTATGGTTTTTAGAGTTTTAAACAATTTTAGTGGATTAAATGGTTTTTAGAGTTTTTAGTGGTTTTAGGGTTTTAATTTTTTTAGTGTTTTTAATGTTTTTAAGAATTTTACGGTTTTTAGGAATTTTTTATGGTCTATTTTTTGGTTTTTAGTATTTTTAGGTCTTCATGGGTTTGTATGTGTCTTTTGGTTTTTAATGTTTTCTTAGGGTTTTTACGGTTTTAGGGTTTTTCTTATTTTAAGGATTATTAGATATTTTTTTGGATTTTTTTGGTTTTTACGGGTTTTAGGGATCTTTAGGGTTTTTAGGGTTTTGAGGTTTTTTAGGTTTTGTAACGTTTTTAGGGGTTTCAAATAAAATTATAGTTTTTTTAACAATTTTTTGGTTTTAAAGGGTTTTCAATGTTTTTTGTAGTTTTTATGGTTTTGATGGATGTTTAGGGTTCTTTATGGGTTGTAGGGAAATTATAGTTTTATTGTATTTAGAATTTTTTTTCTGTATTTAGAATTTTTTTGTTTTTTTGGGGGTTTTATATTCCTTTTAGTTTTTAAGGTTTTCTTATGGTTTTTAGGATGTTATGTTTTTTATGTTTTTAGGAATTTTTAGGGTTTTTTGGTTTTTTAAGGTTTTTATAAATTTTGAGGATTTTTAGGGTATTTAGGGTTTTAATGGTCCCTAGGGGTTTTAGGGTTTTTAATATTTTTTATTATTTTTATAGTTGTGTTGAGTTTTGAAACATTTTTAAGGGTATAAAGGGTTTTTTTATTTTTAGTGGGTTTTTAGAGCTTCTATGTGTTTTTAGGGTTTTAATGGTTTTATGGGTTTTAGGGGTTTTAGGGGTTTTTAGAGACATTTAGTGTATTAAGGGTTTTTAGTGTTTTTTAGTTTTTAGGGGTTTTAAGAGTTTTTCGGGTTTTAGGGATTTCATAGGTTTTTGTGTGTGTTTTTTTTTGGTTTTTTTATCTGTTTAGGGTTTTTAGGAATTTTATAAAATTTTAAGAGTTATTAAGGTTCTTATGGTTTTTAGACCTTTTCGGGTTTCTAGGGTTTTTATGGGTTTTTTATGATTATAGAGGTTTTTTAATATTTTTAGTGTTTTTAGGTTTTTAGGGGTTTTTAACATTTTTCATGGTTTAAAGAATTTTCAATGTTTTTAGTGTGGTTTTTTGTGTTTTTATATGTTTTTATGGGTTTTACAGTTTTTGGAGGGTTTAATAATTTTTACGGTTTTTATTGTATTTTCTGTTTTTAGGGGTTTTAGCAATTACTATGTTTTAATGGGTTTTAAGTGTTTTTTGGTTTTGAATGTTATCTAAGGTTTTTTTAGGTATTTTAGGGTTTTTTATGTTTTTAGGGATTTATAGGGTTGTTTTTACATTTTTATGATTTTTATGGTTTTTATGGATTTTTTGGGGTTTTGGGGTTTTATGGTTTTTTTTGGGTTTTTAGGGGTTTTTTGAGTTTTTAGGGGTTCATGGTTTTTTTGTTATTAATGTTTTTACAAGTTTAACGAGTTTACAGGGGTTTTTGGTTTTTACAGTTTCATTGTGTTTTAGTTTTATTATTTTTTTCGGGGGTTTTACAGTGTTTAGGGATTTATAGGTGTTTTAGGCTCTATTTTGTGATTTTTAGGCATTTAAAAAAAATAGGTTTTTAGGGTATTTAACTATTTTTTGGGTTTTAAGGTTTTCTTAGGAATTTTCAAGGAATTTAGCATTTTTTTATGTTTTTAGGGATTTTTCGGCCTTCATAGTATTTTTATGGTTTTTAGGGTGTTTATGTATATTTACGTTTTTAGGGTTTCTTGGGGTTTTAATGGTTTAATAGGATTTTATGTTTTTTTTAGTTTTTTTAGGGTTTTAAGGATTTTAGATATTTTTAACATTTTTAGAGGTATAAGGGGTTATAATATTTTTAGTTATTTTTTGGAGTTTTAGGATTTTAAGGTCTTTCTAGGTTTTATGGTTCTTACGGTTTTAGGGGTTTTTAGTTATTTTAGAATTTTTAGGTTATTCGGGTTTACAGTGTTTTTAGATTTTTAAGGGTTACTTAGGGTTTTTACATTTTTGGGATTATTAGGGATTTTTTAGGATTTTTATGTGGTTTTAGAGCTTTTAGGGATTTTAAGGGCTTAAGGATTAGATGGTTTTTAGGGTTTTATGGTTTTTGGGGGTTTTAGGTTTATTTTGAGTGTTTAGGGGTTTTATTGTTTTTAAACTTTTTTAAAAATAAAGTTGTTAAAAGGGGTTTTTGTGATTTTTTATGGTTGTGTGGGTTTCCAGGATTTTTATGGTCTTTATGGTTTTTAGGAGGTTTTGCATTTTTAGGGTATTTTTAAGGTTCCTTAGGGTTTTAATCATTTTTAGGGAATTTAGGGGTTTTAAGTGTTTTAGGTTTTTAATGTTTTCTTAGTGTTTTCATGTTTTTTAGGGTTTTTTATGTTTTATTAATTTTTAAGTATTTTTATGGTTTTTATGGTTTTTTTTGAGTTTTTAGATATTTTTATGGACTGTAGTTTTCTTATGCTTTTTGGTTTTTAGGGATTATTGAGTTTTTTTTTGGACTTTTAATATATTTAGAGTTTTTTTATTGTTTTTAGGGTTTTAAAGGGGTTTTAGATTTTGTATTGGTTTTAAGGGATTTTATGGGTTTTTACAGGTTTTATGGTTTTTTGGGGTTTTAGGATATTTGGTTTCTAAGGGGTTTATAGAGTTTTTACATCTTTTATGTTTTTAGGGTTTTAAATCGTTTTAATGTTTTGATGATTTTCTTATGGTTTTTCGGGTTTTTTTTTGTTTTTACTAATTTTTAGGTATTTTTTGGATTTTTATTGGTTTTTTGGGTTTTTAGTTAGTTTTATGGGTTTCGAGGTTTTTATAGGTTTTATGGTTCTTTGGGGTTTTAGTTTTTTTATGTTTTTTGTATTTTATGGGTTTTTAGAGTTTCTTATGTTTTTTTGGGTTTTAAAGATATTATAAAATTTTTAGCGTTTTTTGGTTTTATGGGTTTTTAGGGATTTTATGTTTTTCGGAGTTTTACGGATTTTAGGGGTTTTAGGGTTTTTATGGTTTTGTTAGGTTTTTTAGGGTTTTTAGTGTCTTTTAGGTTTTTAATGGGTTTAATAGTTTTTAGTTTTTAGTTTTTTTCTTATGGGTATTCAGGGTTTTTAGGGTTTTTAATGTTTTAGGGATTGTTAATTCCTTTTAAGGTTTTTTATTTTTTTTAGGGTTTTTATGGATTTTGTGGTATTTTGGTTTTTTTGGTTCAGGATTTTTTTGTGTTTATGTGGTTTTTAATGTTTTTTAGATTTTTTAACATTTTTAGGTGTTTTAATGTTTTTTAGATCTTTTAGTGGTTTAAAATGTTTTTATGGGTTTTTAGGGGTTTATGGTTTTTAGGGGTTTAGGTTTTTTAGGGGTTTTAGGGTCTTTTTAGGTTATTTCTCATTTTTTTGGGTTTTAGGGGTTTTTAGTATTTTTAGGTTCGTAGGGTTTTCATAAGGGTTTTCAGGGTTTTATTTTTTTTTCATTTTTTGTGATTTTTTGGGATCTTTGGATTTTTATATTTATTTGGGGATTTTAGTTATTTAAGGGGATTTAGAGTTTTTAGGGTTTTTTTGGTTTTTTGGGGTTTTTTGGTTTTTTTGAGTTTTTGGGGGTTTCAAGGGTTTTTAGTGATTTTTAATGTTTTTCATGGTTTAAAGGGTTTTAGAGTTTTTAATGGGTATTTAGGTTATTTATGGATTTTTAGGGTTCTTAATTTTTTTTGGAGTTTTTATGGTTTTTAAGATTTTATGGGGTTTTATGGTTTTTTACTGTTTTTGTTTTTTTTGTTTTTTTGGGGGTTTTAAATGTTTTTTGGTTTTTATGGATTTCATTGGTATAGTTAGGGTTTTTAGGGTTGTTTACATTTTTAGGATTTTTTAGGGATTTTTTTATAATTTTATGGTATTTATAGTATTATAGGGTTATTAGATATTTTAGGACTTTTATGGGTTTTTTGGTTTTTAGGATTTACAGAGTTTTTAGGGTTCATAATGGTTTTTAGATTCTTTTAACATTTTTAGGGTTTTAAAGGATTTTTAAAATTTTAGTGGGTTTTTAGGATTTTTTTAGTGTTTTCGGGTTTTTTTAAGGTTTATAGGGGTTTTTTTGGTTTTTTGGTGTTTTAGGTATTTTTAGGGATTTTAGTGATTTTAGGATTTTTTGGGGATTATAGCGTTTTTAAGTTTTAGGATTTTCTTATTGGTTTTCATTATTTTTATGGGTTTTTACTATTTTTTGAATTTTAATTCTTTTATGTAATATTTATGTTTTTAGGGGTTTTTTTTTTGGAGATTTTGATGTTTTTAAGTGATTTTAGGGTTTTAGGGTTTCTATTATATTTTTGGGTGTTTATGGTTTTTTAAGTAGTCAAAGGTTTTCATGTTTTTTAGATTTTTTTTATCATATTTAATGGTTTAAAGAGTTTTTAACGTTTTTTTTGGTTTTAGGGTTTTTATTGGTTTTATGTTTTTTATTGGTTTTAGGGTTTCTTAAGGTTTTATGAGTTTTATGTTTTTTAGGAATTTTTAGGGTTTTTATGGCCTTTTGGATTTTTATAATTTTTAGGATTTGGGGGTTTTAAGTGTTTTTAGTTTTTAAGGTTTTCATATGGGTTCTTGGAGTTTTTAGGGGTTTTTTCATTTTTTGGTATTTTGGTCCCCTTTAAGCATTGTTATGGTTTTTTGTGTTTATTAGGGATTTTGAGGTTTTTGGGGTTTTTTGAGGTTTTAGAGTTTATTAACATTTTTAATGTTTTATGGTTTTTGGGTTTTTATGAGTTTTTAAGATTTTTGGGATTTTTATGGGTTTTCATGGGTTTTCGATATTTTTATGTTTTTAAGGATTTTTAGAGATTTTTTATCATTTTTATAGGTTTTAGGGTTCTTATATATTTCGTGGCCCTTTATAGGTTTTTAGTGTTGTCGGGTTTATTAGGTTTTTATGATTTTTTTTTGTTTTTTGAGTTAGTAGGTTAATAATTATTTTTTGGTTTTTTTAAAATTTTTATGGATTTAAAGGGTTTTTTAGAGATTTTAATGGGTTTTTAGGTTTCTTATAATTGTAGTAATTTTTATGGTTTTTATCCATTTTTTGTATTTTTAGGGTCTTCTATGTTTTTAGGGTGTTCACCATTTTTTAGGACTTTAGGGGTTCATGTGCCTTTAGGGTTTTAATGTTTGTTAGTGTTTTTCTTGTATTTTATGGTTTTTTATGTTTTTAGGGACTTTTAGCGATTTTTTAGTATTATTATAGATTTTGGGAATTTTAGGGATTTTTCTGGGGTTTTAGGGTTTTTATGGTTTTTTCTTGTTTTATGATTTGTTGAGTTTTTATGGTTTTAAGGTGTTTTAGAGTCTTTTAAAAATTTTGGGGTATAAATGGTTTTTATATATTTTTAGGGATTTATATGTTTTATGGGGTTTCAAGGTTTTTATGGGTTTTAGGTGTTTATGTTTTTTTGTGCTTTAGGGTTTTTAGGGGATTTAGTATTTTTAGTTTTTTAAGGATTTTAAGTGATTTTTTGGTTCTCTTAGGTTTTTTCATCGGTTTTTAGGTTTTTTACGTATTTAGGGATTTTTGTGGAATTTTTATAATTTTTATAGTTTTTTATGTATTTAGAGATTTTGAGGGTTTTTTGGTTTTTTTATGATTTTTATGATTTTTATGGTTTTTAGGGGGTATGATATTTTTAGTTTTTTTATTTTAAGGTAATTTAGATTCTTTAACGTTTTTTGGGTTTTAACTAGGTTTTAGTGATTTATTAGTTTTTTTATGGTTTTTATTGGTTTTTAGAGTTTTATCATGTTTTTAACAGATTTTTATGGGTTTTACGTGTTTTAATGTTTTAAAATTATTTTTTAGGGTTTTGTAGGGTTTTTTATTGAGTTTTAGGGGATTAAATGTTTTTTTTATGTCTTTATGATTTTCTTGAGGTTGTTTAGGGTTTAATGATTTTTACCGTTTTTAGGGATTTTTATGGATTTTTATGACTTTTACGTTTTTTGGGTTTTTTGGTTTTCTTTTTCTTTTTTAGGGGGTTAAAGGTTTTGTATATTTTTTTAATGTTTTTGGGGTTTTATTGGGTTTTTAGTTTTTTAGGTGTTTTAAGGATTTTATGGGTTTTAGGGTTTTTAGAGTTTTTTATGTTTGTAAGGGTTTAAGCGTTTTAGGTTATTAATTTTTTCTTAGGGATTATAATGATTTTTGGGTTTTTTTGTTTTTAGTTATTTTATTGATCTTATTAGATTTTATTTTTTAGGGATATTAGGGATTTTGATTATTTTTAGCGTTTTTAGGGTTTTGTGTGTTTTTTTTGGGTTTTAGGTGTCTTTTTGTATTTTTAAGGATTTTTTACGTTTTTTGAGTTTTTATTATCATTATTTGGAGTTTAAAGTGTTTTAAGAGTTGGTTGTAGTTTTTTGGGGTTTTATAGAGTTTTACGGTTGTTATGAATTTTATGGATTTTTTTGTTTTTATGGGTTTTTAGGGTTTTTGGGTTTTTTTGCGTTTTTAGATTTTTTATAGGTTTTACATTTTTTAGGCTTATTTTTTTCTTAGTGTTGTTTTATGGTTTTTAGGTTTTTTTACATTTTTTTGTATATTTAGTGCATTTTTTAGGATTTTTATATTTTTTAGTGTTTTTATGGATTCTAAGGGATTTTAGGGTTTTATGTTTTTTAGGTTTTTATGTGTTTTTTTTGGGTTTTAGGGATTTTTTGAGATTTTTAGAGTTTGAAGTGTTTTTAGATTTTTAATTTTTTTTAGAGTTTTAAAAAAAATGTAGGGGTATTAGTCAGGTTTTAGGGTTTTCGTTGGTTTTTCGGGTTTTTATAGTTTCTATTGGTTTTATGGTTTTTTGGAGTTTTTATGGGGTTTGGGGGTTTTAGGGTTTTGGGTCTTTAAAGTTTTTATTTTTTAGAGGTTTTATGTTTTCTTCGGTTTTTATGGTTTTCCTAGGGGTTTTAAGGGTTTTTGATGTTTTTATGGATTTTTAGGGATTTTTATGATTTTTATGGTTTTTAGGGGTTTTGGGATTTTGTGGGATTTTAGGGTTTTTGTAACACCCCAAGCTTCTATGGTACGCTTCTCTTTGAATAATGCGATAGCGTGTGTTGTACATAACATCGAGTTCTAACACACCACAACCAATCAAACTAGCCATTATGAATAGTAATACCTACCTTTAGAAATTATATATATTTTATATTTCAAAATGGACTTCATTTTTGGATTCAGAATATCGAAATTATCCTAAGTTGAATTTTTGGTATTTTTCTGAGAACTTCTGATTTTTATGAATAGTGAAAAATACTTAAAAACAGCTTTTTTAATCAAAATAATGTATAGTGATAAATTATATTATTGGGTGGTTTTAAAGTATAATTAGAATACGTTTTTACCATTTTATGCAATGGTGTTCATTAGAATTAATTTCACTTTGAAATTGGACATAAACAATTGTCAATCTTTTGATATATATTGTTTCTTAAAAACAAGCTATTTGTTGTGACAGCGGGAATTAATTATAAGATTAATTAATGAAACTTATATGTTTGGAATTTTGTAAAATAGACATCATTTTTTAATTCGGAATATCAATTATAGCTTATGGTGAAATTTTGGCATTGTTCTGAAAAACTTCAATTTTTGATGAATAGTGAAACCACTAAGTGGTCGTTAAAAAAAACTGAATTTTTCATAAAACATAATTTTACCGCTTCTGTGAATTGAATTTCTAAAATCCGAGAGACACGGTTAATATCAAGAAGTAAAATGTGGTTCAATGACATGAAAATAATTTTTGGTGAATAGTAACTTTTTACTTTTATTTACCACGGTTAAAAGTAAATAGGGTAATTAAGGGTAAAAATGATATTAATATTACCCTAACACATGTCCTAATTCTATTGGAAAAGTTTATCTCGACCAAAAACATCCTTAGGAATAAAATATTGTCATTTAGGTCAACTTGGATTAGATTAGGACATTTATTATTACTTAATTCAAAGAAGAGTTAAAAGAGTTGAAATCAAAGTTTATTTACTAAAACATTTTTAATATAGGGTTATACATAAGCTAAATTCGATTGTAAATATTCATTAGAAATCTAAAATTATTTCCTACATAATGATATTTTATTTATAATTTTTAGACATTAAAAAATTTAATTTATTTATGACACAATGATGATGCAGTAATTACCATAATAATGAAACAATTAAAATAAATGATATTATAAATACAAAAATAAATATAATTTGAGACTTTTTATGAATTAAACTAATTTTATAGGTTAATATGACATCTTAGGATTTACTTAATTATCATTTTTAGAATTAATCATTCTGTTATGAGTTTTACAAAAATAAATTATTAAATAGTGTCAAAATTGACATAAAAGTGTTTTTAAGAAAAATATTATATTATTAATTGATATTAAATTCCTAAAAATATAAGGTTTGTCCAAGAGACTTATATCATGATAGGTGTATCAGTAATGGACCACTTGATGGTCTCTTGAATGTATATAGTATTTTTATTAACCATATAATATAAAAATACAAAGAGACATTGTAAAAGTGAAACTAATTAACTAAGAGTTAATACTTAATGATAAGGTTAATATAGTAACCCAAACCTGTCTAAATTATATTGGTTGAGTGGTTTTAGACCCATCCCCACCTTAACCTTTAAATAATCCACTTTTGAGCCATTATAAACCGAATATGAATTTATTATAAAATAACATTTCTAGATTTTCCAAAGGTGCCCCTCACCCCTCTTATAAAAGGGCACTCCCCCTTCTCACTAATTCACACATTAAAAGCCTCTTGGTTCTGCCAAAACCTGCCCAAATACTCTTTCCACTTCACTCACTACAACCTATAGGCCTTATTTTTATCAGAACGCCAACCTAAGGATCCCTTTTGATCAAATCAAAAGGAAGAACACGAAGAAGAGGTAATGTTTTCACCACCCTTTTTCAAACTCATTTCTTCTTCAACTTTTTCTTTATTTGTTATTCCCATTATAAAATAATGAATCCAGTAACTCCTATATACTGTAATGTTATTATAAATATGTTAAAACCATATTCATTATTCTATCCATCCTTTGAATGACATGTCACCATACGTGTGTACGTACGGCTTACCGTCTCCACGTCATGGTGTAATTGTTATTCAATATATTATTATTTGGATGGGTATAATAATGATTTTTAATTCATTTAAATAATAAATATAACATGATAATTATTCTGTATATGTGATATACCATCCAATTATATACTATTTTAATATCAAAAGAATGATATTGTCCCTCGTGCGTACGTACGGACTACCGTCTCCACGAACGCGATGAGATTCATTCTCCATCGTATCCATTAAAGTATAATTATCATTTTATGACTTAAAAATAATGTTTTAAGGAAATGATATCATCCTGGATATGAATAAGATACAACCTATCCATGTCAAACATGGATTACGTAACAAAACATACAAAAGAAAACGAGTAAGTTAACACCCGAAACAACGATAATACCAAGATATTATTAACAAATCAATGTTAAAAGATCATATATGATATCATAT
Source organism: Viscum album (assembly GCA_963277665.1). Classification (NCBI taxonomy): domain Eukaryota; kingdom Viridiplantae; phylum Streptophyta; class Magnoliopsida; order Santalales; family Viscaceae; genus Viscum; species Viscum album. The sequence goes on along the minus strand of OY728167.1, from coordinate 244,522,376 downwards.
TAATATATATGATTATTGTATAATTTAATAACAATTATTTCACCATTATACAGGAGGTTAACCTACCATCAACCAAAGAAAAGTACAAGGTAATGGTTATTTCACAATCTCTTCATTATCCGAGGTTGTTTATACATAATTATCTACTGGGACTTCTTTATCATCCACATCCATGTTTCTTAAAAATGTATTTCAAAACATTTTTACTATTTACTAGAATATGGGTTAAATTCATTTATACCCTTGTTTGACTTTTTATAAGAGGTTTATAAAGGAATCTTTCCGTCGTTTTCCGAACAAGGTGCTTTTAACCTTTTCGACAGAATTAAGGTAAGAATGTTTTTTTTAACTTATACGGTGGGTGCGACTATTTTCCGCCGTTATAAAATCGTCGAAGCTTCCCCTACAAGCTTATAAGAATATTTTCAAAGTAAATGTTATATTTTATAAATATATGACTCTTAAATAATTTCAAAATAAAAAGAGATATTACGCTAAAAAGAGTTTTGATTTCATCTATGTCAACATCCTTTGATTGATTTTACGCTTATTTGAAGTTGATTTGTTATGATACAAAAATTCCATATTGTATTGAAGGTTTTGTGACATGTTTGACTATGGATTTTTTATTTTTATACCCTTCATGGTTTATGGTGAAAGTATTGACATTTCGTAAGCTTTTTTTAATACGAATGTTTATGTTATGTTTAAACCTTTTCATAAGGGAATGCATTGGACTTAATATGTGACGGGTGGAGCCTGCTATAGCGCCTCGATGCAGCTATAGGTCTCATGAGACAAACTAGTGTCTTGGAACAAGGCCTTGACAAAATCTTATTTGTAGTCTTGGCAAGAGTCCTTGGCCATGTGGTTATTATAGTCTGGCATTATGCATTCCATCATTATGAAAGTGGTTATTGATATTGCATGTGATTATTAGATTAGTAGAATATACATGTGAATAAGTAAATTTCATTATTTCATTTTAATTTTTTCCATACTAAGTTGAAGTTCAAGTTTATAAGGATTTTGTTTAAGTTATACATTGCCTTAAATGTTTATTATTATTCATGAATGTTTCCCCTATATTGTTATCCTTACTGGTCATTTGAGCTCACCCCTTTCAATGTTTTATTTTTCCCAGGATGTGAAGAAGTGATTTATGAATGACCTGCAGGGATAGTATGTAGGGATATGAGTGTGGACTAGGAAGAAAAGATGTTGTTGTATTTTTCATTTTTTTTATGATGTAATGTAAAACTTTATGAATATATCTAGTGTTTACAAGGCTAATAAACCAATCGGTCTTTTGAGATTTGATCATTCTTATGATCATGCCAATGTTATGTAATAATGCACCGACTTTGGGTAACTGGGGTCAGGGCGTTACAGTTGGTATCAGAGGAAGTTTAGTACAAACATTGGAAGCTAGATTTAGATAAACTTTGATTAGAGCACATAGACCTAAGATGGACTTTGAGGATTATTATAGAAGAACTTCCTAGAATTTTGGTATTGTGGAGATTTTTGGAGTTTTCTGAGAAATACATCCCTGTCTGGATACGAGCAGGTCGAGGCGGCTCTGGCATAGATGTACCTAGGGGTAAAACCTGAAAACACCACTTTGAGTTAGACTCAAACGGGAACTGGTGCACGACAACGAGCCTTACTGCACTTTTGGTTACGACACTCTCATGGGATATGCTTAGGATAACTATGATTTTCTTTAAAAATCATTATGAAGGGTTTATGGGTATATAATTGCACACAAAAAACATTTTTATGATTATGGATTATATCCATAAATAGTTTAATTTATGTTAAGTGTTTTATAAGTATGGAATTATGTATTTTGATTCATAAACTGATCTAGTTTATGCCATTGTTTAGAAATGGCACCTAGTGGAAGAAATGGAAACTGTATCAATGCACACACTCCATGTAGGGATTTCCCTCCTGCTCAAGATAATTATAGTAGAGATGGTGATGAAACTGGTGCCGATCAGTTAATCACCATACAAGGACAACTCACTCAGGTTATGAATAATAACATTACCTGTATTGAGCACCCTGATCCATATCATGGAGGATCAATGTTAGATCGATTCATGAGTCAACAAACACCAATGTTCAATGGGAGTACAAATCCCTAAGTAGCAGAGCAATGGATAAATTCCCTAGAGAAAATATTTCAGGCTTTGGGGAGTAGTGAAAGGGAAAAAGTTTTCATGGAAGTTTACCGCCTCACTGGAGATGCTGATCAATGGTGGTCATTGATTCAAAACATGAAGGAAGATGATGAAGTATAAAATATGGAATGGAGGGAGTTCAAAGATCTGTTTTTAGAAAAATACTTTCCTCGTGACCATCGAGCAGATATGGAAAGGCAATTTCTGAGTCTGAGACAAAAGGAGTATGAGAATGTCGCAAAGTATGAGGCTAACATTACCAGGTTAGAAAGGTATGCTGGAGATTATATACATAACCCAATAAGTAATATTGATCATTTCTTTGATGGGTTAAAACCATTTCTCCCTTGAGTATTAGTCTCACAATCCTTCTCATCATACGAAGACATTGTCTCATGTGCTATCAAGACAGAAAAGGAATTCTCTAAGTCTTATGACTTTAAAGAAAAGTAAGAGAAGAAGAGATCTGCCGATCAATCTAGGAATGGAAATAAGGGGAAGAAGGGAAAGGTTGAATATCCATCCTGTGGTAAATGTGGGAAGAAACACCCCAGTACTTGCTTGAAGGGAATGGGTGTCTGTTACAAGTGTGGTGAAAAAGGCCACCAAGCTCGTGATTTCAAAGGGAAGAAGGAAGCTACCAATGATCAATGCAAAAATTGAAGGGGGATAGGACATTATGCAAATGAATATCCTAAGCGTCAGGGGAACTTACCTCATAAATGGCCAAGGGATCAAGGTCAAGCTTATGCTATCACTACTGCTGAGGTAGAAGCTCCGAAAGACGTGGTGGCAGGTAATTTAATGGTTTCCTCAAGTTTAGAAAATGCATTATTTGATTTTGTATCATCGCATTGTTTCATATCTTCCTAGTTTTCTAAGAAAATTAGATATTTCCAATTTGTTTTAACAAGGAGTTGTCAGTTAAAACTCCTAAGGGAAGTATCATTGCAACAAAGTTTTGTGAATCAGTCCCCATTAGAGCTCATAAATGTTCTTTATCTGCTGATCTCATCGTCATACATAAGATTGAGTGTGATATAATCCTCGGTATGGATTGGCTTTCGGACTATGATGAGATGATTTATTGTAAGAAGAAGGAGGTTACAATTTTTGACGATGATGATAAGGAACACCTTATCTTTAGAGCAGAATCGTCACCACCTAATTCTTATCTAGATCCACCCCCCGTAGCTCAACTAAATTCTATTATTGGGGAGGAATAGAATGAAATTACTATGGTTGAGGAAAGGAATGTTCAAATATATGATGTACTTGTTGTGAAAGAATATGTAGATGTATTTCCAGAAGATTTACCTGGACATCCTCTAGAATGAGAAGTTGAGTTTTCCATTGATTTAATTCCTGGATCAAGGCCTATATCGAAGACCCCTTATAGAATGGCCACTATAGAATTAGTTGAACTAATGAAACAACTAGAGGAATTGAGTAATAAGGGATTTATTCTCCCTAGTGTTTCTCCATGGGGAGCCCCAGTTCTTTTTGTTAAGAAGAAAGATGGATCTATGAGGTTATGTATCGACTACAGGGAGATCAATGCTATAACAATAAAGAACAAGTATCCCCTACCTCGCATTGATGATTTATTTGACCAACTGCATGGAGCTCAATACTTTTCAAAGATTGACTTTCGATCTGGATACCATCAGTTGTGTTTGAAGAAGGAAGAAATTCCGAAGACACCATTTCGAACCAGGTATGGGCATTACGAGTTTACAGTAATACCTTTTGGATTGACTAATGCACCCTCTGTATTCATGGATCTGATGAATAGAGTTTTCAAAGAATATCTCGATGAATTTGTGGTGGTATTTATTGATGATATCCTGGTATAATCCAAAAGCTACGAAGATCATGAAAATCACTTGCGCATTATCCTGAAGACTCTGAGAAGACATGAATTATATGGGAAGTTTAGCAAGTGTAAATTATGGCTTCAGGAGATTTCTTTTTGTGGCCATATTGTCTCTAAAGATGGAATCTCTATTGATCCTTATAAGACCAACTAAATCCAAGAATGGACCGCACCTATGAGTATAACTGTGGTACATAGTTTTATTGGTTTAGCAGGTTATTATCGACGTTTCGTCCAGAATTTTTCCCGATTGGCTAACCCATTAATGAAGCTCACATGTAAAGGGGTTAAATTTGTTTGGACAAAAGAATGTGAATAATGTTTTGAAGAACTGAATAGAAGATTAATCAATGCTCCTATATTGACTCTACCATCGGGGAATGATGGGTTCGTTATTTATAGTGATGCATCGAAGAAAGGACTTGGTTGTGTCCTTATGCGGAATGATAGGGTTATTGCCTATGCATCACGACAGTTGAAAATTCATGAAAACAACTATCCTACTCATGATCTCGAGTTAGCAGATGTGATCTTTGCTTTGAAGATATGGAGGCACTACCTCTATGGTGAAAAATGTGAGATTTATACTGATCAAAAGAGTTTGAAGTATATTTTCTCACAAAAAGAACTCAACATGAGGCAAAGGAGATGGCTTGAATTACTCAAGGATTATGATTATGTGATACAATACCACCCGAGGAAAGCAAAGAAGGTGGCAGATGCTTTGAGCAGAAAAGATCATAGAGTTTTGAACAATATGAGAAATGAAAGGGATCCAATTTTCAGGGATCTAGTGAAGATGGACATGGGAATAACCAGGGAAGGTGGAACATCAATGCTTTTTCAAATGGTTTCCCAACCATCTTTACTAGAAATGAATAATATTTATTAGACCGATGATGAAGAATTTCAAAAGAAGATTAAAGCTGTGAATGATGGGAGATTGAGAGACTTTGTGTATGAAGAAGAAATTTTGAAATTCGGGAAGAGACTTTGTGTTGCCGATATAGCTGATCTAAAAAGGGAATGTCTGGATGATGCTCATAGTTCCAATTTCTCTGTACACCCTGGGAGCACCAAAATGTATATAGATTTGAAGGAACATTTTCGGTGGGACAATATGAAGAGGGAGATTGTTGATTTTGTGTCAAGATGTACGGTTTGTCACAAGTGAAAGCTGGAAGGCAATAGCCTGGGGGAGTCATGCAACCTCATCCCATACCAGGATGGAGACGGGACAATATTACGATGGACTTTGTCATGGGGCAACCAAAGACTCCTAGAAGGAACGATGCATTATGGGTCATTGTTGATCGTCTTACCAAGTCAGCACATTTTCTTGCTATAAGGGAATATTTACCACTTGAATGACTATAAAGACTATATATTAATGAAGTTGTGAGACTTCATGGAGTACCCCGATCAATTGGTTCTGATCGTGATCCCCGTTTTACTTCAAGATTCTAGAAAAGTCTTCAGAAAGCCTTGGATACTGAACTTCATTTGAGCACTGACTACAACCCTCAAATAGACGGACAACCAGAACGAACTATTCAAACCGTAGAAGACATGTTGAGATCCTGCTCACATGACTTTCAGGGTATGTGGGATCAATATTTACCTCTGGTAGAATTTTACTATAACAATAACTTCAATTAGAGTATTCAGATGGCACCATATGAAGCTTTATATGGAAAGAGATGTCGCACACCAACCTGTTGGGATGACGCTGGTGAAAGAAAACTTGTAGGCCCAGAACTGGTGGAGGAAACAATGGAAAAGGTGAAGGTAATCCAAAACCATATCAAAGCAGATCAAAGTAGGCAGAAGAGCTACGCCGATAATCGAAGGAAGGATTTGGAATTTTAAGTCGGTGATAATGTTTTCCTGAAGGTATCTCCATGGAAGGGAGTCATACGTTTTGGTAAGAAGGGTAAATTGAGTCCCAGGTACATCGGACCTTTCAGAATTCTAGAACGAATTGGGGCTATAGCTTACCGATTGGCAATTCCACCAAGTCTCTCCAAAGTTCACGATGCGTTCCACGTATCTCTATTGAGGAAATACATGCCTAACCCAACGCATGTACTCACCTATGAGGAATTAGAACCAGAACCTGATCTGTGTTATTGTGAAGAGCCCGTCAGGATTCTTGATACGAGAGAACAAGTACTGAGAAACAGGACGACGCGTCTGGTAAAAGTTTTGTGGAGAAACCATAAGATGGAAGAGGCAATATGGGAACCCGAGGAACATATGATGAAGAACCACCCGAGTCATTTCATGCGCTAGTATTCTAGAAATTTTGAGGATGAAATTATTTTAAGGAGGGGAGAATGTAACACCCCAAGCTTCTATGGTACGCTTCTCTTTGAATAATGTGATAGCGTGTGTTGTACGCAACATCGAGTTCTAACACACCACAACCATCAAACTAGCCGTTATGAATAGTAATACCTACTTTTTGAAATTATATATATTTTATATTTCAAAATGGACTTAATTTTTGGATTCGGAATATCGAAATAATCCTAAGTTGAATTTTTGGTATTTTTCTGAGAACTTCCAATTTTTATGAATAGTAAAAAATACTTAAAAACAACTTTTTTAATAAAAATAATTTAAAGTGATAAATTATATTATTGAGTGGTTTTAAAGTATAATTAGAATATATTTTTACCATTTTGTCCAATGCTTTTCATTAGAATTAATTTCAATTTGAAATTGGACATAAACAATTGTCAATCTTTTGATAAATATTGTTTCTTAAAAACATGCTATTTGTTGTGACAACGAGAATTAACTATAAAATTAATTAATGCAACTTATATGTTTGGAATTTTTTAAAATAGACATCATTTTGGAATTCGGAATATCAATTATAGCTTTGGGTGAAATTTTGGCATTGTTCGGAAAAACATCGATTTTTTATGAATAGTGAAACCAATAAGTGGTAGTTAAAAAAACTGAATTTGTCATAAAACTAAATTTTACCGCTTCTGTGAATGGAATTTCGAAAATCCGAGAGACACAGTTAATATCAAGTAGTAAAATGTTGTTCAATGAGATGAAAATAATTTTTAGCGAATAGTAACTTTTTACTTTTATTTACCACGGTTAAAAGTAAATAGGGTAATTAAGGGTAAAAATGATATTAATATTACCCTAACACATGTCATAATTCTATTGGACAAGTGTATCTCGACCAAAAAAACCTTAGGAATAAAATATTATAATTTAGTTCCATTTGGATTAGATTAGGACATTTATTATTACTTAATTCAAAGAAGAGTTAAAAGAGTTAAAATCAAAGTTTATTTATTAAAACATTTTTTATATGGGGTCATACATAAGATAAATTCGATTGTAAATATTATTTACAAAGATAAAATTATTTCCTACATAATGATATTTTATTTATAATTTTTAGACATTAAATAATTTAATTTATTTATGACACAATGATGATGCAGTAATTACCATAATAGTTAAAAAATTAAAATAATTGGTATTATAAATACACAAATAAATATAATTTGAGACTTTTTATGAATTAAACTAATTTTATAGGTTAATATGACATTTTAGGGTTGACATAATTAACGTTTTTCGAAGTAATCATTCTGTTATGAGTTATAAAAAAATCAATTAATAAATAGTGTCAAAATTGACATAAAAGAGTTTTTAAAACAAATATTATATTATTAATTGATATTAAATTCCTAAAAATCTAAGGTTCGGCAAATAGACTTATATCATGATATGTGTATCATTAATGGACCACTTGGGGATCTCTTGGATGCATATACTAAGTTTATTAACCATATAATATAAAAATACAAAGAGACATTGTAAAAGTGAAACGAATTAACTAAGAGTTAATACTTAATGATAAGGTTAATATAGTAACCCAAACCTGTATAAATTCTATTGGTTTAGTGGTTTTATACCCCTCCCCACCTTAACCTTTAAATAATCTACTTTATATCCATTATAAACAGAATATTAATTTATTATAGAATAATATTTCTAGCTTTTCCAAAGGTGCCCCTCACCCCTCTTATAAAAGGGCACTCCCCCTTCTCACTAATTCACACATTCAAAGCCTTTTGGTTCGGCCAAACCCTTCCCAAATACTCTCCCAAATTCCCTAAATACAACCTAGAGGCCTTAGTTTGATCATACAGCCAACCTAAATAGCCCTTTTGATCAAATCAAAAGGAAGAACCTGAAGAAGAGATAATGTTTTCATCACCCTTTTTCAAATTCATTTCTTCTTCAACTTCTTCTTTCTTTGTTATTACCATTCTAAAATAATGAATCCTGTATATCCTATATACTGTAATATTATTATAAATATGGTACAACCATATTCAGTATTCTATCCATCCTTTGAATGAGATGTCACTATACGTGCGTACGTACGGCTTACCGTCTCCACGTCGTGGTGTAATTGTTATTCGATATATTATTATTTGGATGGGTATAATAATGATTTTTAATTCATTTAAATAATAAATATGACATGATAATGATTCTTTATATGTGATATACCATCCAATTATATATTATTTTAATATCAAAAAATGATATTGTCGCTCGTGCGTACGTACGGACTACCGTCTCCACGAACGCGATGAGATTCATTCTCCACTGTATCCATTCAAGTATAATTATCATTTTATGATTTAATAATAATGTTTAAGGACTTGATATCATCCTGGATATGAATAAGATACAACCTATCCATGACAAACACGGCTTGCGTAACAAAACATACAAAATAAAATGAGTAAGTTAACACCCGAAACAACGATAATACTAAGATATTATTAACAAATCAATGTTAAAAGATCATATATGACATCATATTAATATATATGATTATTGTATAATTTAATAAAAATTATTTCACCATTATACAGGAGGTTAAACTACTCTAAACCAAGGAAAAGTACAAGGAAAGGGTTATTTTAAAATATCTTCATTATCCGAGGTTGTTTATATGTACTTATCTACTAGGACTTCTTTATCATCCACATCCATGTTTCTTAAAAATGTATTTCAAAACATTTTTACTATTTACTAGAATATGGGTTAAATTCATTAATACCATTGTTTGACTTTTTATAAGAGATTTATAAAGAAATATTTCCGTCATTTTCCAAACAACGTGCTTTTAACCTTTTCGACAGAATTAAGGTAAGAATGTTTTTTAACTAATACGGCGGGTGCGTCTATTTTCCGCCATTATAAAATCATCGAAGCTTCCCTTACAAGCTTACAAGAATATTTTGGATGATAATGTTATATTTTATAAATATATGACTCTTAAATTATTTCAAAATAAAAAGAGATATTACTCTAAAAAGAGTTTTGATTTCATCTATGTCAACATCCTTTGATGGATTTTACGCTTATTTGAAGTTGATTTATTATGATACAAAACTTCCATATTGTATTTTAGGTTTCGTGATATGTTTTACTATGGATATGTTATTTTTATACCCTTCATGGTTTTTGGTGAAAGTATTGACATTTCGTATGCTTGTTTTAATACGAATGTTTATGTTATGTTTAAACCTTTTCATAAGGGAATGCATTGGACTTAATCTGTGACGGGTGGAGCCTGCTATAGATCCTCGATGCATCGGTAGGTCTCATGATACAAACTAGTGTCCTGGAACAAGGCCTTGAAAAAACATTATTTTTAGTCTTGGCACGAGGCCTTGGATATGTGGTTATGATAGTCTGGCATTATGCATTCCATCATTATGAAAGTGGTTATTGATATTGCATGTGATTATTCGATTAGTAGAATATCCATGTGAATAAGTAAATGGAATTATTTCATTTTAATTTTTGCCATACTATGTTGAAGTTCAAGTTTAAAAGGCTTTTGTTTTAGTTATAAATTGCCTTAAATGTTTATTCTTATTCATGAAAGTTTCCGCTATATTGTTATCCTTACTGGGCATTTGAGCTCACCCCTTTCAATGTTTTATTTTTCCCAGGATGTGAAGAAGTAATTTATGAATGACCTGCATGGATAGTATTTGGGGATATGAGTGTGGACTTTGAAGAAAATATGTTGTTGTAGTTTTCATTTTTTTATGATGTAATGTAAAAATTTATGAATATATCTAGTGTTTCCAAGGCTACTAAACCAATTTGTATTTAGAGATTTGATCTTTCTTGTGATCACGCCATTTTTATGTAGTAATGCACTGAATTTGGGTAATTGGGGCTGTGGAGTTATAGTTTTGTTGGGTTTTTTGGGTTTTTAGAGGTTTTAATTGTTTTTATTTTTTTAAGGTTTTCTTAGGGGGTCTGGGGTTTTTGGTTTTTTATGTTTTTAGGGATTTTAAGGGATTTTTTAGTATTTTTATGGGGTTTTAAGGATTTTGTGGGGTTTTGGAGAATTTTCTGTTTTTTAGGGTTTGTATGTGTATTTTTTGGTTTTTGTGTTTTTTTGAGTTTTTTTGGGTTTTATTATTTTTAGTGTATTTTAATGTTTTAGGTTTTAAAATGTTTTTTATAGTTTTTAGTGGGTTTGTATGGTTTTTTAGGGTTTAAATTTTTTTAGGGTTTTAGGGTTTTAAGGTCTCTTTTGGATTTTTAGCTTTTTTTTTGTTTTTAGGGTTTTTAATTTTTTTTTGGTTTTTAAGGTTTTCTTAGGGATTTTGAGAATTTCTAGGGTTGTTTTATGTTTTAGATATTTGTAATTAATTTACGGGTTTTTATAGTTTTTAGGGTTTTTATGGATTTTGAGGTTTTTAGGGTTTTTATGATTTTTGGTTTCTTTTTAGTTTTCTACAAATTTTAAGGTTTTTAGAGTCTTTTTAATATTTTCAAAAGATTAAATAGTTTTTAGAGGTGTTAGTTTTATTTTAATTTTTTTATGATGTTATAGGATTTTTAAGGTATTAGGGGTTTTATGGATTTTTAGGTTTTTAGGGTGTTTTAGGGTTTTTTAAGTTTTTAGTGTTTTTTCAGTGTTTTAGGTATTTAATATTTTCTTAATGTTGTTCAAGTAATTTACAGGTTTTTATGTTTTAAAGTTTTTTTAGGGAATTTTAGAATTTTTTTTGTTTTATGGTGTCTAGGGATTTTGAAATTATTTTAGGTTTTTTATCATTTTTTAGGTTTTATGGTTTTTTTATTCTTTTGTGTTTTAAATGTTTTTTTATAGTTTTTTAATGTTTTTATTAGTTTAAAGGGTTTTTAGAGTTTTTAGTGGATTTTTGTTTTTTCATGGTTAATCTTAAGGTTTTTTTGTTTTTCTAGATATTTATGGTTTTTAGGGGGTTTTAGGGTTTCTACGATTTTTTGGGTTTTAGGGTTTTCTTTTTGCGTTTTTAGGTTTTTAGGGGGTTTAAGTGTTTATAGGTTTTGATGGTTTTCTTTGGGTTTATTAGTTTTTTTTATTTTTTATGTTTTTAGGGATTTTTAGAATTTCATGGTTTTTAGTGTTTTTTTGGAATTTTTAGGAGTTCTTGGATTTTGTGGTTTTTTGGGGGGTTTTAGTGTTTTTATGGTTGTTTGGGTTTTTAAGGGATTGTTTGAGTTTTTATGTGGTTTAATATGTTTTATAGTTTTTTGACGCTTTTAGGGGTTAAAAGGTGTTTTATATTTTTTATTGGGTTTCTATGGGTTTTTACGGTTTTAAAGATTTTTTTATTTTTATGGATTTTAGAGTTTTTAGGGTTTTAGTGTTTTTAGGTTTTTAGTTGTCTTAATTGTTTTTTTGTTTTTAATTTTTTTTCCTAAGGCTTTTTAGGCCTTTTTTTGGATTACTAGGGATTTTTTGGATTTTTTATGTTTTATAGATTTTGATGGTTTTTTTGAGTTTTTATGGTTTTTATGTTTTTATGGGTTTTTTGGGCTTTTAGTGGTCTTTTGAGTTTTTAAGTGTTTTAAGGTTTTGATGTTTTCTTAACGTTTTTAGGGGTTTAAAGAGTTTAAAAAGCTTTTGGTGTCTTTTTTTGGATTTTAGGGGTTCATGGTTTTTAATGGTTTTTAGGGTCTTTATTGTTTTTGGCAGGTTTAGTGGTTTTTAAGTGTTTAGGGTTTTTTTACATTTTTATGGTTTTTTAGATATTTTTAGGTGTTTTATGGTTTTTAGGATTTCAGTGATTTTGAGGGTTTTAATAGGTTTTTAGGGGTTTTAGGGGTTTTATGGTGTTTTTGGTTTTTATGTTTATTTGTTTAGGGTTTTTTGGATTTTTAGGGGTTTTTGGGAATTTTCTGAGTTTTTATGAGGTTTTAATTTTTTTTTATAGTTTTTACCATTTTAGGGGTTTAAAGGTTGTTTAGAATTTTCATTGGGGTATTAGGGTTTCACTGTGGTTTTATAGATTTTTTAGGATTATGGTTTTTAGGTTTTTTAGGGTTCTTTAGGGTTTTTATCATTTTTAGTTTTTTAGGAGTTTTAAGTGTTTTTATGTTTTTAGTTTTTTTAGGGATGTAGGGTTTTTTTATGTTTTTGGGGATTTTTAAGGTTTTTTTATCATTTTATGGTTTTTATGATTTTAGGTACATGGAGGGTTTTTACGGGTTTTTTGAGTTTTTTTATTTTTTTAACGAGTTTTATAGAATTCTTAACATTTTTAGGGGTATAATGGGTTTTTAGAGTTTTTAGAGGGTTTAAGTTTTTTATTGTTTTTTATAATTTTTTAAGGTTTTTAGTGGTTTTATGGAATTTAGGGTTTTTTTATTGTTTTCATTGTTTTCATGGATTTTATGTGGTTTGAGGTTTTTAAGGTATTATTTGGGTTTTTCAGGTATTTTTATGGTTTTTATGTAATTTGGAATTTTTATGTATTTTTTTATGATTTTTACCAGTTTTTGGGTGTTTTCAGATTTTGAGGGTTTTTAGGGGTTTTTAATGTTTAAGGGTATTTTATGGTTTTTTCGGGTTTTACCAGTTTTTATGTTTATAGGGGTTTTAATTGTTTTTATAGTTTTATCGTTATCATAGGGATTTTCATAAATTTTAGGGTTTCTTACATTTTTTTGGATTTTTTGAATTTTTAGGGATTTTTAGGATTTTTAGGAATTCTATGGGTTTTTAGGGGTTTTATGATTTTAGGATTTTGTAGGATTTTATGGGGTTTTAGAGGTTTTTTTGGATTTTAATGGTTTTTAAGGTTTTTTATATTTTTTTCCATTGTATGGATTTAAATGGTTTTTAGAATTCTTAGTGGGGTTTTAGGATTTTTAGGGGTTCTTAGGTTTTTTATGGTTTTTATGGGGTTTTATCATTTTTAGACTTTATAGGGATTTTAGGGATTTTTATGATTTTTAGTTTTTGTTGGGTTTTTAGGGGTTTTAATTGTTTTTATGATTTTATGGTTTTCTTAGGGAATTTTAGGGTTTTTAGGGTTTTTATGTTTTTAGGGATATTTAAGGATTTTGTGGTTTTTAGGTATTTAGGTATTTTGATGGTTTTATGGTTTTTTTTCTTTTTTTGGGTTTTTTGAGTTTTTAGGGTTTTAATGTTTTTTAAAACTTTTTAACATTTTCAAGGATGAAAGGGGTTTTAGAGTTTTCAGTATTTTTTGGGGTTTCTTGAGGTTTTTATGATTTTGAGAGGTTTTTTATGGTTTTTAGGGGATATTAGAGTTTTAAGCCTTTTGGGGTGTTTTCAGGGTTTCGGCACTTTTTGAGGTTTTTATGGGATTAATTTTTTTGGATTTTTATGGTTTTCCAAGGGATTTTAATGGGGTTTAGAGGTTTTTATATTTTTTGGGATTTTTAGTGATTTTTTAGGTTTTTTTACGGTTATTAGAGTTTTATAGAATTTTAGGTTTTAGAGTTTTTTAATGTTTTAGGTTTTTAAGAGGTTTTTAGTGTTTTGAGTAGTTGTACGGGGGTTTTGGGTTTTTAGGTATTTTTAATGTTTTTGGGGGATTTTAGTGTTTTAGATATTTTTTAGTATTTAGGGTGTTTTCTGATTTTTTTGGGTTTTTAGCGTCATTTAGGTTTTTAGGATTTTTATGTGTTGTTAGGTTTTTGAGGTTTTCTTAGCTGTTTTTAGGGGTTATAAGGTTTTTAAATTTTTTAGATATTTATAGGTATTTTTTAGGATTTTTAATGTTTTTAGGGCCTTTAGAAATTTTTATAATTTTTATGGTTTTTATATTTATTAGGGTTTTTATTTTTTCAATAATTTTTTGGGTTTTAGGGTTTATTTGAGTTTTTATGGTTTTAAATGTTTTTATATTTTTTAAAATTTTAGGTGAGTAAAGGGGTTTTAGATTTTTTAACGTATTTAGGGTTTTATGGATTTTTAGGTTTTATGTGTTTTTATGGTGTCTACAGTTTTTAGGGTTTTTAAGGGTTTTTAACATTCTTAGGTTTGTTGGGAGTTTAAGGTTTTTTAATATTTTTAATCCTTTTTAGGGTTTTTTAAATATTTCTAGATTTTTAGTTTAATTTTATGATATTTATTATTTTTAGGTGTTTTAGGGATTTTGATGGTTTCTTGGGTTTTATGGTTTTTTTGGGTTTAAGGGTTTTTTAGTTTAATTGGGGTTTTATATTTTTTTAACGATTTTTGGGGTTTAACAGGTTTCTATAGTTTTTATTGTTATTTTTTATTTTCTTGGGTATTTAGGGATGTTAAATTTTTTCATGGGTTTTTATGTTTTTAGTAGTTTTTAGGGTTTGTTTGGGTCTTTTAGTGTTTTTTGTGTTTCTAGGTTTTTAGGGGTTCTAAATTCTTATAGATTTTTATGGTTTTATTAGGATTTTTCACGGGTTTTTATTTTTTGGGGGATTTTATTTGAGTCTATAGATTTGTTATGTTTTTTAAGGTTTTAAGGATTGTTACTGTTTTAGGGGGGTTAGATTTCATAGGGTTTTAAGGTTTTTTGGGTTTTAAGGTTTTTTGAGTTTTTAGGGTTTTAATTTTTTTATATTATTTTAAAGACTTTTAAGGGATTAAATGGTTTTTAGATTTTTTTCGTGGTTTTTAGGGTTTTTATGGGTGTTTTGGGGGTTTCAATGTTTTATGTTGTTTATGGATTTTAGTGTTTTTGGGGTCTTTTGGGTTTTTAGTGGATTTTAGATTTTTTAGGGTTTTATATTCTTTTAGGTTTTTAAGGTTTTATTAGTAGTTCTTAGGTTTTTGAGAGTTTTTTACATTTATAAATAATTTTTTAGAATTTTTAGGGATTTTGTTAGTTTTTACAGTTTTTAAGGATTTGAACGTTTTAGGGGTTTTTAGGATTTTTAGGTGGTTTTTGTTTTCTAGGTATATAGCGTTTTTTGAGTTTTATGGTTTTAAAAGTTTTTTAGGGTTTTTAATCTTTTTAGGGTTAAAGGGTTTTTATATAGTTAGTGGGGTTTTTGGGTTTTTACTTTTTTAGGGTTTTTTTGTTTTTAGGGGTTATTAGGGTGTTTTGGGTTTTTTGGATTTTTAGAGTTTTTATCATATTATGGTTTTTATCGTTTTAGGTTTTTTGCGGGTTTTAATTATTTTTAGGTTTTTATGGTTTTCATATGGTTTTTCAATGTTCTTAGGGGTTTTTATATTTTTATGGTTTTTAGGTCTTTTTAGGATTATTATGGGTTTTTTGTGTTTTCATGTATTCTGAGGGTTTTTAGTTTTTAGGGTTATTATGGTCTTTTGGAGGTCAAATGGGTTTTTTTAGTTTTTTTAGAGTTTTTAAGTTGTTTAGTTTTTTCAACATTTTAGAGGATTAAAGGGTTTTAGAGTTTTTAGTTGTTTTTTTGGTTATTATGGGTTTTTAGGATTTTTTAAAGTTTTTAGGGGTTTTTTGGTTTTTAGGGTTTTTAGGGCCTTTTAGGGGTTTATCATTTTTTTAGGTTTTTAGGGGTTTTAAGTGTTTTTAGGCTTTTAGTGTTTTTGGGGGGTTTCTTAGGGTTTATCAGGTTTGTTTACATTTTTAGGGATTTATAGGGATTTTATGTGATTTTAGGGTATTTAGGTATCTGCTGGGTGTTTATGGGTTTTAGGGGATTTAGGTGTTAATGGGGTTTTGGGATTTTAGGGGGAATTTATGAGTTTTTTATTGGTTTTTAGTGTAATTAACATTTTTAGGGGTATAAAGGGTTTCATGGGGTTTTAATAGGTGTTTACGGATTTATGTGTTTTTACAGTGTTTTTATGGTTTTAGGGGTTCTTATAGTTTATATAGTTCTTTGAATTTTTTGGGTTTTTAGGGTTTTTTTCATTTTTTTAGGTTTTTAGGGGTTTTAAGTGTTTTTTGGTTTTAAGGTTTTATTAGGGGATTTCAAGGTTTTAGGGTTTCTTCACGTATTAGGTATATTTACGGTTTTTAGGATCTATGTGGTTTTTAGGGGTTTTAGGGGTTTTGGGGGGTTTAAGGTCTTTTTAGGTGTTTTCAGGATATTTTGCGTTTTTTTGGGTTTTTAGGGGTTTTAATTGTTTTCAGGATTTTATGGTTTGCTTAGGGGTTTTTAAGGTTTTAGGGGTTTTAGGGTTTTTTAGGGTTTTTAGGGATTTTGTGTATTTTTATGTTTTTACAGTTTATAGGGATTTTGACTGTCTTTAGTGTTTTTTAGGGTTGTTAGGCATTTTAGTGTTTTTTCTTTTTTTAAAGGTTTTAAGTGTTTTTATTTTTTTTACATTTTTCTTACGGTTTTACAGTGTTTTATGGTTAATTTCATTTTAAGGGTTTTTGGGTTTTTTATATTAATGGGTTTTAGGGTTTTTAGGGTTTCTTAGGGTTTTTAGGGTTTTATGGTTTTATTGGGTTATTGGGATTTTTTGAGTTTTTAGGGTTATTTCTGTTTTCTTGAGTTTTTATCATTTTTAGGTGTTTAAAGGGTTTTTATATTTTTCATTGGGTTTTAGGGTTTTATTGGGATTTTAAGGGTTTTTAAGGATTTTAGGGGGTTTATGGTTTAAGGGGTACTGGGGTTTTTTAAGGTTTTTGTTGTTTTTTTTGTTTCAGGTGTATTTAGTGTATTTTGATTTTTTAAAGTATCTTAGGGGTTTTCCTGTTTTATAGTTTTTTTATGTTTTTACATATTTTTTTGGATTTTTAGGATTTTTATGGTTCTTAGGGTTTTAGGGATTTTGAGGGAGTTTCGGGGGTTTTAGGGGGGTTTAGGATTTTTTCTTTTTAGGTGTTTTATGGGTTTTTAGAATTTTTAATCAATTTAGTGGTTTAAAGGGTCTTTGTAGTTTTTAGTGGATTTTTCGGGTTTTTATGTGTTTTTAAGATTATTTATGACTGAAAATTAAATTTTTATTATTCAAACACTTTTAAGATTATTTATGGTTTAAGGGTTTTTTATGGTATTTAGGGATTTTAGAGTTTGTTTTGGATTTTTTGGGTTTTTAGCATTTTTAGGTTTTTTAGGGGTTTTAACTATTTCTATTTTCTACATTTTCTTATTTTATTTCAGTGTTTTAGGGGTTTTTAGGACATTTATGGGTTTTAAGGGTTTTTATAATTTTGAGGGGTTTTAGGGGTTTTATGAATTTTAGGGGTTTTATGATTTTCGGGTTTTTAGGTGGGTTTTGTGTTTTTAGGGGTTTTAAGTGTTTTTATAGTTTTTTAAAAGTTTTTAGTTTTTAAGGGGGATTTTAGAGTTTTTGGTGGTTTTAGTGTTTTTATGGGTTTCTAGTAAATATTTTTAGGGTTTTTAGGGTTTTGGGGTCTTTAGGGGGGTTTGGGGTTTTTAGCATTTTGTATGCTTTTAGGGGTTTTAAATTTTTTATGTTTTAAGGTTTTGTTAGGGTTTTTTGGGATTTTTTGGGGTTTTTATGTTTTGATGAAATTTTTGGGTTATTTTCATTTTGAAGCTTTTTTTGTGTTTTTTGGGATATTTTGGGTTTTATGGGTTTTTATTGGGTTTACAGAATTTATGTTCTTTTTACTTTCAGGGTTTTTAATTTGTTTAATGTTTTTAAATTTGTTTAAGGGTTTAATGGTTTTTATAGATTTTATTTTCTTAGGGTTTTTCTAGGATATATTTTTTTTTGAGGTTTTAAGGGTTTTATAGTTTTTAGGGTTTTTAGCGTATTTTCATTTTTTTAGGATTTTTGGGTTTAAAATATTTTTATGTTTTCAAGGTTTTCTTAGGGTTTTTCAGGGTTTTAGACTTTTTTGAAATTTTTAGGGATTTTTGGGATTTTGTAAAAAATTTATTTTTTTTAGGGTTTTGAGGTATTTGGATGTTTTTAGCGGTTTTTTTGGGTTTTTATGGTTTTTTTGGGTTTTATCGTTTTTCTATGTTTTTTTAGGGTTTTAAAGTTTTTTTAATGTTTTTGATTAAATTTTTATGGGCTTAAAGGGGTTTTATATTTTTAGTGGTTTTGGGTTTTTATGGGTTTTTAAACTTTTAAGAGGTTTTAGGGGTTTTTATTGTTTTAGTGATTTAAATGTATTTACAGGTTTTAAAATTTTTAGGTTATTTAGGGGTTCGAAATGTTTTTTGGTTTATAATATTTTCTTAGGGACTTTTAGTGTTTTTAGTTTTTTTACAATTTTTATGTTCTTTAGGATTTTTTAGGATATTTATGGTTTTTTATGGTTTGTAGGGATTTCGATGGTTTTAGGGTTTTTATGGTTTTTAGAGTTTTTTCGGGTTTTTTTGTTTTTATAGTTTTTTCAATTTTATAGGGGTTTAATGGGTTTTATAGTTTTAAATTTTTTTATAGGTGTAAATGATTTTTGAGTTTCTAGTTGTTTTTAATGTTTTTATGGGTTTTTAGGGTTTTAAGTTTTTAGGGGGTTTTGTGTGTTTTAGGTTTTTTTGGGTTTGGGGGGGGGGGTTTGGGGGTTTTAGTGCTCTTCTTGAATATTAGGGGTTTTATGTGTTTTTAGGTTTTTATGATTTTCTTATGGATTTTCTGGATTTTTAGGGGATTTTATGTTTTTTTGGTATTTTCCGTGTTCTTAAGGATTTTTATGTGTTTTAAGTGTTTTTAGGGATTTTGAGGACTTTTAGGGTTTTAGTAATTTTATATTTTTTGGGGATCTTCATAGGGGTTTCCAGGGGTTTTTTTGGTATTTTATAATTTTTTTCGATTTTTAGGGATTTTTTAGGATTTTTTTGGTTTGGAGGGTCTGAGGGACTTTTACGGGGGTTTTTGGGCATTTAAGGTTTTTATGGTTTTTTTTTATTAAGGGTTTTTTTAGTTTTATAGTTTTTTATGATTTTTTAGATTTTTTAATGTTTTTAGGTGATTGAAGAGTTTTTAGTGTTTTTTGTGGGTTTTAGGTTTCATATGGATTCTTAAGTGTTTTTATGGTTTTTTTGGGTTTTAGGGGTTTTTTGGGTTTTTTAGATTTTTAGTGTTTTTTGAGTTTTCAGGTTTTGTAGGGGTTTTAAGTAATTTAGTTTTTTTTACATTTTTCTTATGGGTTTTTATGGTTTTATGGGTTTTATGTTTTTAGGTATTTTATGTTTTTTTAGGATTTTGATGGTTTATATTGTTTTTAGAGATTTTGAGGGGTTTTAGGGTTTCATGGTTTTTTGGGTCATTAGGGTTTTTGAATTTTTAGGGTTTTATAGGTTTTTAGAAATTTTTAACACTTTTAAGGGTTTAAATGGTTTTTATAGATCTTAGTCGGTTTTTAGGGTTCTTATGCGTTTTTAGGGTTTCTTGTGTTTTTAGTGGTTATTGTGGTTTTTAAAGGTTTTGGCTTTTTTGGGTCTTTGTGGGTTTTTACCTTTTTTTAGATTTTTCGGCGTTTTAAGTGTTTTTAGGTTATTATGGTTTCTTAGGGTTTTCATGGTTTTCCTGGTTTTTTACTTTTCTTTGGGATTTTTAGGGATTTTTAGAATTTTTATGGTTTTTTGGGTTTTTTTGGGATTTTGATGGGGTTTATGGTTTTCAGGGGTTTTAGATTTATTTAGGGGTTTTATGATTTTTTAGGTTTTTAGCGGATTATTGTTTTTTAGGTTTTTTAGATTTTTTATGGTTTTTATGATTTTTGAGGGTTTTAGGGTTTTTATGGTTTTTTGGGTTACTAGGGTTTTTTAATATCTATGGGTTTAAAGGTTTTTTATATTTTTTAACATTTTTTGGTGTTTTAAGGGTTTTTAGACTTTTTTGTGATTTTTCTGGCTTTTGTGGGGTTTTATGGTTTTTCAACCTTTTTGGGGGTTTCTTTTTTTTAGAGGGTTTTAGGGTTTAGGGTCTTTTATGGGTTTTAAGAGGATTTAGTTTATTTAGGTTTTTAGGAGTTTTATGTTTTTTTAGGGTTTTTATATTTTCTTAGTGTTTTTCAAGTGTTTTATGGGTTTTTATTTTTTAGGGATTTTTATGCCATTTTTATTATTTTTATGGGTTTTAAGGGTTTTTAGGGTTTTTAGGTATTTAGAGGGTTTTAACATTTTTTAGGTTTATATGGTTTTTAGAGTTTTTTTATGGTTTCAAGTTTTGTTTGGATTTTTTTTAACATTTTTAGGTGTTTCAAGGGTTTTATAGTTTTCGTAGTTTTTTAGGATTTTTATGGGGTTTTAGGGTTTTTTGGTTTTTAATGGTTTTATTGTTTTTTGAGTTTGTAGGGCCTTTAATGGGTTTTAGTATTTTTAGGTTTACTAGGGATTTTAATTTATATTATGTTATTATGGTCATCTTAGGTTTTTTCAGGGTTTTTAGTGTTTTTTATATTTTTGGGATTTTTAGTATTTTTATGGATTTTTAGAGTGTTTATGGATTTTGAGGGGTTTTTTGGTTTTTTGGGGTTTTATGTTTTTTTTGTTTTTAGCATTTTCTGGGGTTATTTTTTTAAAATTTTCTTATATTTTTCAAGGTATTTAGGGGTATCTACATTTTTAAGGATTTTTAGAGTTTTTTTTGGATTTTATGGGGTTTTAGTGTTTTTAGGGATTTGATGGGCTTTCAAATTTATTTATGATTTTTGAGTTTTTATGGACGTTTTTTTTGTTTTTAGGATTTTTTTGGGTGTTTACGGTTTTTTTGGGGTTTTAAATGTTTTTTGAGTTTAAAGGGTTTTTAGAGGTTTTAGTGGTTTTTTAGGGTTTTATTGGTTTTTAGTTTTTAAGGCTTTAGGGATTTTTATGGGTTTTAGGGATTTTATGGTTTTAATGGGTTTTATGGTTTTTATAATTTCTTAGTTTTTCTAGGATTTTTAACTTTTTAGGTTTTTAGATTTTCTTATGGTTTTTAGGGTTTTATGGTATTTTATAGTTTTACGTATTTTTAGTTTTTTAGGGTTTTTATATGTTTTAGGTTTTTAAGGTTTTCATAGGGGTTTTCATGGTTTTTAGGGGTTCTTATAATTTTTGGTATTCTTATGGTTTTTAGGATTTTTATGGTTTTTAGGTTTTTTAATTATTTTTAGGGTTTTTAGTGTTTTTAAGGTTTTTATGATTTTTTTTGGGTTTTTGGGTGTTTCAGAGTTTTTAGGGGTTTAATTTTTTTAAGATTTTAAATTTTTTAGTGTTTTAAAGTGTATTTTGAGTTTTTAGTGGGTTTTAAGTTATTTATGGTATATTTAAAGGATTATAGGTGTTTTATGTTTTTTAGGGATTTTTAGAGTCTTTTAGCGTAATTAGGTATTTAATGGTTTTAAGTGTTCTCTGTTTTTATGGTTTTCTCAGGTTTTTTAGGGGTTTCGGATTTTTTTACATTTTATGGTATTTTTAGAGAACGTTTAGGATTTATATAGATTTTTAGGATTTTTAAAGATTTTGAGGGGTTTTAGGGGTTTTAGTGGTTTTAGAATTTTTAGGGTTTTGATAATTTTTAGTTTTTTAGGGGTTTTAGTTTTTTAAGTTTTTATGTTTTTCTTACGTTTTTAGGTATTTTATGGTATTCTATGTATTTATATATTTTTAGAACTTTTTTTAGTATTTTTATAGATTTAGGGATTTTAGGGATTTTAAGGGTTTTAGGGGTTTTTCAGGTTTTATGTTTTTTATGTGTTTTTATGGATTTTTTTTGTTTTTAGGAGTTTAATGTTTTTTATATTTTCTTTACCATTTTTATAGGTTTAAAGGTTTTTTGTGTTTTTAGTGGTTTTAGGAATTTTTTGTTTTTTTTTTGTTTTTAAGGTTTTTAGGGTTTTTTTGGTTGTAGTGATTTTTAGGTTTTTGCAGGTCTTTTTATGGTTTCTATCATTTTTTAGGATTTTTATGTGTTTAAGGTCTTTTAGGTTTGAAAGAGTTTCTTAGGTTTTTTCATGGGTTTTACAGTTTTTTATATTTTTCGGGATTTTTAGGTCTTCATTTGGATTTGTATTGTTTTTAAGGTTTTTAGGAATTTTGGGGAGTCTTAGGTAATTTTAGGGTTTTTATGGATTTATTTTCATTTTAGTGTTTTTATTCTATTTTTATGGTTTTATGATTTTTTAGAATTTTTTAACGTTTTTAGGGATTTGAATGGTTTTTACAGTCTTCAACGGGTTTTTAGGGTTTTTATAGGTTTTATTGTTTTTTAAGGTTTTTAGGGGTCTTAAGATTCTTAGGATTTCTTGGGCTTTTTGTTTTTTAACGGTTTTAAGTGCTTTTAGTATTTCACGGTTTTCTTAAGGGTTTTCTGGGTTTTTAGGGGGTTTTATATTTTTGGTCACCTTTAGTGATTTGTTAGGATTTTACTGGTTTTTAGGGTTTTTAATGGTTTTAGGGTTTTTAGGGATTTTAGGGTTTTAGTGTTTTTAGTGTTATTAGGTTTTTAGGGGTTTGAAATGTTTCTACGTTTTTATGGTGTTCACAGTGGTTTTTAGATATTTAAGTTTTTTTTATGTTTTTATGGATTTTTAGGGATTTTTTAGGAATTTTATGGGTTTTTTGGGTTTCTAGGTATTTTAGGAGGGGGCTTGGGTTTTTCAAGTTTTTGGTGGTTTTATGGTTTTATTGGTGTTTTAGGGTTTTGGAGTTTTTTATAGTTTTTAAGGTTTCTAGAGGTTTGTATCATTTTTGGCGGGTTAAAGGGATTTAGAGTTTTTACTAGATTTTAGTGGTTTTCTGTTTTTAGGGTTTTTAGGGTTTTTAGGTGTGTCATGATCTTTTAGGTTTTTAGGGGTTTTAATAGTTTTTAGGTTTGTAAGGTGTTCTTAGGGAATTTTGGAGTTTTAGGGATTTTAATTTTGTTGGTATTTTTCTACATTTTTATGAATATTATTGTTTTTAGCGTTTTTTGTGATTTTGAGGGTTGGGGGGTGGGGTTTTAGGGGTTTTTTTTGGGTTTTTAGTGTTTTATTTGGTTTCTGGTGTTTTTTTGGTTTTTATGGGTTCTAATTGTTTTTAGGTTTGTTCTTTTTTCCTTAGGGGTTTTCAAGGTTTTTATGGTTTTTTTATTTTTCGAGACTTTTTAGTATTTATAGGGTTTTAGGGTTGTTAGGGATTTTTAGGGTTTAAGGGTTTTTATGGTTTTTAGGGTTTTTAGGGTTTTATTGGGTTTTATGGTGTTTTTAGTTTTTTATGCTTTTATGGTTTTTTAGAGTTTTTAAAATTTTATGGGATTAATGTGGTTTTAGTGGTTTTAGTGTTTTTTTGGGATTTCATGGGTTTTTATGTATTTTAACATTTTTAGGGGATTTTCAATTTTATGGTTTTGGGGGGTTTTAGGGTTTTTAGGGTTTTTAGTATTTTTAGGGTTTTTAGGAATTTTAAGTGTTTTTTAGTCTTTAATATTTTCATAGGGTTTTTTTAGTTCTTTTAGTGTTTATTATATTTTTAGGGTTTTTATGGGTTTTTATGGTTTTTTGGTTTTTAGGGGTTTTTGGGTCTTTTTTGAGTTTTTTAATTTTTTAGGTGTTTAAGTTGTATTATAGAATTTAGTAGTTTATCAGAACTTTTATAGGTTCTTTGAGTTTTTATGGGTTTTATTGGCTTTTATGGTGTCTAGGGGTTTTTAGGGTCTTTTTAGAGTTTATTGGATTTTAGTATTTTTTTTGGGGGGGGGGTTAGGGGT
This sequence comes from Viscum album, assembly GCA_963277665.1. Classification (NCBI taxonomy): domain Eukaryota; kingdom Viridiplantae; phylum Streptophyta; class Magnoliopsida; order Santalales; family Viscaceae; genus Viscum; species Viscum album. The sequence goes on along the minus strand of OY728167.1, from coordinate 244,498,423 downwards.
TTTATGTGTTTTTAGGCTTTTAAGGTTTTCTTAGGGATTTTTAGGGTTTTTAGGTTGTTACAAGTTTTTTTTATGGATTTTTAGGATCTTTATGGGTTTTTAGGGTTTTAGGGATTTTGAGGGGTTTTAAGGATTTTATGGATTTTATGGGTTTTTTGAATTTTTAGGTTTTTTTGACTTGTTTACGGTTTTTAATATTTTTTAGAGTTTTCTAATATTTTTGGGGTTTATTCGGTTTTTAGTGGGTTTTAATGATTTTATGGGTTTTTAGGGTTTTAAAGGTTTTTAAGGGTTTAAAGTGTTTTAAATTTTGTAAGGATTTCTAAATATTTTTAGGGTTTTTACATATTTAGGGATTTTTAATGGTTTTTTATTGTTTTTTTCGAATTTTTATGGATTTTGAGGGGTTTTAGAGTTTTTTTATGTTTTAGGGGTTTTTTTGTTTATATGGGTTTTTAACATTTTTATATGTTTAAAAGGTTTTTAACATTTACATTGGGTTTTTAGAGTTCTTAATGTTGATAGGGGTTTTTATTTGTTTTAGCGGTTGTTTTTTTATTGTCATTAGAAATTTTAGAGTTTTTTCGGTTTTTCAGGGTTTTAAGTGTTTTTTGGTTTTTATAGTTTTCATAAGGGTTTTCTAGGTTTTAGGGTTAATACATTTATAAAGTTTTTTGGTAATTTTTAATATTTTTATGGTTTTTGGGTTTTTATGGATATTGTGGGGTTTTTTTGGATTTTTAACTTTTTTAGGTTTTTTAGAGGTTTTAAATGTTTTAGGGTTTTTTAGGTTTTTAGGGGTTTAAGGTTTTTACATTTTTATGGTTTTTCATGTATTTTTTGGATTTTTATGTTATTCTAGGGATTTTAGGGATTTTCAATGTTTCTAAGATTTTTAGTGGTTTTATGTTTTTATGGGTGTTTAGGGGTTTTTTTAGATTTTATGGTTTTTAATGTTTTTTTGATTTGTTAAACTTTTTTAGGGATTTTAATGGTTTTTAGAGTTTTTAGTGTTTTAGGGTTTTTATTGGTTTTTAAGGATTTTAAGGTTTTTGTGGTTTTTATTGTTTTTATGGGGTTTTTGGTTTTTAGTATCTCTTAGTATTTTTTGATTTTATTTTTTATGGGTTTTAAGACGTTTTATGTTTTTAAGGTTTTCTTTGGGGTTTTGGGTTTTTTAGAATTTTTTACATTTTAAGTACATTTAGGGATTTTTTTAGTATTTTTATGGATTTTGGGTTTTTCGGATTTTGAGGGTTTTGGGGTTTTGATGGGTTTTTAGTGTTTTTTCGTTTTTTTTATTTTTCGGGGTTTAATATGTTTCTAGGGTTTTAATTTTTTCATAGAGTTTTCAAGTGTTTTTTTGGGTTTTTATGTTTTTAGGAATTTTTAATGATATTTTAAAATTTTAAGGGTTTATAGGATTTTAGGGATTTTCATGGTTTTTTTGGGATCCTATGATTTTTTGGGGTTTTAAGACTATTATTGAGTCTCTTATTTTATTTATGATTTTTTATAATTTTGTAATATTTTTGGGTGTTTAAAGTGTTTTTTTGGAGTTTTTAGTTTTTTTAACGTTCAATGGGGTTTTAGGGTATTTTATGGTTTTTATGGGTTTTTATGGTTTGTACGGTTTTAATGGTTTTTAGCATTTTTTTATTTTTTTTTGGGAGTTTTATGTGTTTAGTTTTTATGGGTTTCTTAGGATTGTTCATGATTTTTACAATTTTTTATGTTCTTAGGGATTTTTATTTATTATTTAGTATTTTTATAGTTTTAACTGTTTCGAGATATTTTGAGGGGTTTTTCGGGGTTTTAAGGTTTTAGGGTTTTCTTCAGTTTTTAAGGTTTTAGGGTTCTTAATTTTTTTAGGGGTTTGAAGGGTTTTTAGTGGTTTTAGGGATTTTATGAGTTTTTAGGGTTTTGAGTTTTTTTTGGTTTTTTAGGGTTCTTAGTGTTTTTAGGGTTTGGGGGGAGGTTGAATTACTTTAAAGGTTTTATGGTTTTTAAAGATTTCTATACATTTTTATGTTTTTTATTTTTTAGGCATTTGGGGGAGGGGTTAGGATTTTTATATGTTTTTTTCTTATTTTTTGGGATTTGAGGGTTTTTTGAGTGCTTTCAGGTTTTTTGGGTTTTTGGGGGTTTATTTTTTTTTTGATTTTTTATAGGGGTTTTTAATATTTTAGAGTATTTAAACATTTTTAAGGGTTTGAAGGGTTTTTAGTGTTTTTAGTGGGTTTTAGGGTTTTATGGATTTCTAGGGGTTTTATGGTGTTTGGGTATTTTTATGGATTTTAGGATTTTTGTATATTTTAGGGATTTTAGATTTTTTAGCGTTTTTAGGATTTGTGGAATTTGAGGTTTTTTCGGGTTTTTTTAGGTTTTTTTTGGGTATTTTAGGGTTTTAGATGTTTTTTGTACTATCTCGAAAGTTTATGGTAAATTTTTTTATTATACGGAATTTTTCTAATACCACATTCTTTGACGACACGTGATTCTGAGGACCAGTGAGCCTGAAACGGAATTTGAACTTTTTTTAAGTACGCCTTAAGTAAACATGTGAGCAGGTTTTTCTAACTTTTGTATTGGTGCCTGGATCAAAAATCTGAGGGCACTGTTGAATTCAGAATTTTGGGATTTACATAGAAAGGACTTAACTTCGGCTGGAAAGGGCTGAACAGAAAAGTTAATTTTACGACTTTTCAGAAAATAATAAAATAACTTTAAAAGGTTATTTATTTTCTTTTCTCATCCATTGAGCGGTGGACGACAACGTTGTAGTGAAGTGACGAGGCATATTAATGAGGCTCAATAATGACTCATTAACTCATAGCGTGAAGATGCTTTAATGATGCGTAACATCGTAACTGAAATGTTGCAACATGTTTTCATTTAATTTTTGGTTGATGTGTTGGTGGAATGAGGAATTAAACTATGAGGATTATCTGATGAACCTGTGACAAACTTCCTCGCCAACAAAAAACAAAAAACACCGACGAACATCAAAAATCTTAGATGCACCTCGAAGAACAGAGTTGGTAGCGACGAACGACATTGACATCTTGAAACCTAGGGGATGTAATGATGTGGCAACGAACGTTAAAGAGGTGGGGGTTATTTTATTTTAAATTTCTTCCCAGTTCTTTTCTAGAAACAACGAACGTGAATCAACCCACGAATAGGTTGATCCGTGAATCATGCATTTATGAGTTAGGGTAACTACTTTTGGGTATTTCTATTATCTAAGATTAAAATTAACATTATTAATTGAAACTGAAATCCTTGAACCTCCCATGTCTTTAAAACTCTAATGCGGAGGGCGTGGGCCGACACAAACAAGGCCT